>JAWWMO010000138.1:37433335-37478900 GCA_035047845.1 Dendrocincla fuliginosa | reverse complement strand
TTGAAAAAAAACACAAACACCCCCCCCCCCCCCACCCCCCCCCCCCCCCCCCCCGAAAACATTTTAAATAAAGAGCAGTCGTTGCTTATAACGACACTGCTTTCATCTCCTGGAAAGAAATCTCTAATCTATATTCACTGAGAACATACTAAGCTAGTTCAAATTCTATACAGAGCGAGCAGCAAAATTTTTAGAACATTATTTCTCTTCACAGCTCCCATGAATGCCTGTCCTCAGTATTGCAGCAGAGCAGGGCTGCATCCTCTCACAGTGTTGACGCCCTTGCGTTATTAACTGTAACTCTGTAGTATGTGTCTAGAAGAAATGAACAGTTAAACAACTACCCAATGGTTAATAATACTTTTAACCAAATCAAGTGATTTGTTGAATTAATTCCTTCAGCATTTCAATTTCCTCACCAGTAACTTGCATTGTTTGTGTTTTACTTTAAGAAACCTTGAGTTGATACATATTGTGCAGCTAAGGTTGAGGCTGTCTACTGCTGATGATTGCAATTAAAATAGCCCATCAATTATTTTGAGTTAAATACATAATTGTCATTATTTTTGAGGTCAGTGGAAGTTTTTTTCTTTTTCCTGGGTGAAAAAAGCCCAATACAAACAAACCTGCTGTTTCATTACTTTTTTTATTTGATGATATGCCAGTAAGATTGTTATACAGATGTCTGGAGCTATTTTTGATTCTTGCTCTGGTTTTAGTGTCTGTGCTCTAGAGATCTGAGAGTAAGACAGTATAGGCAGGATTTTTGCCATTTAAAACTTGATATTCTTTTTGACTATGTTGATTTTCAGTATTTCATATTTAAAATATAACAGTTAATAACTGCTAATAACAGTTTATATTTTTTTTAAAAAAAAAGAACTGACAACACACATTTGGAATTAGAAAATATTTCTTTCCCGCAGTGATATGTTTAGAATTTATTCAGTTCCTTAAAACATGCAATGATATAAAGAAATAAGATCAAAGAACAAGAAAAAGAAGACTGGAGAAGTAAATCATACCTAATCAGTATTGTGTGTCAAGGCCTGAATGGAAAATTGTTATGAAAATTTTCTGTAATAAATTCTGTTGTGCACAGTTGCCAAAATGAGAGAACGCTATTGAAAGGGGTCAGCAGATTGTAGAAGTTGAAGAAGCTTCCTTGCACTTAATTATGAAAAAGTAATTTTGTACATATTAAAATCTAAGCCATGAAAGACTTAACAGCTGATTTCTTTTAGCAATACCTTAAAACTAATATAAATGTACACACAGGGTATTTGTTGTTTTGAAGAATTAAAATTATAAAAATGGCTCCACATCAAAAACACTGTGTAAAAAAGTCTAGTTGTGACTATGATTTCACATCTGATTTGTTTATCTTTCTAAATAGCATGTTAAAGTCTGAAAATTAAATCCTTCAGCTTTACCATTGGTACCAGTTCTCGATAATTTTTTCATGAGCAAATTTGTTTTGTCTGTGACTAAACCTATTATGAAGATGGAGGGAAAAAAATCAATAAATAAACTGAAGGAGAAAAAGTTTATTTTAACTTTGTATGGACCAGCAGTATTTTTATATATAGATACACAAAAAGTAACATATTTTTCTCTTTCTTAAGATATATTCTTTGAAAAGCAGGCTTTTAAGAACAGTGGAAGCCAACATCTGTAGGAAATTTTCATGCGCTCTTCCTGTCGTCCTTCCTTAGCTGCAAATAGCTCACTTTCTAGCTTTGCATGGTCAAAAGGAATTTTTTTTTGCCTGAAGTAATGGGAAAAAAAAGAGCTCAACCTAACCTTTCCAGCGACTGTATAGTTGATTAGTCAGCCGATCTGAGCATTCAGAGGCTTAGCATCCGAGTCATGCCAGTGCTGCATTGAAGTATAGCCTCTCAAGTCTGGGAGGACCTGTGAAAGTGACAGTGAAGAGTCTCATTGGCAATGTTTGCAGAATTAATTTGCTGTGAAAAGTAAAAAAAAAGGAATAAAACAATGCCAGTCACATTCGAGGAGAGATGACTTTGTTTTTAGTCTTCGTTTTTCAATGCCAGAACATGCTTTCAGGGTATTAAATTAAAGGTTATATATAACTGTACTGCGGCATGATTAGTGAAGAATGGGAGACAGGCCTGAAGCCAACTGTGACACTGTTCACGTTTGTAATTTAATACCCTTCCTATTTATATTCATCTAACTCAGTTTGGAAAGCCTCATTTACACCTTGTTTTAGAATATCTGCTTGCAGAGTCAAATAAAAATAAAAAGAAAGAAACACAATGAGGCTTTTTCCTCATTTTATGTTATAAAATAGGAAAGGAGGATTTTTTTTTTATTTCATCACAAAACAGTGCATGAAGACTTCATCCTGACAGTTGTATTTCTATTTCTTTGTATCTTCCTATTTAAAAGAACCTGTTGCCATTCTAGATAAAGAAGTTTTGTATTCTAAATTGCACTGACTTATATTTCTTCTGTATCTTTAGTGTTTAGGAACTTTTTATTTTAATGACTGACAAGGATTTTTCTGCCTTTGAAAATAATTTTGGCTACTTGAATACCTATGTGTGATTTAACCCATGCTTCATGAGTGCATACACTAAAACATGGAAGTCCCCAAATATTTCCAGATTTTATTTCACAAGAAAAAACATGGAAGAAAAATATGGAAGCTGCACAAATGCTTTGAAAAACCATCTGTGAACTTGTCACTTCATCTTGTCCTTACCAGACCAGTTTTTCTAGAGGCAGCAAAACTGCATCATACTGACATTTGAGTCTTTGTGTAACAGGAGGAAGAGAGTTCAGTGCAGGCTCAGCTGGCTTTCCCACCCAGAACAGATGCATTATTCCTGAATGCTAGAGATGAAGCTTTCATTTCTGAAAATTAGATACCATATCTGAATATTCTGGTGGAAAAATGCTGAGCTGACAGACAAGGAGCCCTTGCTTCTGATTGAATACTGCTCTATCTAAGGAATGCAGAATGCTTCATACCACCATGATTCTTCATTTATAAGAAATAAAGGACCTTCTCTCCAAGACAGCAGATGTACTTATGGGTCTAGAATCCTTTAATCCAATCAAATAAGGAAAGTGCCTAAAAACCACTTGTCCCCATACACCTTAAGCAGTGTATGTCATAAGTAGTTTCAGGCAGTGACATGGGAAACTGGGAAGGTGAGATTCGTATGGTGCTCTGACCTTTCTGACAGCATAGTTGAAAATCAGAAGCATGAATTACCGCCAGAAATTACCCACCCAGAATGGTGAAGTCAACTTCAGAGGGAATATACAGATGTATCCCTCCTAACTAGGAATGTCACTAAGGTTGTCAAGAGAAAGGCCTATGCTTCTTCAGTATTTAAACGAGAGAGAGGGTTAGACAGACGTTCTCACAAGGGCTGAATTTTTCTGCAAATGACTGTCCTATTTTCTGCAAAAAGAATAACCCTCAAGTCTTTTAAGTTATGTCTTTTTTATTAAGCACTTCAATCAACTATGTACATTTTTTTGCATGTATCCTGCTTCATCCCATTAGTCAGAGATTAGGTGAATAACATATGCCATCTAAACACTATTGTTAGTAGATGAAAGCCATTTTATAGATTTCTGGAAGTTGTCTGATTCCTGGGTACTAGACCAGTGTCGGAATCTCTTTAGACTTCCTTGCAATCTTCTGCACTTGTTCTTGAAAAAGGAAGGACAAGCCTTTACAATACTTCAGAACTCAGCTGAGCAGTTAAGACAATCATCTTTATGCTGCTGCTCTTCCAATTGCCTTAATAATATATATATATGGTTTCTCAAAAAGAAAAAAGGATGCAAGTTATTTTTTTCTATTTGTTATACTTTGAGAAATCTTTTGCAGTGAGCTCAATGCTTGGCAAGACAGCAAATCAGACTGTTCCATAAAATGATATTTCTATTTTCTGGGATTTAAGAATTTTCTGATATTAGATTTTAACAATCAAAGGAATGTCACATTTGGTATTATTTAGTATATGGATGAACTACAATTAGGCAAACCCAGGAAGTCTGTCCTTCTATGAAAAGAAATTGAGACCAATATTGGATTTTCCTATTTTTTTTTCCCCTCCTGAAGCAGTTGACTTGAATGCAAGCCAAGAAGAATCAACCACATGACAGTAATAGCATACCATGAAATCTATCCATGTTTCAACAAGTCTCTTGGAGCTGTGCCTGGGAGTATAATATGTTAGAAAGAAAGAGAGAGATGAACATGTTCTGTAGAGACAATAATAAATGTCCAACAAGTGATTGCTAGCTATGAGAGTGATATTATAGACCAAGAAGAAAAAACTTTGTAAGTGTGTATTTTCTGTGATTTACAGTGCTTTTAGTGGTAATATCAGAACAACAGTGTCTTCCAGCAGCATTGTATGTAAATGCAATAAATTGAAATACTTTTGCTTTGTCTCTTTTGCTTCTCTTGATGAATGAGGAATGAATTTGGAGATGCTAGGTAGCATAGCCATGAGAATGTTAGAGGCCATTTTTTTGGGACCTACTCACCATCCTTCTTAAACATATTTTGATTTTATACTGTGCGTGTAAGAGGGTCCATGCATACAAGGAGAGATTGGTTAGGGTGGCAAAGGATGATCTGTAACATTGATATATCAATGAGTTTAAAGACATTTGTATTATTTCTTTTCAATTTCTGAATTATTTAGGTTTAAAGAAATAGCATTTCTAGTTCTAGACAACATTTTAAATCAATCAACAAAGGCTGTTTTAGCTTCTGCATTGTTAAAATATTTTCCAGAGGAATTCAACAAGTTTTCTACTTGCTCTCTTTCATATTTGCATATGGGGAATTAAACATTTAAGATGAGGCTGCAAAAAAAATAAAAAATTGGGAAAAGGTTGAAGTATTTATATAGAGATTAGTCTTTAAAATTGCAAAAAATTGCAAAAATCTGCTGGATGAATTCTGAACCTCTCTAAAGTGAGAAGAACTAAACACCTGCAGTGTAATAGTACCAGTGGTGAACAGGAACAAAATGTCTAATCCTTATACTAATCTGTCATAAAAGTTTATTGATTAAATCACTGTAGATGTAAGGTACTAGTCAGAACCCTGTATTATAAAAAATGAATGCAATATGTTTGAATGAACAATATGTTTGAGATAGGAACATGTGTAGTACTTTTAAATCTGACTTTTCTTAAACTGAAGAAAGAACTGTACACTGTGTCGATACAACTTCATCAAGACAAATTTCAGCACTTAACAAAATATGTGGCAACTGCAAAGAATAATTTAAGAAGAATATGTAAATGTGTTTATGCAGAATTCACATAGGATAAGGAGACAGCAGTATTAACTCAGAGGAATTTCTTCTAGGAAAAATGAACAAGACTGAGGCAGAAAACCTGAAAGCCAAGGTTACTTATGAATTTGAAGTTGGGAAAAGTGGTAAAGTTGAAAAGTTTTTATCAGTATTGAAATCAAATATTTGGGCAATTGAAAGTGAATGGGATGTTTGAGAGGCTGGGCAATTCAGGAAAAAATTGAAAAGATCTTTCAGTTCATGCTCTGAGTGGCCATCAGGTGGTACACACGGTCTTGCTCTGTCATGCAGTTGGGAAAGTGTACCCAGAACAACTACATACCGCATTGCACAGGTCAGCTGCTTCCCAGTGTTTCATCAGAGAAAGCCAGGCTAACCCTGGGCTCACCTTACATGATGTCCAACACTGAAGCACAATAGGCTTTGGGCAGGATGGAAGTACATGATCTCTGTAGATGCAGTTTAGATCTCTGGCAAAAACTGTCAAAAGAAATTTCTGAGGCTGTGAAGAGATTTGCAAAGAACCTCTTAGATCATCTGGCTGAAAATAAACATTTTGTGTGTATATGTGTGTGATAGGATAATAAATCTAGATGAAATATAAACACAGCATTATGGGCATGCTTTTGCAGCTCTCTGGATTGAGAGCTCATGTTAGGGGGTTCGACTAAAATAAATATATGACTAGGTTGAAAGAAAGTGTAAAGGAAAGTACTGAGTGGCTTAGAACAAAATAAAAATTGCATGACAACATGAGTTTTCTGAAATTACATTTTATTCAGGCACTTCTTAATTTATTTCTATGTTTCTGTATTATTTTTCTTCTTGCAAACAGTGGTGTCCTCAGGAAGTTCAATTTGTTTCCATTTTAATCCATGTCTCTCTGTTATAACACTACCTTCTACATATGACTTCACTGTCTCTGTCCCTAGGGTCACCAAAGCCATCATACAGTGTTTCTTCAGGGGTATTAAAATATTTATAGCAAAACTAAAACAAGAACAGTGTTTGAAATTTAATGAATGTGCTTTTCAAGGGACAAGTACCCATAAATTAGAAAGAAGGAAGGAAAAAATAAAACAGTAACTGAAATCTTCATCTTATTAAAATAGAATTTGGGTAACAGAATTTCAACCAGCTATGACCACCATGAAAACTGTTATGCTGCATACGTACAATATCAGAATTCACTCTGAAATATCTGCTTCCTGAG
This sequence comes from Dendrocincla fuliginosa, assembly GCA_035047845.1. Lineage (NCBI taxonomy): Eukaryota > Metazoa > Chordata > Aves > Passeriformes > Dendrocolaptidae > Dendrocincla > Dendrocincla fuliginosa. The sequence goes on along the minus strand of JAWWMO010000138.1, from coordinate 37,472,366 downwards.
ATTGGTCTGTTTTTATAAAAAGAAATCTTTCCAGAAGGTTCATGATTTGCCTATTTTGATAATTCATAACTCAGAAAACCCATTAGTGGTGCTGAAAGGTTTACATAATCTAACAAGAGGGTGTTACCAGACTTAGTGTTGGTACAAGAAAATAACCACTACAAAGGTTAAAGATTTGTTTTGTTCAAGTAATTTTTCACTTTAGTTATTTTTTGTCAATGTGAACTGAGTATCAATCAGTGATGGTAGATGAATTTCACTATCGCTTCCAGTTTGTTTGGGGTTTATATGCTTGCCTTCTTAGACTGAAAATCAAACTGATCACAGAAAGTAATTTTCACTATAAACACAATAGGTAGCATAATAAAGAACAAACTGTGATACCTCTTTAAGATTCTGTACTGCTGTTTCAGAAATCTTCAGCTTGTCACACAGCAGAATGCTACTTCAAAGGAGAAAGATCCCTTTGAATCTCAGGAGATTGAGGTCTGAATTTAATTCCTGGAGTGAACAGGCTCCTTAAGCATTCCTTGTAAGTTCTCTAGAGCAAAGAGGGAAGATTGTAATAGCACAGAAAATTATATATATAAAAAAAGACTTCTGTCTTTCCTGTGTTTTGTTTTGGTGGTTTGGTTTGGTTTGGTTTTTGTTTTCTTAACATAATTCACAATTTCATTGAATTCTAACCAGAATTTATAAACTAACACCTCCTATTGCTAGAAACTAATAACTTCTTGTGCAAAATTAACTTTTTTTTTTCCTCCTGCCTGAACATCAGAAGTGAATTACTGCCCAGATCACATTTCTGTGGTTTGCTTCCCTCATATCAGTGGTAGCAGCTTCAAGGCATAACTCATGTCTGCCAGGTGGTTTTGTATTTTAGTTACTCTTACTCAAAACAAAAGAAGTTTCTGTATTTTTTCCCTCTATCTTCTTGATGTTATTCCATAAAATTCAGCATATAATTGGACACTGGCTCTTCAGCTGGAAGTGACTGAAAGAGGAAAACTGAAGTTCTTCCTTTTCTAAAATGTGCTTTTAAAACGAGATCATCACTTGGGCTATTTTTTCTAAGGTAAACAATCAGATTCATGTTTTTTAAAAAGAATCCCTTCTGTAAACAAGCAGGCCATTCTCTCTGAGAAGGCAGCTTTTGTGACTCACAGCAAGTATCATCTGGCAGATTTCTCCTGCTATTATTTTATGCCCAAGGTAGATTTTTTTTACAGGCTAATAAGCTCTGTTTTTCTCACCACTTTAGTTTCTCAGCACTTTAGTTGAAAATTCATAGCCCTGAAGTGAATCTACATTTCTAAGTAAATTTCCAAGTACTTATTTGTAAATGAGTGCCTGAGGCTGAACCAGATGTTGTTTCATTAGCTTTAACACTGTAATATGGAGAGGAAAAAGAAAACAAAACAGTAAAAGAACTATAAGAAACAAACAAACAAACAAAAAAACCCAAAACCAACCCAACCAACCAACCAACCAACAAAAAAGCAGGTACAGAACAGTATTTATTTTGGTTTGACTATTTTTTCTGCAATAGATGGAGCAGAATTTCCATTATATTAAGAAACTGAAACATGAAAACATCTACTGTAACATTCAAGGGTGTATATTTATTATAGCCCATGCTATCACTTTCTCTATTTTATCGGTTGGTTTTCTAGTATGTTTTCAAGAAGAGTTCGAAAGGAAGACAAGACACTATCTGCAGGAATGCATTTTCAAAAATCTTCAGGCATAAATTAGACACGTCATTTTTCCTTTTGAGCTAGTTGGATGTTGAGGGAAAAGTTTAAATAGCTTGTAACTTCCAAAATGGCAGGAAAAACATGAGTACTGAAACATAGAGTACTAACTAAAGGAAACGATTGAATTATTAAAATTATTAAACAGAATACTTCTAGTCTTTGTTCCATTTTGTCTTTTTACTTTCCTGCACCTTCAGGTGATTATTTGTAGTACTATAAATTCTCCAGCTTTTCAAACTACTTCTGAAAGTCTCATTTACCTAGGGACAATCAGGAAAAATTGATTTGAAATTAATTTTGAACCGGATTAATTAAACTACATTAAATTCCTATGTAAATATACATATTTGGCACTAAAATTACTTTAATAGTATTTGGAAGTGAGTGAAAGTAAATCAAATTAAGGTCTTTTTAATATTGCTTAGCGCATCCATCCCATAAGTTCAAAGCAATAAAACTACCTCATCTAAAATTCCAACCTTTTGTTGTTTTGGATTACTTTTTCCTGAGTTCCACTTGGATAAGCCATCCTGAGCTTACAATTTTTACTATGACCTTTTAGAGTCTGACCTTATTTGATTTCCATAACTAAAATCTGTGTTTATATTAGACTTTTTTCTTTACTGCTAGATGTGAGAGAAGAACAGCAAGGTAGCATACTTATGAATTTACAGGAGCTCAGGATGCCAACATAACTACTGGCCCCAAAGGCAAGCAGATTGCCACATTCCTCAGGTTTATGGCTAAAGAAAAAAAAATGCAGCCTTTGGAGAAACTATGATACAAAATGTGTAGTTTAGTGCATTTCTAATTAAGAAAGATAAGCAGCTTATTTTTTTATTAATTGTGAATTCCCCTTTTATGTAGACCCTAAATATGTCTAAATGCAGTAACAGAATGGCTAATATATTGTCTCATTGGTTCATTGCAAAATGGATTTACCAGTGAGATTTTGTAGCAGTCATAAATTCATTTTTATAAAAACAGATATCAAAAGCAAAATCAAAGAAAGCCTATAGTATTTCATTTTAATTTTTTGCATCATGATTGATAGCAGATGAAACAACCATGTGGCCTCTTGTCTAAACTATGGAGTAGTAGTGATGCTTCACAAAGCATGCAGCTCTCTGTACTTCAGGTGTGGTGCCTTGCATCAATCATACGCCCAAGAGTGAGAGGAATATGGGGTAAGTTTTGAAAGCATAACTGCTTGTTCTTCAGAAACATTGTGTTAGTGCTCTGGCACTCATTTTGACCAGATCATCAATATATTATCAGACCAAAACCATAAATCAAATAAGGACAGAATCTGACAAAATCAGTCAGAAATGCATTTGTTACTTCTCTGGGATTCCTTTTTTTGCAATGGAGTATCAATTCAGTTTTGACTTATCACTGGTTTTGTTTTTCCCTCTTTTGCTGCAGTTTATTATGCTGACATACATCTTCATGTTGGCCTGGCTTGGCGTTACAGCTTTCACTTCTCTGCCTGTTTACATGTACTTCAACCTGTGGACCATTTGCCGAAATGCCACCATAGTGGATGGAGCTAATCTCTGCTTGGATCTTCGCCAGTATGGTATGTGAATGAAGGTCACTGAATATAGAGCGAGGTTTCACGAAATTGTTAAGTGTCTCTTTCTATCCTTTTGCCCACTAGTCAAAACAGCCTATGAGAGATGAACTGCATTTCCAGACCTGATAAAATTGAGTCAACCTTGTTCATCTTTCCAGAGTACTGAAAATTTGGCTTGAGGCTTCTGTTTAGTCTCTTCTTTTGAAATTGCTGACGCTCATATAAAATACTTACCTGGAGAATGATTCTTTAATCTTGTGGTAGAATACTCACTTTGAGATGTGAGATCATAGGCAGATCTGCATCTGCCTATGCAGAGGTGAATTTGGACAGGACAAAATTCTTTGGTTTCAAAATTTGATGGGGAGCAACAACATAAATTGTAGCATCCTGGGAGGCCGATGGTGAAAGAAAGAGAGAGGGACTGAGTGGGGCTAAAACCTGAGCGGTGGAGATTAGAATAGGGTGGGGATACACATACATGTGTTTTCAGGGAACGGGAAATTGGATAAAAAAGGATTTGGGATCTTAAAAAGTCCGAGAATTCTTGTGTCTGTAATGGTAATTCAATTTCTCTCTTCTACAAGATCTTTTTGATTCTAGATGTTCTAGTCTCAATGGTTTCTCAGTTCACAGAACTTTGGGTAATTTTGTTATCATGAGACAGTTCCTTGACTATTTTTTGTTGGCTTAATCACAGTATATTTTTAACTGTTATTTGGAGATATAAAAGATGCTGTACTGCTTGGAAATAAAATAGTTTCATTCACAGTACATTCGTGTTAACATTTCAGTTAACATGAAATAAAATTTTTGACATTACTGGTGTCATGAGGGGAAAAAAAAAGGTTTAGGTTTCTTATTTATTGTGGCTTTTTTTTCCTAAACTGCATGACAGATCAGTTGAGAATGAGATTATCTGTATAGGTCCCATCAAAAGGTGTAATTCTTTTTTTCTATGACTTTTTATTTTTATTTTTTTTAATATTCATGCCTGTTTTTTATTAATTCTATTTAAAATGTGCAATAACAATAAGATATAAAGTGTATATTCTGTGAGTGTACCTGTTTCCTATGGATTCAGTTCAAAAGCCAATGATTTCTAATTGGAAAGATCAGTACCATTTTTCACGATAACTCAGTTATTGCAGTTTTCTTCAAGCTAGTCTTTGATTAATTATCTGGACATTAGCTAAAGGAAGCAAGGCAGCAGATTCTAGTTATCCTTGCTGATAGAGAAAGTAATATTACAACAAAGTATATATTAAGGTAGTGCTGTTTTATAACTTGTGATAAAAGCTTTTTACCAGATCAACATGTCTGAAAACAATATACAGCACATTCCTCCACATGAGCGTAGAGAATGCTTGTGAACATGATAAGTGTACATATGTATGTAAATAATGTAAATAATTTTCTGGTGTTTTGATTGTTGTGCTGATCAAAATGAAGAATTCAGATATTTCCAAAAGTGGCTGAAATTATTACCTGCATGTTTTTTTGCTAGGACTTTTACCAAATAGATGATAGGTTAGCTCTGTGGTGGCTGAAATTGTCATAGAATCCTAGAATCCTAGAATAGTTTGGGTTGGAAGAGACCTTTAACATCATCCAGTTCCAATGCCCAGTCATGGGCAGGGAGACCTTCCTCTAGATCAGGTTGTTCTTCAGGTTGGCCTTCAATGCTTATGGGAATAGGACATCCACCACTTCTCAGGGAAACATGATCCAATGCCTTAGCACTCTCACAGTATGGGATTTCTTTCTTACATCTAATCTAAACGTACCCTCTTTCAGTTTAAGCCCTTACCGCTTGGTTCTATTACCGCAGGTCTTTGCCTAAAATCCCCCTCCACCTCTCATCATCCCCTTTTATTACTGGAAAATTGGTCTCCCCAGAGCCTTCTCTTCAGGCCGTACAATCCCAGCTGTCTCAGACTGTTTTCACAGGAGAGTCGCTCCAGACCACCAATTGTCAAAAAATCAGATTTTCAATGTTTAAAAAGTTCTGCAAAGCAGCCTAGAGTTTGTAATTCTTAGATTTTCTCACATGAAGTTAGTTAATATATTCTAGGAATACTAAATAATGTGAATGTTTATTCTTCTTCAGGTATTGTAACTATTGGAGAAGAAAAGAAGGTTTGCACCTCATCAGAAAGTTTCATCAAGATGTGCGACTCTAATGAGGTGAATAAACGTGATAATATTTTTGCAAATCTATAATATGTCATAGCAGGAAGTAGCTGATATGGGTTTGCTTACTGTTAATGTTCTAAATATAGCTATGCTATAAATAAATAAAATTATGGTGAAAACTACAGTCTTTTACCAAGTACCAAATTTAGTCAGTGCAATTTCTCCAGCCATTTGTTTTCTAAATACAATTACGGTTTGTTTTTTTGGAGTTTTTTAAGAATTCTGTTATCATGTACTTTGTTACTGAGCTGTTTATGAAAGCTAACGATCCTCCTGCACAATGAGTAAGTCTATATATTAAATCACTGATTGAAGATCCTATGATTGCAGTTGAGACAGGAGAGAAAAGATTTCAAATGGATTTGGCCAAACATCGTAGTGTGTTAGCATTGTAGTTTTTCTCTTGGGCAAATTCCACCCATTTCAGTGCAGCTGAGGTTTCTGGTTTTGTTTTAAAACGAAGGATGAAGACAAGACAAAACAAAATTACATCTACCTAAACCAAAGAGAGCCTAGAATGTTGATCCCTCTGTAGTCAGAGGATGCTTTGCTAAATGTGTCACTGTGTCTTACTATGTCTGAACAAATCTTAGAGTGGAGACACACAATCTGCCCTTATACCAAAACTATCTAACAAATTGCAGCTCTTCCGGTGTGATTGACTCTCTAGGGCTGCTGCGAAAACCGGGTCACTGAAATTAAAAACAAATGTAATCATTTGGTTTGGGGTGAAGTGAGGAAGGCGTTTAATTTGGATTATGCAAGTAACCTGGTTTATATTATATCACTATGAAAAAATATGATTGGCAAATTTGGGAGAAAGTAGATCAATATATAATGAAGGAAAGCTACAGTTAATAAAGGAAAAATGGGTCTTTCTTAGACTGTCTCTGCCACTAGAGAAGCCACCACAAACTTAAATCTGGTAAGGTAGTATTGTAACTAAAATTTAAGTGCTAGAGTATTTATTTTTAAAGAATTACTTTTCTTAATATTTAATTATTTAAATGTCTTTAAATAGAGCTATGCTTTTTATTGTAACAAAACAAGCACAAGCACAATGACACTTAGTGATGTCAATTTCTTGGAAACAGTATTCCTAGTCATTACTTTTGTAGAAGGGTGGCACCAGGAAGGTAATTGTTTGTGGTATATTATTCTGACTTCTTGTTCAGTTTCTGTTTGGGGTACAACCATGAAAGTCCCTTTCTTTGTCTCACTTTGCAGCTAAATATGACATTTCACTTGTTCATTGTGGCACTTGCTGGAGCTGGAGCAGCAGTCATTGCTATGGTAAGCTACTCAACACCCTACTCCTCATCTGAATTGCTAATACATGCTGATTCTGACTGAGGATCAGCTGTTCCATTTCCATACTATCACTCACTGCTATTACTAAAATATAATTCTGTAATTCAATACTCTCTCTTATTTTCTTTTAATATATTGATGTGTTCCCTTTGAAGCACAATATCATGATTATTTTTTCAAATTAAAAAACACCTATAAGTACATGCTAAGAATTTTTATTATTCTCTTGCTGTGTTGAGACAAGTGCTTGAATTCACGTGTTTGTCTCATGACCACAGTATTATACTTTTATGATCTCTGCCTTCTTGGGTATTCATATGCTGCTATTTTAGGAGCAGAATCTTTTTGTCAGTTCTGTAACTATGTGAATGTCTTGTTTTTTCTTCTGTCAAGGCTAATTTTTCTGCTTCTTTATAATGAAGGTTTCTTTAAATTTGATGACATTTTGTCAATGAGAATATTCCACTGAGAAAAGAAGTATGAGCTAGTACCGTGCTTTTCTGTCTTTTGTCTGCTGTGTCTGCTTAAGCATAAATATATTTTTAGACTTGCGATTCTGTACTAGTGTATTAGGTTTGTATTATGCACACTGGAATAGAAATTGAAAAATAACTGTTACTTGGTACTGATGCATTCTTAAGAAGTGTTAGTGGTGGTGATTACTATATACTACTTATACTAGTAATTTTCTATGAAATTCTACGGCCATGATTTTTTGTTATTCTTAGAATTGCATTTATAAAAGGGGACAGTCAGAGAATATTCAATGAAGTTATACTATTCCTGTTGCATAAATGTTTTTTTTTTGTTCTTCTCTTCAGAGAAGACACTTTTCAGTGTCACATGACACCCTGCCAACATAGCAAAGATAGATAATGATGCAACTTTTGTTTCATGACCACAAATATTAACTGTAATAGTAGAATACAATTCATGTTAATAATTTAATTGATTTTCCAAACTGAGATTTGTCTCATTACAGCAGCAAAAAGGTGACCACATAGCAATTATTATAAAATATCATTAGTCCTAGGAAAGTATATCCAAGAGATCATTAGTTTTCCATTGCATTATTGTTTTGAAGTATATTCAGTAGTAATTATCAAATGCTATTTTGTTTAGATAAAAACTCTGCATTTCAAAGAAGAGTTTTGAATCAGAATAGCTACCAAAATGTATTTGGTGAGCACTAACATATCCTCATTGAAAGGAAGTTAAGTAGGTACATTGAGCCACATAGTTTAAGTACATGATACTTTCAATGAAGTTTAAAAAAAACCCAAACTTTTCAAAGCTCATCATATGAAAGATGCCACAGATATGTTACACCAAGCACAAATCCCTTAGGAATTCACTTTGATGGTGCATATTTATTCACATATGTTTGAAGTGTTACCCATAACACTGATTCAACAGCAATATAAATTAATGTTCTAAGTTCTACTAAATTGTGTAGTGTCCCACTGCTGGTAAATGTAACTTCTATTAAATGTTTCCAACTGCGTTATATATATTTCAATTTTGTAATTATATTTTTTGCTTTTAACCCACTATTGTAATCCGTTAAGTATCTTATGGAGACTAGCCCATTCCAATTTTTGACAGTGGTAATTTCTAAACCAGCATACCAAACCACATTTACAGATTGAGCAGCATGCTTCACACTTAACACAGTAGCCCAAAGACAAGGGACAGAATATGAGGGAAAATTCAGAATTTTGTGATTGGACATATAGATATTAACAGGCTCTTCTTTTAGGCAATCTTACTTTCCCAAGGAAAAAGTAATTTAAGGGAGGAGAAATGAATTTGGGGTCCTAAATACCTCATCTAGGAAGAAGAAAACATCTTTCCCCCCCCCACCCCAGAGCCTACAGTCAAATGAGTAGATGGACATAATGTACCGGCAGTGGACTAGGGTGAGAAATAAAATGTGCAGAATCCATTTAAGTCAGGGGGACTGAATGTCCTTCACTATATGTGCTGTTGCAACAATAATCACAAGCATGAATTGATGATGTTTGTGTATATCCAGAACAGTAGCAGATCGCCATGTTTGTGTAACACAACAAGACTTAGCAGAAAAATGAGGTTAAAATACCAATCCTTTATAAATAAGAATGCTTATGAATTTAATGCTCTCTTAAACTTTCTTGCAAACAGTTACTTTAAACTAGAATAGTCTATCTGACTAAAGTGGTAAGTGTATTTATGGCAAGTCATTAATAACAATAACATTAATATCAGTGAGACTGCTGAGTAACTGAAAATCTGCTCTCTGAAATGACATGTTAAGTCATGACATCAATATACTCCACTATATCCTCATTTCTGGCTTTGTAGACATTTATAAGTGCCAGATTATTTACTATCTGAAGATTTCTTTAACTCTTTAATGTCAATATGATTCTACGAAATTCACTAAAGAATCAGCTTGTTCATAAATGTTCAGCCCATCCACCCCCAGGATACTTTTCATGAACTGTATTTTAAAAATACGTTCTAAAAAAATATGTAATCTTTTGTTGGAAAACCACCACAAAAGAACTGTTAATACTTGCAAAAGCATTTAGTCTCAAGTCACAATTTCCCCATATCTACTGTTTTAACAACACTGTTTGTATATGAATGTTACTCTTTAGAATGTAAAGGAGAATGCTGGTTTGGAGTTCAAAAGGAGAACTGTCCTATGTGTTAGGACAGATGTATAGAAAATCTCAACTTTTCTTACAGTATATGTCAGGAAAAGCTTTATTTTGCAGTGAAGAAAAATGTCAAATATTTTGTTTAGAAAATTTATCTTTCTTAGACATCAGCCCAAGATGAAAAAAATGTAGCCTGATAGATTTACCTTGTAAATACTTTTTCTGAATCTTGATCATGGGAAAAATAGCTGGGACTTTGAATTCTGTTTAGTTTGCACTATGTATGATTATGAATGGTAATGTTCTTTCTTATGTCTTAATGGATACAGAAAAATCATTGCAGTAATACATATTAGTTTTACTGTTGTTGGTGTTGTGTCCAATAGAAACAAAAGACAGAAGCTGTTTAAATGTAAAATCTAGCATGCCAAAGAGTTCACTGTAAAGCCAGTATGCATCCCGCCCTGTGATGTTTTCCCCAAACCACTACTATGAAATGCACTGTTTCCCTTTCCAAAAGTTGCTAAGTGGTCTAGTTTCTCTATCCAGTATGATTGTGCTCTTCTGCATGATATTAGATGCATGTAAGGTCAGGGAAAATGTTCTTCAGACTTGGGTCCTGTGGAGGTAAGGACATATCCTGAATGGAAAAACAAAGCAAAACAAACCAAAAAATCCCTGCCAGCCTAGCTGCAAATCTAGTTTCAAAAGGTTGAAGCCTATCTTTACCTTATGAAGAAATCTAAGCAGGAATTTTCCATAGGTATGGAAAGACCCTGCACTGCCTTGCACATATCTGTGCAAGATATCATGTTTCAATATCTGTAATTGAAACATGCTGGGCCAGACTGTGGAAGCTGCCTGGCTGCAATTTAAATAAGCCTTGATGGGGTCCCCACTGGCTTTAGGCCACTCAGGTCATGGAATTGTGAAATGCAATTAGACAGCCACTTAGAGATGACCTCCTTAGTGTGGCTATGTTATCTAGGAAGTTTAAACAAAAAACCAAGGGTGGCAGGACTGTTCAATGCACAGTTCATTATAAAACATGGATATGTGTTTGAGATTACATAAGCTAAAATAGTTGTTTCCAGGAAAGTTTTCCTGCTTATTGAGAACATGAACTCCAAGAGTTTTCAACAGTTTCTCCAGGCGTTTGGTTCAGTAACTTTTTAAGGAAGGGATGAGCAAAGAATTGGAGTTTAATGAAACTCAGACTGTGATCAATGTACCTTCAAAATGGTTTGTCTATTTTTTTGATAAAAAAAGAAAAATGCCAAATAAAACTGCAAGAAAATAAGTTAAAAGTTGTATCCTATTATTACCAAATGTTTTGTGAGAAGAAGTGTGCCTACATCATCCCGTTTTCTTCACACTTGCTTCAGTTGCAAGTTTTTCTGGCAGATGTGTTTAAAAGGTCAGGAAGATGTGAGGACACTGCTCAGATACCCCCCCACTTTCAGGATTCTCATGTCTACAATCTGTTTGAGGTTCAGATTGTATTTTTTTTAATTGAAATCTTGCCCTCAGAGGACCAGCCCTCATGTTTCCATTGAATGCAAATTGTAATTGTCTGAGCTGACAGAATTATTAGGATTATTGCCCTGTTTCTTTTGATTTTTCGTAAGAGTTTGGCTGTGGAGGACATTGAAGTGCTTTTGTTTTAGCACTTCACAGAGCTTAGGATCTCTTATTTGATCTAGAAATGCCTGATCCAGAAACTACTCATAGTGAAAGCTTTTGAAGTTAGATAGAAGGTGTTTCTTTTTCCTGTGTGCTACATTATGAGCAGAAACTCCTGATTTCTTAGGGAGGTGTGGAATCTTTTGGATTTCAGGAAATTATCCATTGCCTCTAAAACAGTTGATTAACATAAATTTAAGAGATTGTCTTAAGAAAGTGGCTGAAAGCCTGCTAGGGAGGGAATAAATGTCCAGAGAGTCCTAGCATAAACCAGTTGAATAACATTATTGAACATTTTCATTTTCTGGAGGAATACAGAACCAACAGCACATCCTTTTTTTTTTGTAGCTATATTTTGTCACATTTTGCCTAACTGAATTTATTTTTCAATTATTGATTTTTTTTTCCCAGATTAGCAGGTTAAATGAATACCTAGAGTTGTAATTGAAAGAAGTACATCATGGCTAAATGGAAAGACAATTCAACAAAAAATAAAAAGCAACACTTTCTGTAATTGTACTAGATATGGAACCATAAGACTACAGATGTGTCTACAGCATATTTCTCTTTTAAGAACTCGTTTAACAAATAGTGATTCAATGGGGAAATGTCTCCAATAAATAACCAGAAGGCATTTTCATATGTGGAGTTGCAGCCTATCTGAAATACTAATGCAGGGATGATTTCTTTTCATTTTTTAAATCTTTCCTATAAGCATTGCTGCCAACTACTAGTCATGGTAACAGTAAGAGCTGAGTAATGAGTAATCTGAGGAATAATGAAGTTCAGGTTTGAACTTGCTGTCATGGTGCTGTACTACTTCTTGATTTAAGGATGCCTAGTTCCTGCTGATGGCAACCCAATCTCCATCCTATAGCTTTCAAGTTTAAGTGTGCTCTATTCTGACTAGCTCTGTTGATTCCTAACTCTGTGTTACCTCTCTTACAGGTCCATTATCTCATGGTCTTGTCTGCCAACTGGGCCTATGTGAAAGATGCTTGCAGAATGCAAAAATATGAGGATATTAAATCAAAGGAGGAACAAGAGCTTCATGATATTCATTCTACTCGCTCTAAAGAGCGGCTCAATGCTTACACATAAGAGAAAGCTTGTCTTACTTCCTAACATGTGAATGCTTTGTTGTTTAACTAAAGGCCATCCAACCATTTTAAAAACAATTGAAAGTGCTTCTCACAAAAGATAGTTTGGGTGACTTACATATCACCTACATAGAATTCTTGGTTGTCTAGCACTTGGTTTCTTAATTAGTTCTTACTTTGTGTGACCATTCTCTACCACAGAGTTCCTAAATAGCCTTTCCTGAATCCTTTCAAGCTAATTAGTTCTGATAGGTCAAGGGTACTAAACTATTGTCAAATACAACTATGTGTTTGATTTTTTTAATCACTTTGTATGTGTTATGCATAACACCTTTTGCATTGTTTCTTATATGTTTTTGAAAAAAAAAAGTAGCTTTTTATACTTTTTAGTTTTGAGTTCAGTAACTACTTTAACTACAGGTATACTTCAAAGGGACCATTGTACATGGTGTACAATATATAAAGAAAACATTCTGATGACTTTCCTTTATATTTGGAAAACCTGCCAGATGGGCCCTGATCAACTTGAATGAAGGTCCTAGGAACGTTTTAAACAATCAAAGGTGCAATTTCTAAATTTGTAATAGTGGGTAAAAAAATGAAAAAAAAAGTGAAAAAAGAAAAAAAACAAGAAAAAAAAGAAAAAAAGTGCTTCTTATCTTTGTTAACATTGTATTATTATTGATGTTTTTAAAGAATATTCTCTTGTTCCAAGTTCCATGGGTGATAATTCCTGTTTGTATTGTGAGCATGCAGTCCGTGGTGCTAACAATGCATGGCCACTTGCCTTTTGGAGGAATTCAATACCACGGCTACCTGTTAAAGAGTTATGGTATATAGACAACTGTTAATTAAGTGATATAGTTATTCATAGTTTTTTACAGAATGATCTCTCTTTAATTCCATGATGGTTATGCTAAATTGGAGCTGTTCATGTGACGATGTAAGAAATTACTGCTTGGCTACATTTATGAAAGTAATATATCAAAAATACAGTGACCATAGGAGTCAGATGTCTTTTTACCTGCTTTAAAAATTTAAATGGATTGCACCTGTCTGAACTGTAAAAGATATATTAAAGGAGACTTCCATAAATGTTATAGCTTGGCTTCTAGCTTTCCTACACATAATGGTTTACCTGTATTACGTTGAAGTAAGGTGAAAGACCACTACAGAGCTTATTATTTGAAAGTGTAGTAATATATTTGAGCCTTTATTTTGATAGGAAAATGTTATCAGAAAGATAGGTCATGTTGATTTGAAAGAATTACCTATATCAAAAACAGAACAAAAAACCCTATTTAAGAACAGTCAGTATTATTGGACCAAATTTGGTGAATTTTTTTTTTTTTAATTTTGCCTATTTCTAATGCTACAAGAATGCTGTAAAGTGTCTTTTAAAGTGATGTAGCCTGACAAGACATTTTTGTCAGTGTTAAAAATCTTAGGTAGTTTTGTGCACTTATTGGACCATTGTGAATTCTCTCTCAGTGTAAGTGCATTTCTAATAAAACTTCTTGAGTAAAACTCTTCTTTGTACTATTACTAGTCATGCATCATCAGTAATTTTTAACAATTCTTGTAGTAAGTAGAGGGTATTACTATAGTTACTTGTGGCATGATAATGCATTAAGTAGTATTAGTTGGTTGAGTTTCTTTTTTCTTTTTGTTTTCTTTTGATTGTTTTGGGGTTTTTTTGGTTGTGTTTTTGATTTGGGGTTTTGGTTTTGGTTTGTTTTTTTTTTTACACTTAGGCTGTCCTACGGGGTCAACAGTTTTCTGATAATGTGCAGTACCGGTATTACAGTTCTGCAAAAGTATTAGGAACCTCTTTTTGGATTATATATTGTAGTGTTTCAGTTTTGTGTCTTAAAATGTTTGTGATGATTTTTAAAACTATGTCTTTTAAACTCATGTAATGATGTTAATGCTTTTGGCTCTTCTCTGGTATTAGAGTTTGTATTTTCACAAAGAATGCTTTGTAGCAGGCATTACAATTAATCTGTTTTGTACATAAATGTGCCAACAGCTTGATGGTGGCGTTTTTGAAATGTAGAACAAAGTGCTTGCAAAAATGTAATAAACACACTTGTGTACTTTGTGTTATTGTTAATTCTTTGTGTAATTTTTCTTTGCCTGTCTTGAACAAGTAATTATGACCAGAAATGGAAGAAGCTTGTTCTTTCTACTGGCCTTGCTATTGTGCAGATAGCTTCAAATATGTCTTTTAATCAACATTTAGTGTCAGAAATTATATATCCTAAGAATAACTCTAAGAGCAGAATTTCATGGTCTAGGGCGAGTCAGGTAGCATGAGCCATATACTTATATTTTTAACATACCAGTCAAAAGACCAACTAGGAACAACATTACTGCAGTGCCATTTGGAACAGCCCAACAGAAGCTGATCTGACATCAGTTTGAGTGTTGCTGAGGATACTGATTCCAGGATGTTACAGTAGCTAATACTTTGAAACCTTGATAACGATACCACATTACTTATATGCATGTAAAGTAATTTAAATGGTTAAGAGAAATCTACAGCTGTGCCAACTCACATGGTATCACTAAGGAAAATTATTTAAAATACAGTTCCACAATGTGTTTGTTCTCAGTAAACTAGCTGTTATGTAGCTCTTTGTGTGCTCTCAATGAGAACGTGTGCCATAATAGCAAACAATTTTTCAGGAGCAGCACAAGCCAAGGGAGGAGACAAGCTTCCCACAGCACAGCATATCAGTCATAACTGATTCACTTCAAAGTCTGTGCATATTTGGTTTATTCCAGACTCTTCTCTGTTTGTTGACACCCTAAGCTGATTTTTCCTGAGATAGGTTGCATGGATCTTGATTTCTATAGACTATTCTGTGCTTAATCTAAACCTGTGACTATTGTGCTTTTCAGAAACAAGAACTCATTGTAGAACAACCTATTTTGTGCAGGTTTTTGCCGCACAAAACTGTGCAATTAAATAACAATTTCAGTTTAAGATGTTTCCAGGCCTAAATACTCAGTTTTGCATTTTCTTCGCAGTTTACTATGCTCCATCAACAGTGCTAATAGCATGTTACAAAACAGATCAAAAACATTATTTGAGGTAGAAATCCTTCCCACTCATTTTCCCCCACTCACATCATCTTTTTTTTTTTTTTCTGCACAAGATTCTTTTTTCCCTCAGCAGGATCATACCAGCGTTTCTGCTTCCAGCACAAGCACATAAAACATTCAGTCAACATGATTAAAAAATACAGCAGTGCACTGAAGACATGGGGAAAGTGTGTCTGCACCAGGGGTAGACAGAGAGAGAATTTTTATGTCAGTCTTACTTGAAGCCAATGTAACATATAGTTATGTGGTATAGTTAAAAGCAGGAGGCGCTGAAATTATTTGCTAATTTAATATTTCTAAAAGGTTAATGATACTATTTTTTTGTCACAGGAGTTGAAGTAAGAGGATTTCAACTATAACTGAAAATATATCTATAAATTGATGTTAATAATATCTGCAATTATTAATCTTAAATTAGTGCAATTATTTAAATTTTAATACGTATACATTGATTGTAAGGATTTATTGAACATTACCAAGGTTGCAATTCACCTTCAGATGGCGTAGTAGATTTTAAGGCAGAATATTACTGTACTGTACTTCCTATAACAATCAATGGCAACAGTTCACAGAGTCTTTCATAATGAATTTTTCAATTATTGAGTTCTGGGTTACCACAAGTATTAATGCAGCTAGTTTTCTGAAGAACACAGCTCAATTTAAAAACCGTAAAAGATCAGACTACATTTCATTCCAGGAGGAAAAGAGGTGTTTATACAAGCTCTCTCTTCATAAAAAAAAAAAAAAAGGCAACATTTTATTTTCATTGAATTGCCCAGAAACCCTGCATATATATATATATATATATATATATCGTTAAGCAGCAAGCAGGTTTATGTCCCCAGGTGATCTCACATTTCAGCACTGACTCCATTTTGGGAAGATACCAATGAAAAAGAATAAGTTCAAAGGACTTAGTATATTCAACAGCTCTTTCTGTCCTACATGAATTCTTCTAACTTACGTTTTATACAAGGGAGGAACTCCAGCAGTATCTGAATTTTGAGATTTTCAACTATAGTTTCTTGTTCTTTCAGGTATCTGCAGAGGATCCCACTACATCAGAGGGTTACTTCTGTGTTTAACAGTTATTAGCAGTGACAGTGACAGGTAAGTGATCCTGCTGGTACAGCAAGAGAGGTGATGACTAGTAGAGAAGTGCACCATCTCTGGCTTGCATAGAGTAAGCAGATTTGCAGCTATTTGCAAGGAGAAATTTATTCTGAGAAAAGGGTTCTGCCCACGCTGTACAAGCTGCTGCGGACTTGTTCCCTGTGTCAATTGGAGTCTGGTCAGATAAATGTGAGCCCCAGGAAAGATCATTTTAGTTGGTTTTTGAATTGGTATTGCTGAACTTCCCGTGGCTGAAAGGGATGGTTTGGAGGCAGATGTATCTCCTTTGGGAGTTATTTGGAAAAAAAACCTAAACAAACAAACCAACCAACAAAAAAAAAAAAAAAACAAATGAGAGACTTGCATGAATATCCTATGGCTCTGTATGTTAAGTTACTCAAGTCAGAAATGCTGTGTAAGCCAGAAAAGAGATCATGAGAGCTAGGTTTTTCAAAGGGTTTATATATTTTTTTTTTTCCTCAGATGTCCAGGAAAATGGTATTTATGCATGAATCACTTTCCTGTGGTTAATAAAGAATATTTTGGTCTTAATTTGTAAATCCTACATTTTTTTTAAACAGCTTTACTCACAGGTATTTCTTCTTAAGTATAAATATTAATCTAAGAACAAATCTCATTGGGAAATAAGTTTATCCTCAACAAATTAATGCCCCTGTTAAAACATGCAAATTAATTCCTGGAATTTTATAATTCAGCTAGTTTTGTTTAGATCTACAATCACACCTCCTCAACTTTAGTCTTTTGGAATAATAAACTAAATCACATGGGTAGCCACAGAGGAAAATTGTCAGGTTCATCAGCTGGCTGATTTGAACTGATTAAGCAGACGGAAACCTTTTCCAAGAAGGCAGTGTTGAAAGCCTCATATTGGTGCCATCTTCTGAAATACGAAACAACATGTTAGGCAGGAATACCTCATTAAGGTGTTTAATTTATATTTGTGTTCCCCTTGCACTATTTGCTTTTTCTCTGTGACATGCTGTTCCTTGTGCCATAATTTGAATTGAAACTGAAGCAACATAAAACTGTGACTGAGATCTCACCAGTGCCACAGAGTGGTGACGTACCACATGCTTGGAAACAGGGACAGGGACAGTGAAAAAGCAAGTCAGGGAAAAGGAAATGTAAGATTTCCCTTTCCTAGTAAGACAGCTGCAAGGTAATAAACTGGGCTCAAAATCTGTGCCTTAGTTAAAGCATTATATACAGATATGCTTCATAGGACTAGGGCTTAAGGAGTATTGAGAGTTTCTGACAAGGTACAAAAGGCAAATACTGCTTGGAACATACTGATTTTGGACAGTCCAAAGCCATGTTTCTCCTTAAAGGAGCAGATGGCCGAGGGACATGTGTAGCTGCAAGTCACCTTTAATTGTCACAGCAGGACCAAGTCACTGGTCATCTGGCCATGTGTTCCCAGGATCTCTTCCCAGCATGAGTAGCATGATGGCAGAGCAGAATGTGTCATATATGCAGTTGCATGGAACAGTGGGGTAGAGTTTATGCCATTTAAAGCAGCCAGGGGATGATGTAGAAGAGGCCTGCTGCTGCAGGCATAATCCTGGATCCACTACAGCAAGGTTGTTTTTCAATAACAAAAGGGAACAAAGGCGTGATTTGAGGTTGAGCAGTCTGGAAATTCTGGTGTTTTTATGTGAGACATGTTAGGATTTTTTGTAATGTAGTAGTTAAGCACTTGCATTTTTCATCTCTTATAAATGACACACACATACAATAGTCTGATAAAATACATTATTTTTAAGAAACCTCTCTGCTACACTAATATTAATGCCAGCCTTAAAGCAAAAGAGCTAATTCAATGGTTAAGTGATTTTTTTTTTCCCCACAAGAAGGGGCATGAATTTTTACCGTATTCATCACATATTGTGCAAATGATAAGAACCTCTAGGGAAATAGTAGCAGCTTTGACTTCTCTTTATGAGCCTTGAGTGTGTTATTTGTTTTTCGCTACAGCTCTTTCAAACATCCTGATAGATATGCTAAGTACAGTAGTACTTAGGACGTCCCTCAGCATTTAACACATGCAAGTACATGCATGAGCAGATATTTTCCCCCCTCTTTCGTTGCTAATCTCAACACTGCTCTTTCTCTCACTGCACAGCCTCCAGAGTGTATCCATAGGTGCTGTGTCTTCATGCTTGCATTCTTTCCTTTACTTGGTGTGTCCTTCATCCACACATCATTGCCCCTGGACAAACCCCTCCTAGACCTGGTTTCCACCTTCATTTCTGCAAGTCTGCTCTGCTCCAGCTGCAAGTGGCTAAGAATGGCATTAGAATTAATCTTACCTGACTCAGATCAAACGTGAAGCTGTACCCAGCTAAGTCCATGGTTATTCATCGCGCTTCTCCTGGCACAGTCTCAGCCTGAGTATCCAAATATGAGGTAACGTGGCTACACTGTGAAGAAAACTATGGAGAAGATGTTAACTAAGGAGAAAATTCTAGGCTCCTTAGAGAAATTTCTACCATCCTTCAATATGCTTCATGTGAAAATAAGGAAAAATCAGGAAGTAGGAGAATATTTATAGCTATCGTGTAACTATAAATCCTACGCAAATTTGTGCTATGCAATAGTCTTCAACTGATATTTAAAATTTATTACTGTTCTTTAAAATCAAACAAAATAATAAATAATAATATGAGACAAAATATTTGTTCAGCTGGTACAAAGCAGCTGATAATAAAAAAACCCAAATCTTCTAAGTCTATAAAAAAATTATGTGATATATTTGCATGAACTATAGGAGACGTTAATAATTTTTCCTAAGGAAAGTAAGTTTATTAAAAGAAGAGATTAAAAGAATGTCCTTATGTGAAGTACAAAACCAACTAACAGTACTCAGACATACCATGCATTTTAGTGTTTTGGTAATTAGTGTACAATGTGAACTTTTTGCATTTTGACAACAACTACGGATTTGTGTTTAATTTTATTAAAATATAATCAATGGCCACGTGTGTTGAAGGAGCTATCAAACTGTTAAAGTCAACTCCTCTTACCAAAGATTTCCCCATGTGTCATGGGAAGCAGTAAGATTTTGTTATCTGCATTAATCTCTTTAAGTGGATTAAATTCTTGAGAACAAAATCCACTCAGTTCATGGACTAGTGTATGGGCTGGATCTGTCGAACATGTATTTATGAATAGACATGCAGACAATTTGACTATGTTCCAGAGGATTGCAGTTGAACTCTGTGGCACAGGTTTTCCCAGGACGCTAACTAAGAAGACTGGATAATTGGCGTCTCTTTCTAGGGTCATAGTCCTTCTATGAACTATTAAAACTGTAGTTCAATGGTTTGGTTTCCTTTTACCCACCTGGAAAAAAAATAAATAAAAGAAAAAAAAAGAGAAAAATGATAGGGAGTCTTTTCAATGGAAAACAACACTCTGTGTTTGATCCAGCATTGTTTTGGGTACTGCTTGAGAGTTTTTGGGTTGATGCTTGCCAGGACAACAATTACAGAATCTAGTGCTACATTTCAATTTGATAAATACTGCAGAGATTATTATTTTCTTTTTCATTCTGAAGCATAGGTCACAGTCAACAGACTTGAAAATTTGGTGTTAAAATTCTCCTTTGCCTGCAGAAAGTTACCCTTACTTATTCTATGTTTTTATTTTGGCACCTGCAATCCTGGCTTCAGGTGACCTAACCTAATTTCTTCTGTGTTGTAAGAAGAGAGACTTTTCCAGTAGCATTCAATTTGTTAGTTATGAGTGTTTTGGTCATTTAAAAACATTTTTTATTATTTTAAATAATTTTCCATATGAATTTTTGAAAATGCAATAAATTCAGCTCTATTTCTTTATAGGATTTTTTTTTCAGACTGAGAAATCTAACTAAACTAACTTAATGTACTTATCCTTTCTTTTTGAAGAATTCTAAGTTTCAAAAGGTTTCTGATACTCAAAGTGAGTCTTTCTTCTACCTAAATAATTACATAAAAAAAAAAGTTGTAATGAAGTAAAAGCGCTGTGGTGACACTGAAATTGGATATTAGATGTATTTTTCCATCCTGAATTACATGTCAGCATGTGTTTCAAATAGCACAGATCTTCCCATGAAATTCAGGCAGTTTGTTTCTTGATGACCAGACCCATCACAGCTCTTTAACTTAATTTAAATAAACACTAGTGAAAACCCTAACAGAAGAGAAAATTTTATGGATTTTTTTCCCTGTCTGTGTGACAGAGCTGAGTGTTCTATTCATAGACACAATTGTGCATAAATTGAAAGCATGGTGACATTCTTGCTTATTCCTCATTAAGTATATTTACATATTAAAAAAAACCAACCTCCACAAAACACAGCACAGGGAGATTATCCATGTC
Organism: Dendrocincla fuliginosa; assembly: GCA_035047845.1. NCBI lineage: Eukaryota > Metazoa > Chordata > Aves > Passeriformes > Dendrocolaptidae > Dendrocincla > Dendrocincla fuliginosa. The sequence continues at coordinate 37,451,497 of JAWWMO010000138.1, read as the reverse complement.
ATATATTATTTTGTAGCTTTTAAATACAATGAAGAAAATGATTGAAGGGGAAGTGATAAATCTCTCACTGAAATTTGTAGACTACTGACATCTGGTGGCAAAGCTGCTTAAACTAAAGGATGTGGCTAATTAGTCTGATTTTAAATAATTGCTTTCAGAAGATCAATCTGTTTCTTTTCTACTCTTATTGTATTTAAAGCTTATTCTGTAGCATGACTTAAAAAGAGCCAAACACTGTCTTTATATATATACGTGTGTGTGTCCGTGAGTGTGTGTGTGTCTGTCTGTGTGTCTGTGTAGATTTATCCCTTAAATATTAGTCAGAACTGGTAAATTAACAGGAAGTGAATAATTAAAGGATTTCAGCGAGGAACCTGACTTCTTGGCATTGCTTATTATTCTAAAAGGATTTTTTCAATCTTTTGCAGGTTTTCCCACCTATTTAGAAGCGATATTTGTACATATCACATACAAACACTCCCCCCCTCCCCCAATAATATTTCTTTCTATAGTACAGTGATTTTTGTGTGTGTGTGTGTGTTTGTGCATTACAGGCACAATTTATAAAACTACTATTTATGATGTTGACCTACCTTCCCTGATGGGAAAACAGGGGTGCTAGCCTTTTAGAAATACTTTGCCACTTTCCAGAATAAACATATTTTTAACTAAACTAATGTGAGTTAGTAATGGCAGCTTCCAGCTATATATAAACCTTGTTTGGCATTAAAGCAACAAGCACATTTCTAAATTCCTGTGGACTAGAACTGTGCTTGGTTCCAAAGCCATGGGATTGTGGGATGACTCAGCTTGGTAATGACAGTGGTCAGTGGAACTACCTCTACAGATGTTGAAGTTTAATGTTAAGCTGCCTTCGTACCTACTTAGCCAAGCAGCTGTCCAAAAATAAGTTGTGTTATCACTAGAGCCTAAAACATAGAGGGAGATAGACCGGATGATACTTTATAGTCATTTTGAATGTCTTAGAGTATCTCCCCTAGTCAACTACTACTCCAGAAGGGCTGTCAAACATTACATCTCTCACCTGTTGGCCCCATGAAGGGTACCTAACACCCTGAATTATGCCAAATTACACCAATTTATGGCACTTAGGTCAGTGAGTCTTACACTTCTTAATCTCCAGTGTTTTGTTTGGGGTTTCTCAGCACAGTGAAGTCAGTACAGCCAGCTCTGTGCCGCTGTCTCTGGCTCAGCCTTCCAGTCTGGGCCCCTTGGCAGGAAGACAATTCAGGCAAATCCATCTGTGGCTCTTCCAGCTCTCACAGGATCCCAGCTACAGGAACATGTACATAAAACTCTCCATAGAGCCTTTACCTTTAACAGATAAATAAAATATAGATCTCATTTAATAAGGAAAATAAGTAGGATTACAGCGCAGGGAATATTACTGCTTCAAATTCTGGTGCCTTTCTAAAGCAGACTTTCTTGGTCACTGAATTAGAAACTAAAAAAAACAATAAATATTTCAGCTCTTATGTGATTTGGTTTTTTATGTCTTGTTTGTTTGGTTTGGTTTTGTTTGCTGTTGGGCTTTTTGTGGTTCCCCCCCACCCCTCACCCCCAAAAATGTAGAAAATCTTCTCAGGAGTTAAGTCATTATCAAAACAAGAAAAAAAAATTAAAAAACCCCCATGAGTTAACCCCTTACAAAATATAATTTTCTTAGTGGTATCTTAATTCATTTTAACAATGCACAGTCCCTTCCAAGGAAGAAACTTCCAGGGTAGCACAAAAGTAATGTTCTTGCTAAATTTGTTCTTGACATATTTTGTGTAATGTGCCTTGGTCACTACTCTAATTTTAGGAGATGCTTAAGTTTACTTGTGTATAGACCCTGTCTGGATGACAATAGCTGGCATAATTACATGTTGTTTTCTTGTTTGGTTGAAACGAATGTTAAGATTAATTGGAAATCTTCCTCAGAAAAACTTGTTTTATCTCCCCAAAAGGACTTCCTTTTTGGTCATAAATACATATTTATTACTTCTGGAGCCCTCTGTGTTAAGACTTTCCTGATATCCAGACTAATTTTTTTGAATTGAGATTATTAAACTGCTCTCTTTAATGAAGCATTTTATGAAACCCTTTAGATAAGCCTTTGCTTCTTTATGGCTTTTAAGATAACTGTTGTTTCAAAGAGCAATGTTTTCACTTTAGTAGTTTTTTTGTTTGGTTGTTTTTTTAAAAATTCATAAAAAGAAGAGAAGTAGTGCACGTGATTTGTCAACATCCTGAAAACAGGTCAGGAACTGTTACCACAATTTTTATTCAGTCTAGGGTTCACCAAAAAAATAACAGTTACCTCTTACTAGAGATGTTTGACTGGTATTGAAAATGACTGTCTTTTACTGCAAAACCTTCATGAATTTAACTCCAAAGAAAATGGAGAATTAGACATTTTGACCATTTCTATGCTTTTATTTTCCAGCGAGAATTAATATGGTGATACAAAGTCTATATTACCTAAAGGCCTAACAGATTATTTATTCATTGCTATATGAAAATACAGATGGTTAATGCTGCAATATGATAGCAGATGACCTTATTATAGCTGGAAAACTAACGTTAAAAAGACTCTTGAGTATAAAATATTGGGTTTAATTAAAGCATTTATTACCTACCTGTCAACAAATGTTTCTTGCCAAAATCAAAAAGGACAACAGTCTCTTACAGATTATAAAGAAGAAGAGATGATGCTTTCTTTAAAGACTATTTCCACTAAAAAGATTACTTTGGGACTCATGGGGTCATTAGTGTTTAGGCATAAGAGTAATTGCAAATATGACTGAAAAAGCATAAATGCATATTTGCCAAGGGTTTTTTAAGAACAAGTGGAAAAATACTATTTAGAATATTAGTAACTTGGACCACTTTGGAATATAATTTTATTAGAAGAAGTGGTTTTAGAAAGTTCCCATCACAGGCTCAAGAACAATAGAATCACTTTTCATTAGTAATGACTGAAAACAAGTTGCTTTTTTTTCCTGAATGTATGATTTGACTGCTGTGCTCCTGAAAAAGATACAATGTCCTTCTATGATCTGTATGGGATCACAGACAAGTGTTGCCACTGAGTGGGACAGTAGAGGGGAATTCAGCTCTAGAATAAAACTAAAAGCATGTGCATGTGTGAGGTGCGTACGTGAACTTTCTAGTGTCTAAGCCCCTCTTCTAGTACGATGAATCTAGAAAGCATTCTGAGCATAGGAAGCAGAGCAGAAGGAGTACAATACAGGATTTTTCAGGCAGAAAAAAAAAAAAATGGTTAGAAAGGTGTAACCAGTGAATTTGTGATGAGAAAGGATCCTCACTGCATTCCTGAAGCCTGGACTTCCTTCTGAATTTATGGAGACATTGGCTTCTTCTCAAACCTTTTCTCTTAAAAATAATTCAGAACTGGCTGCACAGTCAGTTAGTCTCTAAATCCAGAATAAGGCACCAGAATAAGTGACTAGACAAATTCAAAGACAGAATATCTGTAGTCAAATTTCTAGCTCAAGTGGGAACATTGGCAAAGTTTAAAGCACGTTTTCTGTCAAAGCCTGACTTCACTTTTGTTTCCGCCTGACTTCACTTTTGTTTCCTCCTTTCATCCCCCAAATGTGTGAAATATCTTCCCGCATGCCTCTCATCGTCACTTCTGCAATCCCTGCAGTCTGGAAAGAGTCCTGGAACTTGGCTTCTGACACTAAACACAGGAAAACGACTATTAGCATATAGTTTTATAATATACATATCTGATCATTTTATTTGCTGCACTCCATTTTCCACATATCAGTACTTGTGCTTATGGTGCCAGTGCCTGTCTAATTGCCACACAACCACCTGTGCTACACATAATGCTGTTAAACATTTTGGTAGTTTGTGTATGCCTGTCTCAGAGCCAGTGTGAGACATGAGGGCAAACTGTTCCAATGAACTCATGCAGGAATGGAATGGATGGACATGAAAAGCAGTTGATGGGAAAATGAAGGAAAGGGTATTCCTAGTAAGGCAAAGGAGACACAAGACAAAATGGTGACAGGGTAAAGAAAAGGAAAGGACATTAAGGGGATGGGAGTGAAACAGAACATGATACAATATGGCAGGGAGACCTGAGAGTGGAAACAGAGCAGTTATGGGCCATGCCCAAAGCACCAGACAGGATGGAAAACCCACTGAAATGGGGAGATAATTTCCAGTCTGATATGAGATTAGAACACAGATCTGAATGAGAAAGAAAGAATATGAAAAAAACAACACTCACAAATAGATATTGAGATGAGAGGTATAAACTCATTTATAGGTATTTGCAGACCCTGGACATAAGTCCAGAGAGAAAGTAGTTGTGCACAGTTTACAAACTCAGTGGAACTTTGAAATAATAATAAAAAAAAATAAAATGCAAAAAAAAAAAATCAGCTCTCGAGCCATTTCTACAAGGTGCCTCTTGGCAGTCAGACTTCTGAGAACACGTATAATGAGGCTGAAATACAGAGCAAAAAGAAAGATGAAAGGTCTTTCTCTGTAAGTCTGTGACTTTGGTGACTCATTCATTGAGACTGAGGAAGAAGATCCCATACAACCAGAGAGCAAAATAAAATAAAAGTATTTACTCTTGAATTTATTTGTGACATCAGAATTATAGCAAGCAGTGAAAGGATCTCAAACATCCAGTGGGACTGCTGCGTTTTTGAAAAGTTGTGTGGACTACTACAAATGTATACAGCATATAATTATAGGAAAATTAAGGTAATATTTTTCCATAAAAATGTAAATGTCCTGATGTACTTTTTACTGCTGTTTACCCTGTCTTCTATAGTTTGCTTTTCTACTCCATGACTTTGGAAATGGAAAATGTCTTACCATATTGTGACTGAGTCTTCACATTTCCAAAACTAATTTACTTCTGAACACCACAAAGGGATTTCTAGCTTGTGTGATGAGGCTGGTACCACTTGCTTGTAATTTTTTTTTTTTTTCTTAATAGTTAGGATGATATCAATGGGAATTAAAAAAAAAAGAAACCGAACAAACCCAAGGAAATTAAGTATAGTGCAAATATTTGCTTTTAGGTTCAGAAGGTGTTATACTTTCATATTTCTACCATGACATACGCTTTAAGGAAAATGAATTTCTCTACAGTTCTGTCCAACCAGGAGGAAACCAATAGTCTCCCAGGAAGTAGAAGCTTCTCTAACTTTCAGCAAGAACTAATGCAGATGAAGGTTCCTAGGTCTATCTTGGAAGTCTCTCTGATATGAGGTGAAGGACAAGGCAACATCAATCCTTTTCTTCTAATACCTGTACATTTTGTCACATAATCATCCCAGCTGTCCCTATTAAGCTCTGTTTTTGTCCTTTTGTTTTGGGCGTTAGGAATTGTCTGCTGGTTTACTTGTCTGTGGATCACTTCATTCAAAGGTGGGGGGGGTGTGGCTTGTGGTCGGGGTCCTGATAGATGATGAAGTCCATACAGCCTTTCATGTTGGTTGGGGCTACCCCCTAGTTTCCTTTAGTCTGCTGCATCTTCATTTCTATACAGTTTTTCAGCTCTCAGGGATGTCTCTTTTATCCTATATTTGTTTAGCAACAAGTAGAAAAGTGTGCTGGCCTGAGGATGCCATACAAATATTGCATACATAGCAAATGAAAGCTATGAAAGATTGCCTACTGCTTTACAACTATTTCTGGTCTATTCTGGTCAGGGTCTGTTCAGATTAGCAGAAGGATACTAAAATAAGCAGAGGGAAGTGATAGACAGATATTAGTGAAATTCAGAAATATTGCTGTTTCAATGTGTATAAATAGAACAGCTTAAATTTCAAAAATAAAAAATGAAATAAAAAAAAGATAAAGTAATTCAAAAAGAAATGCTTCTACATTGTGTGAACATGTCCTTCCATATTTTCACTGCATTTTTTTTCCAGGATATCTGAAATTTAAATATTTTATTTGATCATTGATTTATTTTGCTTTTCCTCACACAAATGAAAATTGAAGCCACTAGCATGAGGCCACTGGCATGGTGCAGAGCAGATTTGGCTGTCAGAGAGGGTTGGCCCGTAATGTGGAGGTTCACACTACTCTTGGAACGTTCAGGAGTTTAGCTGGGGACACTAGGAAGGCTCAAGTTACCTCTTCCCAAAGGTCCTAACTTAAGGAAGCAGTTTAGTGTTTTAGGATTTTTAAAATCATTTTGAAATGAAATGTGTCAGGTAGCTTCAGGATAAGTAGAACTAAATCAAACCAACTATTTTATTTCAGTTTGAATAAAAAATATTTTGGAAACACTTTCCCAAATAGCAGACTGGATTGGAGGAAATTATTTTCATGAGAGGAGTTGCTCCTGTAGAAAATAACTGTTCCCCTACTGTACCCAAGTTTTATTAGCCGCGGGGTTTTTTTTCCTAAAGGTTAAATCCAGATCCCTTGCTGCCACCTGCTGTTGTCACACAGAGTGGCTGGAATAGTTACACAGTGGATTGTGTTAGTTTTTTTGAAACTGTACTTTCTAAACAAGGAAAAACTATTTGGTATCTGATGCAGTTTCTGAGCAAGTACATGATATTTTGTTTGTGAGATTGAAAAAGAATACGAAATCGTAACCTTCTGACTAATATAATAACCTATAAAAATGGCAATGATACACTATTTGTGTTGTCCTTTTACTTGTGCAAATGAGAAAAAAAAAATGTGTGGGATTAGATGCTATGTCAGAATGTCAGCAAGAGGTCTGTTAAGGTCTCTGCTCTACATATGTTTATACAGCTGCCACTCCCGAAATCTCTTGTTTACATACCCACATAAAAGCATCCACATAGCTGCATTACTGGAAAAAAAAAAAAAAAGAAAAAAAAAAGAAGCTTTAACCAGAGTGAACACGGCATATTTCCACAGCAAAGAGCTGAAAGGAGGGATTTTTCCTGCTTCCTGGCAGGATACCAAAAGGAAATAAATCCCTTACAGGGTGAATGAAAAATTTCTAACTGAGGAATAAAAACAAGAGGCTTCTATTTAACTCTGGAAGGCAGAGAAGAGGTGAATGTGGATCCCTCCAGATGACTGGTGCTGATGATTGCATGTGATTTGCAAAAGGTCTGTCAGAACTTTTTTTCAGATTTTCTGCAGATTTAAGCAGATAAAGTATGGGTTTAAAAGAAATATACGGTTTTACTGCTGAAAAAGGAAAAATAAAAATTAGGTGTTCACTGTTAAATAATGGAAAAACCTCAAAAAACAAAAACCAAACCAAATCAACACCAACAAAAACAAAAACCCAAAACAAACAAACACAAAACCCTAAAAACAAACAAACAAACAAGCAGAAACAAAAAAGAAATATCATTGATACTCTGATGCATCAGGGAAGTATTACACGCCTAAGCCCAAACCCTTTTATTCCCTCTGCCACCAGCCCTGTACCCAGCACTGATGGTTTGTTGAGCTCATTGGAGTAATGCACCACTGGAGTACTTGCTTTCCATATCTGAAAATATAGTTGCAATGTCCCATAGGAAGCCAGTTTATATGTTTTGCCCTTAAGATTACATTCTGATTAAGGTGAAAGGTGAGCTCATGCGCTGAATGTCTGCCTGTTCATTTTGCTTAATTGCTAATTTGGTTTGTCAATTGATATATTTTCAGGCAATGCCAAAGTTCATTTTTTGAGATGATGTGCAGGAGACAAAATGAATGAGACTGTGACAGGTTTGATTTGTAATCTTATGAAGTTCCTCACCAGTCACCCTTCAAGTCTACTGCTGTTATTTCTCCATATCTTCATATAGATTCTATGACACACATCCTCAGGTCCCTCATGAAATGCTCTGATGGATTGCAATGTGTCCTTCATTTTAAGTTTTTCACTCTGAAGTTTAAGTCATTAAAGAAAGTAATTATGTTCTAGAGCTGTAAAAGTACCTTATGCAGGCTGGAGTTAAGAGCTGTGCAGCACTGGATGTGGGTCAGTCTGTACTACTCGGGCTTGCATTGACGTAATGGTCCCTTGCCTTGGTCTGTTTGTTTACATAATCTTCCTTTTGTTAGCATTTATGGTGTCAGTACCTGGTCTTCTGTGCTTTGAAAAGTTTAACATTCTTACATTAAGATATGGCTTGGAGCAGGAGATTTAAAATCTTCTGGAAGGTTTTTATAAAACAGGTAAAATACTTTCCCTGAAATTAGAAAAAAACCCCATAATTTTTATTTTTTATTTTTCCTTAAAATGAAATATGACACGTAAAGAATAGAGAAAAAAATTATACCAGTTACAAAAATATTAATTCAATAAAATCTTATTACTGATAATATTAAAATTAAAAATAAAATATTAAAATTAAAATACTAATAACATTAAAATATTATTACTGTTTCAGTCTATGTTGTTTTTGTGGTGGTTTTTCACCTGACTAGTAAAATTCCTTCCCTTTTGTGTTCTCGGAAATAAGTAATACTATACTTAATATGTATGCTGGAGTTGATACCTCACTAAACAAAGACTATTAAGAAAAAACCCAAACATTTAAAATACAGTATTTTAGTAGGTGAAAATTAATGTGAAACCCCTTTTTCTCATTTTACTGTTGATTATCTCTCTTCTGCCTCCATAAAAAAGTAAGTTTTGTCAATAGAATGAGGGAGAACAAAAATAAATTCAAGATTTTTTTTTTTTCTGAACATATTAAATGCAGGCAGGGTGGACAGAGATTCTGCAGAACTATGATTCTATTGTCAAGCTAACTGAGAATAAATGCTTCAGTATGATAACAGGACTGCCTGCTGTAAAGCCTTACCTAAGACAGCGTGCAGTTCAAAGGAGTTGATTCTAGCAAAAATGTATGGAAATGTTCCAAAGATGATCAGGTAAATGGAAAAAAGGCTATGAAGGGACATATTCAGACAAGCAAACTAAGGCTGAAAAGATTTGTTTCTTGTCTGTAACCAAAAACTGGTATGACAGTGACCACTAAGGAAGGGTTAATAGTTATTCACTCAACTAGCTATAAGAATAAATAGGTATAAGTCAACCAGCTTGTTTTAGGCTGGAAATTAAAAGTAGGATTCCTAACCTTTGATGTAAAACTTTTCAGTAACAACCTTCTGATTGGAAAATATAAAGAGAAAAAAATAGTATCTTTTTAAACAATGAATAGTGATTTTGAAATTATTGTATGTTATTTTTAATAACAGCAAGGAACCAAATGCAATGATGCCAAGGATCACTCTAGTTCTGCTTTTTTGCATTTCTCCAGATCATTAAATACAAGAAGAAAATGTATTTCTAGTTCCAGAACTGAGACCAGAGCACTTTACAGTGGAGCTATCAAGTAAAGAAATTTTGCAATATAGAATTCAGATCAAGATAAGATTTAATTTTTTAAATCTTTTTATATAAATGAACTATTCAATGCTTCAGTGAATTGTATGTAGAATGGATAGGATCAATTAGTAATTAGTAATATAGCTGTGTCCTACAATATCCAGCTATATCATTTCAGTTCAATTTGTCTCTTTTTATTTATGTTTCAAAGTCAAGTTTGGAATAAACAATCTTTGGAACAAAACCTGAATCTGAATTTTTGACTGTTCTGATTCTGTGATCTCCTCTCTTCTCCTCACATTCTCTCTCCGATGTTTCTGACAAACAGATTCAATTCAGGCTTATCTAAATGAAAACCTAATTTTGGAGCTATAAACTCCATGACAAGGTGAATGTAAGAGGATCTCTATGGATGCATTACATACTACAGCTATATTACTAGAATCCTTCAGATCATAGCCACAAATTAATTTTTTAACTAATAGTATATGCAGAAATTTTCCACAGGGTGGGGATAAAGGGATATTTCATGTCAAGAAGTTTGCTTTGTACAGGACAGTTTATAGCTTGCGCTCCTGTACGAAGTCTAGGGAAGAGAAATTTCATCTTAAAAATCAAGAATTCAAATAAAATATTTGTGAAGGCACAATAGCTTTTCACTGAGTGTTGTAGGGTTAAATGTAGGCTTGTTTTAATAGCTTGAACAGTATAACCCTAGGAGTTCAATATTTTTTCATTCATTTGATTTAGAATTGATCTTAATTTGCTGAACATTTTGTTATCCAGCATTTAAATGTCAACATTCTAGTTTTATAATTATGGAAATATATGTTGGTTTATAGAAATTCATCTTATAATGCTGAATCCAAATACGAATGACTGTTGCAGCAAAATATAAGAGAAATTAAACACAAAGAATTTTAATACACATAAATCAGATCAAGGGAAATTAGGAACTAAGTATAATATGAATAAAAAGGTTTACATCATGCTATTAATGAGTTTTTTTACTAGACTGTTTTGTCTCATTTGGGTAGTATTCAGTTCATCAGAGACACAAATTATCTCAGAGCTCACCCACTTGCTTGTCTGAAAGACATTTTAAAAGCCTTTGATTATTTATGAGGAAGTTAAACAGTAGATTGATCAAGAGCTACATGGTTTTAGGAGCTCAGTACTAATCAAGCATGTTAATTTAACTGTGTGTTGTATTACACACCATTAGAAATGGAGGAAATACCACATACAATGGCTTAAATCAAGAAGAAGAATGGGCCAAAATCAAATCAAGAAGAGACTTGCATGCATTTGCTTGTTTGCAAACTGAGCACACAAATTTCCAGTTTAGATTAATTATACATAACGGTGACAGGTTATGTCAGGGTCCAATACTTTCTTAACAGATTTTTTAGATATTCCACACAGTAAGAGTTTAATTTTTCAATACCAAATTAATATTTATGAAGATACTTGACTTTACAAAGTATTTTGATTAAGTAACACAATATGACAATTTATTGAAATCACAACCTAAGCATAATAATTGCAACATGCAGTTGGATCAGAATACCTATGTGATCCCCATGACTAGTGTCTGTATGCTCATTGTCACAGTGTTAGATCCCCCGGTTGCTGTTTTGTTGAATTCCTCTACTCACTTCAAAGGTCGTTTTGTTGGTGCCCAGATGTTACCCTCTCTTCCTCCATGTTGAGCTGAGCCAGTAAACACCTCCTCCTGAGGGTATGGATAGGTCAGGAAGACATTCATACCTCTTTTGTGTGATCAAACTGGTACATAATCAAAACTCCACTTGACTCCAGAGCTACTATTTTGCACTAGAATGATAGACCAGGCCAGAAGTGTAGATACTGGTACACGTGCTGGTGACCCATTAAGTAACAATAAGTCACAGCCACACAGCATCCTGAATCTGGTCTGTGGAATCTAAATCAGTGACTTTTGAGCAATTCTTCCTGTTTAACTCCATATGTTATATCTCTATCATTATGTTTCTGTTGGATTTATTCTTTAATCTGGTTGCTAAGGGCATACTCTGGTTCCAGTCATAAGCAGCACCATATTTTAGTCCACAAGTTTAGTCCACACCATATAGACATATATTTCATTTGTTTTTATATTCTTTTTCTTATAACACTGCAAACGTCCGCTGCATACTTTTAATTGTTTTTTTAGCCCATAAAGCTCTTTTTCAGTATTCAATTCTGAAGTTGCTTATAAATTATTTGCTCAAAGTTGGATCCATAATGTAGTTCTAGTAACAAGTATTCATATTTTTTCAGGTCTGTATCACTGCTCTGTCTTATACATTTGATTTTAAAAGTATTGCTTTTGATCTTCTCAATCATGGTCTGTACTAGCCAACTCTAGTGTTGAAGGATATATCAGTATCATACAGATTCTGCAATTCTTATGATGGAAGCTTTCTGTAGATGGAAGAATACTTTTGCAATCAGTAAGACATAAACACAATAACAGAAGCTATTTAATTGCCTGCCTTCCTTAACAATACTTTTATTAGCTGCTAGCAACTCCATTCAAGCTCTCAGGTCATGAAGTTTGATACAAAGACAAGTACAAATTAGTTGTAATCAAGAAAGTAATAAAAGGATAGTTTGTACAATTTACAACAGCAATTAATTATTCACTATTTCCATTTAAAGGTTGAGTTTAAATGATGATATCAAATATCCAGGCAGTGAAACAGGTAAAAGAGAGGCCATCCTGTCCTAATACAATATTTATAGTTTGCACTCAAGAAATTAGATTGAAGAAATAGAAAATAGGTGTATTCCCATGGGTTTTTCTGTGATAACAACATTTCATGTCTCAAATGAAACCTACTCTTTAACATAATTGTAAATCAGCAAGATTAACCTAATTTAGATTTTACTTTGACTGTTTTTATAGCACAAGATCCCACTGCTGAGGAAAAGGAGTCCACAAAGTAACTGGTGGATTTATCCAAGATGGGCTGACAGCTTTGTTTTCTCTGTGTGTGTGTTGCCATTAGGCTTGACACAGCAGGTTTGCTTGCCGAAAGAAAGGTTGGTGAAGGTATGGAATCCCAGCATTCCTATTGAATTTGCACACAGTGATGTCTTATAACAGTTCTTTTGGTACTTTGTGTCCTGAATTAGATTTCAGAAAATTGTTAGAGTAATGCCAAGTGGTGAGACCTTATCAGGACTTGAATCACAATGAATATAAACATGACTCCTTTCCAAGGACTTGTCTGTTTTAGAGTTGTAGAATATTGGGAAATCTACTGTGAAGGGTGTAATAATTTTGGAACTCTCTTATAAATTTGTGTGGTTTGTAAGAAACCTCCTCAGGGGCTGGAGAAGGAACCAAGCTGGCTTGAATCTGTGCTCTGTTTTTAATCTTGAGATTATACTTTTTTTTTTTTTATTTAACTAAAATAAAATAAACACCCCCCCCCAAAAAAAAAACCAACACAAAAACACAAACCAAAAATCCATCTACAACAAACTCATTTCAAAAATGGGCTGTAGCTTCTCAAGTATGTGCTGTAGCAGTAAATAACATCATGCCTAGGCCTACAATACTCGTATTCTTAACTACACCCTTGGCTACACTCAAAGGAAGCTCAGGAAGAACATGTTACACTGTAGTGAGCTGTATAGATGACCTGATGACTAGGAAAACCCTGGTTTTTCCTTTTCCTCACATTGTTTCTTTTTTTCCTCTTTCTCTCTTTTATTTATTTTTTTAACTGCTTTTCTTTTTAAGTGTGGGAAGTGAACTTGAGCCTTTCATTGAGTCATTAGAGGGAAAGTTTGGATGAGATATACCCAATACAGTTTACCCTGGGGTTTGTATATGTGCTCCTAGTCCCCCTTTTTCACAGTAACAGTAATTCAATTTCACACTCTTTTCTGCCTGCTCAAAACTGTTATTCATGACTGCAAACCATGCCTTCATCTGAATCTTGCTTCTAACCTTTATCACATCACCAACACAATATTCCCTTGGTCATCTTCCAGTATCCTGAGGGGGAATGCAAGCCCTGGACTGCCTGCATTTTCATTTTACCAGACCTTGAGAGTATCTTGGATGGGAAAGCCAAGACCTTCTAATGAGTTGATTGATGTTAACTGACAGTCAATTGACAATGACAATCTATTGTCCAACTAAACAAAACAACGTATGCACAATTACTGTCACACAAAATGTCCCTATGCTTGTGCCTGCTCAGAGATGTCAAGGAGCTGGCTGCACGTAAGTGGTTTGAAATCCCTGAACAAGGCTGTTCAGCAAGAGGTGGCCTTTTTCTGCCTAATCAGGCAACTTCAAATAAATTGCTTTTTGACTGCATATTGGTGCATATTGGGTCAGTGTCCTTAGAGAATCAAGGTGAGACACTCAAAGTACCTGAGGCAACTGGATTCGTACCTCTGCCAGAGTGGCGCTTTCTGGCATATTGCTTAGTGAGGATTGCCAGCAGATGTCTAATGCATCTCCAAATGTAGAGTTAGACAAATTTTCCTGTATTTTCATTCTGATTGGGATGCCAGTTTAAGTAAATGAGCAAAAAGTACTGCAACTGTAATTTGGTCGAAAACCCATATGACAAATATTTGATTTATTACTTTGTGAGCTAGTAAATTTTCACAGAAATAGAGTGAATGGAGAAATTTAAGTTAACTGCAAGGTCAGCTATATTTTTTCTGCTCAGAGGAAGCATTGTCAAACACTGGAACATATTGCCTACTAAGGATGTAGAATCTCCATTGTCAGACTGAGAAAGGATCAACCTGCTTCACCTTGACTGTCTTTGAACAGGAAATTGGACTGGAACACCTCCAGAGGTCTCTTCCAACGTGTTGGATTCTGTTTCTATGATTTGTATCTATCTGTTAACATTGCTGCATATGCTACTAATCAGCTCAAGTTAGCAGCTAATGGAAATGAGATTATTCATAACAAATATGGGAATTTACTTTAGGCCAAGGGTTTACAAGCCTGTACTTTACAGTTTAAGGACCAGAAGGCAGTTTAAGACTGTTGGCAGTCACTCACTGGCAACAGTTGAAGAGACTGTGTCCTCATCATGCCTCCTCTTTTTTTCACTCTTCACTCTTGTACTGCAGTGTTCCAGCAGCCTCCTTTTGCCAAAACCCTTTTGCTGCCTCAGCTTTCACCTCATGCTTCTGTTGATTCTTAATGAAACTCTGTGTGAGAGTGTTCAGCCACTGGGAAAACTGAATTCACCAGCTGTTATCCATTCTGTCAGCTCCTTCCCTTCCCTGAACTTCCCACCGTACTACTGGAAGGAGTATACTGCTATTTCCCTTCCCCCTCAACCAACTGACAGCTCCCCTGATGCTCCCCCCTGAGCCCAGTGCTGTATTTTCATACCCATACTTCAGCCAAGACTATGTATAACACTATCGGTGTGCAGTGAAAATTAAGCATTACTGTATTAATTTTAGGTTTAAAAAGGGATGGCCAGTGCTTGTCTTCCATAAATTCCCTGACAATCCCTCCAGAACACAGACTTCAAATGTATACACAATTATACATATGTATGTATGTATGTATGTATATGCATATGTATCTATATGTATGTGTGTGTGTATTTATAGTTCATTGTGAGCCAGTTCAAAGGGAAAGGGTTTGAACTCTGGTTTACCTTTATGAAATTATCTTTCAAAAGTAAAAAAAAACACACACACAAAAAGAAAAAGATTACAAAAAAATCTTTGAAACCTAACAATGCACCATGAAGTATATTATTAAGTATAGATCTGCAAAATGAGAAATTAGATAAACATTTGTAATGATTCCAACTTTTATCTGGAATTTTCAGTTCAGAACCTATGGACTAGAAAAGGAGGGGAGAGGACATGGCTCCTGTGCTTTGTC
This sequence comes from Dendrocincla fuliginosa, assembly GCA_035047845.1. Lineage (NCBI taxonomy): Eukaryota > Metazoa > Chordata > Aves > Passeriformes > Dendrocolaptidae > Dendrocincla > Dendrocincla fuliginosa. Next base: position 37,436,267 of record JAWWMO010000138.1, on the reverse strand, counting down.
CAAATTATTAGAAAGTAAATATCTAAGGGAAGAAACCAAAGACTGTCACTGAAGGAGTTTATTTGAAATTGAGAAGCCACTGAAGAAATATTCCAGAAGTGTTAGAATCTGTTTAAATGTTGCAGAAGGAACTTTAGATTCGAATATTCCCTTGAGCAAAATTAAAACTCACACAAGTTATTTGCTGATACCAAAACTGATTTTATTAACTGTTAAGAGATGCAAAGAGAAGAAACAAGAAAAGGTTGGAAAAAGCCAAGATTATTTCTAGAAAGCAGAGAGAGGATACCACCAAAAACTACCTTTTTGCCGAGTTGGTGTGTGTGAGGGGAGAGAAGCAGTTTCTGCTTTTTTTCCCTGTTCTGCCGCTTTTTGATGTTATCTCTTTAGCTGTGAGTGGGTCTTTAGCAGCTTCTCTTCTCTGGAATGCAGCCAGAGTGTGTGGTTTTGCTGCTCAGGTGAAGCTGTGTCAAAGACCATGCAGGGTCCCAGTTCAGCAGCGTCTCTTGGCCCTCAAAAATATGGTAAGGATAGAAGGATAAGATCTAACTCACACATGTGGCATGGTGGGTCTCAGTTCTCTCCAGGCTGGCAGTTTCAGTCTCCAGTGGCAGAAAAGCAGCAAGTGGTGATGGAGAAGAGGTGAGAAGGTGAAGGGGAGGTGGGGAGGGATTCTCAGCTGTGGAAACCAATTCTCTCTCTCTTTCGTCTTCCCCTTATTTCCCAAAATTTCTCTTTAACTTTTATAGTGTTCAAAAGAATTTGAATGTTATTTCTTGGCACATAGCCTTATTCAGATGCTTGAAGAGATAAGAATAGCAGGATCTTCTGGCAGGAAAACTCCAGCAGAGAGCTCTGGTGAGAACTTCTGGCAGAAACTGACAGAGAATTTTTTGGTCTGAAGTTTTGACAGGCAAAAACAATGGCAAAACAGTATTTATGGCATTTCTATATTATCTGTGTGTTACAAGGAGTTAAAAGTGTGTAAATCAGAGAAATCTGTAGAGAGGTAACATAGGAGTCATGGCTACATTAATGTTTGCTATATAGCTCTAGGTAAACATACTTAGCCCAAGAAATTTATTGACATTCATCATTGCAGAAAGGAAGTGAATGAGAATGGATACCTGTTCAAAATATCTGGGGACTGAAGCAAAAAAATAAAAGGTGCAGCTAGCCTACCAATATAATAGCCATTCAGCTGCAGAAAGAACAACATTAAGCTAGAACTTTCTGAAGTTTGTGCAAAAGGATTTATTTTGGATATATTTTAAATCATGCTCTTAGATTTAGTTTCCTTCTTTCTAACATTGCAGGTTTAACTCATCTATCAGGTATTGATAGCCTGAAGACTTTCAGCTGCCACTTATGCAGTGTAGTGTAGCCACTTTCAGAGAAGATGTTTTATATGAAGAGTTCATTAGTTAATTTTCCACTGACAGAGAAATGGAACAACTGGAATGGTTGCTCAGGAGTTAGAAAGACCAGGCATCGCTGTCACAGGCAGATGTCTTATGCAGGCTCTTCATCGAGGTTAACATTTTGTTCATGCATAAAAGATTTCTTGAAAGTCACTAGATATTTTCATTGCATTAATCATTGAGAGATCAGCCCAGAGCAGCCACAAGATGTCATTGTAAGCCTACTAAGATAACTATTGCTGGGGTTGGAAAAAAATATAAACAAGTAACATGTTAGATACCACACCTAATTTTCTATTTCATAAATTAATCTACAAGAAAAATAAAAAAAAAAATCATTATATATTAAAAATATTTTGAAATATTTTCCATAGTTATCTGGTCATTTGGGAATACAGAAAATTTGAGTACACAGGTTCTTCATACCAGCAGTCCAATACTGCCAGCCTTATGGAAGACATTTGCTGCTGGGCCAAAAGCTGTTTTAGATGAGATGAAACACTTGGTTATGTGAGGTAAAACCAATAAATAAACAAAATATCAGAAAATAACATAAAATCACAGAAAAACTATGAACACTTATGAGTTTTAAAACATTATTTTCATGAAGTCTTGAATTTAAATTATTCCTTTAGAAGGATTCTCACATGTGGAAAATTAAGATTGTACAAAGAGTTCTTGAAAGCAGAGATTTGCATTCCTTGGAAGTTCCTCATCATTATGAGGATGTAATAAAGGCATTTTTTAATTATTTGACTATGATATTCTCCCAAAATAAGAACATTAAGAAATATAATAAAGAGTATTTTTGGTACAATTTAATAAAATTGTAGACCTGCTTGCTTTCAGTTGAGCTTCCAAGATCAATTTAATTATGAGCCAAAAGATTTACAGGGAAGTCTAGACTCTTTGAGAGATATTGAGTAGGTCACACTATAATTTAGATCTTATAATTTAGACCCTTGACATTTAGATGTCTCACCAGTTATAAAATTTCCCAGTACTCCATATCGAGATTGGAAATAGGATGTATGAATTCAGTGATTCAGTGACTAAATGATGAATCATCTAAACACATAAAAAATACTAATAAGAAAGTCCGATTTGTTCCTGTATCTTGTAGAGAGTGAAGTGCCCCATCCCACAACTCAGAAAGGTACCTTCACTCCTCTGAAGCTCAGTTAGGTTTTACTGAGGGTCAATATTCTCCAAAGTACTGTAAAGAAGTTCACTGCTGAGAAATGCAATGTAATTAATGTTAGAAGTAAAAATCCCCAACAAAACCAAACAAAAATCACCTTACCATATGTATATTTAAAGTATTTATTTGGAAAAGAAACCTGGAAAAATACAGTGACGTATAGTTCAAAGTCCACAGCTAAAATGCATAGGGGAACAGATAACTCTTTGCAGAGGCTGCAATATATCCTTTTTGAGAATTTTGATCCTATAAAAATTATGACATTTCAGAATTTTTTACTCAAAATAAAAAATACAACCTTCCTCATTAA
>JAWWMO010000138.1:37409976-37433235 GCA_035047845.1 Dendrocincla fuliginosa | reverse complement strand
GGCCTTCATTGGCCCTGCTCTATAGGATGGAGGGAAACTTCCAGAGCTTCCAACAGAAGCCAATTTTAAAAAAAAAACCTACCCAGATAAACCCACGACAAAGAGGTATAGCTGACATACACAAAGGCTACTTCTGCAATCAGGTAACAAGGGCATATTTTGAGTTTTCCTTGATTCCATAGTAGAATTATAGTTTCTTTGACTTGGTGAAGAGTCTGGAGTGAGCAGCATGATGGAGAAAGGAAGAAATTACATACAGAAGGAAGGGGTGGCAATCAGTTATGTAAGGACAGAGACTTTTCTTGGGAAATCCATAGTTACGGTTAAATAATTGCCTGTGGAAATGGTCACTCCTCTTTCTTAACCCACACTAGAAACACTTCAGCTCATTTTCACTGTTGCAATACTTTATTCTTGACTATATTGTGTCACTCAGTTAGATAAGCTAGCATTACTAATAGAAATATTATGCTAATCCCTAGTGACATTTAGTATACATGAGTGTCTGTATATTTAATGTGAAAATTTATCTTCTGCAGAATATGAATAATAATAATTTGTCTCAGTTCAAGACCTTACCTTCTAGTCCCATACTGAGAGATTCAGATAATCCTTCCATTCTCTGAAGAAAATATGGGTAAAATGAAGGTCTTATATTCTGGTTTTACATCTTCATACTAGTTGGAATCTGAATTCTTTAAATTAAGAAAAAAAGATTGTACTGACATTTTGAAATTTTTCTGACACGATCCTACTTCTGTATACATTTAAGACACTTTTTAACACGCCAAATGATGAAATGTTGTTGGTCAGTACTATGCCAACATGAATGTGGTTGGTGAAAAATATAATGTTGATATTTTGAAAATTAAGTGAAGAAAATGAAATTAAATCCATACAATAAGAGTTGCCTACTTCATGGTTCTATCAGATTAATCAATCAATAAAAATGAAAAACTAAATGATAATAATACATAAGAAGTATGGCCATATTCAAAGAAATTTAAACCTCTTAATTCTGTAATATGAATTTCAGTTTGTGCTATAATAATTTGATTTAGCTACACATTGATAGTGATGAGATAATTTTTATGTAAGCATTATAAAAACCTTGGCTACTGCCTACTTAGAAAAGTAATAAAAAATAGTTTTGTGTGTAGTAGCTTGAATAAATTCAGAAAAACTCTGTGGTCTAAAAAGTTTGGATTTTATTTGCTTTAGTTTTGCACATTATGCTTGGATGTAATTTATACCCTGAGTCCCTCCTTTGCTTTTTCAGATTTGATTCCATGCTAGAAACAGTAATTTGCATTTTCAGAGGTTTTTTTACTTTATGTATTTTGCCATCACCCCACGCTTTGGTTCAAAATGGGGGGGAAAACTCTACAAATATCCATCACCACTTCTGCTGAGGGGAGCAATAATCTTCTAGTTCTTATTGCATATCTGTCTTGCACTTTTTTTTCCTCTCTGATTTTTGTTGTATTTGCATGGTTATCAAACTTCACAATTTGTTTTAATATGCTTTGTAGGATATCACTTGCTTTCTCTTTAAACAGTTCAGATGGCCTCTTAGATACTCTCTTCTTTTCCAAGGTTTTTATTTATTCAGAGGCCAAAAAGAAACAATAAGTAATACAAACAGAGGAAAAAAATAAAAGGATAGTGTTAAACAAAGGACTACTGTGAAAATCAGTGTCTCACAACTGCAACATCTAGTCTTGACTAAAGAGGAGGTACTTTGGAATTTGGAACATTTGTGGTAGACGATTTAGTTTCAAAAGGGGCAGGAAGAACGCACAGTACTCTAAAGCAGTTAAGGTAGCATGTCACACAGTCATTTGAGAGGTGGGAAGGGGGCAAATCAGCAGATTTTGGGCTGCAACATCACGAGTTCCTTCTAATTCTTTCCAAAAATTTTCCACTTAAAAGCTGAGCTGATAGTTGTCAGAAAATACACAGTGACAGGAAAAGTGAGAGAAAACAAACAAAACCAAGCTATCTTGTGACTAATAAGGTGACTAACATGAGGTAAAAATCAGCAGCTAATAAAATTTTTTATGATGTCTAAAATTTTTTATAGACTCTGAAGTTCCCCTGATGAGGATTTTGCTAGTGTTTGAACGTGTGCATAGCAAATGACAGCCCTGGTGTCATATTGTGTGTTAAGCAGAAATGACATACAAAAGTCCTGGGTGGAGGAAGAAAAACAGAAAATAGAAGGGACCTGTGGAAGGTCAATGACCCAGTCATAAGAAGGATGAAGGTCTGTACCTCTCTGTGCAGTGGCCTTTCTGTTGAACTACACGGTGTGCCCAGTCTTACATTACATTGTTTAGAAGAAATATATAGGTGATAGAGACAGAAAACAAAACACACAAGAAAACTAGTTGAATTACTTTATTAGTTTACTACACTATTTTGAATACACTTTGAAAAGTTGGCATCATCTGATGCATATGAAAGGAGAATTGATTGGCTTTCCACATAAAGTATAAGATAGCAGCTGGTAGGCAACTGTGAGAGAAGCATACAGGAACAGTCTTAACAAGTACAGAAAGCTATTGAGGTACACATAAAGCAGACTCCTGGGAAAAATGCACTCTAGGAAGCAAGCAGGGGAGAGCATCAGTAAAATACTCTATTTAGACTTCCACTGCATATGGATGTATACATGTATACACCAACACCCCCCAAAAAAAAAAAAAAAAAAAAAGAGAGGAAAATGTCATACACAGATTGAACTCCATGCATCTGACAAATAAAAGTGAGGCTATTTTCTTCAGCATTGTGATATTTGAATTAACTAGAGATATTGCATTATACACTGAGATTAGACCAGAATTTTCAGCAGAAATGGAGAAAGAAGACAGAATTTTAAGTAGTTCTGTGATATTGCAGCTTGTGTGACTGCTCTGAAGATTTGCTGTCCCTAATGAATAATTCATAGAGTGTGATGTCTTTCAAGGAAATAATAGGCTATCTAATCAAAACTTTGAAGGGGGTTGCAATTTACCTGCCTAAACTAAAAAGAAAAAAAAAGCCAGATATTTTATTATCAAACAAAATAGTATTAACCCCAGAAAAGAACAGTTTATTCTCACTTGTTTTCTTGTTTTCTGTCTGAAGATGCTGCATTAAAAATATGACCTTTCTCGTGTTGCAAACAAAAGCAGTTTGCACCTCGCTAGATCAATATCTATTTTAATTTTTATATTGAGGTAAAAAGATGGATGATAAGATGTCATAATATGCCAGTAAAAGTTAATTTCAATATGATGCCACCAACAATGCAAGAATATGGCATATTTTACATTTTCTTTTTCTTTTGTCTTTTTTTCTTCATTAACTTTCAAATCAGGGCTGAGTTTCCTTGAATATATTTACTGTTCTATATTATATTTGACACTTGTAAATTTGTCAGGAATGCATGAATGACAAAATAAAAAAGTATCAGGAAAGTAAAATTAAGAAGAATCAATATGTCTGTTGAGTTTCACGTGCAGATTTTTATTCATCTGTAAAAAGCTGAAGGCTCTGAAGCAATTTCATAGCATATGTGTGTCATATAACAGTAGAGAAGGAAATGCAATCTATCATAGCAATCATTCTGGAAAGATTCTTGAAAGGATTAACATAATTACTGAATAGTCTAGAAGGCTGAAAGACTATGCTTGTGGGATAGACACAAATACTGATTCTGAGTGAATTAGCTGAACCAGGTATCAGGTACTTTAATATAACATTTATGACTTGTTTTGCTTTTGTAATTACCATGGTAAGAAATAAGCAAGTAGTGCCTTTAAATGACATCAGAGTCACGCTAAGCGAGTGACAAAACAACTGTTGTAAGTGTAACCATGTTGTAAGCTTTGCATGATCTGATCCTGCTATCAGTTAGATCACTGTACAGCAGAAATAAATCTGCTGAAATTCCTGGGGATGAGCTTAAAACCAGACATAATATTTGAAAGAAGAGAATAAAAAAATCCAGATTATTTAATTCAGAAAAAGGCTCAAAAATAAACACTGCTTTGTAATCTAGTCTCTATGCATTGTCTTTGCACACTTTAAAAAGTTGATTTTGTACTGCAATTGATTTGAAGGTCTTTGGTGATTTCTTGTTTGTCAATGCACAGAATATTTTGTCCACAATAATGGCGTTGCTAAAGTGCCTAGGAAGGAGTCTAGTCCTTGTGCAATTTCAGTCGCTTTTGTCAGCTCTATAATAACATAAAATCTGGAGTTAGGGTAAACATTATTGCAGAACTTTGTGTCCAAGCAGTTGCTGAGTTTCTTATTCTGTGAGAAAGCATTTCCTGAGCCATCATTTCTATGCGAAATTTAGTTAAACTCACTGTGCAAAAATCAAGCTCACCATCCTTCCTTAGATGCACTCACTTAATATAGGAAAATAATATAAAATTATCAGAATCCATTTTACATATTATAAAAAATTCCCCAAACACTATTTTTAATGCAACACAGACATTCTTTTCAAGGTTAAAAAATGCTCTATGCATACAGTTAACAGAAAAATACAGAGTTATTACATTGATTATAAGAAAGATTGTGTGACAATGACATTAAAGGACTGTTAGAGTATTTGTCTAATGTCTTCAGTAATAGCTTTGTGTAGGAACAATTCTCCCAATTGCAGAGCTGTTCATTTTTTTTTTTTTAATTTTAAAATTACTTTTTTGTTCTTTATTAAAAATTAGCTACTCTGTGACTGATTTTCTTCATGTAGTAAGTACAATATGTTTTCCTGCTCTCTGCCTAGCACAAAGTATAAAGAATACAGAAAATTATAATCAAAGAAAATGTAGGGCTTAGAAAATGCTGTAATTTTTCTTCAGCTCTACACTTGTGTGATGGGGGGATATATGGCTCTTACAGAGAAGGGGACAGGAGAAACATGGAAATAAAGTACGTGAGCATTGGTTCCTATATTATCTAAAAGTGGTCCAGGTTGTTCCAGACCATTCAGAGCTTTGTACATGACTTTCAAAAATTAGGTAATTTAACTCCATTTAACCTGTTTTTTATGAAGACAAGCTTCGCAATAGCAGCTTTTTTAGGATGCAGGTATCATATAGAAAATCCTAAAATAATAAGTTGGTGTTTACATATATACATGTGGAAGATGGAGACATCTTATTTACTACATCTATGTATATATGAAAAAGGAGAGGATTAAAATGAAATGTGTTTTTTTTTTTCTGCATTTACTAAGAAACAGTCAGAAGAAGAAAATTTCAGCTAGCATTGGGAAGACATATATATTCTTCTTTATTGCTGAATAACCAACTTGATACTTAAAATTCTATACAGGAGAGGTTATGCTCTATGAGCAGTAAAAATGAAAAGCAATGTCTCTGAGGCCAAAGCAGGTTACTATGTAATATGTTGACTCTATACACTTTCTCCTTCTGTAATAAAATTTATGAAGCATTCTTTTCATAAATAACATCTAAACTACAGTTCATAGAACTATGTCATGAGCTAGTGGTCCCCACCAAAAGCTCAGTTTAGCAAGTGATTAATCATCAACAGAAGATATGAGAAAATGTCATCAGTTGCCTAGAGTACATATCAGATATTTGCTCATATATAGTAATGTAATTTTTTATATTATATTACTACAGTATATTTAATAAACTTTATATAATTATTGTATCATAAAACTAATATTATTACATAAGTGGTTTATATGGACTGTGTATGAAATAATGACATATGTGCACATGTATATGCACTAGTATTAACTTTTCCTTAAGCAATTGCTTTCATCATAAAAAGAACTAGTACAATATAACTCAATTTATTAGGAAAACAGTTACAACCTAAAACATAATTTTTTGTTGTCTCTTTAAATCTTGCTTTCTGAAAGACTTGCAAATGGCCCCCAAATGAACACACTTAAGACATCTATGAAAACTGATACAAATTCTAAAGCTTTCTGTAGTTAAGAAAATAATAAAATATTGCATATAGCAATTCTGAAATTAAGTGAGAATATAATTAGCTATGAAGTCTATGAGCTTCCTTCTTTTACTTGATTTTATGGGATATCAGACAGTGGATTATGCACAAGATTAAAGCTATGTGATAAGAATGATTTACAAAAATTTAGCTGGTAAAGAGTTACTTTTAGGAGATGCATATATTAATATTTGCTCTCAACTCATGCTTTTTAATTAGATTTTATATGTTTTCTTAAAAGACAGGCGACTATACAAATGCCAAAATTGTTCATTGCCATGGCAACATACTTTTATGAAGGGATATTTTAGCAGGCCTGTTGTTATATTCTCTCTTTGTGTTAGTTAGTGCACATAGCCCTTTTCAAGTAAGTATAGCTTAGTCATCTCTAAAGTGGGTATATAAGTTGAACACCCCAGAGGTGCACTTTCAAGTTGAATCACTGAATTTGGTGTTGCAGTACATAATACAGGCTGACAACTAGGAATTTACTGTTGTATTCACCGTCAAGCCATGCTAAACAAAAGGGCAGGAAATGACTTGTTTTGAAGTATTCATTTGCCAGGCAAGAGTGGTGGGCTTCCCAGAAGCACTCAGATTTTTGATCTCTATAGCCACTGAAAATGATGGTAGATTTTATGAACTCCTAATGAATTCCCTCTAAAATTATAGTGAAAACATAAGTGTTATCAGTGCTGCAATGTCAGACAACTTGGTTCTTGTCAGGCAGTGGCAGTAACTGCAGATTATGAAACATAATCGCAGTGTTGCTTCATGGCAGACTTGAGGTTTATGGTCCTCAAGTTATGTCTCTAACAGGCTTCCTTTGATAGGTGCTAAAGTGTGTGCCTCTAACAAAGCACTGGCACAAAATCATGCCATGTGGAACAATATAAAACTTTTGTGGTTTCTGTCTGAGCTATTAAATAGGGTTCAAAACCAAAGACATGGCAAATTACATTTGTATGCCAGCTTTGATGTTTACATTTCATTCCTCTTGCAGGGAGCTGGGCCACCTGAGAATGGACATTTCTTTCTTATTTCTGCAGGACTGCACATCCTGTACCATCCATGTGACTGTGTTAGTCTGTTCCCCTGTAGATAATTCATTTGTAAATCACAGCTTCTATAGGAACTGATTTTATAAGTATTTTAATGAACATTTATTTTGAGGATATACACAGGGATCATAGAAAGATCCCTTACTTTTCCCTCCCTTTTTAGAGGGGACTATCCATCATCATCACCCTGGCAAGTCATGAGGTACAGAAACAAGATAAATCAATGAGACAGAAATTGATTTACAGACATCTTTAATGTATATAAAGATACTGAAGCCCTATTTGTCTGCATTTTTAGTCTACACATTTGTTCATATGATGTGTAGGCTGTTGTTATGCAATTATTTTGTTCTGTGTATCTTTCATGGGAATATTACTGTCTGGACTTAGAGGAAGGCAGCCTGTTTACAAATATTGAGTCATTTTATATGGTCAGTGATAATAAGCTGAAACTGCTGTAAATAAATGACAATATTATTAGTTAAATACATCTGTATATTACTGAACACGTATACATAGAAAATTATGATTTTATAAAGATAATTAATTAAAAAATGATAATAAATCCCCACATATTTAAAACTTACCAGCTATTTCAGCAATATAAATGCTTGTCCAGAGTTTTTTTCAGACTGTTTTGTCCTGTAATCATAGAATCCTGAAATGGTCTAGTTTGGAAGGGACCTTAAACATCATCCAGTTCCAAACACCAGGCCAGGGGCAGGGACACCTTCTGCTAGACCAGGTTGCTCACAGCTCCATCCAACTTGGCCTTGGACACCTCCAGGGATGGGATAGCCACAGTTTCCCTGGGTGACCTGCTCCAGTGCCTCACCACCCTCACAGTAAAGAATTTCTTCCTAATTTCTGATCTAAACCTACTCTACAATGGTTTGAAGCCATTCTCCTTGTCCTGTCACTATGTACCCTTGTAAAAAGTCTCTCTTCATCTTTCTTGTAGTCTCTGTTTAGGTACTGGAAAGCCACAATTTAGTCACTCTTTCCCAGGCTGAAACAAACTCCAATTCTCTCAGCCTTTCTTCATAGGAGAGGTTCTCCATCCCTCTAATCATTTTGGTGTCCCTCCCTTGGGCTTCCTCCAACAGGCTAATGTCCCTCCTGTGCCATTGTAAATGTCATTTTATCTTTTAATGCTAAAGAATAAGTGAGAAGTACATTCCCCATTATGTTATTTTGTGACAATCATAATTTTTTAATATATGCTTATCTCAGGTTGCATCTATTCCTATAAATATACACAGAATATAATATAAATAAACATATATTACAGAAATTTGTATATTGGAAAGAATACATTTCATCCACTTTCTAAACCATTTAGAATAGTAACTTCAATATTTGTACTGTATAATTAATTTACAAGAAAGTTATAAATGTGCAGCAGTTTTACCCTGGTCTTGAATAGAGTGGGGCTTCTTCTGGACATCTATCTGTACTGTCAGACTGCTGCTCTCACTGCAGCAGTTAGACAGGTAGTTACAGATGCACACCTTCAGAACTCTAGGAAGTGTTTTTTCAACTCTAATAAAGCAAAGGTTTTCAGGAGTTTATATGAGTGGAAGCAACTATTTTGTTCTGATTAGTTAAGCTGCTATCAGCATTCACATCATGTCCTTTTGAGTTTAAAAATACATTTAGCAAGCATAACTAAAACACAGGTCTTCAGAGAGAGCAATATTGTTGAAGTATAGTATTCTGTAAAAATATTAATGATTGCTGCTCTCCAAAAAGATATTGAAAAACAGTGCACTACAGTGTTTTCAACAATCAAATTGCAAGTATAAAATATGCATAACAACACAGCACCAGGGATATAATTCTAGACTAGCGCTCTTGCTTTCAGAATGTTTAATATATCTTACCTGTCTGTGCCTTTACTGCATTCATTTTGTTCAGGTAATAGCTCAGACACAGACTGAGTCTCAAGTCTCTCATCCTATGGGAAACAGTTTGACGTCTGCAAAATGAGGATATGGTATGGCTTTCCTTATTTAAGCATTCACTTTATTTTCTATTTACATTTACTTGTGTTGCACTTGGCTTAACCAGTCTCCATTTTCTCATAGGCATCTATGTGCTACAGCAAAAAGAAAGGAAAACTGTCTCAACTTTCTAATAAATTATTCTATTTTCTTATTTAATGAAAATGACATAGCACTATTAAAGCTTATTAACTATGAATGATGGTGCTCAAATGCAGAAAAAAAATCCCAGTTACAAACTCAACATAGTCTAAGAATTTGCTACTGTGATGTTACCAAATACCATGTGAAAGGTTTGAGTTCAAAGCATTAGCCAACACCTGTGTTTTCATGTCTAGAAGTATTTGCAAATTTGAGTAAAAGTTGTTGAAACTTTTTGGGTGAGCCTCCCCTCCCCTCCCTCTTCCCTCCTTCTTCCCTCCCTCTTCCCTCCCTCTTCCCTCCCTCTTCCTCTTCCTCTTCCTCTTCCTCTTCCTCTTCCTCTTCCTCTTCCTCTTCCTCTTCCTCTTCCTCTTCCTCTTCTCTACCTCTTCCCGCATTCTGGCAAAATTTTTTTTAAATAGTATTCTATTTACACATATAGAAAATGCAAAATCTCAGCTTTCAATTATAAATGCTTTAAAAGAAGAAAGAGATTTACATTCAATACAAAAAAAAATCAAAAGGGAAATGATTTTTTTTTTTTTGGAAGAGTGACAACTGTTTCATCCAAGTAGTTTTTGTGGATTTTCTATTTGCTTATTTATTTATTTATTTACTTGCTTTGGTTGGTTTTATTTAGAAGATCATAGAAGAAGTTATCTTCATTTTGAGTCAGTTTTCTACATGACAAGTGAAATGAACAATCAACTTTTTGCACAGCACCTTTCCATGCCAGTTGTCAATCTGCCAGTGTGGTACTAACTCTGTTTAAACAAAGCTGGTTTTGTTTCACTGCCGGCAGCTCAGCCAGTGAGTTGTAATGATGGAATTGGCTGTTCCCTGGAAAATGCAACAGTGACTCTGGATAGGGACTTGGCTAACTACATAAATGTGTCATATTTGCATCATGAATTTTTAATGTGCAGAATTTAATATAAAAATTCATCATTTCTATGAATCATAAATAAAAAATATGTGACCAGTTTAAACGTGGTCACAGGAAATTGTTCTTCCCTGTATAATAAATGGTAAGAAGTGTGAATACATAATTAAAGGCAGCTTAGAGTACCATGATTTTCTAGAAAAGCAGCCAGATTGGTATGGCTGCCAGTGGCAAACCCATTTTATTTCATTTAGTAAGCTTTTAATGGTTGCACCAAGCCCAGTCTTACAAAACATAGACTTTGCCAGAGATATCTCTTATTCATAAAATAAAGGCAAAAACTCTTGGACCATTTACAGTTTCCTAATTAGATGGTGAGCAAGCCAGCAGAAATGATCCATGAACTGTCTGCAAAGCATTTTGTGTGCTGAATCAGGGGAATTAAAACTCTATCAAGTTATATACAAAACTATAGCAGTAATTTAGAAAAAAACATAAGCATGTGAGCTATTCCTCTAGCTGAGTTCATGGTGGGAATGGCTAACCATCATAGTCTCTAACATTTCTTCCTCTTTGAATTTCAGATTTGGTATTACATTCAGCTATGACCAGGTGATAAATATTTACTTCTGGCAATGCTTATATGGGTTAAATGACTTCATAACTGACAACAGCTAATTGAAACTGTTTGGGATCCTAAACACACTCTTGACTACTCCAACTTAGATTGCAAAAGCCTGGAACACCTTGCTGTCTGATATACAGGGCAACTGTAGAGGAAGTTAAGGAAGATTAACAGATGGCTCAGAGATTGCTTCAGGGAAGAAGGGTCTCAGATGCTTACATCTTATAAGGTGAGCAGAGCAATCCTCCTGGTAGATGGATTTCACCTGAGTACCTCGGAGAGTCTTCCAGTGTTCAAGCTGGCATGAATGATAAGAGTTATGAAAGTCATTTCTACGACTGCCAGTTTTAAAATGAGCTTGCCTTTACAACATGTTAGGTAAAATACACAGCCTTTTTTTTTCCTTACAGATCTCTTGGATCAGATCAAGGGATACCTCTTGGAAGATGAATCTTCTTACTTGCTGTTAGAATGAAAATTGTTTTATACTTTCAATTATTTTCTTGTCTATCTTTAGAATAGATCTTAGGAAAAAATCCTTCCCTGAAAGGGTGCTCAAGCATTGGAACAGGGTGCCCAGGGAGGTGCTGGAGTCACCATCCCTGGGGTAAAATATCTGTAGATGCAGTGCTTAAGTATAAGAATTATTGGTGACTTGAGGGCTTAGGTTTATGGCTGGACTAGATGACCTCCAGAGGTCCCTTCCAATGCTAACCATTCTGTTATGTGATTCTGTGCAAGTCCAGTAACATCTTCTCTTGTAAGAGGCAACCAAACCTTTGCACTTAACATACAATTTTGTCATGGATTTATACTTTTGCACAATTTGTTTATTTTCTGTTCTCTCTTTCTTTCTCTCTGATTGCTAAGATTTTATTTTCTTGCTCTTTTGATGCTGAAGAAGTGAAATGTTTTTTGCGTAGCCTCTTCTGTAATATAAAAAGATACATCTAATTTATAACCTGTTTGAATTTTGACCACAATGATAAAATATTTTAGCAGCATGATATTTTCAAGAGTTATTTAAAGAATTCACTACTGTAGTATTTCAACAATACAAATACAAATGGTTGGGACTAATGGCCCAAAGGCCAGGTGAAGGGTAGTGTGGTTTACACCAGGACACAGTTTAGGCCAGAGGGAGAGCAGGCAAAGATGAGTCACCATGGGGTAGCCTTAGGGAAACAGGAGGTGGGGGAAGGCCCTGGCTCACTCCCTCACTCATGTGCCTGCTCCCCAGTGAGCTCCCACAGCTTTGGTCCTTCTTCAGGTCAGGAGTTTCCTTGCCCTGCTTCTAGCTTTCTCCTCTCCTCCATTTCCCTCCCTATCTTGCTGCAGCCCATGTCTCTTTTGATGTACCCTAACCTGAGTTGGACTGTCAACCACAGGTAGCAAAGGGGTGTTTCTGGAAGTGGATGGGGAGCTGGGTACTGTTTCACACCTGAACTGGAAAAAAAATAAGAAGGAAACTTTCTTATTAGCTCTTAAAGTTAGTGAGTATGACTTGACTCCAGTATCTGTTTCTGTCCAATGAGGAAAAGCTGTAGTATGAGCCTGTGGGGAAGTAAATGGTTTGGCACACCAACCTGCCCTGCTTCGCCAGAGTACTTGGTACAGAAATGGCTACTCTCTACATCTGCTCCTGGTAGAACCAATGAGCGTTGGGTGGATGGTGAAGCTTCATGAATGAAAAGGCCTTTGACTTTCTTCTTCCCACCCATCCAGAAAAGGGACTATTTTCATTTATTCTTATCCCAACAATCCCTTGAATTTAAAGGCTCCCTGATGGTAGCTGCTAAGGAGCACACCTGATCCTGTTGTGAACAGGCCAGAAAGGCACTGCAGGATGAATCTGGGTATCTCAGCACAGAGGACACTGGTGGTATGAGGGACTGTGCAGATCTTGAAGGCTGGAGCAGTCTGCCTCCCCTGTCCCCTGCCCCCCTTGCCCCCTGCCCTCCTCATCTTTTGGGCCATCAACTATAGCAAAGGGTCATTTCACGGGTGAGTGAGACCTTAGTGCAGGTGGTACCAGGGCTAATGCTTTGTATTCTTCTCTGGTCTTGAAGTTTGGGCTGGACCAGCAGGTGTGGGTCATGTTCTTATATTATTGAGTTAATAAATTATTTTTAGTATTCAAATACATATACTAGGTTCTGATGTTTTTCTTGGCAATTGTTTTTTTCCCTGAAGTTTGTGTATGGCTGGGCACAAAGGATTTTAAGTTTGAGAATAAGACTTCTTTCTCTCTCTGTCTCTTTCCCCCCCCCCCTAAATTTTGATTAAATCAATCTTACCTTGCTAAAATTCAACAACGGAAGGATTGTGACTATACTCTTTTAAGAGAATGTCATTCTTCTTAGTATGGAAGTTATCTTCCACAGAAGTCATCCACCAGAAATGCACAAACCCAGTTAATTTGGCTTAAAGTGAATAATATTACATTATAATATAGTTATTGAAACAACAACTTTTTAGTTGAGCTTGTTGAATGCAGTAATTCTACAATGAATATTTAATCTATATTCATCCAGCCCAGCTAGACATCTGAAAATTGAGTAGTATTCTTTTAAGCCTCTTCCAGTTGTTTTTTTAGAAAAGGAACAACTCTACATGGGTATTTTTGTTGGTGTTTTTCACTTCTGAAACAGAAATGTGTACAAGTTGTATGCAACATGCTTTGGATTATGTTATTCCTGTGTAATTTCTTCCCAGCACATTTCTTTGTAGAACATTGGAAAAGGATAAACCTGTCAAAAGTTACAGAAAGAAAGGCATTGTGTTTCTAAAAGCAAAGCTTTAAGCAAAGTCCAAGAAGCAAAATCTGTTAAAGTTGCTGGGTTTTGAGAGCAAATTTTATCTTGAGAAGCAAAGCTATGTTTTTCCTATTTTTCCTTTTACTATATACATATATGCATTATGTAGTTGTGTTAGTTACTGCTATTGTCAGTAGAACCAGTATTTGATGGTCTGTTTCCATATATAGCATATCTATTACACACATAAACACATCAATACCTGCCTCAATATGCACATATATGTCTATACCTTTGTAGATTCTTCAGTAGTGTAGTTCTTCTTGCTACTCTTAGTTCCAGATGAATATTAGTTATGTTGATTGAAGAATTAATACCTCCTAATCCTGGGTGTAGGTACTTTTACAATATCTATATAAATATATTAGCTTCATTTTAAAAAGTATTTTCTACAGTCTCTACACATATTGACCTGCAACTTCAAGCAAGTCTGTGGTTGTGTCAGAGAGACCTGGAGGGGAGGAAATAATGTAATGATGTGTAACTATATGTATAATTGTAATGTAATTATGCGTAACTGAGCTCAACTGGACAAGAATTGTTTTTAAATGTTTTTAAGCAGATTCATAGTTTTTGTGGGAGATTATATAATGATTTATTTACATTAATAAAGGTTATATACATAACATGATAATAAACGATAACCAAAATTTTCCTTCCATAGCATTCTGGTTGCCTGACAATTTAAATGTTTCTATCAAACTCCTGAAAATACTTGAGTCTTTAGAGACCCCGAGAGGGAAATTACTGCAGGGCAACCTATGATTTCCTTAGGTTATATTCATCCATTTCTTTGGATAGCATTTGACACGCAAAGACATATGGATCCCAAATGGTTCAGTATTAGCAGAGAGGCCTGTTTTTAGGACTTAGACGCAGTTGAAATCAGTTGTCATGCTATGGGATGTACAAAAGCAAAACATCGTCCCATATGGTCAGCCTGAGAGAGTGGAGAAAGGGTGTGTATTTCTTTTTTGGGGGGCAGTGCTGAAGACTGGTAGTTAATTCAGAGTTGTGGAGGTTTGATTCCTTGTTTTCAACAGGCTCTGTGTATGATCCTGCATAATGCTGTAGCAGACAGGAGGAGAGGCTGCTAATTCTGTAAGCCACGTAGATTTTGAAAAAAAGCAGTGCTGCAAATCAATCATTCTCAGAGATAAACTAGTTAGTAAAAGGCTTTTCTCTTAGCAATTGTATGTGTTTCATACTGCATTTTCAGAATTACTGTGTGCCACTGAGATCTTTTCCTGAGTAATCATCTATCATTTTTTGTCAATATCAGCATGCCTAAGTGGGCATCTTAGGACAGAATCTGACTTTAATTCTGTTACCTGGAGTTGTACTGTTTGCTGTTACAGTTTGTAAAACAGGTTCCTCTGCACTCTGTGTTGCTAAAGATTTTTACTTGTATTTACTGAGAAGAGATAGATGATTTAGTTTTCTGGTGTCAGCAAATTCTGTCCTGCTCTGTTTAGTTCTTTGGGGGGAGGGTTGAATCTTATATTTTTCAAATTATGAGAAATGATCTTCTTGGTTTCTGAAACATTGAAACTCTTTGTGCTTCTTTATATATAGAAGTTAACTGAAAGTAGAATATCTCTACTTGTTTTGAACCAGACCTCGTTTAGACTGACTTAGCAAGTTCGCTCTGTGCCAAAATGAAATAGTGCATTGAGAAGTAGCAGAACTGCGAGACATTTCTGTTCACTTCATGCACTGGATAGGCAAAACATTCAATTAACCATCTTATTTATAACCTGTCACTATTCTAAAATCACTCACTGAAAATTTAGAAGCAGCTTATAACACAAAGTTCTGTAAAATGTGAAAAATTTAATATTTAATGGCTTACACATTAAGCAATTACTTAACTAGTGTTGCTTGTTGATAAGACATCAAGAAAAGGGAGGTGGGAGAGCCCAGTAAGGAAAACCAGCAAACCTTAAATACAAAGTCTAAGCAGAATTTCTCTAATTTCCATGAAAACTTTTTCCCAAATGTTAAATCCTATAAATGAAAACAGCTACATCAGAACATTTGTGGACAAGTTGTTTACGTGGCTAGTATTAATATTTTTTGTCAGTGTTCTCTAATACTGAAGAATTCTGGAACATGGCAATTTCTAAAATGTAAATCATGGGAAGTTTAAGGATAAATATGGGACATGAAAATAAAATGTAGAAAATAATCGGCAGTGGATTTTACTATGAAGTAGTGGTACGAAAATAGTGTTTACATTGCATGTTTGTGTATAGTCTTGCAAATATTCCACACAATTAAGATACATTTTAAACTAGATTTTTTCATTAATACTTCCAGAAAATGACATCTTGTTCTTCACAAATTGTTATTCTGGACTGTTGTTTCTTTTGTTTGTCTGTTTATAAATGTCATCTCACTTCTATTTGAGGCTGGTTGTCGAGCTTAATTTTTCTTTCAGATATGCAAACTTTTCAAAGTATATAGATGGAAATATTAAGGACTCGTAGAGCTATATTCTGCCTAAACAGGCTCTAGACCTAGAAAGTAGTAAATTATTTGTATTCAAGTAGACAGTACATCTACTGTACTGTTTTCTGTCTTTGGTTTCCCTGAAGGGGAAAAAAATGACAGGATAACTGCTTATCATGGCCCTCTGGAGTCCTTTAAAACAAACATATTCACATCTGTCTTTGCAATCTTATAAGGGTTACAATCTATAGGGTTTTAAGATAGCTGAGACCAGTCACACAAAGTCTTGCCGTCACAAATCTAATTGTTTAACGCTTTAGTGATGGCTGCTTTTCACTGAACATATTTCATAACTTTAGTACTGAAAATTTGGCTTTTATTATGTAAAGACATTTGAAAACAAATCCCTTGTTGGAAGGAATGTGAAAAAAGTAGTTTAAGGAGAAAGAAAAATTTTAACAGTAGAAAGCATACACCAGAACTCAGCTGGAGAACTAGAACTCAACAAAACAAAAAAGATAGACATAAGCAGAAGAAAGTAGACTTCGAACTTCATAACATTCTCTTAGTTTAAAAAAATGATTTATCTTTCTCTCCTATGTCTCATTCTATTTCTGTGTACAAAGTAACCTTTTCTGCCTCAGGAAAATTTTGTGGGAGGAGAGGACCTTTCACTGGTACAAATTCAGCATGGTGACCTCCCTGTCTGCTTTCATTTATGCTCCAGAAAACAGGCATTTCTAAAAAGCATGTAGTCCTTAAGCATTCATCAAACATGCTTGTAAGGAGAATATCTCAACAGATCTGGAGAAAGGTTATAGCACTGGAGAATTTGTCTGCTTTTTCACCTATGCTCACTATCAAAGATATTTTGCCTAGCCTTACAAATTCTACATCTGTTTTATCCAGAGCTCAGTGGTAATGCCAGCAGTGTGCAAAACTGTTTTCAGAACTTCCAGGAACTGAAGCCTTTTTCATCACTGAAATGGCAATGAGCATTCTAATGCATCAAAGGATGCACAGAAAAGTTTGACTTTTATACCTTTGAGGTTAAATGTAATCGTCGTAAAATAAAATCCTCTATTGGGAAAAAGAAAGATTTCTTTTCCCTAGGTCCCTCATCTTTGAAAACACTTTCAGTTCCTTCTAATATTCTGCCTGCACACCACAACTGAAATGTTCTGTCTGCTCCAAAGCCATTGATCCTATAGCTCCTGGTGCCAGGGAAATGACACCTACCCTTTCCTGCCCTGTCCTTTTTCTCTTCCCTTCATTCTGGCATGTTTTTTTTTCCCTTCTAATGTACAGGAGGGAATATATTTTTATTTTCCATACGTCCCTGCAATAATTTCCAGTATTGATGTGGTATTCCACCAGACTGAGATTCAAACTGGAAATTCAGTGTAGAGACTGTTTAGCTGCTGCATAGGTGAAGGGTAAATAGTCTTCTTCCTCTCTTGACTTAATGTCCAATTCCATTCCAATGTCAGAGAAAAACACATTTTCTGGTTATTAACTTGTCAATGAATGCTACCTGTTCACTGGCACAAGAAAAGTAAAAATATATGATTATATTTAGGGTTTCTTAAAAGCAGTATTTGAAATAATTGTTTTTATTATTTTTTTCAGGCAACAAACACCAGATAAAAACCTTCTGCAATGTTCATGATTTCTGCAGTCTTAGCAGTCATGGATAAGTCCATGTAGGCCAGTCATGCAGAGTTCAATTAACTCCTTTGTGATATGAAACTCTAGCAGAGGTGATTCTAGTGCTACTGTAGGATTAACTAGATTAACTAGTAATATCTTCATAGCAATACAGACAATTGGAATAGACTTAAGAGAGTAATATGGAAAAATAGAAACAAGAAAGAAACAAGAGTTAAATGTTTTAGCTCTGGGATAGAAGCCTGAGAAGCAATTTAACCTTTGAACAACATGACTATATAAATATGCATAAATTGACACTTGTTTCTACATTATTTGTCATATATATATATTTGTGTAATTGATTTTCAAATTCTGGGTGCCACAATAGGGAAAAAAAACCCTTATTTCTTTCCAATTGCATCTACTATGATTCAGAATAAGATTTTTTAAAAAATCAAAAGCTGCCTTTGGCCTGGAAATCAGGTAGTATGAAAAAGTGTCTCTCAAGTTCCTAATACTCCTTCAGGAATAAAACCAAAAAATATGCCTACAGATTGGACAATAACAAGATTGTGTTTTTTTGTTCTTTTTATTTTCAGGGGACAAAGAACTACACTGAGCTCCTATAAGAGTATTTCAGCAGCTATTCTTAGGGTAAGTATCCAAGGGCTAGCATGCTGTGTAGCTAGACAGTGATTGTTTGTTTAATAAATGTATTCCCCCTTGACCATCTGGAAGTTGTCTGAAATACAACAACCTTAAAGTTATTCACTAATAAAAATTCATTGATTTCTCTAGCAAATAACTCTCACACTGTAGATCACTTGTGTAAACTTATTAGGATTACTGTGTGTGTCTGACTTCACTGGTTAATTAAGAAAATCACTTGACATTTCTGTTCTTGTCTAAAATAAGAATCTTTAGAGGGAGGGCCAAATTCTGCACTTTTCCTGCCTGGTATAGAGTATAGATTTAGACCTTCCAAAGCTGTTGCTAGATTTGTAGAACCAGGCTCATTCAACTCTATAACACTGCCATTTTTAGAATAAGTGGAATGCTCCAAAGGCTCTTGCTTTCATGGCCTATTTTCACTCTCTCTTGGAGTAAACAGAGAAAGAAAAAAGCTGGAAGTGTAAAGATTTACTATTTTCCTTTAAAAGCTAATGTTCCTGCCAATGACCTACCACTTAACCCTCGTTCTTGTGCCATTATTAGACATGAGTAAGCTTTGAATGTTCTTGTGAGGCTTTTCACTTGTGCCTGAGCGAGGTAGTTAGTCATGTTTAATCTGGAGTTATAGCCTAACTGAAAGTCTCTGTTGGAAGTTACCACATTCCTGGAGAAAATGATGAAGCATAATGTTATCATTTACTCCTTTCAGTATTCAGCTATGCAAATGGTGTTTCTGGGAACAAATAAACAAGTTTATTCCATTTTCTTAAATTTCATGGAGAATAGACTCCTTTTTGCATGTTTTATTTGAAAAATTTTCTCTTTCATCAGTGTTGATGCAATTAATATCTTTCTTGTGTATGACAACTGTGTTTAAATACTTGTTTTTAAAGTGTAATTACTTTGCTTCTCCTTTTTGTTTATCCTTTTTACCTATGTCATTTATAGTAAAATGAGAGAAATAAACAGGTGTTCATTAATGCAAAATGGGTTTCTAGTGCAGATAAGACTTCACAGAATATTAGGATGTTGAGCTATTGATATTTATGATGGCCAAGACATTCACTTCACAGTAAGTTGCTTCTTAACTGCCTTCTAGGATTGCAATCTAAAAATCAGTATCCTTCTAAAACTGAAGTATATTGATGAATCCACTGATAAGACAAAGTATAATATGACAGTAAATATACTGTTTCACTAAGAAGCACCAAGGAGCTGACTTTTTTTCATAAAATAGAGAAGGTAAACAAACTCTCAGGGTGATTAATGTTATTGTAGCTGATACAAATCATAGCAGGGCGGATGCTAGCTCATTGAAAATCATATAACTCACATTTATTGTCCTTGAGTTAAATCTAAACATCCCATTGCTATGTGGGACATTCATCTTACTCATCTTCCTTAAGGTCACTGTGCACGTATTTAGCATTTCAATGGGATTTGTACCAGTTCCCTGATTTATTATAATAATGGAAATGAAGTTGAATATATCTTGCATATTATTTTTGTGGGAAAAATCAGTTTTAAATCACAAATCATTTTCTTTGCCCATATGCTAGGAGTAAATTCTCAAAGATATTTTTAAGTTTCTTTGAAGATTGCCATTTAAATGGTGAACCTTTAGAAACAATATCTTGCCTGCTATTATAAGTTCTAAATCATGCAACAATGGCTGGGGAAATAGTTATATGTATGAGATCAGACTCATCTAAGTTTTTAATCTTACTAAGTAAAAGTGTATTCCTGTTATTTTGCAAAGAAATTTTATCAATGTTGGTTTTAGTTATAATCTTTGTGACTTGAGTGTAAAGCAATGTGAGCAGGAGCAACATGAGCAGGACTTGATTTACGTAGAATATCAAATGAAGGGAGAAGAGCAACAGAGGTTTTTGGAATTAGAAAATGCATCTGTAGTGCCTACCCTGACAGGAATGATCAGCAGCATTTAGCTGGGCATAGCCTCAAGTGTTTGCTTTCTATGCAAACTTGAACTACATTAAATACTAGGATAAGAAATTAATGCTGGTTATAAGTAAATGCTGACAATACTACATAAGCTTCTAAAAAGACCCCTTATTTTTTGCATACTCCCAGAATGTATTTCAGCTTATGACATATCAAGAATATGCAAAGTATAGAAGAAAAGTGTATTTTGAATAGGTTTGCTTTGCACAGTGGTTGTTTCAACTATATGAATAGCTCAGATTGTTTACCATTCCAGCTGAATAACTTACCAGTCATCAATAATAACAAATGTCTCAATGGGTATTTAATTAAAGTTGAACTCTGATGAAAATGTAAAGGCAAATAATTTCTGATTTGTATGGCTATTCTGGAAATTTTTCACCTTATTTGTAAATGATAGATTTGGCTTTCACAAAAAATCTTTTACCGTGAAAAGATAAATGATTTTGAAAAGCTTTGGTTTTGCCTTAAAACATTGCATACCTGATGAGGACTGTGTTTTCTTGACTTTACCTACAGGGAACACTTTATGTTCATAAAGTTTCTTAACATAACTAGTGCATTAACTAATCTAAGTTGTGACAAATACTCTGCAAATGTTACTTTGTTCTGAGAACTAGGAGAGGGTTTGGGAATCCAGGGAGAACATTGTTCTTTGAGTCAGTAACAAATATAATTCCTTTAGCAAGATGATTTTTTTCAGCAGAAGCATTCTCCTTTGAAGTAAGGACAGTGAACTGGACTAATAGCAGCACTAAGTATTTGCATACCTTCTGGTCACTGCAATTCTTAGTCAAGCATTTTATTACTTGCACAACAACTGCATAATGGTGCAGGAACATCTAAATAGGCAAGGGCTTTAAAGGCCACTCATTTTGTAGATCTGAGTATCTCACTGTGTTTTTAAGCCCTGAACCATGGAGAAATTAGTTGAAGAGACCAGGAAGAAAGGATGCCCATATAAATCTAATTATTTAGCAGATACTATATCAGAGTGTGAGATTCTGTTTTGTTTCTTGTCTCTGCTTTAGGACCATTTAAAGGCAGTTTTCCTTTCTGTAGCATCAAAACTGCTGTGCTGTCTTTTTGGATTTGTGGGGGTTTAAGTCTCTCTGATTGTTGCTGAACAAATCCTCTTTTGTGGAAGAACACAAAATCAAATTCTCTTGGTCCCAGTGAATGCTTTTTTCACATCAAACTAAATCTCTTTAAAACCTGTTGGTCTTGAAGTTGCATCTCTGAGCATTACAGTGTCTGAACAGACTAGCTGGTGCAGCATCAGTATACTTCCCTTAATACTCATTAATGCCCAGAAGCAAGCCAACTAGCCTAACTGAAATGCTAAGTAATTGCTTCAAAAGGGCTTCTAATTAGCCTGTGGGGAGTGTGATTCTAAAATGCTTGCTGCTTATGAGGCAGAACTTGCTTGGGTATTATTGCAAGGCACTGTTTTATTCCCTGAAACACAACCTGAGATTCAATCTTCAAAATATAATGAGGAAAGGAAAACATTTTTAAGCAGCTAGAGCTTTTAATTTTGTACTGCATTTTGCCCCCATTTTAAAGACAATGCTTCCTTTCAAGACTAAAAAAAAAAAAATAATTATTTTCACTAAAGTATGTGCTTTACTAACTGTGGTATTAAAAGCCTACCATGAGTCTTTTTGTTTGACAAGGTTGCTTTGAATACCTTGTTGTGACTGTCATTGTAATCACCGCTTAAAGTATCATGTCCAAAAGAAGGTTTTGGCCAAACAATTTTTAACTAAAACAATAATTATTAACGTAATGTATTAAAAAAGAAACAAACAGAAAAAGAAGGAGCTTTATTTCATAGCTTTAGTATCTAACTCCTTTAAACTTCACAAATAAAATCTCCCTTTACTGGGTTAAATTTCAATGTCTTTCACTTCCCATGGAGTGAAATATTTTGCACATCTTTTCTTCGTGTATATAACATGTGTATATAGTGTATATATGTATATAGATTTGCCTACTTGCCTTTTTGTCAGTCTTGCTCCTCAGACTGTCTTTCTTGAGAAAGATTTAGGTCTTCAGCAAAAAATAAAAACATTTGTTGAAAGTGTTTCAAATATTGCAGTATGTGTATTAAAAAAAAAAAATATGAAATTATTAATTCCTGCCTGTTTTACTTTGGAATCAGTGGTGGCTTTTTTCCCTCATTTTTTCTTGAGTAGGCAAATCCATCCATTTCTGACTGAACGCATGCAAACTCTTTGTTCAGTGTGCAGGCCCCATGGCCATGTCTCATTACATGTACTTCACTTTTGGAATAAAATGAGTCATTCCTTGGATAGTGCAGAAATCTACATGATAGAGGATGTAGCTGAAATGACTTTTGAAGAGTTCCAAAGGGCTATGGGTCTGCCTGTAGCTTAAGGATATTTTGAGAATTTTAAAGGAGATGGTAAAGAAGAACCATTCTAATTCATCAGTTGGACAACTTATTACTTTGATGCTAGATTTGGTTCTTTAAACAATCATTTACCCTGACATGTGAGTAAAAAAATGAGCTTAACAGAAGCTTAGAGAACTATTGTTTCTGCTCCTTACAATAGCAATAGTAGCTCATCATTTTATTTTCTTTTTTATACATAAAATGTAATTTTTTGCAAGACCAAATTTTGCCATTCTAATTTACTTCTGTAATTTCTTTTCTTCTTCTTCTTCCTTAAAAGATTTTTTTAAGAAAAAAATTTTTATTACTTATTTCTCTTTATTTCTACTGGAAGTTTAGATGAGTTAATACTGCAGCATCATATTAAGTCAGATTTTTATGAGTGATTGATGATGGAACTTTTCTGCATGAATTAAAATTTTATTTCTAAGGTTTTGTGTTGCCTGAAATAGAAGATATTGTTCTTTGGACAATGTCAGGATAAAAAGGTAATAAGACATCTTAGGTGCACAAAGATGACATAGGCACTCCCCCACACACAGGTTTTGCAAACTTATAGTGTCATTTAATTATAATATCTAACTGTTA
>JAWWMO010000138.1:37385694-37409200 GCA_035047845.1 Dendrocincla fuliginosa | reverse complement strand
GATACATCCAGCCTGAAGGTTGTCCATTCCCCAGGTCCTCCCACAGGCACACCTCTCAGACTTGAGTCGGTCATTCCAAGACCCCATATCTTCCTCTTCTTCAGTATCTTCTGCCCTGTTTGGAATCCTTTCAAGGTTTCTGGGCCTTCTGAACAGTTTTGACTCTCTTATATCAAGTAATATACATGTTGTGTCTTATTCTAAGAATATTTTATACAGCTAAAATATTCTTTATTTTGCTACATCTTTGTCCATTGGAATTCTTATTAAGGAACATTAAACATTATGGGGAATCTAATACAAAGGAACTTAGCTAAAGTGCTGCTAAAAGTGCTAAAGGAGTTATACTTAAAATCTATATAACCTAGATTTTAAGGCATCATTTGGACTGTACCAAGTTAAAGTTTGGAACCTCTTAAGATGAAACAGAATATATTAGCTTGTGAGAATAGGCAAATAAGTTTATATAGCACGAGTATGCAAGTAACCAGGATTTGCAAATCAACAAAACACAGCTCTCTTAGCTCCCAGAGTTGCTTATACCTGCCAACAAGATTTCTCTGTTCTGTGCAGAAGAGGGAGAGAAGGCAGAAAGAGCTCATACTAATGCTTGGATGAATTATTACTCATATATTTGCTAAATAAGAAAAAAGAAAAAGTATTTCACTTTTGTACACATGATTACAAGTGAGCAAATTCAGACTGGACTGTTTACTTATGTGGTCTTTGGAGAGCACTGTTATGTGACCATTGTTACAAATCCCAAAACTTTTATCAATTGGCATACATGTTGTCCAGGGAGATCTTTTGTCTTCTAAATAAGTATTGTTAACTCTAATGAAGTTTAAATGTTTTTATGAATAAAAAGCCCAGAGGTTTCATGATCCAGAGCAAATTTTCCAGAGTAATACAGATGTTTACTGGGGGAACGTGCAGTGAAAGGGTTTATCAATCTGAGCCACATCCAGGAAGCCTCTGAATGTGCTCTGGAAATAAAACAAGGTTAGTAGACCAATACTGTGTCTTGTCCACACCAAAAGTGTGGTCTCTCCACACCAAAGCTGTGGAGGTCTTCTTAGAGTGCCGTATAGGCAATAGTTTTTCTACTTTGTTAGCAGCACAGCAAATGCATAGATTGAACTAAAATTTTGCCTTCTGTACTGTCACAATAGCTGAGTTAGCACTCCTCATTAGTTTCCCAAGTGTCAATTGTATTGTCATTCTGCATATGTCATATCCTGGTTAATTAAAACAGCGTTAAGGTGTTAAGCTGCCAGAAAAAAAGAAAAAAACAAATATGGATTGCATGAATCTTTAAGGCTCTCTAGGCAAGATCATTTTCTGAAATTACAGCAGTAAGCTTTATGTTTAGTAGCACTTGCTTAAAGCCAAATTTTGTGCTCCAATTTTTAGTATTGTTGAGATTTTAGTTTAAGGACTGGAAGCACATCTAGAGGGTTGAAGTGATATGAGAAACCAGTGATTCAGCTTGCTGTAGGTGACTGAACTTTGCATTTCATTACTAATCTGTTAAAGGAACTTTTTTTCAATAGATTTCACTGTTTATGATAGGAAATTCTCCAGAAAAATAGGGGAAAAAATAAGGATTTAAAACCATTACATTGAAAATGTTCTACAGTGGGAGAGATATCTAAGACCTCAGGTTAAGCAGGTAGCATTCAGGGAATGAAATAAAAGAAGCAAAATAAAATAAAAAATAGTACTATTTGAAAAACAATGTATGAGGAACTTCTAGAACTTTGACTGCAAATTATCTGTCTCTAGATCCTCACTTTCCTTTTTTATCATCTCTACTTGTCTCACACCACATTTCTCCATTAATCATTGATGTTAGCTCAGATTAATCATTGGTTAGCCAAATTTATATATATTTTTTGATTTTAGAGTGTTTTAAAATCTGAATATTAACATATGTCAAAGCAGTAGAATGAAGCCAAACATTAAATTAGTGTAAGAGAAGAAGTGTCAAGCCTTCAAAGGCAGCTATAAAGGACACTTTTTAAACTAAGCTCATATCAGAACTATAGGAAAACAAATAATATAAACAGGTAAATTATTTTTAATAATTTGCTGCACCATATTCAACACCTTATTGGTTTAAAGACTTAACTCTTTTCTTGTCCTCTGACATGAAACTACTGTGTCATCTGACTTAGGCATTCATGTTAATATATGCATGATTTGAGATATAACACTAGAGAAGTGACCTTAGACTCCATAATTTCATTTTATTTTCGTACAGTAAATGTCATCAATGGTGAATGTTTTGTATATACAAGGGGTTTTTTTATGTAAATAACAACTAGTCGAATTTATATTTGGAATTTTGACTTGATTTTTTTTATTTGCATGTATTGTTTCCACACCCAAGCTGTAACGTCACACCAAAGTGCTCAATTTTTATTACCTAATTTTGATAAATCCCACTAAACTAAAAAAAGCCAGGTCAGACACTTGTAAACAGAGTGAAAAACATGAAACTTACTAATTTTTATTTATTCTGATTGGAAAAACTATCAACGAGTTTTCCAGTTGCGAAAAGGTTTGAAAATCACATGGCCTTACATATAATCATCCTTTTCTAAAATTCTTACTTTATATAAAAATAAGAGAATGCCTTTCTAAGCAATTTATTCTGAAGGCATTTGCAAGTAAACAATAAAAACCCTGCTGAATGGGCATAGTTTTTTAAGACTCAGATAAAACTTCAGGGAAGGCTCAAAAGTGGTCAGTGGTTTGCTACACCACTTTGACATGAATGTATGGGGCAAGATGGGATCCACCCAAGGGTACTGAGGGAGCTGGTGGAAGTGCTCACTGAGTCACTTTCCATCATTTATCTGCAGTCCTGACCAAGGGAGAAGGCTCTAGGCAACTGGAATTTAGAAAATGTGCCACCTATCTACAAGAAGGACCAGAAGAACTTCAGGCTGTCAGACTGATCTTAGTGCCAGGAAAGGTCATAGAGCTGCTCTTCTTGAGTGCTATCACTTGCACATGCAGGACAACCATGGGATCAAGCCCAGCCAGTGTGGGTTTACAAAAGGCAGGTCCTGCTTGACCAACCTGATCTCCTTCTATGGCAAGATGACCCACTTAATGGATGAAGGAAAGGCTGTGGATGTCATCTACCTGGATTTCAGTGAAGTTTTGATACTGTTTCTCATAACATTCTTATGGAGAAACTGGCTTCCTATGATTTGGGTGGGTACACTGTTTGCTGGATAAAAAGCTGGCTGGATGGCTGGGCACAGAGAGTGGTGGTGAATGGAGTTGCATCCAGTTGGCAGCCCATCACTACTGTCTGTTCCCCAGGGCTCAGTTTGGGGGTTGCTCTCTTAAACATCTTTATCAACGATCTAGACAAGGGGATAGAGTGCTCCCTTGGTCAGTTAGCAGATGACTCTTAAGCTGGGCCAGAGTGTTGATCTGCAGGAAGATAGGAATTCTCTGGTGAACATGAGCCAGCAGCGTGCCCATGTGGCCAAGAATGCCGATGGCATCCTGGTCTGTATCAAATACAGTGTGGCCAGCAGGACAAGGGCAGTGATTGTCCCTCTGTACTCAGCACTATTGACACCACTCCTTGAATATTTAGTTTAGTTCTGGGCTCAGTACACGAAAGACATTGATGTGCTGGAGCATGTCCAGAGAAGGGCAACAAAGCTGGTGAAACTT
The DNA here is from genome assembly GCA_035047845.1 of Dendrocincla fuliginosa. Taxonomy (NCBI): domain Eukaryota; kingdom Metazoa; phylum Chordata; class Aves; order Passeriformes; family Dendrocolaptidae; genus Dendrocincla; species Dendrocincla fuliginosa. Next base: position 37,405,501 of record JAWWMO010000138.1, on the reverse strand, counting down.
TGTGCTTAGTGCAAATCTTATGAGAAGTGGCTGAGGGAGCTGGAATTGTTTAACCTGGGGAAAAGGAGGCTAAGAGGTCAACAAAGCAAAGAATAGTGGTTATCAATGCTACTTTGAACTATTTTCAGTAAAACAGCTCTTGAAAATAATTACCTGTTGTAGGTTGTAGCAAGATAGGGGTTGTTATCAGGTAACAAGTGGCAGGATAAGAGGAAATGGCCTCAAATTGCACCAGGAGAGGTTTAGATTGGATCCTAGGAAACATTTTTTCCCCTTAAAGGATGATCAACCATTGAAACAGGGTGACCAGGGAGGTGGTTGAGTCACCATCCCTGGAGGTATTTAAAAGATGTAGAGATATGGTGCCTGGAGACATGTGGGGAACAGGGGTGCTAGGCTAGTGGTTGGTCTCAGTGTTCTGAGAGGTCCAGGGAATTTTGAGACTAAGTCCACATTTAAAAGCCTTCATAGCCTTTTCTCAGAGGTACTTTTTGACTTCAGACTAAGTAATCTATCTTGGATTACAATTCAATCACTTTCTTGAATCTCACATTTCTTAGCTTTTTTTACAACTAGGAACACTCAATATTTTGTTATTGAGTCCTTTTGTTATAGGTAGCGCTGGTAATCTGCCTTAATATCTCTAACTCTATGAAATGGATTTATCAGAATATGCCTAGTTTGCTGTACCTTAGCCATACCTAACAATAGCTTGTGGGAATATTGTTTATTATATCTAAATTTAAGAAGACAAAAAAAGTCACCTTTGATTTCACCTCAAAAGCTTCAACTAGGAAGTATCAAATACGTAGTAAGCATCTGAGATAGGGGAAAAAAAGAGTGCCATTTTGCAAGAGTTTGAAGCAGCATATGAATGTTGCATGAATTCCAACTGCTAAGTTCTTGAAAAAAAAGCCTGATATTTTGTTTTTTCACAATTCTAAGTAGGTGTTGCAGCACTAGCAGCTTATGTGTAAAATAAATTACCACCAAATTCAGAGTTAGTAACAGTTTCTCGTAGCCTGTAACTTTGATATAAATTGCTCTTCATGTGCAGATTGCCATGTATGACTCTGCAGACCACTGCTACTCTTATCTATACCGGCAGGGCTCCTGTGTGAAATTACTGTGTTTGCTGGCAGAATCCTTTCTACTTGCATACCATTTTACCTCTTAAATTGCATAAAATAAGTCAGTAAAAGCCAAAATCTACTTATAGGATTTGTAGAGAGCACATCACTGATGATTGTTACAGCAGCAAGAGCCTGAGATAAATTATCCCTGTGAGCAGAGGTTTGTTGAGCAAATCAGTGTCTTTGTTCTACCGCAATCATAACTTACTTTTGTTTGTAAACAGATCTGTAGAAAGATAACTGAATTTTTATTCTGTCTCAATATGTTTTAAAGGAGGAGTAGTAAAGCTATTTTTTCCTATAAATTATCTCCCTAAAAACGTATTTAAAGACTTTAGAACCGTTAAGATCCAGTTATTAAAATTATTAGTAATGCCTCTACCTGAATTAAGGTACAAATGAGACCAGATGCCAAAGTCAATAGTATGGGGTTTATTTAATGGTAAATGTGAGGCAGAGAAAGAGAGAGAGAAAAAAATAGGAAAAAGAGAAAGGAAGTGACAGAGAGATATTAAAATAGAAAATGTATCACTACTGTGGGACCGGGTGACATTGTACCAGTCCAGTTCTTCAGGTCTTCTTGGTGATGTGTGTCCTACAAAACATAGAATCCAATGGATTAATACATGTTCAGAAGATGCCAGGCACCTCCCCTGGGCTGGGGGAAGCTTTGCAGGCTCTTGTGACAGGCTCTGGATTTGCTGCCTCACTTGGATCACGTGCGGTCCTCTAGTGGTGGAAGGCCTCAGGAATGATGCGGAGAGGGGGCATTTTGGGGGTCATTGATGGTTTATGACCCTTCTCAGCTGCCTGAATGTCCTATGTGTACGTGGTCCTCCTAGAGTGGTGAGGGGGAGGTTGTAGGGTAGTTTACTCTTTTGGTTTACTCCTTTGGTTTGGTGTGGAGAGATTTCACCATCATGCACCCAAAACCCTTCTTCTCCTCCACCCCTTGGGCCTTGCTTGCTTATCTCTGACCTGAGATGATTAGACAATAGCCTTAAGTTCCCAGTCACAGTCCAAAATCCAGTCAGGAGGCATTGGCAGGAAGGTGGTGGAGGTGGGGGGATGTGGAGGGAGTGGTGTTTTTCTTGGGTGGTCACAGCAGTTTGACAAAAAGTCTTTCTATTTTTTGACAATGTTTAAAACATTGCTGACATTTCAGTCCATCACAAGAACAGAGGACTGCACTAGAGTGCTGAAATATTGTTAAGGTAGGTTTATTTAGTGAGAAGTGAAAAGTAGTGTAAACAATCTCAAGGAGGTATATAGGCTTAAGAAATCCAACAGCCTGAGGCAGTGCCTTAAGGTGAATGTCTGTGGGACAGAAACAAATAAAGTCTACTGATACTTTGCTGAAAGCTGTCATTTTCCTAACTCCATTAGTTGCTTGAAGTTCTCTCAGAAGTTATTCAGTTTTGCAGTTATTCAATACAAGATTCATGCAAGTTCTCTGCCAAGAAAAAGATACAGTTAATGTTTATAAATTTCTATTTTGAACTATCTACAGTACAATAGCTCTTGAAAACAGTAATTGTAGTATAGTGAGTAAAAAAAAATGCAGATCAAGACTGGCTCATACCTGAAAAACACAAATTTCTCTGCATGCTTCTCAGATTTATGTGCATTCTGACACCTGTCTTTTCCTTACAAGTAATGTGTCTTCTTGCTTCATCACTGTACACTAGCATGGTGGTTCATTCCAAAATCATTCCAAAGTTTTCTTTGATGGATATTAAATTTGATGCAGCTAGGTGTGCATCTCTACTTAGATTAAGCTGTAAAAAAATTAATACAACCTTTCCTCTGAATGCAAGAGGGCATATATTTTCTAAGGATATCTGCAAATCAGTGTTCACAAAGGACTGAGAACCCAATCAAGGTATAGTTGTCACATAAGCTAGCAGTGTTTTTATCTGTCATACTGAACTGTGCAGGCCATATTTGGAATGCATTCTCAGACATACAGTTTAAGATCTCCAATGGCTTAAATTCGTGTTTCAGCTGTACTGTTCAGACCCACATTTCAAAAGTATAGGGGCTACCTAATAAGGATGTTTGATGACTTTGCCCATAATTGCAGTGTAAGGATACTCGTGTGTTTTTTTCTGTGATCTAGCCAGATCTTCAGAACAAAACACACTGAACAAGTGTATTTGTTAGTTTGGAATTAAGGAATCATTCTTCCTAAGACAGTCTTATATTCTCTGATACCTGAATCAATTTTCTTCTTTGTAGATTTTTCTGTTCACATGAATGTGTTTATTTCAATGTTGTTTCAACTTCAGGAGTAAAACTGGTGACTAGTGGTATGCAGAACATGAGATCAGGGTTAACTGATGTGACAGGAATTAGAAGAGAGAGGTTTTAGCTTGCTTGGCCTGAAAGAATCTAGAAATTAAGACTAACACTCCCTGATACAGTACCCTGACTAGCTGAATGCTCTAACTGTGCCTTTTCCATTTCTAAGCATAGTAAAAATTCAAATAAATTTTTATATGCACCCAAACTGTACTGGGAATAATAGTCTATATTCAACTCTGCCTAACCTCAGTATACAAGAAGTCAATAATATTTATTAAACATTATTATTATTATTATTATTATTATTATTATTATTATTATTAAGCAACCTGGTCTAGAGAGAGGTGTCCTTGCCTTTGACATGAGGAGGTTGGAATTAAATGGTCTTTAGGGTTTCTTGCAATCCAAACCATTCTGTAATTCTATGATTTTGGTTTTTTTCCTTAAGTTGCCATTAATCACTTGCATCTTTTTGGCTATCACCTGTTTATTATTATCTGACAGAGAAAGTGAGTTATGACAAGGATGTGGGGCAGTAAGCAAGCTCCCTGTATGTTGCTGCACTTTAGAAAATGTTACTGTGCTGCTCGCAGCAGAAATCTTGCATTTGGACACCTGCTTCTGTCATCCCCTGACACAGACCTTGGCAACAGGGAGCTGAGAAATGCAGACTGTTAAGAAAATGGCTTTGTTCTGCAGTTTTGCTTTTGCAACTTCATCTTTTAACTCTGACTTTGTATATAAGCTGCAACAGGGTGTGGGATTGAGCTCTGTGTTTTATTATGATGACAGGAAGCATAAAGACCTGAAATTTTCATTAAACGTTCTAGATTGTAAATCCTTCAGCTGAGCCAGCACTAACTCTGGGAATGATTAGATCCCCTAAAACAAATCTTTCATACTCTCACGCTGAATGCGGAAGTACCCTTCTTAATTAAGCGATGATGAAATGGCTTTACTTGAGACTCCACATGTAATTGGGCTAGTCATGCTTTCTAAAGCACAGTGGAATTAATCAAGTGTGCCCCACTAGCCTTGGGGACAGGGATAGCCTATTTCCATAAGGTCTTTCGTATGTGTTAGCCACTGATGGGACTAAAACCCAACCAATTCACTGACTCTGTAACAAACCACAGAGAAAATGAAGGCTTTAAATAAAAACGTTAGAATAATATAATGCATATTAATATAATAATAAAACTGATCTCTGGCTCCACTTTTGATTAGATGACAGACAAGGAATGTAGACCAAGATAGGACCAATATCACTAAATTAATATTTAGTTCAAAATAAGCAGTCAGATTTCAGCAGTGGAATAAAGATAAGATCTTAAGGATATCCAAAAAACACAGAGAACAACCGGAAGCAAAACACAGACAGGGAACAAGCTGTTGAGAGAAGAGGAAAGCAAACCAAACTAAATCTTCTCCCATACTATTCCTACTTAATTGACTTGTTACAAAAATTGCTCAGATATAGTATCTATCAGTAAATTACAATTTACAAAATATCCTGTTGAGAAAATATTAACATAATGTCAACTTTTCTTAGGTTTCTTTTATTATACCAAATACCATAACAAATTAAGTAATTGATTTTCATCCCTCTTAATGAATTCTCCATTGGCATTTGCACCAGTATTTGCTGGTAGTGCATTAAGTTCTCCAAGGACTGTCTTCAAATGAGTAATGTGGCTTCATACTGTGTTGTGTAGAATCAGTGAATTAGCAGAAAACTAATCTTAATCTAGAACCAAGAACAGAAGTGGTGTAAATGACTGTTTTCTTGATTATTTTTGTGTGTTTTGTGTGATTGTCTTGAGTAATATGCACTTGCACCACCTTAATTCTAAAATCGTCATGTCATCTGGATAGAATATAGCATTAATTGTACAAAAAAATGTAAAAGTTTTAGTTTGCTTATGAATGAATTTAAATACCAAACCAAACTAATCAAGGCAAAACAATTCATTAGATTATTTAACCTCTTGGCTAATGCATTGCATGTTATCTTAGTACTCAATGTTTTAATTTGCAGGTATGGAAAAGTCTTGTTCTTCTTATTTTTGTGTGCTTTTGAGTTTTTTTTATTTTTTTCAGTAGTTGAGATATTTTGAAGTTTTCTAAAGTCATTGATCTTTGCTGCATATTTCTCTTAAGTCTGCATTTATATCCATAATTACAAGTAATTTACAAATAAAGTGGTAATACTAGGCTAAATTAACTCTCAGTATCATATAAAATCTTAAACAGATGTGTATTAAGAACTGATTTGTCATGCAGTATATTTTTAAAGAAGATTACAGAAGCTTAGGCATTATCTGGAACAAGAAAATAGATGGGTTTTGTACAGTTTTTCCCTAGATTCGTGTTTTCATCTGGTTTTTTATGTTCTAGGAGATAAACCAATAAAGTAAACAGAAGCATTCCCTAAACTGCCTATTTGAATACTAATTTTTTACTTTATTAAATTACTGCCTTGACTGTAAAGGGGCTGAGGAATCAGTGTCAGGCCACAAGTGAATCTTTGGCAGAAGGGGTATCTGTGCTGAATACCTCCTGTGAAGGTAGGCCCTATTATCAGTGTTACAGGTAGTCTACAAAACACCTGGCAATCTGTTTACAGCGGTACCACAACTGAGAAGCAGAAACAATTACTTTGGACATCTATCTTAAAATAGGTTTGTTGTTGAAAAGAAATGTGACATGACACTTCATTCTTAAAAGTCAATTCTCATAGATAATTACTGCAAAATTCTTTGGAATGCTGAATGATTCACCATATGTAGGTACCTAAATACATCTAATAATCTAATTTGCAATTTAAGATGTCTTGTACAAGAATATATAAATTTTGAGAAATGAGATTGGGAAATCAAAATGGGACATACAAAAAAAGTGAGTTAACTGGAAATAGGGTGGGGATAAAAGCAGTTAATTTGTCAAGACCAATATGAATTAGCAAGAATTTGTAAATTGAACAAGGCACAGGTGAGGATTTTAAAGTACAGGAATAACTTAAAACGATGCATTTCACAACTTTGAAATGGTAGAATCATGGAACAGTTAGAATAAATAGAATAAACTTGAGAGATAACATGCTAGTGAATACTTTTTATTAAGGAAAAGTGCTGTATGCTACAGAGTCAGTCTCCTAAATCTGTGATATAAATTGGGCATAAATTTTAACAGTGAAGAAGATTAGTCACTGGAGAAACAGCAAAAGGAAATGAATATTGTGTCTTTTGTTAACAAGGGTAGATGAGTCTCTTTTAAAAGATGCATTTCAGCCAAACAAAAGTGTTTTTGATCAGTAATGAGATAACTGGTGGAAAGTTACTACCCTGAGTCATACAAAAAGTAAGGCCAGTTTGAATGCTCGTATCAGTGCTATGAATAATGCACATTAGTATCAGGAAGTTTTTGCTTATGGCTTGCATACATTTCCCCTTTCATAATCATCTTTTATTGTGCCATAGCAGATCTACTTTTGTTTTACTGAGCAGTATTTCTCTTATCAGAACTACTAGAACTTATCTTTTCAATCAAAAATTTTCATACTTTTCAGTCAAAATTATTTTCATTGGAAAAATGCTGTTTCAATACTTGTGGATATTTTCCAGTTAAAAAAAAAATAAAAAACTTAAATAGGTACAGACTTTAGAGTTTTTTACTTTTAACGAAATAACCTGATCACTTTTTTTCTGGAGTTTTTTCCCCCTCTTTTTTAGAATAATAAGAAATTCTAATTTTATTCCTATTTCCCCAATACTGAATGCTGCCTGTTATCCTACTTATTGCATTCTTGAAATGCACAGGTTTGTCATTGCTTAAATACAGATTGATATTGTAATTTGATGATAGTGAATTATCTAGAATGACAGCTTTCAATTCTTAAGGGACTTTTCCTACCCATCTGACTCCAAAGAAAAACTTTGAAGTACAAACTGAGATGGTGGTGTTTGAGCATTTTCAATCAGTGAGACATTTTGTAATCCTAGAGTTTTTTGGGGGTTTTTACCCCTTTCACAGAGAGTCAAAGTGCTCCATTTGATTCAAGCTGTAATCTTTAGGATTTTCAGCTCTCTCTGCTGAAGAGAGAAGAATTGAATGTTCTTACTTCATAGCATGAGTAAATCCTTAGTATAAACAGACCATAAGAGTTAACTCTGAGAGTTTTCAGTCTTTTTCAGTCTTCCTGCTGCAGAGGTGAGGACCAACCCCTGACTAGAGACTGAATTTCCAGGACTGCCTGGCAATCTCTACTTAGGCCTCATTTAGAAGGATTAATATGAGAACTGTAATGAATACAGCAGGCACACTGACTGAAAATGAGATAGTAGCTGAAGAAAAATTTAATAAAAATAACATTTGTGAAAACATCTTAGCATTTATGTGTTTTCCTATAGCTCTGTATTTAATCAGAAAATTCAGGCCTCCTAATGATTTCAGATATATATTTGGAAGTATATATGGGTGACTCATGCCTAATTAGTTATTCTTATCAATCCTAAACTACTTTTAACATTTGCAATAGGGTAAGACATGTTTGAGAGCACAAGTATGGGTAGATGAACACACACAAGCACACACACACAAATATCTATAATATATGTACACACATATATATGTGTAAACCATATATACAAGGAAAAATAAAATGGCAGAGCTAGAGACAGAAGGATGTGGGAGTGGAAATTTAAGGTACAGAGAGAGACAGGTCCACAGATTTGATCTGAATTTAATGTTAATGTTAAGAAAATCAAGGCCAGTGAATGTCCCGAAGACATATGCATCTTTTGCATGTAGGCTAGTAGGTTATCTCTAGGCTGAGAAATTCTTATGGGTGAAAAAGTTGAGTTCTGAACCACCAGCTGGGATTTAGTTATTGTGTTGTTTTTACAATCTCATTCTTGTGCAGAATTAATTTTGAGGGCCTTTTAAATGACTATTTGATTTTTCAACATGTAGTCCAGATTCAGCCAAATTTAAACTGAAGAAACTCCTACCCTAAAGATGAACATGCAGCCTTTTATTGTGTGTGTTGCAAATTCTTTCTTTTGGGTTCACTTTACATATGATTATTTAATCGCCCATTTCTATCTAGTCGTATTAGCAGATGGGAGAGAAGAAGTTGTTGAGCTTGAAGGTGTGCAGCTGAGCCAATGGGTGAATGTGTGTTATTGATTCAACTTATAAGTTAGAAGTGTTTTTTTAGAAATTTATGTTTACTAGAGTTCAAAAATGAATGGTCATTAAAACGTGTAAAAATTTATGTTTTCTTTGCATTCCCATGTTAACTGGGAGCTACTGAAACTCTGTTCCTCTTTCCTGTTCATTAAGAGGTTATTAAACTAACATTTTCTGTAAGTGGAAGATATCTGCAAAATCACACAGGCATTTCACCCTGAGAATAAAGAGCTTTCTTTTAAATTATTGACAGAAATCCATGTAAAGTCAAGCAATTTGTCAAAATGTTATTATCTGCAGAATGAAGATTAAAAATAGAAATTGTTAGTTGACTAAGTTGACTGTGTTTCAAGTATAAAGGAACTTCTTTCAAATTATCTGATCAGAAATTGGTATCTGATACAAAAAGGAATCTCCAGAATGGGTGTTGATGAGATTCTTCTACAGTAAAATCATTCTTTTGGAAATATACTTAAACCATTATGTGGTATTTTTTTTTGTTTTTTTTTTTTTTTTGTTTGTTTGTTTTTGTTTTTAAAAACAAACAAACAAAAAAAACCAACAAAAAACTAAACCAAAAACTACTGTAGAAGAAATTATTTTTCAACAGAGAAAATTTTCATTTACTTTTTCTTCTTTTTTTTTTTTTAATTTAGCTACTGCCTGTGTTATTATCCCTTTGTTTAGAGAAACAGAGTACAAAGTATTACAGTAACTAATATTGAAGAGTTGTGCATTCTTTCAGAAGCTGTCATTTAGAATAAAGGCATCTGTAGATAACGTTATTTAAATTTTTACATTTCAGAAATTTAATTAATTAGAACAACTTTTAAAGTTGTTTTAATCTACAGGAGAACTAATTATTTTCAGCTTTTATATATGCCACTCTCCTTGGTCACTAATCTTCACTCAATCTCTCTACAAGCACACCATTTAGATGTACTGTTATCACTACTCTTGCAATTAGAAAGGACAGTGAAATTCTCTCCATTGCAAAATAAATGAAATGCAGTAGTACATGCTTCCCTGAAAAGGCAGAGTTTGCCTGTGCCTGTGATATTTCAAAGGATCTTAGGGAATGCATGAACCTTGCTATTTCCTAATACTTGCAGCCACTAATATAGCAAAAAAAACCCAAAAACAAAACAAACAAACAAAAAACACAAAAAAAAAAAACCAAACCAACAAAAAACCCCCAAACAATACAAACCCAAACCAAAAACCAACAAAAAACCCCACTAAAATCAAACCAAAACAATAACACCCCCCCCAACACAGACACCATTTTGGTTTTGTTTTCTCACATCCTTGAGGTTGTGGAACAATATCTCTGCTCTTTTTCCATTTGTCTTGTAACACTTCTTGAAACATTCAGTGTTTATTATCAGTGAATTACTTTTTCCTTAAAACCTTCTAAACCTAAGAAGGTTTCCTCCTTCTCACTTAAATATTTTTTCCACTTTACTTTCTTGTAGATCTTATATGCCATATATGTTTTTTTGTCCTCCTATGCTGAGAAAAAGGAATTTCAATAAAATTGATTTTACTGATTTTACAGCCATGTCATCACTACAAACATGCATTCAGACTCAAAGCATCTTTAATCTATTTCACTTAATTAGGAAAAAAAAAAACTATGTTACCAGTTGAGGCATGTGGGAATTCCTTGTACAGAGATGAATGATCTGTACTTTTAGAATTCTTGCAGCGGATTGTGTCTCAATTTTTAAGGTAATTTCTTCATGTGACCAAACATGCTATGCAGCATCTGCAGACTAATATATTCTATAAGCATCTTGCAAGTGAGCACTTTCACACATGCTCTAAAATCTCATTTTATTTAATATGTTAGAGGTTGTTTTTGCTGCCAGCCTCTTCCAGTTAATATAATGTTTGATAGATATTAATTTTGGTGTTGTCTCTGGAAATACTGGTGCTAGTGCAAGGTGCTGTGGAGCAAGACATATAGTATAAAGCTCATGGGTATGAAATATTAAGCTACACCTCTTTAATACTGTTATAAAATGTATTTCTTGTTTCTTTTATTTTCAGTTGAAATTTTAGTGGGATGAAATAATTTACTCATTTCTAATATATTGTAATCACATACTTTAATCCTTGCAATAATCTTTGTAAATACTAAAAATGTAGAGAGATATTGCTCTTCTTACATGTGTCACCAGGAGAAGGCAGAGGAAAGTATTTCACCCCACAGTTTGCCTTTTTTTTCAGAAATTCTATGTTGAAACATCACTTAAACTGGAAAAATCTTTACATTTTATCAAGTTATTATCAACATTATAGTAGAAAATGGCAGTGGAGTGTGAGTAGAAGCCAAAAGGTATATCCAGGAGTCTGTGATGTACAGCAAATCACACAGAGAGGCGCCATGCACCCTGAAAGGAACATTGAGGGGTGTGTGGAGACCCAACAGACACACTGAGGAGTCCACAGAGATGCTGGTGGTGCTGTGCTGGTGGTGGTGTGCCAGTGGTGCTGGTAGTGCCGGTGGAACTGCTGATGGAGACTCATTCTGTAGGTGGCTGCCTGTGCCTTGCTGCTCCTAGCAGCTGGACTTCTCTTTTTGCAGACAGCAACCAGCAACACCCACCAAGTCCTGCTTGACATAGCTTCCTGAAGTGAGGCAAGGTGAGGTGAAGCAAGGCAAGGTGAGGTGAGGCAAGGCAATACAGTGGCCATTCCCACTGGGCCATGAGGTGGATCTGGTGCTGGTGGGGGGCAGGAGGGCGCAGGAAGGACCCGTGTCCTCCAGGAGCAGTGAAGGCAAGGAGCTCGGGACAAGGGACAGGATGAGCTGCATCTAGCTTTGTGGGGAAGATATATGTAAAACCAAAGATTTTAAATTAGAGTCCTCCTTTTAGCGTTATATTCCATACTAATGCAAAATAAGACTTTTATATAAATAATGTCTAATTCAGAGTTGTTGATAACTCTTTTATAATCTGATGTCAAGTTGGTGACAGTCTTCTGGTTGTATGTAATGCTGCCACTTCCACTATCTCCTGTCTTGAGCTAATTTCCAAAGTTGTGTCGATTTGTATACTTTAACTTTGAACAGGGCGTAGATGTCAGAGCCGGGATACAAATGTCAGGGTCTGATTCATCCTTTTCCCACATGAGCCCTGGAAGTCATCAGACATCAGACAGTGTTGATGCACAAGTGTTGCAGAGCACATGTGAGCAATGGCTTCAAGTGCAAGGTCAATGAGGACACCTCTGAGACGTCAGAAACCAACAAGAGCTTGTCTCGGCAGCTGAGCAAAGCCAAGAAAAAAGCTTTGCAGGCTGGAAAAGGCAGTGGTGCAACTGAAAAAGCCCTCTGGGAAGAGACATTGACTTTAAATATATGGCAGAGAATTACATCAGGCCCCGGGGGCAGCCAAAAGAGCAACATACTCTATACTTTTCAGAAAGTTCAAGAGAGAAAAGATGCCACCAATAAGGCAGAAGGGCTGCAGCAGCAACTGATCTAAATCCACACTGAAACTCTTGAGGGGAACCCCAACACAGAGTGCTCCACAAAATCCTCCCTACCCCAAATATGCTGCTCCCCACCCCCAATATAGCCCTGATCCCTGCACATCCATACCCTGGGGTGTCTTTCCCCCCAAATACCACAACCTTCCCCTGCAAAATCCCCCTGGAGGATCCCTGGAGTTTTCTCCCTCCTCAAAACACCCTTGAACCCCCAGACCCATGCCCCACTGCCCTTGGGAAGGGTGCACCCCAAACTCCCCAGTTTCCTCCCATGCAGACCCACACCCACCACCTCCTGCCCTCAGATTGCCTTTCCTAAATGCTGTCCAATCAGCTGAGGAATTCATATACTACTTGGAGGGGAGCCAGGGTCATCCTAACCTCCCTTCCTCCTCTTCCTTCCCACTGCATCCCTACTCACATTACCCCCAAATGTGGTCGCTGCTGGTGGACCATTGTTGAAGCAACTGATGGTGGGCAGACATATTTTTACTAGAGAAGACAGAAGATACTGAACATTTTTCTGAGTGTCTTTGTTCACTGCTGCACAGTAGAGTGCCCCTGGTTTACTATTTTTGCCACTGTCATGCTGGGAGATTGACCTTAACTAACACTGCTTTGCAGTCATCTAAGTAAATAGTATGGAAGCATATTTTTTTTTTTCTGTAAGAACATTGTTCAGTGATAAGCATTATAATATATATGAAAGGGTGAAATGACTAGAGGAATAATTATATCTCTCCTTATATCTCTATTTAAAAAGAATAAAAGTATTTCTATTACATATTGCATTTTCAAAGTAGATTATCACTTATAGACAGAAGAATTTCTTATAATCACTTATAAGCAGGAGAATCATAACAGGAAAAAATCTGTTAGCAGAACTTAATGCTGCTAACATTTTTCTGAAGATATATTGTTTTAAATCTTTACAGCTTTATAATTCCTCATTTATTACAGTGTGAAATCTTGTGCAGTGAAAGAGAAGATGGTTAGGAAGTTTGATGTGCTGATTTTTTAGTGTTACATTTTATGTATAGTAGTCAGCTGCTTCTGACATATGCAGCTCCTTGGATCTTCACCAGAAGAAAATTGTTTCCAGTTGAAACAATCAACTGCACTGAATCTAATGTACCTTGAGAGTTATTTATGAAAGTCAGTGATTTAAAGGCCATTCAGCTGTAACCTAATGGCTTCTACAGTGGGATGATAGAAGCATTGATACAGAAATCACTGAGAGGGAGCACAGGAAATATATCCATATAGAAAAACATTTCAAACCCAAAAGGATGCTGGCCATCCTTTTTTTTTTTTTTCCTCCCATTGTTCAACTGATGTGTATTATTTTGAGCTTTAGGACATACAAGCAGAAGTTAGAAGATTTTCTGAAGCACTTTTCAAGATTGTAGGATTGAAAATGATTTTTTTGGTTGGCATACCTTTTTTCAGAGTGACTCAGTTTTGTGTATATTTTCCCATGGATTTCTAAGGTGATCAAGGATGAAGAGCAGCCAAAGGAGATCATTTATGCCACCTGTATACTTCCAAATAAAAGAAAACAGGAAGAAATCTGTATTTTTGAATTTTCCAGAATATGTTAAAAATGTGTCTTTTTTTTTTTTTGAGTCTATACTTATCCAGCTTCAGTTACATTACCCTTTGAATTTAACTGTTTCCTAGAGAAGCTTGATGGTAATTCTGAAAATTTTGACATTTAAGATTTTTGGTATAAATTTCCACTCTATGTAATTGGAATGGTCTTCATTAGGATTAATTAATCATGATTTCTTCCTGCAAATCTACTGAAGACTAAAAGAGTAGCTGATATTTAAAAGTAGCTATAATTTGATTTATTTCAATTTTGACAGATAAGTTAAAGGTATTTGCACTCCTCTTATGTGCATCAGTCTCAGAAAGCTCAGTTACTCCTTAGCTCTGATGAATGTAGAGATCTTATGTATTGTTTCAGTGCCATTCCTTCCTATACCCTCTTTCTCTGTTTTAAAAGTTGAAGTAAAAAAATAATTGAAAATATTATAGTCTTCTTTGTGTGTTCATACTTATCATCAATATTTTAACTTTCCTATTACAGATATATCGCTTTGCAATGAATTTTAATTTAATCTTCTATCTTAATGAGAACATCTGTTTTAATTGAAATACAAACATTACCATTGAGATCTAAGCATTGTTCACATCATAATTAATATCAGTGGATCTGCATACTGTGAAGTATAGTACAAGTCCTAATAGTGTACTGAAATGAGCCTCACAGGGGTAAGAAGGCAGGATTATCATATGAAAAGTAAAGGTTAGATGTCTAAGCTAAATGCTAAAACAAAATGTTGGTGAATAGGGGAAATCCCCTGCAAAATTGTCTTTTGCAAATATTGCTAAACTGGAGAAACATGGAGTGCATTGTAACCACATCCTGACTGTGTGTTGGGATGTGATGTCCATCCTGGCCATTGCACCCTCTTGTCCCATCTGCCTGGCTGCATATGTAGAAGGGAAAGAGATAGCGGTGAGTTTCAGTAAACTCCTTAGTCTAGTTTTCTGGGACCAAGAACTGAAGGTGGAATTCTCTGAGATCAAATACAACTAGGATGCTTCCTGGAAAAATAAAAGGATGATTTCTGAAGGAAGTGTTGAAGAGTAATGTATATTTTCCATGGACCCCCAAAGCAATTTAAATGTATTCACATGTTTAGCTGGGAAGATTTGTGTAACACAATGCCTTTGAGTAACACTAAACTAAAATAGATGGCTGAGAGTACCCCTGGCACAAGTGTCATGGTTCGCAACAATGTAAGGCATTCTTTAGTTGACAGTGTAATATCTAATACCATGATGATGCTTTATTTTTGTCTGTCAAACCTGTATCAGCAGTGTGAAAATTACTGTAATTTGGGCAAAACAAAACTGAATATATAAAGAAAAAGTAACCTAAACATTATTTTTATATGAAAAGGAAAAATATAATACCTAATCATTCATACATTTATCTGAGGCATTAGATAACATAATCAAATCTATGAAAAGCAAGTACAAACCTACAGGTGAGATAAGCAAATTCTAAAAGATCAATGTGCCCTTATTTTCTAACATTTCAGTAGCTCTATAGATAAAGTCAACATAAACAAAGTAATCTGTCTCATCAGATGCAGCAATTTGGTCATTAAAAGTAACAAAATCATATTGTTAGTACTTTTTTAAAAATCTACCGCTATTTATCAGAAATGGATTTGGTTTATCAGCCTTGGATTTGTCTGGAAGTGTTTTTCTCTGAGTGCTCAAGCTTATCTTGTCACACTGGCTGCATAGATAGAGGCATTTATTTTGGAGTGCAAGACAAACATGCATGTTGTCCTGCAGTCCTTGGTGCTGAGGAAAAAAACTAAGAAATTTGGAAGCTTATTTAAAAAAGCCCTCATAACAACCCTGTAGCCTCAGGGACCCATAAACTATCCTATACCTAAAAGGATTTGAAGTTTAGGGAAGTTTTGAGGAAGGTTTTGGGGATTGCCAGGAAGAAGACAGCATAGAAAGGCAACCTTAATCTCTAGAATTCAAGTTAATGGACAGAAACAAGGAAGGCTTTCAATGTTAGTAGAGTATCTGCAGGAGTGGGGCAGATTAAAGCCTTCCAGGTATAGTCTGTGAAGAAAATCCCACTGGAGCAGATCCAGGTAAATCCATTTGTTCTGGAAAATATGGACCCAGTACATTGGATTTCAGTAGTAACTTGACAAGAAAGAACAGGTTTAATCTAACATGTCTCTGGTGGTATAGCTACAGACAGATTTTTTTTTTTTTAAATGAAAGCTGAAAAATTGTCTAAACAATTCATGAGCTGCTTATGGTCTTCCTTCAAAGAGTGCAGTGTAAATGCATATTTTTTTTTTAAGTTATAGGTTCCTATTCATATTTATTTAGTATTCCTGCAACTAATTAATCTGCAACTACATTTGTTTAGTAAATTAATCATGGCTTAACAGCAGTACTGAGTCCTGAATCAAAGGTTTTGTCATCCAGCTCAATGAGTACCTCTTGATACAAATACACAAAAATAATGAAAACTCATATAACAAGAAGCTCTGCTGAAGATTTACTTGGTAAAAAAAAAAATATTCATTTTTAAATGGTGAAAAAGAGAAGGTTCCAACATCATGTGACATAGTGACATTTCAAAATCAATTTGCAAATTCAGTAGAGATTAAATGTGAGAACAATGACAGCAACAGCTATGAACTAGAACTATGTACTCCTGTACTAAGACTCCAGAAGTATTCTAAAGAACTGTATGGACCTCTTTATCTTCAAATAATAAATGTGTCTTATTGTAAATAAACTTGTGGTTTGTTTTCTGCTTGTTACAAGCTAGTTTAGAAATAAATAATATTTATATATTCTTAAAGAAAATGTGGCTAAGAGATCTTCTCCTGAAGTTATGTTGCTGATATCACAAGCTTTTCATGGCTAGGCATGCACATTATCAGCAAATCAGTTGGAAGGAGGTATTTTAAAATACTCCGATGCTTCAGCTTGTTACTGAACCAAACACAAATGAAAGAACCTCACTACTAAACAAAATTAGCATTTTCACTGCAGATTCCCATCTCTTGACACAAAATTTCAATTGAATGCAAAAACTATATTTATTTTTATACTGTTTAATAAGTGGTCCTCAGGTTTAAATTTCCCTCAGTGGTTTCATAAAAAATACTGTCTTATTTCCACTATCAGCTAACATCTGTTAATAAGCACAGGAGAAAAATAATCAGAAATGTTATGATTTGTTTTAATCTGGTATAGTTCAAACAACAGATAACACAAAAAATGCTTTTACAGAAAGAGAAGTGTGTTCCACCAAACAAATCACAGTGGGCACTTTAAGCAAATTTAACAAGTAGGTAGAATAAATGTGGTGCTATATGATACATATTTTATGAGACCACAGGCCCTTACATAATTTTTCATAAATTTTTAAACCTGTGCAATTTTCCACTCCAATAATTTAAAATGAAAAATGTTTTACCTTTATAGAAAATTAGTCAAAGGACTGAAAGCCATTGTACGATAAAGAAACTTCATTTAAGACAAAGAAAATAGATTCTTTTTAAGTGAAAATTATATAAAAAAA
The DNA here is from genome assembly GCA_035047845.1 of Dendrocincla fuliginosa. NCBI lineage: Eukaryota > Metazoa > Chordata > Aves > Passeriformes > Dendrocolaptidae > Dendrocincla > Dendrocincla fuliginosa. The sequence continues at coordinate 37,388,233 of JAWWMO010000138.1, read as the reverse complement.
TTATATAATTTTGCTAAATTCTTGTAGTAGGAAAGGGCATAAGTAACTGTGAAGTACAAATCGTCCTGGGTTGCTTAGTAAATTACAGTGATGTTTTAAAAAATGCTTCCCATTGGTCACAAAACATATTTCATGTCTCTGAAAGTAGTGTTGTAGATAAGACAGAGCATATCCAGGCTTTTACTGATGAAACATAACAGAATTCAGCTTTTCAGTGTAAAGCAGGCTGGTGTTCTCCAATAATGTGAAGAAGTTTTATTAGTTTCTAACTTCCAGTAGTCATCCTGGAAACCTTTTGTGATGAGATTATGTTTGAGGAAGCACTTTCTATTTGTTCAGACTCTAGCAGAACTGGACCAATGGCAATAATTTACTTATGTAGCAGTTTTTATAATAAATCTATTCTTGATCACTTAGAGATATTATATTTCAGATTGCTTATGATGGTAAAAAATCTCAGGACCCTATTATCTGTAAAATGAGAAATAAAAGTTGTTTCTAGTTTTAGCATGAATTCTCAGTTTTTACTTCTGAAAGAAAAGCAAAGCTAGATGTTTGCCTTGAAGAATAACTTTAAGTTGTCGGAAAGTACTGTTTTTCCTTTCTGGGACAAAGTGCCATATATTACTAGTTGTTTAGATGCATATGCAAAAAAATTATCTCACTTTTAAAGGAAACTCTGATTATGTATTTTTGCATGTATAATGTAACTCATTCCAGGGAGAATAAAAGCATCTTGTCAAGACATTCAGTCTTCATTCCTGCATTGTGGTTTTTAATAAGAAACCTTGGAAACTACTGCTTTAACAAAAGTAATAAGGTATAAAAATAATTTAATGTTGTTTCTGAGAAACTTTTGGTGCAAAGGTTTAGTTATGAAAATTCATCAATGATAGTTTAATAGAGTAACACATGACCTGATAGAGTGATGAAAGCACAGTCAATTGTTGTTATGGAATGTTTGGTTCTCTTTTTAAACTAAACACTAATATCAAAATGTAAGAAGTGTGTAATAGAATAATAAAGTTGAGAGAACAGAAAAAAGTATTCAAGAGAAAATACTGATTGTTTCAAGATTGTGAGTATCTTAGATCTGGAAGTTGACTTTTGTTTACTACATATGTGGTCATAGTGTTCAGGAGTTCTTGGACTGGAACCATCCAAGAACTCCTGAATCAATGGACTGGAGCCTTTGATGCCAAACAGTATGGAAGCAGAGCTTCACAGAGTCTGCAATCCTAAGCATTTGTTAAGTGTTGATATTTGAAACTACAGATTATAGAGGACATGGGATCAATCAGTAGAGGTAAGGTCTGTAAATAATAGTCAGTAAAATGCAGACTGAGCTATTGTATGTGTTACAAAACTGAATGTTTAAGTAGAATTAAAGGGGGAATAATTGGTTTGTTACAGCAGTATGAGAGAAAGCACAAAAGTGTTTGTTGGGAAGTATAGAATCATTTAATAATTTAGATTGGAGGGAGTGTTAAGGTGTTGCCTAAAATGGGAGAAAAGAACTTTTGAGACAATATTAGTATGGATAAAATAGAGTTCTGGTCTTTAATGCAAGCACCTTCAGGTGCTACACAATTCATAGGTGCATACCCTATAAAGTGTTCTTACAAATTTATAACACTACTCTATTATATCCAATGGATACATCCAACCCAAAACCCATTTGTCCCTGGTACCACCCTCAGAACTGCCTTGCTGGAGTCTTTTAAAGGGTTCTAGGCTCTCTGTCTTGTTTAGACTACAATATATCTTATAATTCCAGTTTCGGTTCATGTCCCAAGCAGGATGCCCTTGCTATAATTTCTTTCCTTGAAAAGACTGTTAAACAGAATTTCAAGAATGTGGCACAAAATATCAGAAAGCGGTTTAGAAACTGTTGACTGCTGCCTTAAGAGTGAGAAACTATACAGCTATATTTAAATCTACAAATATATAAAAATCTTAAGATATCAATAGAATCATTACCAAAGGTCCTTGATGGGTCTGAAGGGTCTGTCCTTTCAGAGTAAAGGTACATAATATATGTTCAGTGTAAAAAAAAAAAAAAAAATATGCAATTTGCTGAAGGGATGTGAATTAACAGGACCAGGCCAACTAGAAAATGTTGGATACTGAAGCAGTCTGAAAGGACAGGAGAGTATTAATTTGGTATTTGTCAATACTAGAAAATTGGGTGCTGCAGTTTTTGACATATGAGGAAGCCTGGCTGAGAGCGTAGATTGCGTAGATGGACAGGGAGAGCCATACACCAGCGGTACTGCGCAAACAGGTCTCAGTCAGAGGTGATTGCCAAAGGCATAGCCTGGGTATCAGCAGAGTGGCATTCAACCAGTGGCTGGAAAAAAATTAAGAAGGGTTAATTAAGAAGGGTTTGCAATAGCACTGCTTACTTATATTCACATTTAGCTGTTGACCAAGAGGAGGTTGTTGTGAGGAGGTCACAAAGGCAGAGAGTAAGATTTCAGTTCAGAAGAGACACACAGGCCCTTGAGTTTCTGTCCTAAAGATGGTGTCTATTTTGTGG
>JAWWMO010000138.1:37366979-37385594 GCA_035047845.1 Dendrocincla fuliginosa | reverse complement strand
GCTGCAGTTTTTGACATATGAGGAAGCCTGGCTGAGAGCGTAGATTGCGTAGATGGACAGGGAGAGCCATACACCAGTGGTACTGCGCAAACAGGTCTCAGTCAGAGGTGATTGCCAAAGGCATAGCCTGGGTATCAGCAGAGTGGCATTCAAACAGTGGCTGGAAAAAGATTAAGAGTTACGATTAAGAAGGGTTAATTAAGAGGGGTTTGCAATAGTACTGCTTACTTATATTCACATTTAGCTGTTGACCAAGAGGAGGTTGCTGTGAGGAGGTCACAAAGGCAGAGAGTAAGATTTCAGTTCATAGACAGACCCTTGAGTTTCTGTCCTAAAGATGGTGTCTAATTTGTGGTGATGAATGAGATTGTAAGAGAAGCTGTGCTAATACACAAGATCTAGTTATAAATTAGCAAGATTGCAATTTGTCTCTTTTTATGTTATGCCATTCTGACAAATGGTCGTATAAACTTTTTTTTTTTTTATTTTTTACAAGGCATTGAGTTCCTATGTATTTTCATATGAAGACTTCCATGATTCCTATGTAAAACCTTTTTCCCTTGTGAAATGGATTTTTTAGGTGTTTTAAACTCAGAAAATTTTTCTGAGTTTTCCTTCAAATTTCTATTACTAAATATTCACTACTGAAAAACTGAGCATACTTGCTAAGTGTCACTACGTAAATAAGAAACAAACAAAAAATTATTTTGGAAGGTCATTTAACAGATATTGCAGCAAGCCTGAAATGGAAAATCTGACCCACTATGATTGAAATGTGTTTGGGGATCTTTCAACCCTTTATTGATTTTTTCGTACTTTGGGAAATACTAAAGCACTTTAAAGCCTTGCTTTAAGTAACCATATATGACTCACAATACCAACCCAGATAAAAAGTTTTTAGAAAAGTCAACTATTTTTGAATGACCCTAGAATGCCGTTGTAATGATAAAAGGAACTGAAAGAGTGCATTACAGCATTTCAACTGAAAATGCATTTTTTAAAAATATTATGTTTTGTTGTACCAGTGTCATTGAAAGTTAGTATGTAAAAAATACATGGTAATTGGAATCTGGGCTGTTCCAGAAGGTCTTTTAGTAAGCTCTAATTGTTATTGTTTGCCATTGTTCATTTTAGCATTATCTAAGGGTCTGTTACCTAGGAATTAATTTTTTTTTTTGCTTTACTATCAATAGAAAGTAGTATAGCTTGTTATTCTTCACATTAAAAAGTGCACTCACCTGTAAAGCATCTTAAAATTATTTGTTTAATGCAAACAGAACAAGGCAGGCAAAATCACCAATTATGAACATGAGTAATTTAACTAATTATCTAATAGAAGGTTCAGATGGTAGAATCACTCACTTAGAAGAAGGAAATTAAATTGACAAGAGCAAAAATTCACTTGCTTGTTAAATAGTTATATAACTTAATGAAAGGTGAAGCTTGAATGTGAAAATATGCAAAATCATCAGCTGTTTTTCTCCATATTTTTTCTCTTGTTTGTTCACTCATGCATTTAGTTTCTTTGCTATGTTTATGATTAACTTGGATTTTTGCTTGTTTCATTGTTTGAACTGTATGTTGAGAGAGAAAAGAGATTTCACAAATGAAATTGCTTCACTAAATATAATATTTCTGTTATGAATTTCTGCAGCTAGTAATTTAAGTACACACATTAGCAGCTATCAGAGTGTGTTCTGTGCAGCTACCTACCTGGGTCTCCAATCATCCACTTGAACTGTACTGAATTGTGGTAAAACCAGTATATTTTAAATATTTGAGAGAGATATAGAAGATTTGCTCAACGATATTAACTAAAACAGTAGGACAACTGAGAAATTGACAGCAACTTCTCTTATATATATCATTGTGCTAAATTAATCTTTGGAGCATTACTGGCAAGAATTTTCATATTCTGAGCATTATAAGCAATTTTTTTCTTACAAATCCTCTGCTTATTTCCAGCTCATAACTGAAACTTCTGAAGTTCATATATTGTGACTGTATAGTATGATATATGACCAGCTGATGATGCTGTTTAATTACTTATTTAATAAAATTTGCCAGTGCATGATTACACCAATTCCATAGATATCTTCATTACACCATTTTCTTTTGGCCGAGGGCATCACAATTTTGTTCAAGTTGTCTTTACATTTATATAAAAGGGAACTGAATGTGCGTATTTGGAAGAAAAAAAAATAGATATATTGAGCTATAGTCCTGCCTATTTTCTTATTCTCCATTTTTGGTCAGCTGACGGATTGAACCTGTAGATGAATGAATGATCAACAAGTATCTTCTTGTTAGGGAGTGAGTTAATGTATTTTCCATAGGAAGTTTCTTTATTAGGGTTTTAAATGTGAAAAAGATGGAAAAAAAAAAAATACAAGAAAGCAGTGATGTCTCCTTCAACGTTTTAGAGATGATGGAATAGGAAATATTAAGTCTGATAATCTTTTCCATCCATACAATTGAAGTGACCTGTGGTGCCACTTTTGTTAGTTGGAAATAAAATTCACAGCTTCAGTTGCTTCTGGGAAATACTGTCATGCTACAGCATCAAAAATCAATATTTTTCAAGTACATTGTCTGTGGTGATTTTAAATATTGCCACGTTTAGTGATACCCATATAACTTAACCTAATTAAGGCAATGTTGTGTTTTCTGTGATACCAAATTGGTGTTATTAGATCTCTCTAATAACCGATATAACATCTGGCAACTGTTGTGCATTTGAAAACACAAACAGAATTTGTTTTGGGACTTGCTTATGAAAGCAGCAAAACACCATCTGCACGGTGCAAAAATATTTGATCTTTTATCCATAGCAACAAGTTGCATCACACACATAGATCCTTTACAGTTCCCAAAACAATGAAAGGTATTTGAGGAGAGTTTTTTTAAATTTGGGATTTTGTTGAATTGAGATACAGAGTGATCATTGTTTGTAACTTTCAGTAAATATTGTCTTGGTTTGTTGTTTTGTTTATTTATGTAATAAACCCGATGTATCATGGCAATATTGTTTATATTGTTTCGTTGTGTTGTTTCTTCCTACTATAATTAATTATATTGGAAATATAATTATCAATAAGCAGATGAAAAAATATCACTCTTGAACTGTGTGTCTATTTGTATAGTACACAGTAATGCAACTAAAAAAGGAATGATGCATTATAACTCATGTAGTTTGCTGAGAAGTGCCAATGGTTACACATTTTCCACTGATGAAATATAAGTTCCACAGTCTATAATGGGGAATTTACTAACCCATGCAACAGAAATTATGCCAGCTGAGTTTTGGAATGCATAAATTACCCATTTCTGAGAAAAAAAAAATGTATTGCAGAGAGCACATCTTGTGTGGAGGGCCGTAGATGGGACTTTTTAGATCTGCTCCAGTGCCTTCTCTCTTGAAGACAGTACTAAAGGAATGGGAGATAGACACTGGCTACTGATGAAGGAGTAGTGATTAGGGTAACATTTTGCTACTTGCACTAAAGGAGTGACTTGTATCATTAAACTTAGGTCTCCATGAAACTCTTAATTCCTCACTACATTTCAAATGCCAAGCTAAAAGCAATGCAGCAGCAGGCCAACAGAAACTGTTGGACCTCAGTTTACTTGAATCCCATTCAATTACAGCAAAGCCCAAATAAGCCAGACAAAACCTGTGCACAGATTTTGGCAAAATACTATTTTTCCAGTTTTCAGTCAGGATTTACTTAGTGATAGATATATGGTAACTCTAACACATGGATCTATCTGTAAAACAGACCATGAAGCAGGAGGGAAAAAAAGTACTTAGAGGACTTCAAGATGAAAACTGAATAGCCAGGTTTTAGGCTTTTTTGCATTGTCCATGATTAGATTATATGAATATACATGCATAGCTCTGACATTAATACTTCTGAAATTTGAAGGTGGTCAGCCCTGAGAGTTCAAAAGACTGGATAAACTAGTTATCAGATAGGGAAAACTGCTGCACAGAGTGATAGTTTGTCATTTTAATATTCTGATGTATATGGAAAAACAAAGAGAAAGAAAAAAACAGTCTGAAGCAGAAAACAAGAAAAAAGAGAAGAGTTTGAAAGATTGTTATATTACATATTTTATTACTCTTGATACTGTGCAATAAATTATAGCATATTTGTTGCTGCAAAGTGAAATGAGTGCTGATGCACTTTCCCACTCTCATTGTATTTCTATATTAGGATAATAAATTCATGCTTCGATGCCTGTGTCACTCTATTAACAATGTATGTCTTCACATTTCCTAACAGGAAATTCACTTTAGCACCCTCTCAATTCGTACACAGGCATCTTGTTTACAATTATTGCTCAGGAACGTATCTTTGAAAAAGTGGGCTTAGCTGTAGCAAATAACATTTATGTCTGGTTGGAATATGAGTGAATTTGTAAAAAAACCTGAAAAAATCTCATGCCCAGTCTATTGACTGACATATTATTCTTCTTATCTATTGCTAGACTGTATCACATACAGATAGTCTCATTTAAGTTTTCTAATGTCAAACATTTCCTTACTTCCAGCTTCAGACTTTTAAATGAATTGTAACACCTGATTCATCCTTTAGCAAGCAGGAAAAAAATATTCCTTTTTGACACTTGAGAATCCATTCTCCTGTATTCAGAGGAGACTTCAAAGAGTATTTCCATCTTAAATAACTTTGGTCATTATTACAGTGTTTATATAAGCAGTGTTTATCTGAAATACACTATATGTATACAGTGCTACTTATTTATCTATCTATCATCTATCTATATACATATATACACACTTACTATGTTTTGTGATTTTGATTAAATATCCCAGAAAATCAGAATACATTTGTAAACACACCTACACAAATTCTATATACACAGACATTAATTATTGCTCCTTTTCACAAATTACTAGCTTGGAATTAATGTGCAAATTTTCTGTATAGCCACAGAATCAGGGCTTTTTTATTTAATTAATGAGTTTGGTATCTATAGTCAATGGAGTCTCTAAAGCAATACTGTTCCTCAGTAATCATTTCTCATCATGCACAGTTAAATAGGCTTTATGGTTATTTTGAAGTAGAGGGAACTAGATCTACCAATGAGAATGCTCACGTCTGGATATTAAAAATACAAGGGCTCTGATTTTTTTGTGCAAGTATCTATGACGGCTTTCCTTTCTGATCTCACAGTTTTCTATAATATCTTGTTCCTATGAACTGTCCATGTTGCCTTGACACTGCTAAACATACAAACTATTAGAAATTATTAGAAATACTTTTTTAAATCTTTGAATATCTATTTCTCATTCTCCTGTGCATAATGAAATACTTCATTGTTGAAATGAAACGATTGTTTATAATACATTATATTTCTTTTAATACATCAGGACTTCTTACTTTGTCTGGTAGAAATCCAGTGTGTGTGCTGACTCCTAGCAGGCAATATTCTAAAAGGGAATGAAAATGTTTTTACTGAAGATCTAGAATGCTTCACGTTACTAGTTGATAACGGTCTCCACAGAATTGTGTCTTACTGAGGTGTCATATGTTAGTGGTGGCACTTAGTAAAATGTCTTGTGAAATGGGATGCTATTTCACTAAGATGCCCTTTTACACTATTTTTCATGAATCTCTGTATTATCTGTCACATTACCTGCATTTGCACACAGTTGTGTTAGGTAGTGCCCTCCAAAGTCCTCTCTTGAATTTGAAAAGTCCATCTCGGAAAGACTCTGCTCATATTACCCAGAAAGACTCTCTTGCACAGCATTATTCTTTCTTCCTTTTGGATGATCTACCTCTTGGTGTTGTGAGTGTTCTTACTTGGGGTATTTTGTCTCACACAATTCAGTTTTATAAAGAAAAATCTGACAATCTGAAAGTATTAAGCAATTTCATGTGATAGTTTTTAATGGGAGAGGGAGGTGGGAAGTATTTTTGTGTGTGTCTCTCTCTATGACCTCTCTGAGACACGTATAGTACAATCAGGTCTTTACTGAAACAGCTGTTGAAATCCTTTGAGTTTGAATCTATGTAAAGGTTATCTCAATGATTTAAACATTGAAACAAAACAAATAACAAATAAAAATTTCCTAATAAAAAGATAACTAACCCAGCGTACTTGTTTGAACTGGGATAGAGTTAATTTTATTCATAGTAGCTGGTATGGGATTATGTTTCTGATTTGTGACCAAAACACTTTGGATAACACAGCAGTGTCTTAGCTCTTGCTGAGCAGTGCTTTACGAGTACGTAGGCTGGGGATTCACAAGAAATTTGGAGAGGCACAGAGGGACCTGCTGACCTGCACTGACCAAAGGGATATCCAACACCACACAGCACTTCCCACTTTCACAATGACGAAGTATCCTTCATGATTACCCTCATCTGGTGACAATGGACTACTGAATTGGCACTTGCTTTCTTACTCAGGAAACAGAAATTTAAGGAGTGAAATCTATCACAGCTCAGCCTTTTTTCCTATGTTCTCCCCACAATTTTCTCTCATGGTTCCAGTATCTCTTTCAATGTCAGAAATGGGGACAATGTTGCATGTATGAAGTTAGAAGATTATACTCCAAACGGTTTAACCTATCTGTGTGATTGCATATGTGTATGTTTTATTGCAATCATTTCAATAATAGTGCTGTAATTACATTAATTGGGTTTGCCTCTAAGAGAAATGATAATCTAACTATGGATTCATTTAAAAAGGAAACTGTAAAAAAATTTATATACTTGCTATGAATCTTTAATTATGTTCAAAGCCGCTTTTTACAGAAGTAAGGGTTTGTTTTATTACCTGAAACTGCCTTTGGTAAAGTTTAAACTGCTAGGCATTAAAATGTATTTTTGACCCTTACCTTTAATTTACTTTTTTCAGGATCAGCCTGTGTGCCCTGAAATTCCTTTTTTAAAACTCAGACTCTCATGGTTAGCTTAGTCTAAAAGCTAGAGACTAATGCATTGCACTGGGTAATTAAAAAAACACCTGACTATTCTCAGTCTTTTATAGAAGGCTCCTATAATAAAATCACTAGGTAGCTAGGTGTGCCTGATATGCAAGTAGAATGGATCTCAGTCTTTTTTTCCAAGTTTGTTTTCTTTATGTCTCCAGGAAGATGCTGCACTTGCCAATCTCCCATCTGCAACATTTTCTTGGCAGTAAAGGTTCTTTTTCTTTATTGTGAGGAAATAAGAACTCACCTTATACAGTTGTTTCAACACATATAAAAAGAAACTTCTTTATAACACTGTATTATAAATTACTTTATATAAATAAATTATTTTTTCCAAATGGAAGTAAATATCCTATATTTGTAAGCAAAGCTGAATTATGACCACAACTTTTGCCCATTCCTATGAGACTTTTCTGTAGCCTGAGGAGGACAGAATTTCAGCCAGCTGCTACAATAGTCCAGCTCCAATGCTGAAACAGAAATGATGCAGGCAGATGTTCCTCTTTTTTAAATTGCTTGTGTTGCTAGATCTGGTGTATATGACATTGGATCTGTTGTGCATGTACAGTATTATAGCCTTTTCTGTAGGATTTCCACACACTGGCTGTTCATCAGATCCTTGCTTATACGGAATTAACTATTTGCCACTTGTGTAAGCCTTTAAATGATAATTCTAAAAGAAAGGAGAGAGTTTATTATGAGTGAGGACCTGTCTGACCTCTTTACTGGCCAAATGAAGTTTAGTCTGTTTAAATTAGTTATAGTTGAGACTTTTTTGCTCCTGACAGCTGTGACTTTCTGCTGTCAAAAAACTATTTGCATATAATGCAGGCAAAGCAAGCATACATGAAAGAGCAGACATGAGGACTTTGTAGATGGATTATTAAGAATAGTGTGGTGCTCTAACCCTACCAGCTTTTGCAGTGTAGGTAAGTGACTGATTCATTTATTCTTTACAGAGTCTAAAGATGTGTTTATAATTTTAAGAATGATATCATACTTGTAAGAGTTCCTAACACTGTTAGAAAGATTCCTGTCTGCTAGTCTTTAGCATACAATCTTACTGTATTTTCCATTTTTTGTTTTTCTGTGTTTTTCCTCTTATAAACTACATGTGATATTACATATGATAACCAATGATGATGTATTTTCTACTCACAGATGCATATGATTGCAAAATAGATGTTATTGGTTGGGGTAGATTAACTAAATGGACAGAGAAATTCAAATAAACATGTTAATTATAGCTACAGATATAGTGTGTATATATATATTCATTTCTTTGAATTGGCTGTAAGTTTCAACCCACTGAAACAGGTTGCCTATGAAGTCTTTGGCTCTGAAATGCAGGTGAAAGCAGAAATAGGTTTTGAAGTGAAATCTGTGAGCTAGGAAATCCTAGATATTTCTTATAATACCACCCAAATTAAATGCAACTCTACATTTAGGTTGACTATTCCAGCAAAAACACTGTCTTGTAAAAATACTCCCTAGCTTTTGGATTTGTTCTGAGTTCCTTTCTGCAACTGTGCATGAAAGGATTGTGAAAATACAAAGTGACTGTAGAGGATATTAATGAGAAAAAAATCTGAAAATTAAAGGAATATCTTTTCTTATTTGCTTAATATCAGTATGTAAAAACAAAGGTGTCCTTATTTGAAAATTCAAATTAACCTCCTGTGATAGATCCAGGTTTATCCAGGTTGCAGCTGGCAGCCCAGGGGCTTTGTCAACTAGTTTAGTCAGACCTTTCTTCATCTTGCATTACTTTGTCTACTTAGAGTCACTCCAGTGGTGTCCTTTTGCTTTTTAATGAAGTGTGTCAAAGTCCTTCTAAAGGTCAAATCTAATTTTCAGGGATAAAAACATGAGAAGAAAATGCCTGGTCTATAGACATGTTTAAAAAAGGATGTGAACTAGATCTTAGCTGACATAGGCATATGTCTGCTGCATTTACTCTTGTGTCCACAAGTTAAAGTTTTATAAGCACATTAATTTACTTATACAGCAGTACATCCTGTTGCTGTGTTTTACAGAAAACATAGAGAAGCTTACTGTGCATAGAGTAACCTCAAAACCTGACAGCATTTCTACTTACTAAACTTATGTCCTAGTTAAAGGGGCTAGAACTTGCCCTAGTTGTTTAGTTTAAAACCAAAGCAAAAAAGAAACCACCTCTTTTTTTTTTTTTTTTTTTTTTTTTTTTTAAATTTGGATTAAGTCATCTGCAAAGGAGCTATCATATCTCGTTTAACTGCTATCACTGATAGCATCCAGAGAAGGAGAGTCTTTACACTGTGCTCAGATACAAGTTGGCAAAACTCCCAGTAATTCCTCTTTATGCTGGAACAGGAATGTTTATGCAAGCATATTAAATGAAAACATTACTCAAAAATACATTCTGCAATATAGTTATGCTGTCAGAGAACGTCATGTCATATGGATGCATCTTCTTCATTGGGTAAACTCTCACTTTTTCTAGTGTAGCCTTTTTTCTACTTACTAGTCTTTTTATAACTAGAAAAAGAGATCAAAAGCAAAGGCAGTGAGAAATAAGGTTGGAAAAATGCGAATGTGTAATACTTTTCATATATATTTCCTATTGCTCTCTATATTTAATATCTCAAATTTTTTTGTACACAGTATTGTTCTTATATGTTTTTTCTCTTATGTTTGAATGTGTTAACTTCTTTTAATAGCAGACAGAAATATATAACCCACCCCCAAATTACAGCTACCTATGGATGTGCATTCTAACTGACACAGACTCTGAGTTTTTTCTGGTATTTGAAGGGAATTTCCTGGAATTACAATTCATGCCAATTGCCTTTTGTCTTGTCATTGAGCACCACTGAGAAGAGTCATCTTCATAATCTTTATATCTCTTTACATATTCTTTGCATCATGTTTACAAACATCTCCACTATGTTTGTATCCATTGACAGGATTCCCCAATCCTCCTTTTCTGGATGAGAGTCTCTCAGCAATTTGCTGCACTCAAATTTCTCTTCAGTGCAAGGAGGGTAGCACATCATATATCTAAGTCAAGAATGTATTAGTTGAAACTCTAGCAGTTTAATCAAAACATTACTATTAATCCAGTTGCAGGGTTGCTAGGACAAGGAAGCACAGTTAAAATTAATAAACACAAAATCCTGAGGAAACACCTCTTTTTTTTATACTTACCTTCTTTCCGCTGCTTCCCCAAAGTCCCAGATTGATGGCTGTGGGCTGGCAGTGGACAAATGAGCAGCAAATCAAGTTCTTTGCCAGAAGTATGATGCTGATAGTTTCTTCATTAGAACCCACTTGAAGTTGTTTCTACTTGTTGCTAAATCACTCTACACTTTAGCCATTCTTCCCAAGTTCACAACTCCATGCTGTATCGGCATATGCTCTGTGTTACATACTGTTCTTTGTTCTCTTTGGTGTCCCAAACATTGCTTTTTGCTCACCTCCCAGTGTCTCATTTCTTTGATAACCAGGGCACTAGCCTCGATGAGTTTATAGCCCTTGTGCTTCCAGTAGCTTCCTAAGACCATATGTTCCTAAGACCTAAGACTCCTGCTATAATTTGTCGTATCAATTTGACGTATCTGTCCTCACCTAGGACAGGTCACCTGTAGATTGTGCTCCATGCTACAGGGTAGCAGCTACACATAACAAGCCATCTCCTAGAAACCACAGATGTAACAGTAGGTGTTATGCCACACATGTCTATGAAGCTAAAGACAAGCTAAAGTCATCAGCATGTTAGCATTGCCTCAGGCCAAATCACAACTTCAAACAGGCCAAGACAAGCCCAAAGTCAGAGATGGCCCGAGGCCAGTGTTGTTAGTTCAACAAGCCTGTCGCCAGGCACAAACAATATTTACTGGGCTACAAGGACTCAAACACTTTCGAAAAACCATTTCTAAAACATCCATAGCTGTAAAAGAGGAAAATTTAAAGTGTTCTGCTGTTCGTTTTACATTCCATGATCTTAGAGTTACATTAATAAACCTAGCTATCACTTCATAACCAGTTCTGTAATAAGTGGAAAAAAGCCTTTCACATCAAAAAGTAGCATTACTTATTGCTTGATTTTTGACCTTAGCAGAAATCTGAAATTGGATGTCTCAGTGATGACTTCATTTGTGTTGCTGTCTTCCTGGTTTTAAGCATGCTGTATTTATTAAACTTGATCCTTATTTAAGCTTGCAAAATACAAAAGGGAGAATTTCTTTTCTCGGATATTCTGCGTGATCCTTCATTTTAATCTGTACTGTTTGAATTTTTAAGTGATTACTCCTTATCTACCCATGTTAAGTTCTTACCTTATTAGTTGTTCTGTGGTTTGCATGTTTTATCTATCTCTACAGTTAAAATAAGTACTGAAATTGCTAAGATAAGCAATTAATAAATATACTGATTTTCTAGTTTTAAAAACTAAGAAGCCTGAGATTTGCAATTTACAGTGTTGTAAGCCATTTTCCCTTTGGACTTTGACTTACATGTTCTGAACAATTAATGACACTGAAAATTAAACAAAACTGTTTGGTGGAGATACTAAAGCAAGAAAACCATCCTAGAGGAAGTATTTCTTTACCTCCTTGGGGTTTTTTTTCATGACCAGTGAAGTTTCTTTGCAATCCAACAGTGGGAAATCTTACTAGATGAGGGAAGCAAGTGAACCTTGACTTCCAATACCAGAATGTGTAATGATGTGCAGTTTCCTTGGTACGATGAAGTTAACAAATAGAAACTACACCCATTGAAATGGACTAAATCATGAGAAAAATCAATATATAATTCTGCCTCTCAAATTGTGTCATAGAATCAACATTTTGAAAACCTTTAAAAATCAAAGGAGCGTTAACTTCTAAATGGATCCATAGGTATTTCAAGCTATTATTTACTCATTGATTCTTTATTAAATAAATAGTGTATATAATAAAGGAAAAAACATAAGAAATATCTCTTCTTACACCCTTAGAAGGCTCAGAGTCAGATATAAAATTAGGTAGTGGAAATATACAAGTTAGGCACTTGTTTCTGGCTTTGTCCAATTAAATTAGAAATTTGTTCCTGTTTTTTTAACCTCGTGTGCAGAGTAACTAAATCACATTTGTTTTTCCTTAATAGCTTGTATCTTTCTTTCATTTGTGCCTGCCCAGAATTTCTCATTTGGAATTTCTTCTTTATGAAAAGGCATTTTTTTCCCTAAGATTTGGTATATGAGAAAGATTTTCTCCTTCTGCATACTTCCTCATCGAGCTGAAATATTAGGGCTGTTGTTCTCTTGCATCAGAATGAAACTTGTTTTCTTGGTTTCTGTTATTTCTGGTGATATATTTGTTTAATTCTGTAGACTTGTAGGAAATATTTTGAATAGAAAGTGTTTTAGGTAAATTAAGCAATTATCTGGAAGAGCCTTTATGGTTCTCTGAGAGAGCTATATCTCTACATGCATTTGCAAAACTTCTATGTTGTTTGAGGGTTTTTTCCCACAACAATACAGGCTGGTTTTACTCCACCTATATCAAAATTTTCATTTTTACAATTTCCACATCTCATGTCAGAGGAATTTTCTCTGAATAACATTTTCTTCTCTGGGTGCCAGACACTGTGTGACCTTCACTGAAACTAATCTGCAGTGAAAGGGTTGTAAAAATGTAGAGAATGAATGGGGGAATAACAGCTGTGTGGGAATTGGCTGCTGAGAACAGAAAAGAGAGCACAGTTACTAATAGGAAATTGTAGGGCTTACTTTCATGTTTACTGCCCTTTAATATAAAACCCTCCCCCTTGATCAATAACTTTAAAGTGCTTATGTTACAATGCCATTCATCTAGATTTGCAGGTAGAAAACAATTATTTTCATGGGGGCAGATACATGTTAAAGGTCCTTAGGCAGAAGGCTCCTCTTAAGGAAACCCATCAAGACATGCAATTAAAACACGAATTTCAAAACATATTTTTTTTTTTTGTGAATGTGGTGTTTTTTTCTGAATGCTTTTTAAAGTATCAAGTATTCAAGCAAGGCCGTAGGAAATAGATTCCAGTGATAGGTCTGTTTGCCTGGTTTTGTATCATATTTCAAGTATTTTGGCTGTGGCTCAGGTTTTACAATGGAACTGAAAAAGTCTTTATGGTTTTGATATTCATGAAGAACCTGAAACTTAAGGATGCTTCAAATTCTATCCAAGATGCTTGTCTTAAATAGCATTAGGCCATTAAGATTAAAATGCACTTCCACACTGCTACAAACTGAAGAGGACACCATTACCAAAATTATATCTACTTTTTCTGGTATGTCTTGTATGTCTGTTAGATGTGCAATTTTTTACTCGCTTCATGAAGTCTTACAGGTTTTTTTGTACTGTCAAATAAAGAATATTTAATATTGCAGAGTACCTGATGATGCCTTTTTCTGTTACTTGAATTGTAGGGCACTTGTAGCTCAACTGTCATGAAGGTGATTTTTAAAGTCTATATTTCCTTATATGCTATTCAGTTTACCTTGAAAATGGCTTCATTGTGGTAAAGGGTTTATGAATCCATACTTTTACTAATTCGTAAAGGAGTTATTAACGTGTGTAATGGCTGGGTTCTCTGTCATCCTCAGGAGCAAAGCACAAGCACACCTTTCTTTGACCTTTGCATGCTAAATTTCAATACTAATACCTGTGGCTAGAAATGTAGCACTATTCCAGTTCTGAATAGCCTTCACCATGATGTACCAGCTCAGCTAGCACATGCACAACACCTCCCCTCGCCCCCCCCACGCCACCTCCAACAGACTAGGAATTATCTGAAAAGGGATTTCAATGAAATAATGCTAGTGTGGCCTGAATGGATCAAAGTATTATGCTGCGAATCTTGCACTGTTGCCACAGTGATGCAACATTAAAAAGTAACTTGATAGGGTGGCTACTGTGACCTCACTGTCATTGTTTTGCACAGATTAAATTATTTAAAAAACTATTTCAGGAGGTAGTTAACTATTTTCTTGAAGAGACTTCTTGAGCAAAGTAATATGTGTACAGAATGACGCACTGAAGGGAATGGTGGAGATTAAAGGTCTTCAGGAGAAAAATAAATGATGATTAGAATTGTTGTGTGAGAATGCTGCCTGAAGGGGTCTCTGGAGAGCGAGCAGGAGAATAGTTAGAGAGGTATGTGAAATTAGGTCTGAGCAGGAGCATGCAAAGCATCCAGAAAAGTTGCAACTCTGGTAATTAAATAAAATTCTCTTTATTTAACAATCCACAGTGGAAGGTCTTAGCCTGTGGGTTTGTAATGCACATTCTACACACTCTGTGAATTTTCACACAGAATCACACCAATCCTGGAGTTGCTGAGAGAGGTATTGAAGGTGTAGCATGAAAGAGCAATAAGTCAAAAGTCAGAAACAGTCAAAGCTCATCCATTATTATCCAAGAGGAAATTTACAAGTCAACTGTCTAAACATTATCAATCTAAAGATAGCCTTTATTCAATCCAGAACAGGATGCCTCTGGGTTTGCCTAGTCATAACAACACAATTTTTGCTTTCCTTATAAACTCTGCCATACCAATGCCTTGGCTGATCTTCATTTGAAGTGACAAGAACAGTGTTACTTCAGGTCACTGTAGTTTAGATTTTGTGGATCTTTGAAAATCTGAGTCTCAAATCAGTCTACAGTGTTTGACGTTTGTTCATCCCTAATGAAATCAAAATGGAGTTGACCTGATATGGACTGACTCAAAATGAAGAAGAATCATAGTTTGGAGTGAGACATAATTATTGCCAAAAAAATGGATAGGAAATCACACTTGTAATCCTATCCATATGCATTTGTCTAGAGTTCAGTGCTCATGAAACAGCAAATATATCAATATGAACTTTTGAGATAATTAATGGGTCAATGAGTGTTCTCCTATTATGTACATAGTTCATCAAACTAGTAAGACCAATATTTCACAACAACTGCAAAGAATTTAAATTATTCAGTCATTTTCAAAGGCACAGGATACATGGTGGCATCTATTCCAAGGAGCCTGTTTATGAAGTCAATAAGTATTTAATCTGTTTTGAAAGTGAAAGTATCATTAAGTAGACAAAATACTTTCATTCTCCCATAGCAAATTTAAATATCTAATTTTTAATCAGAATGTAAAAGTAAGAAAGGAAGTCTTGGTTTTAGCTTGGGAGATGAAAGAGAAAAAAATCCATGCTTCCTGAATGAATTAGTTGGCAGATATTGAAAAATCTCTTTATGTTAGGTATCTTCATACTGAATTTGCTCTCTTTTTGCACAGAAGAGAGATTAATAAAATTGATGTATACAAAACCATATAGGAAATTCAGTTACAATAAACTATGGTTTCTTAAAGGCACAGTGAAACAATTGTAGATGTCAGATTTTGTCTTTTAATAGCAAGGAAAATGTAAGTGCAAATTTTTTAAAAGTTGGATTGCCATTACTCATAGCGTACAAATAAATAAAACTGTCAAATTTTCTTTTTCACAAGATTCTACCCTTGAAACATTAGTGCAAATTTTCTCCAGTACTAGATCTAAACAAAGGTGAGTAGAACAGTTTAGATAACCAGTTCCAAAGGTAATGTTTTCTGTTTTCAATATTAATAGACTTTGATGGATATGTTTTATTGTATAGAGCAAGTTCTTCTGCATTGAACTTCGAATTGGAGATGAATTCATGTTAGTAGTAACTGTACACTCAGCTATCATGTGCCAATATAGCCAGGGTATGTTATGACAGAAAATTTACTGTGTTTCTAGTGAGAACTTGTAGGAAAATTACCTTAATTTCTATTATATTTGTCCAGTTTTCAACTACATGCTTTCAAGTGGCTGTGTGTTTGAAATTTTTAAGTTTACTTGGAAAGTTTCCTTGTCACCATTTCCTTGTTCTGTGTGCTGTTAAATTTTAATATTACATAATTGGAGACTGTAGAATATTGAAGAATTGGTGATTTAATTTACTTTGTAGTGTCCTGCATGTGGATCCTGTACTCTTGCAAGTTTGAGCTGACAAATGCCTTCATTGCATTGCCTTTCTGTAATCTTCATAATAACATGAAAAGGATTGTGGATTGTTACAGGAGCAATTTTGTTACAGAACAGATACTAGAATAACAATTACAATGGTAGAAGTCATCTGCAGATCCTGGATAGTAAAGAGAAAGGTGCACAACATAATATTTGAAAAGGAAAGCTGACTCACAGAAAACAGGTTTGGGAACCTGTAAGCCCTTAGTGGGTCTGCTTCAGATAGAGGAAGGAGCAGAAAGCTGTCGAACAGATGTGCTATGAAGAAACAGTCCATGGTTCTAGGGAGATTCTTGTCAGCTTGATTGAATAGTACACTTGTTTGTGTAGCTTCATAGGTTTTATCCTTAAATAGAGGTTACGTGAAATTTGAATAACCACTTATGTAAAGCTGGAGTGATTCCATTAACTAATAAAGAGTAATGGTTGGGGTTTTTAATTGTTTGGGAGAGTGTTTGATTTCCTCAAGCCGTCTCTTGGTAGCTTGTAGACTAGTTTATGTGCAGATGTCTTTTCCAGATTTAATTATATTGTGATACAGAAATATTTATAGTTACCATAGGGAATCTGAAAATTTGACCTTTTTTTCAAATTTCTAACTTTGAGTAACTCCTCCTGAATAATTTCGTTTACTTTGATCTTCATGTTCATAAATTCAGGAAAAAGGCAAGATGGTGTTCTTGCGTCCTCTATGCTTTTCAAGGTGTTTGATAACTGGAACAAACTGAATTCAAACACTTTCACAGTACCAAAAGCAAGACGTTTGTTTCAAAATTGAATTTCACATAAAAGTAAATGCTGCTTAAAAATCTTTACATTCAGAAGTATATTTCAGTCGTTTATATCTTCATTATCATAGACAAAAATAAAGATATTTCAGAGCATTAAATAATTTAAATACAAGTATTTCTTCTACCATTTAACTTGAAAAACTTTTTGTAATTCCTGTCTCACACAGAAGTCAGAACTTAATTAAAATTTTAAAAAAAAGTGCCATTGAACTTGAAAAGCTTTTTGTAATTCCTGTGTCTCACACTGAAGTCAGAATTTAATTAAAATAAAAAAGTACCAGACCAATTTCTAAGTTCCTGTTTCTCTCTAGTAAAAGGAGTTGGGCTCCATGGGAAACATGATACTTACATGGTGCTTACAGCAGGTTTGAGAGAACTGTAAATTATTTGTTTTTTGGGAAGTTGTTTTCGTTTATCTGGGTATTTAATAATTGCATAAAGAACAATTATGCCAACACAAGTAAAAACATTTGTTCTTACACATGGTGTAGGGCACTGAAGCTTGCCAACTTTTCAGAGAATAATGTAACTGGGTTTAAAGTACAGCTTTCCACTTTTTGTGGCCAGTTCTGCAACAACTCCACTGATCCCCTTTCTAATAATATTTGACTATATTGCCTTGTATCCAGTAAAATATACTTGAATGTAAAATATTTTAAAAGGTGGTATTGCTGTAGGCAGAATTGCTTTTTTAATAGAAGTCAATGCTACTGTAGAAGTTTAAGGACAGGATACAAGGTTTTACATTATTTAATTGATGTGCCAACCCACTTTAGATATATATACTGTTAGTAATGTTTGATTTCCAGCCTGTTATTTCCACTTTCTTTTGCCAATCACTGCTCTGATTTAGAAAATCCGCCGTTCCTTGTTTCACCAGTGAATAATTTATTTGCTTCTCAAAGACATTATTTGCAGCTTTTGGCTCCCAACAGTGAGTTTTCTTTCTGTTTTTTTTTAAAGACTCAGTTTTCAGCTTTCAGTTCTTTCAACAAAATTATCTACTGTGTTTCAAAAGATCATTCAACAGAGCTCATACTTTCTTAAATACTGCACTACTCCTGGGATCACAATATATTAATAATTCTGTGCTTTCTGCTTTCAGATGTACTGAGAGGTTTTATTACTAATTAATTACAATGGATAACTCTTCTGCAAAGAAAATTTTTATGAAAAAGGGAAGAGATACTGGTCACCTAAAGACTGAAAATTAAATGCTCTTAAGTAGTGTCTTTGAAATTTAAAATCAATCCACTATAGAATATTCTAAATGTATTTAATGCATTGTTCTTGTATTTTTTACTTGCTTAGGATTTCAGTTTCTTTGAGATGACACTACATATTCTGAATTTCCACTTTAAGGCTTTAAAAGTGCTCAGACTTAACCATAGAACCTTGCATGTCAAGGATTCTCGTCTTTTACATATAAACAAGGAAGAGTGTGTCTTATTAGACCTTTGAATCTGAAACATGTTCAGTTAGTGTTTAACCTAAGTTCAGTATTGAAAAGAGAGAGCAGTATTGCCTTAAAGACACACAAAACAGATCTAGACTCCAACTGCAGCACAGAATAATTACACTTTGGTAACACAAGGGTGTCATGCTGTTCTATATTTTTAGCGTAACATAACATCGACGTTTGTTGGTTTGCAGAGAAAAACTTTGTTGGTGTTTCAAATATACAAAATTAATACACGAGTCTGATTAGGGTAGATCACATATCATGAGAGTCAGTAGATAATTCCATTAAACAGAAATTCTATAAAAAGCAACATATTGCAGATATTGAGCTTTTTTCTACAGAGTAAATGTATCCCAAA
>JAWWMO010000138.1:37328797-37346228 GCA_035047845.1 Dendrocincla fuliginosa | reverse complement strand
GATTGGATACTTCCATGGTAAACTATCAACACAACAAAAATGTTTCAAACATCATGTGGGAAAAGATCCATACATTAAATACATAGTTTAAAGGTCAGTGATGTTGGTTTCAGTTGAAAAAAAGTTGAAAAAAGACCCACTTAATAACAACTTGTCAGAAGAAAATGGAAAGTAGAAGTGATTAAAATATACCCAAATTTCACAAATCCCACCTGTCTGGCTTTTTCTTAATGTCTACAATACCCATGTTGCGGTAGATTAAACTTTGCACTAAACCAGTGACATTGCATTGCATACCTCTCAGCTTCATAGCTTAAGAATGCTCTCACAGCACTCCTTTTTTTTCTGCTTGAATTCATGATTTCTTTCCTTGGAAAACAAAGCTTCTTTAGAATGAAGATTCTAGGATGAAAAATTTAGTCCGAATTTTTTTTTTTATTTATATTGGCACACATCTACATGCACATGCACACATATGTAAACACAAATAAACACAATTGTAGAGCTCATGCTACTCCTCTTCTATACCAAACCTCCATTACTGTCACATATCAAACCTCTGACAAAATAATATTTTAAAGAATTATACACATCTGCCCTGACTGATAAATGTGGGGAATAAAATATCACCAGGTATAGTTCTAATAGATTCTAATGGTTTGATACTGTGCACAAAATAGGGCTTCATATGCATTGCAAATATTTAAGTGTATTATTTTTAGAGGGTTGTGAGCATTTTTAATATTCTGAAAAACTGAGAGACAAATAAAGGCAAATAGCAAGACAGGCAAGAGAGTGAGGGAACATCCAATTAAGGATGTCAAAAGGATTTAAATGCACTGCTTTCAGCTGCTAGAACTACTTATGTGTTTGGAAGCCCTGGCTGAAAACTTGTCTACCCTCCTTTAAAAGCCATCATTAAATGTCACTGCTTTCTTTGACTTGGCTCAGAATACATAATGTTTTCATTTCTGCTTAATGGAAATACATTTAAAGCTACTTTAAAAACACATTTTCCAGAAATAATCTTAAGAAGCATAAAATGACATCTAAAAACAACTCTATATTTTCTTTCCCTCAAATAATTATAGTTATTTTCTTGCTTTTTAAAGATTAAAATTTAAAATTATGAATATATTTTTAAAACACAGCTGACATTGTCCCATAGTGAAAAATGTGACACAAAATAATTTTCAATAGACTTTGATTGACTGTTACATGGATTCAATATGTTCTGATGTGTACAATGTGTTAAAATAGTTCTTTAAATTATTTGGATTTGCAAAATAAGACAAAATGAAACAGCCATATCAGCTCAACAATCTATAGCCTATACAGTGAATTAAATAGTGTGTATGGTTGTAATTCATTCAGATGCTATGTGATTTTTGTAATTTGATATTTCTTGCTTATCAGTACAGCAGGGGATAGATTCATAACTGGTTGTAAGGTTAAAACCTTTGAATGAAAGTGTGTAGATATAGTGTAGCACCTAGGTATTGGAATATTTTAACACAGTATGGTAGCCTGACTTTGGCTGGACACCAGGTGCCCACCAAGCTGCTCTATCATTTCCCTTCCCAGATAGACAGGGGAAGACAATAAGATGGAAAATGGCTCATAGGTTGAGAAAAGGCAGCTAAATAAAGCAAAAGTGAAAGATTGTGCCTGCACAAGTGAAGTGGGAAATAACAAGATTTATTCTCTACTTCCCATCAGCGAGGGAAGTAGGTTGGTCACGTCCTGGGAAGCAGGGCTTCAGCACCTGTAATGGCTTGAATGAATGCCTGCCGTTTCTGCTCCTTTCCCTAGCTTTTATATCTGAGCTGATGTCATATGGAATGGAATATCCCTTTGTTTAGTTTGGGTCAGCTTGCCTGGTTATGTTCATTCCCAAGATCTTGCCCTTGATTGGAGCGGAAGAGGAATATTGAGGCAGCACTGCTCAGCAGCAAACAAAACACTGGTGTGCTATCAACACCTTTCTAGCTACGAAGCTACAAAGTATACCACTGCGAGGGCTGCAGTGGGGAAAAGAACTCGATCTCAGCTAGACCAAATACACGAGTATTGCTTACGGAGTCTGTTTCCTGCTTATTAAAAACATTTCCTACAAGAGGTGAGGGAGTTTGCGTTTGCTTGTTTTTACCAGATGGTTGCTGTATGAACTAACCCTGTATTCTTCCACTGTAGATGTTTAGCAACCTGGTCTACTGGAAGGTGTCCCTTCTGATGACTGGAGGGCTGGAACTAGATGATCTTTAGGGTTGCTTCCAAACCAAACCATTATGTGATTTTATGATTCTATGGTATTGTGACAACACATTTTAGGCAAAAATGGTTGGGCTAGGTCCTTGACATTTAATACACTCTTACAGGATTATAGACCTTCCAGGTTTCAAAAGGTTAGGAAAATCATGTAACACATCTTTCTTAATGTGACTAAAATAATAAGTTTTAAGTATAAAAACACATTTTCCTTAAAAGAGTAAGTAAAACAATTTCATTTGCTACAACTCTTGATTACATGTATCTTCTTACTTATCTCTGTAATTGATACTTTGAATATTGGATACTCAGGCTGTCTCTAAGTTGCTAGTCATAGCCATAATCTGACTTTTGCTTGCTGAATTTTGCCAGCCCTGCAGTTTAGTTTCATTTACTTATGCTCATTTATGGAATTGACATGATTAATAAGATATTAAAATTACTTTCATAATAACAAATTTATTTCTTACCTTTGCTGAAATGCAAGTCTGCCAGCATCAGTTCATTGCCACAAGACTACTGAAGCCAGTTTTTTTGGCTCATTTTATTTGCTTGCTATCCACTTGTGGCATGTGCTAGTAATGCAGGATGGAATGCACTTCACTGTTATTTAGAGCAGCAGCACATTGACAACAGGTTTAGGTATTTGAAACATTAGCTTTTTTAAACTGTAGAGTGTTTTCCTCACAATAATAGGGGAAACACTCAGAACAATAAGGGGAAAATAATTTTTGAAACTGCAGTGGTCTCTCATCTGTCATGTGCTCTACAAATTCAGGGTTTGGTTTGGTTTCTCTTCTAAGTAAAGAATGAGAGATTTGGGTTGGCTTGATATAGTTCTGGGAAAACAGACTCTTCTGGGTACATACAGCTCTTGTACATCAACTGCTTCGTTGAAAGATTCAGAGATTGCTCTGTTATATTATTTTTGTTGGTTCCGCATAGTAAAGCCATAACATAGTAAAGACTAGACAAATTAATTTAACACAGCTACAGTGCAACAAGAGGCATAAAAAATAGCCACTTACTCCTGTCTTCTGTTACATTTGACAGCATTATCCTTGCTAGGACAGCTTTACTTTAGCTCACCCCTCTGACATTATTTCTCCAGCACAGTATGCTCTCTTTCCGTCACCATAATCCTTTACATTTTCAACATAACCAGTTCTTGCCTGTTTCTTACAAAACAGTAGTGTAGAATAAAGTAGTTTCTGTTCCACCCATTTACTTAATTAGAATCTCCTATTCAGATGCTTTTCATACCCAAGTGAGGGGTGTAGAGGCTGGAAACTGTACTGATTTTCTTGTATGGATATAATGTGTAGCTTCATAAAAGCTTTGCCGAAGAATAGTAGGTAAATCCCATCAAGGAGGACTTCTGTTAACTTGTAAACATGTACCACAATATCTACTATCATTACTCTTATTTTTGAATACAGGTTTCAGACTCAGAATATGTACTTAGTTTCAGCTAAAAAAAGAAGAAGAAAAGAAAAACAAAGACCAAAAAACCCCAAGCAAAACTATGTGGAGAAACTGAGAAACTTATAAGATTTTTTAATTTAAGATCAATTTTGTGTGTATACTTAAATCACATTTTCTCTCCTGCCTTCAGACTTGACTTCCTACCAACTCTGAGGCTGTACTTGTAGTTAGAACTATGTGTTTTTAAATACTTTGGTGGTATAGAAATGCATGAGGATTCACTACACCATTATTTTTATGACACAGGTTAACTATGAAGTTCATACTGGTTTTAAATAGAAAACAGCAGTATGCTCTCAATCTAAGTTCCAAGTCTGGAATATTTTTCAAATTATCAAGACTTAATAAGTCACAGGCAGGTGACCAGAACAACCACAAACCCATGACTGAAATGTAAAGAGTAAATTTATTTCATCACCTCACTAACCTGAGGATCGTAAAGTATCACCCAGGTGGTGACACACAAGTGGGAACACTGGCACCATTCAGCTCTGTCCATGCCAGCAGATGGTGGGCCTTTTGTTTGTACCCATTTATCAAGGGCCCATGCACGTGCAGTTTACCACCATGCTGGGATCAAATCTGTGCTTCTTAAGATCTTTGATCTCTCTCCCAACAGAGAGCTCAAGCACATCCATGAGAGTGCCTCTAAGTCTCTGTAAACACCGCTGTTATTTCTACACAGAAAAAACAGACAGAGGATAAAGAGCAGTTGGCAAAATATATGGTTTCCACACTGTTATTCTTCAGGCCTTGGCATTCACAGCAGCAAGATCACTTGAGCAAATCTACCCCATTCCTTGCCAATCTTCCTCTTTTAACCCTTTCCTCCCAACATCATGTAAATGATCCTTCTGTGAGAGTCTTTGATCACTCTAATTCTAGCTCACTTGGAATTGAAATAGGAGATACTGTAAGCCAGGTAAGGAAGCTAGGTTTTGCTCTTCCTTCTTCCCCTAAAATGTGTACAAAGATGCTGAAAGACTGACAGGAGGTCTGAAGTAGTCATGTGCTACTATGAGAAGGCAGGACTCTTCCAAGCTTCCATGGAGAAGCTCAAGACAGATTTCACTCTGTCCTTGTATCCCTGCTAGTACTAATTCTGGAACTGACAAAGCAGGAGGGTAGACTGGAAAATGCAGAAGACATCTTTTCCTATATCATGAGCTCTCCCCTCACTCTTGTTAGGTACAAGAGTCCTTTCTGAAGCATTGTTGCATGTGTTGCACGTTCAAGCTGAAGGTCTTGGTTTGGAAAGTAACAAGTTCCAGCTTGCCAAGAGGTTATGTAGGTACAAACTCAAATTATAACATATATAGATTAAAAATACAAATTGCAGAATTCCTTCAGTGTATTTTCATGATTAAGTTGAAAACAGCCTGGCAACACTCTGCACATTCCATACCTATTCCTCTTATCACAGGTATTTTTCATCTCTTCTTTCAAGATCAAACTAGCTCCTTCACTTTTGTCTAACAACACTCTTGAGGCCTTCTGCCCTGCTGCTTTTGTTACATAGCCTAAAGCAACTTCCTGAGCCTTGGGTACACTGAATGCAGCTTTCACTGGACTTCCTTCATGTGCCAAAATTCACTTGCCAACTGGAAGATGTCTCGGAACTTGCTTACTGGTGCTTTCAGCAAAGACAGGAGAAGAGTTCTGCAAATGGAAGGTGCCAGCAGTGGGGAGTTGTCACATCTCTGTTTGCGGGCACTACCATTTAGTTTTCCACATCATACAAAGTCACATTTAGATGGACGGCCTTTTCCTTTATCCTTTCAGATAATCACTGACATCTGTCATGTCCTTAAACAAATACTTTCTTGAAGTCCTCCTGCTAAAATCTCAACAGTAGTTTTGGATTAAAATTAGAACCTGATTAGCTGCCTACCTACACAAATTACTCCAGGCTACATTATTGTCAGAAAGTAAATATTATTTACCTCTGTTCCTCTTTCTCTAACAGTTTTTACTTTCTCTATAACTTCTCTTATATTTCTTCAAAAACTTTCAAATTGTTTTGGGTTTTTTTGTTTGGTTGGTTGGGTTTTTTTTTAAATTTAACTAGGAATAATTTCCCTAAGAAACACACTCTTGATATTGCATAAGTACCACTCTTTTCAGTATGTCCTACTGGCACTACAGGCTCATACTCTGTACCAAAACAACTCAAAGTTTTGAAACAGAATCTTAGAGGAAAAAAAGGAAGAAAAAACCCATCCAGAGATTACAAAATTATACGATAATTTTAAGTGAATTAACAAATGTCTCTATAAAATGTTTATGAAGTCTTTTTTTTTTTCATTTTCTAGTTAGCAATGATATTATTCAAATTAAAACTGTTATTTATTTTTTTTATTACTGACTGTCTATGAATTAAGTCTGAAAGCACTACCATTTTCAAAAATGCAAGGTACAGTAACAGAGATCTCCCCTTCCCCAAAAAGCTTTTTCACTATAAGCAGGCAAAAATCTGTAAGAGCTATTATTCAGGCTTTTGAATCATTCTTGAGGGAAAAAAACAATTCAACAATAGAAGTATATGGACAGACTAGCAGTTTCCCTAATAGAGAAATATTATCTGGAAAGAATGGGTTAATATGATTAGCTCTTCCAACCTATCTAAATTAGGCTACTGAAAGCATATCTATATAAATTCATTTAAGTAAATAAAATTATTTTTATGAGAGGTATACACAAATATGTAAGTTAGAACCTTCTATTAGATCTAGGCATGGTACTTGAATCCTCCATGATGACCATAGCTAAGAGCTTTTAACACAATCTGTGACTTAGAGCAAATGCTGAATGCCTTGACTTTTCAAAATGAAGAACACTGGGTCACACTATCATTCTTCAATGAATGTGATAGTATAGATGCAACATATAAATGTTTTCTACTGCAATAACCTAAGCAAAGTAGGTTTGCAAAGTAAATTATGCTCAGTTTTCTAAAGTCTCTCTGTAGTCTCCCAAAAATAAAGTCTTTAACCACTGCAGGTTTTAAACATCTTACATATTTGATCTTTTTAATATAAAATTATGATGATGAAGTAGCTTCCTGGTGGAGTTTGCCTCTTCCAGCTGTGAGAGGATTATAATGATGCCTTAAACATCCTCCAATATGCTCCATGTCTCTTTGAAAGAAATTTTCCCTAGTCTCCTGTGGGCAGAGAAAAGAAGAGTGGTCTTACAGTTATTTTCACATCATCTTCTTTTATTATATTCATCCATTTGCAAAACCAAAGAAGAAATTTCATAACAGGAGCTCAAATACTGGTAAACTGTTTCTCTAGTCTTTTACAAGATTGCTCCCTCTTTTTGATGGCTGTGGCTAAAATTCAGTTATAATATCTTCCTTTTTAAATGACAAATCAAGTAGATAACATAACCCACTCTTCAAGCAAATGCATAAATCAGATGATGTTAGATCTCATGTTACAAGACTTGCTTCTGCCTCCATCCCCCTCACCCCCAAGAGAACTATATCCTAACTGTAAAAGATTTGTAATAACGAATGCTGTAACCTTTAGTCAGTTTTCATGTTGGTTTTAATATTACATTCCAGTAATAACTAGAGTTCTTGTGATGTTTTCTCTAGAAAAGCACTTGCCTGACTAAGAACTGTTCTGTATTACAGCATGTAAGTAGTACAAGCTGGCACTTGTAACACAGCATGTGTCTATTCCCAGCAGCCCTCCAGCTGGCTGGCCCACAGCAACAGTGGGTTTAATGGCCCACATAAAAAAAAATTAACTAAGTTTTATTTTCTTTTTCTTTCCTGAAGCACAGACAGTACAACAACACATAGGTTATATTTTATTCCCATTAGTGCATGTAGTCAATGAAAAGGGACAGTACTTTATTTACTTCTAATTTTTCATCCTTTGTCTTTTGAAATTGTGGATTATTTCCACTTGAATTCATATATCTAGTTGCAACAACTACTTAGGAATTTAGCCGAGGTCCTTTCCATAGTGAACGGAGCTGTGCACAGATACCCATTTTTTGCATTTACACGTTCACAGTTATGCCTAGTTTGGATAGTTTGGTCTCTGAGGTTAGATGCTGAACCTGTAACAGGCACCCTGACCAGATCCTTATCTAGACTCCCTTTATTTTTTGAGAGATATAGTGAGTCAGTCGTTGAATATAAAGCTCACACCTAAAATAAAAAATTATGCTCTGAAACTGCCTGTTTCCTTTTACTGGTGAGAAAGGTTGATTAACATATAAATATATTCACAATGTAGACAAAAAAGGATCAGAGTTGAATCTCACAGCATAATCTCTGTGTAGTCCTTCTAAACACCAGTGGCAGTACAATAATGGCAAATTATTATTATTGAAATATAAGAGTATATTCCTAAGGTGTGAAGTTTTCACACAATTCTGTCACACTGTCTTTGGCTAAAATAGCACCAAGCTAATGAGATTCACAAAATGTTGCAGCTTATGTGTATTACAAGTCTAAATGAGAAAATCCTCATTATTATTTCTATATCAGCTTTTACTGCTGTAGGAAGAAAAAAAGGGAAGAATTCACACTGATAAGATCTGAAACTGATCTTTATTTTCTCCATAACTATAAACATAACCTGAATTTCTTGTTGCTGTTACTGTAGCAGGATATGCCATACTTCAAAGAACAAGTCTAGTGTTGGCTGTTTCTATTTTCTTGATGAAAATGAAGAAAGAGCATTTTCCGGGGAAGCTTAGAAGTAAAGAGAAGAAAGAAGGATGCAAACAAAAACAGAGGTCAGCTCTTTTCCACCCGGCAATCTCAGCACCCAGCTGGAACCTGCGGAGGGCAAAGACAGCAGAGTCCTGCAGGAAGCAGCAGAATGCTCCACCTGTGACTCAGCAGCACAGGTTTGTTCAAAGAAAGGTTTATTTCCTTTGTAAAGAAAGTGACAGGAACAGGAATTCCTTAAGAGTGCTGGTAAGAGTAACAAAGGTTAGGAGACCTGATGTTAAAATTAAGAGACTATGTTAAATTTTAGACACATGGAAATTTGTCCATGATATCCTTCCTGAGCAGCCAGTGTAGTCTCTGGGCAGTGTCTTCCAGCAATGGATAAAGCTTTTATGAGTAAATACCACAGACAGAGAGACTGTGTGATGGAGTTACAACAATACTGGCATGACTAATTTAGGACTCACCTGGAGCAGTTCTCTCATTATGTGATTTGTATTTCAGACTCTTAACTCATTAATATCTGCTAGAATTACTAGAGTGTCTTCATCTAACAGAAAAAAAAAAATCTTCATTTTAATGTTAATTTAATGTTAATGTTTAATGTTAATGTTTTTAAACACCTGAGTTTTTCTAACCATATTTTGTTTTCTTGATATTTGATATCTCAGATGTTTGTCCTGTAATTTACTGCTTCAAGTGATGTTGTGGGACTCTATAAACTGACATTATTCTGGGGAAAAAAAAAATAAGCACACATAAACACACTAAAAAAGAATATTTTACATTAAGGAAAAGTATTATTTCTTTCCTATTGTTTGTTAAAAGGGATGATTTGGCATTGGAAAATAAAATCCAGTTCTATTCCGAGGAAACAGTGTGACCTTTTCAGTTAATAAACTACTTGCTTATACTAACTGTTAGTTTCTCCTTTCAGATTGTCAGAAAATAGCTATAAAATGTAGTGTAAACGTGATAATTTAATCCTTAACTTTGTGGAGTAGCTGAAACTGGATCGTGATCAAAGTAACAATAAAATACAATAAAGATAACATCTGAGTGGTAAGATCAGCATGCTTGAAAAGATAAGAATGTGGTACAGAAGATTCCTGAATGCCTTTACTACCTGGGTTTCTAGAAACTTGAAAAGTGCAGTACCACACACAGAGGAAACTTCTGCATTGTTTTGGGAGCTCCCTCCGTGTTTAGTTCTCATATGAAGGTCACACCTACAACTATAAAGACATAAGCAATATTTTATGGAAACTGAGATTAAAAGCAATTTGTTCCACAAGATGACCTAGGCTGAGTGAATTATCCTTGAATAATTGAGATACACTCAGTAGGAGGCAGTAATTTTTAATTTACTAATCTGTAATCCCTCCATACAGACATTTCACTGATTTCTGAACTTCCTTCTGCTTAATTTGTGGTGTAAAACTGATTTATCAATAAAGTTTTCTAACCTTCAGGCCAAAAGAAGTCTAACTAGTATAAGAAATTTTTGTGTGATTTTTTGGTTGGTCGTTTGTCTTTGTGTTTGGTTCATTCTCCTGTAGGTTTTTTGTTGATTGGTTGGTCGGTTTTTGGGTTGGTTTGTTTTTTGTTGTTTTTTTTTTTTTTCCCTACATACCATTTGCTTGTCAGATCTCAGTTCCAACATCTAATCAGAGAATCACTGAATATTCTGAGTTGGAATGATCCCATGAGGATCATCGAGTCCAACTCTTAAGTGGATGGCCCATACAAGGATCAAAGCCACAACTTTGGTGTTATTACCACTGTGCTGTAACCACCTAATTCTCATTACGTGCTGATTGCAATGGCTCTCTTACATCTGTCTCTTAGAGTTAGTGCCTGTTCTGAGAAAAGATAAAGTTGCCTTCCCAGACTTTTAGAAACTGCGGTATGTGACCGATGTGCCTGAGGGCTGGCTGAGCTTGGAGTGCCGGGCTGGAGCGAGGGCTTTCCCGCGCCTCCTAACTCTGCATCTTCATCCCGACGTCGGGGATGTCCATTTGCTTTCCCTTCACCCCCGTGTATCTCTGGAGGGTGTTGTATTTCCCCGAGCGCACCATGGCGTGGCAGGCTGGAGCCACTGCTGACTCAGGCAGTCCTTGCAGTGCAGGGAACACCAACCTCTCGGGTCCTGCTCTGACTTCAGAGGAGCAGCCTCAACTTCTTCTTCAAGCTGCTTGCGGGAAGGCTGTCGTGGAATATGTTACATTAAAAAACACCTTTAAAATAAAATTTGCTATTTACTGTATTACTTTAAACTTGCATCATTAAAGCTGGAGATTTCCAGGCCTGGATACCACCCAACCAATTTAACATATATATGCAGACTGTAGGTGCTGAGAAGATATGCATTAAAAATGTGGATTGCACCAGTACTGAGAAGCTCACAGTATCCACTGAAGTCTGTGCATAGTCCACCAGCTACGGGACGTGCTCCCTCTCTCCCTGATCACGAGCTGCAAAACTCTGAAAAACTGTTAAGGCAGAAAATTGCCAGCAGCAAATAATGCTCAAACACTCATGTAGTACCAACAAAATCATCATTCAGTTTAAATGCTATTAGGACTGAGTTTGAGAAGATGGAAGGAAAAATTGCAAAAGCCTACAATAGCATGAGGAAAACACCACGCTGGTTTCTGTATGTTCATGTGACCTTAAGAAAAGGATAGGTTTAAAACCAAATAAAAAGCACACCTTGAAAAACAGACACAAAGTTTCAAAATTAAGAGAACTAAAAGGACTATACACAGAAGGGAAACCTAAGACAATTTAGAAAAACTACTATTTCTGCTTAGAATTGAATAGCAGGTTGTCTTACAAGCTGAAAATGCTTATAACATTATATAGACTTGAAGTACATGAAAGTACTCTAGTCTTAGTCCTCTAAAAATGTCTTTGAAAGCCAGTAGAGACCACATCTGTGAAATTATGTTACCTCTGTAAAGGGACAGATCTTAAAATAAAAATTATTTCCCCTTCTTAATTCATTTCTCAATGTGTTATACAACCACCAACTGCTATGTATCATCCAAAATTATTTTTGTGTGTCAAATACAGATTGCTTTCTGCTCTCAGTGGGTTTTAAGTTTTTTGAGGGAGAGAAAGAAGATTGTTCTTGGATTCTTCTATTAGTACTTTCTGGAGAATTTTATTTTTTTTTTAAAATGCTCTCATTGACATAACACATTACGAAGCATTGTGCTGTGAAGTGTAACATCAGCTTGTATCAGTCACACTGCATTATTTTACATGCCTAGCCTAATGTGTCACTGCACAGTAACAGCAGAAACATCCCACACAGCTGAAAGCAGCAAGAGATTGCACATGAAAATATTATAAAATCATTTCTGTACCCAGATATTTTGCTTCCATAAACGTGTTCCCAATTCTGAAAGGTAACACCACTTATGCTCAATTTCCCTAGGACAGCAGGAGGTCACCTGCAATTCAAATACCATAAAAGAGACCATCAATAAAATTCTAGCAAAAGGAAGTGTGTCTTGTGGCTATTTTAGAACTATCTACATTTTGAAAAGCAGCTTTCTACTGTTCATACAATCCTCAGTCAGTGAAATATATCGAAGAAAAAGTTCTGCTTTCATGGATAACTTCATGTTTTGCTTTGAAACATCATATTCATGTAGAAAGAATTACTCTTTTTCTGTAAATCTGTTGATACAGGGAGACTATTTTTGGATTGACTAACCCTCTGTTCTGCTCCTCCTGTCCTCAAAAGCTGAAACAGAGTTTATTTTTAGTTACATTTTTACATCCTTACTCTAGAGAAAAGGATTTCATCTAACCCTTCTGTAGTTAAATGTTTTCAGATGAGCTTCAGTATTTTACCTAGGTATCATTCTGAAGATAGTCAAGTTCATAGGTAATACTCTACTTTTGAATGCTAATACAAGAGTAAACAAAATAAGTTTTTAAAACAAATGTAAGTTATTGTCTATTCTTTTAGGTCTGTAATGCTCTGATTTGAAGTTTGTTTACTTATTAAAACATTTAATGACAGTCTATGACCTAAGCAATGAAATGCTGTCTAAAACTCTAAGTTAAAAATATTCAAAATTTAGGTAAGGGAAAATTTTTCGAAGTGTCAATTATGTCCTCCAATAAGGAAAAAAGTTATCAGAGGTCAAGGTTTATGTTTTATAATAAGTGAGGTCTAAACATTGTTTTTTAAAATGCTTTTCAATAGTACAATTAAAGCACTGAGTCATGTTTTATTTCTCTTTTCTGTTCAAGCTATTGTTTACTTGTTTGTATTTAATAGTAGTCTTCTTATGTACATCTATTAATTTAAAATAATAATGAGGGTTAAAATGTATGTAGGCCCATTAAGTGTTGCTGTGAATTAATGCCTTGTGTATCCTGACTAAAACAGGAAAGATCTTAAAAGAAAGCAAGAGGAGTTGACAGTTGAACAAGAGCTGAAGGACAATCAGACCTTTTCCTGTGCATGTGGCCAGTATAGCATTTAAAGATTCATTCCTGCTCATAGCAGATTTAAACAGAAGTAAAATAAGAAGAATTTTTACAATATCTAAGAAATTTCAAAGTACAGGTATACTCCAGCTGTTAACACAACGAAAATCTTTTCCATTATTTTAGAGAGAAATAAAACACACCAAAGCAAGCAGTGAAAAATGGCTGTGTGGTCAGCACTATATGTACTGTAGATCACAATAGATCTCTGATATATTATTTTGCCTACTGATAAGTTATGTGGACATATGTGTTATGCTATACGTATGCTTTGAAACTAGAAGAGACAATAAGCATGCGTGCCATAAGCACATGCCACCAATAATCCTGAGGTTAATTACATTTTTCATTCCTACTACTCAATAACCCACACCTATGAGGAGCACACCACCTAAACACACAAAAGGAGAGCCTCGG
Source organism: Dendrocincla fuliginosa (assembly GCA_035047845.1). Lineage (NCBI taxonomy): Eukaryota > Metazoa > Chordata > Aves > Passeriformes > Dendrocolaptidae > Dendrocincla > Dendrocincla fuliginosa. Next base: position 37,332,853 of record JAWWMO010000138.1, on the reverse strand, counting down.
TTAAGTTTTCATGGAGCCTTATTAGGAAGCTATGAATTGTCTTTATTTCAAGGGAAAATAAAATTTCATTTCATTCAGAGTATTTCAAAAGTGTCAGATGACAGTTTGACATTATTACTGATTTTGCCTGAGAATATTTCTTCACAGGGAATGAAATGAACAATTTCAATATAATAATTTAAAAATTGTGCATTTCTAAAATTTGTTTTCTCCACCTCTTTACATAAAACCCTTTACTAGCTTTTATTGACAAATACATCTCTTTCTGTCTTTATTAGAGATAAAATAGGCTCTATTTAACTTTTTTTTGAAAAAACATCCTGCCAAGTTGATCCTCATGAAACCTTTATATTTTGAAATAGCAAGCTGCAATAATGCATGATGTATGAAGATATAAAAAGACATCATTAAGCACTGGCAAACATATCCATCTATACAAAATGAATGGAGATAATTAAGTGGCGAAAAATGCCAAACAGAGAGCATTTAACAATTTGTAAGTACCAAATGTAATATAGGATAATTTGCAAAGAAATGTAACTTGTGTTTTCTGGCTATATTATTTTATTTCACTGAAACTAAAACTAATCTTTGTTTAAGGGAACATTACAAATGTGTAACTATTTAAAGTATTTCGAGAAGATAAAAGTGGTATTTTTCAAAGGTAATTCCATAGAAACTTGTAGCTTACTGATTTGCAGCTTTGCTGATTTTTACTCTTAAGATTTGTCTCTATTGCAGTAATTTAACATCACTTACATGTGTAAACTTGTATGAACTTCAGCACTTGTATTCTGGAGAATATGGGTGATGCTTTTGCTAAATATTTGCTATTTATTCTTCCATTTTCCCTGGAAATAAAATTATGGTCGCAGAAACTGGAAATTTTAACTAGGAAATTCTGTTATTAAAATGAGAATTGAGGTCGTGTCTGGCTTGGAAATATAGTTTGTAATTTCTTCTGGTACTTCAGCTGTCTCTGTTCAAGTCACTACTGCTCCTGTAATTGGGTACTTCTATATGCACTAATTAACAAGAGAACTCACTGCTCTTGCCAGCCCAAGCACGCAGCATTGCAGGCTCACCTTCCGCGTGAGTGGAAGAGATATTAGGCTGTTAGTTCACCAGGGCAGCCTTGGCATTGCTGTCACACACTCCAGCATTTGATTATAACCAAAAGCCAGTGTGCCTCTGCGTGCATGACAGCATCATGTCATACAGCTCATAGCATACAGATACTTTTCAGCCCTCATTAAAAAAAAAAAATGAAAAATAGTTTTTAAAACCTATACATGTATTTTTCTCCATTTTATTTGCAGCTAATTAACTGTAGATAATAACCAGTCCTGCTGGGTAGCTTGGGTACACCTAGAGTTTTACTTTGTCAGTTTTTCCAGAGCTTGAGATTAATCCCTTCACAGAGGAAAACAACACAAATGAACTATTTTATTTGAGAATTTATTTGACCTCTTTGCTAATTAGTGCATATGAAAATGTCAGTTTACCCAGGGGCAGCAGTAACCTAACTAACAGTTGCTGAATTACCAGAAAAGGTTTTTTATTTTTTTATTTTTATTCTGGTATTTCATTTTTAGTAAATTGTGTTTTAGAATATTTTTTTAACTACATTTTTATTCTTCATTCATTATTTCAGAATTAGTTGCTTGCTGTATTCATTCCATCAATAGTTCATAAGGAAAGTTATTCCAACCAATCTGTCAGTTACCATGATCATAAGGAAGCATAAGGGTGGTCATTGAAAACAGAATGATTTCTTTTATACAGGAACACCCTGCTGTCCTGAAAATATGTTCTGTAGAAGTTTGACAGCAGTTTTCCAGAAAGTGAAGCTATTTTTCCTCTAAAACTTATGTAATGGAAAGATGATGTAGGCAGGGTCTTAAAAATATTTGAAATTTTAATGCCTAGAAAAAATATATTTTACTATAAGGCCTTTCTCATTTTTATTCCAACAACTTTGCTCAAAAAAAGTGACACTTCTACAGCATATTGCAGAATATATAAAAGAAGGCCTTTACTGCACAGACACAGGTAGGGTGTTTCATTCTTTTCTATTAGGATTAGTGTAAAATGTAAATAACATTATTTGGAAATTTTAAAACATACTATAACCTACTGCATCTGTATCTGTAGGAGTTATTTTAGCATAAACATTAAATTCCAGAAGTTTCATGCATTGGGAGAAGAATGGAAAATACCATGACAGCAGCAACTATTGCAGCAGATTTTTAACTGGTGATGATGAAACTCTGCAATGACAGCCGAGTGACTGCAGTGCTACTGTAGTACTTTCATTCAAGGCCTCTGAGTGATGCCACTAATAGCCATTTCTCACCTCAGGACAGAGAAATGCAGTAAGTGTGACCTGTAAAAGCATTTTTTTTAATGTTTTGCTATGAAAGACAGAGAGAAATCCTTCTGAAAATAAAATATTAATTCAACATTATTAGCGTGTTATGGCATAACACATGCCTCAGAGGTATATGGCTTTTTCAGATATTCATACATTAATTTTGTCCAATTGCACGGCAATTTTTTTCACTGATTGCTTCCTCAAATCATTAACATTGGTGCTGCTGAATTATCTGAGTCATATTTAATTTTAATCTCATACATGAATATTAGACATTTTACTACGAACTTCAAAGGAGTTCCCAGACTTATTAGTCTGGGTTTTAGGGGTTTTTTAAATCAGTTGTACAAAACTAATTTCCTATACCTCTACATTCCCAAATTAGGTACTTCCTGTTTTATCTCCTTTCTTTTGCTTGCCCAGTGGTAAATATTCTCTCCTCAATTACAACACTGAATTCTATAACTTTTAAAAATTAGAATTTCAATGTCATTAGGAAATAATAGAGAAGAGTTAGAAAAGTGGGGATTTACATCAGCTAGCAGATTAATAACCTTTACTCAATTGTTATTATGCATTTTATTCTTGAATAAATAGTCTAATTAAAAAATACCCACATTAGAAGAAATATCATATAAAATAATTGATTTGTTTTCCTCTTCCTTTTGACAGCCATTAGCTCAGATGGTTCACCACTACTATTTTGCAAGAGAACTTTCAGAAATTGTATGGATTCTTTATTTTAAAGTTCCAACTGAATGCGTTGTGTGGAGTTTTTTAAATTAAACATGAATCTTGGGAGAATAGTATTGGCTCAGTATATGGTAGAAATAAGGCTTACTGGTGACATTTCAAGGGCAGCTACCTTCTTTTGTTCCAGTCCGAGTGCAAATACAGACTACAACCACTTCTGACCTGAACATCCTTTAGACAACAAAATTTTCAAGAGAATGACATGCCTAAAATAATTTATGAAGTCAGGCATTTAGCTGAGCTCACTAAGTCTTCAACTGAATGATTTAATCCCACCTTAATCTCACCTACCTTTCCTTGAAGGGATGTGAAATAAACTTTTTTTCAGTTACCAGAAATCAGTTTATTGAATCCTTCGAGGTTTTAGGGTTTTCTTCTTTCATTGTTTTTTGGGGTTTGGGGTTTTTTGGGGGTTTTTGTTTGTTTGTTTTGGGTTTGGGGGCTTTTTTGTTTTGTTTTGGGGTTTTTATGTCCTTCCCACATGTCTAAACAGATTAGTGAAGAGAGAAATAGACATGTAACAGTTATAGGTATGATATGTACGTAAACCTCACACTTCATGTTTTGTTTTTTCCCTTCAAGGTGTTTTCCTAGCACTTCTCTGTTATATTATATGTGTGATTTTGCAACAGGTTGAAGTCTCTGAAATAAATATAAAAAATCTGGCAAGGCACAGACTGAAGAGATTAAAAAAAAAAAAAAAAAAAGCCAAACAAACAAACAAAAAAAAACACAATAAACCAAACCAAATTAAAACAAAACAAAAAAAACCCCACAAAACACCCAAAGAAACGAAATCAAAACAAAAAAAAAAACACCCATCACATTACTTTCCTTTGAAAGGTGTTTACACATGTTGCCTTAAGGAAAGGGGAAAAAACTTTCCAAGACAACTTTATGTGGGTAAAGTAGAGAAGAGTTCTTTTACT
>JAWWMO010000138.1:37305700-37317486 GCA_035047845.1 Dendrocincla fuliginosa | reverse complement strand
GTGTAGTAATCAAATCAATGTGTAATAACACAAATACCGCCAAAAGACAATGAAGTAAGTACTGCCTGTAATTAGATGGATATTATGGAAAGCTGAAAGTGTGAAAAGAATTTCTCCTTTCCCACGTATCACAAACATTTCATGCAGTAAACTAATTTCTCCATAACTTCAGTTTTTATTCCAATTCCCAAATTCCTCAAAATGCATAGCCAGTCAACAGTGATTGGGAAAAGCAATTTAATTATTGTCAGCAAGTGTCACATTTGAAATGTTTCAGAGTGATTATGTCAGCTTTTGAAATTCCCTTTCACATCAAGAATTATAGAAAAAAATCACATACTATGAATATAATAAAACCCACTCTCCATCAGAACTGCTTTCACAGTCTAATCTGTCTCATCAGCTCTAGATGTCTGACATGATGTATCAGTCAAAATCTTCAGACTGTTTGAGACATAATTCAAGTAATCTTTCAAAACAGAAACAAAAAGGACATCAGTTCTCAAGTCTGTAGGCACTGCTGGTTTGTGCAAGCTTGAAGATTACATTACTATGATGCCATTCCCTGTAGGATATAGTAATTACTGTAAAAATTCGTAACTGCAAAATGGTGACTATAAAAAATAAAATGCGTACATCAATAACAAATGCCTTAAATTACAGGTATATGTGTATATTTATAGATTCATTGATATCATCCTTTTGAATGTCTTTCAGCTGCCATAACTCAGACCATAATGAGTAATCTTGTTGTCTACTTTTAAAAATGTTTATATATTCAGTAATAAAAGATATATCCTGTCAAAAAAAACACCTCTTTTTAAGCATGTTCTCTTTTTGAAGTACTCTGCCACTAATCTCAAGAGATTTTTTTATCTAATTAGATAGACATTAGACATTAGACATTTATCTAATGACAAGGCAATCTGTACAATAAAAATACAGCAAGAAAAATAAAAAAAAAAAAAACAAACAAAATTCCTGTGTCTGACAGATAATTTTTAGCCCATACATTTGCATTTAGCCCAACTGTTCTACTGAAGATATGCATAATTTCATCATAATAAATTGTTTCTGCAAAACTATAATTAATTTTTTCCTCAGTTAAAGGTTATCCATTGATAGGTAGAGAGGAATAGTAACAGATTATCTTATTTCATTTTCAGAAATGCAGTAAGGAAATATATATGAACTTCTTGGTTTATCACTGATGGGATAATTTGAAGAACTCTGCAAACACTTAAGAGTCAATCTAATCATTTTTGAGCGATGAATCCTTTGAAGTTACATGCAAGTGAATGCCTTGGCTGTGAGAGATGTTATTTATGCTTATGAAGTACTCCATCTTGTTTCAAGATTATTTTGCCTGTGTTTCTAATATAAATAAAAAATACAAATATAAATAAAAACCTGTATCAATACTTATCTTCAGGCTTGAATTGTTTTGCTTAAGGTATAATATCAAAGCCCTTCAGATGGATTAACCATCAGTTATTTACAAAACATTTCAATTAAACTTTTTCTGTTATGAATTACCATTCATACTTAGCTGCAAAACACGTTGGTTCAGTAGTGGTGTATCAATATCAAAATCAATATCAATTACACAAAGATAATTAAAGCTGGTTTTCAATCATAAAAAGGGCATGATTTTCCTGTTTTTAAATACAAACCTGTTGCATAGTTAACAGAAATAGCAAGGTTTTCCACTATATCCTGCCTTATGAATATTCTTGTATTTTCATTTTGCTAAAGAAAGGAACTAAAAGACTATGTAAACTTGTTGAACTAAACTCTGATTTGCTGCTGTTGTACTGAGCTTAAGCTGAGGACATAAAATTCCCCACTGAGATGTTGTCTGAAAAGGCAGGAAGGAACTCAGTCCAAATCTGTAGAATATTTGTAAAATCAGCAAAGGGTTATGCTATTGTGAAAAAAGTCTTTAGTACCAAATTCCCCAGGCTTTTTCTTTCCTTCTGTATGGCCTAAATGAACACTTGATACTTCATGTTTGCCTTTGATTGAGGTGGAGAAGATGCACATTATACGCCTGTGCAAGCTGAGACCTCAGGATGATATCAGTGCTGGTAGATTCAAGGGACTGTTTCTTAATTAGAAATTATTCATTTATTTTAATTAACATTTTTCTGAATATACAAATATTTCATATTCTATATATATTTCTTTTCTGAATAGGAAAAAATATATTAATTATTTTTCTGAATTAGCTTCAGACTGGAAAAGCCACATTTAAACCAAAAATATTTTGAGGGCAGAACTATGTATAAATAATGAAAATATGTCAATTTAAATCAATTTTCTATCAGGTTGTTATGAGATTGTCTCTGAATACTTTACAGATATTTTGAATGACATATCCTAAATATAATTTCTTAGTTTATCTCAAAAAGTCTGCTAGAATAAGAAAATTTGTTTTAATCTTTCATAGTGAGCAAGAAAAGCATACCTTTTTCAGACAGTTCAGAACTACAATTTACTATTTGAAATTTTAAATTGTATGAGTCACTCAAGAAAGGTTAGCTTTGGCTTAGCTTTCCCAGACAGGTGAGATTAAACTGAACCCTGTATTGTGTGATGTTGTGGTTTTACATATGTTCATAGTTTGATATCTAAACTTTATTAATAACATCTTCCCCAAAGAGTTGGCAAATGTACATTCATTTAGATTCTGCTAATGAGGATGTATTGCAACCATCCTCATTTTATGTCAAAATGAAACTATACTGTAAAAAGATGTATTTTGAAAATCAATTTCTTAGCTGACTTGAGATACGTGGTAATACAAAGGAGATAAAAGAGTAAAATAATGGGAAATGAATTTGCGCTCCTGAAATTTCATGCAGTTGTGCACCTTTCCATCTGTGATGGAGTAGGTGAGAATTCTCTTCTGTGATATTTGACTGGGAAACCCTTTGCTTGAGTAGAAACTTCAAGACTTGTGCTATTGTTTAATTCAGAATACTTTGTGGTTTACTGTATTTTAGGAGTAGATTCCGGATATATCAGATCCTACGCAATTTAAAGATTGCTTTCATTTAGCATCACGTCCAGATTTCTGCTTATACCATCTGACCCTCACCTTTCTTCTTCTCCCTAAGAACAATTTTGAATGCAGAAGAACCTTCAAATAAGTTTTTACATGGCCTTTCCAAAAATGCTACAAAACCAGTGCTGAATTCATTTGATCAAGAAAGTCAGAGAGTGATGAAGAGCCAAGAAGGTGCCTATGGAGAGGCATCACTGTATTAAATCAGGAAACACCCTCAGCCTTTGTGAGTGCATGTTTTAACATCAGTCAGTATGAAATTGTATTTTCATGTATTTTGCCTTGTAAAAGTAACTCATCTCTGCCTAGTGTTATTACTAATTTTATCACTATTAAATTAAATGGGTCTGCTTTTTTTTGGCCTTTTTCTGACCACCTCATCAATTAATTTTTCTCAAGTTAGCAGAGTAGTCTGGATGGAACACAGCACATCAGAAGCAACAGGGTGATTTTACAAAGATATACCTTTTCACTGTCTTGTTCACCACACTACATTGAGCAAATACTCTAATTAAATTACCAGTTATGGCAATGTTTTTCTCTTAAATGAGGACAATTAATTTAGTACCCACCAAAGCACCTACAAAATTCAAAGGATTTCAAGAAAAAATAAATAAATTCCAGTACCTGCTTTAGGGACACTGTCTAGGTCCAAAGAGTAGAAAAATTATCTTTTTACAGCTTTAACGCAATGTATGAATAGATCTATGTTGGGAATATTATATTTCCAGTGACAACATAGTAAACACTGACAACCTGCATCCCAGTCCCAGCTCATTCATAGGCCCAAGCAGTCTGCTACTTGATCAAAAGTCTATAAACAGAACTGATCTGCAAGTGAAAATTCAGCCCTGAACAGTTTAAACATTGTAAATCCAGCTTTATTCCTGCCATGCTGCTAGAAAAAAACTGTAATAAGCCTTATAAACTGGATGCAACAATCTTATAGATTCTGGGGATTCCCTTATATTGGGCAGAAAAGCAAAACCTGAATAATCTCTGCACTGTGACAGCCCTCTTTGAAAGAGAACATGAGAGATAAACCCAGTAAATACATATTCTGTGGAATTAATTTTTTTTTCTCTAAGAAAGAAGGAGGGACACATCTATGTATCAATATAAACCTATATCATCTTCATTTTTCTTTATCTCACTAAAATGAGTTTTGTCTAATGAGGGACTAGCAGGGAGAAAGGGAAAACCCCACTCCGATAAATGAAACTGGTAGAAAAATGAACAATAGTATTCTCATTTTGAGAATCACCAGGTACATACAGGAGGAGATAGGCTCTTCCTTTTTCAGTAGTGGAATTGATTTACTGTAATGCAGACTGAGTAGGGAATTACTTGCTCAAAGTTCAGCCTAGAGGTACCCTGAATCCCTTCTCACAGCTAAAGTGACTTTAAAGGGCAATATCACTCAATTTCTGACCTAAAGTGGTCTTCAAGAGCTCTCTGCAGTTCGTGGTTTTTTGTAGTCTCATATTTCTTTCAAAGAAGGAACGTTTCAATGTTTTATCAGAGTTAAACTAGCAGCAGTAGCTTTAATTAGTAGAATCATAACAAAAATTACATCTGTAGATTAATATTCCTCTTTGTACCAGTTATAAATTCAGTTTCATCTGGCCTACAGTTTAATGATTGGACCTTGCCACCATTTTCAAATATTTTTTCTCACTCATGTCCTTAGCTCATGAATTCAAAACACAACAAATGCATCTTTCAAAAAAAAAAAAAAATTATTCTTATATGACAAATGTCTAAACGAGGGAAAAGCTTTATTATTTGAGACCCTGAACAGCTGCTTCACTTTATGCTTTGTAACTAGGGAGTATATTATAGCTATATTTTCCATTATTATATTTCTATTTCCATATACTTGTCAAATATTGTCCAAAAATCTACATGTATTTGTCCCCAATAAAAAAGAAGAAAATACTTTTAACAAAAGCTGAAAGGAATAACCTCCATTGCAGCAAAAGCCTTCTGAAGAGCAAACAGCTTAGTCCTCAATTCTCTGTTCCCTTAACCAGAGCTTTCCTTAACCCTTCTCACTATTCCCAAAAGACTGAATTTGTCTATTGCATCTCTAATAAAAGGTAACACAAAAGTAAGGTTCATATCACTGAAACAAGTACAGGTGGTTTTTTTTCCAGCCCATCCCTGCAAAAGGACCTGATAATGGCCTTACTGTACTATTGACGGTTAAAAGTGGTTTGAAATATGAGATTATTTCAAAGAACAACAATGAAAACAAAAAATGTTAGAAATAAGGAATGAAAAAATCCTGTTGGATCTTTGGTAACAATTGCTTTATAATGATCCTTTTTTTTTGTTAACTGCTGCATTATTTTGTTCATAAATACTCATTTTCTTTCTATCTTTTTTATTAAAAAAATTTCAATATATTTAAGCAATATTATAATTTCTTATTCACTAAATTTTGTCACTATTCTTAGTGGAAATCCAGAGTGAAAAATTCAACCATTTCCAGAAGAAGCTTTTCAGCTTTCAAAGACTGAGTTTGATGAAAACATTGGAAATGAAATCTGCAGAATAGAAAAGAGTTGTCTTTACTTATGCCAGCAAACACATTGACACAAACTGGAGAAATACGACAATTGTCTTGAAGTCTTACCAAGCATTGCTGAGATCAGTGAAATTGTAAAAGCTGCTTCCCTGTGGATGGTTTCGGTTTCTTCTCTTCCTTTACTCTTCTCATTTCATTATAACTTACATGAATTCTCAATTTTTACAGGTACACAGTTCACTTAACATTTTAATACTTCAAAAATTAGATAACTACTTAAAGTGGAAATATTACCACTGTAATAGGGGTTGAATTTTTAAAGATTAATTACTCTGAAGCTTTTTACTTTTCTGACATATGCTATTTTCTTTAATCAATCATGAAATACCATACATAGTAGACCTCCCTACAAAGCAGAAATCATGCTTCACCTTCTCAGGGGCTGGAAATGGTATTGCTTTTAATGAGAATGAGTAGGGATGACTGTACAGTAACAAAGATTCATAAAAATGTTATCTGGAATGTCAGTTCACACACACAGGTGTTTGACCTCATTTATAGTCTTCTTCCATTTAACACAGATCAAGCACATCTGGCAGTTAATATTTTGAGTGTGAAAGTCTTGCTGAACCTCATCACAACCAAGTGTGTCCAATTTTCTCTCCCTGCACAAAACATGAAGGAACATTGGGCATCAAAATTTATCACAATTTTTTTCAGTTCATGAGAGTTTATCCTTTTTCAACCACTGCTGTGTTTGAAATACAAGTGCTTTAAACAACACAGTAGACAAGTGTTTCAAAGTTTTTGCCAGCACTGAAAGGGAATATCTTTTCCTCTTGAAACTATAAACTAGAATGTTTAGTTTTTTCCTCCTTTGTGACCACAGAAACCACTTCAAATTGGTAAATGCCTCCTAGGGACATACAGAACTCCATTTCTGTGGATCATGGGAGCAACACGATCTTTGCCCTATTCCAGTTGACCTTGCAACCCATCCAGAAGACAAAACCAGAAAGTCCCTGAGATTGAAACAAGCATTCTGAGTCAGGAAATCCTTCAGCACTGACCACAGCAGGAAGTACAACTCCAAGAGCAAACACAATCCCCTTCCGCACCAAATCCATGCCATGTTTATAAGAGCTCTCAGGGCAATATTATCATGATGATCTTTTATTTAAGATATTAGGAGTGTATGTATTATTCACTGGCATCTCTTTTAATGTCTATCTCCCCACAACTGTTCCTCCTCTTTCCTTCTTCTGGTCTTTTCCTCTATTACTACTGCCCCATATATACAAATGTATATGCACAGAACATAGGAAATAATGAATCATAGGAAGCAAAACATCTGACTCCATATATAGTTGAAGTGGGAATCAGGTATAGGCCTGAGACTTCATACCTTATGGCATCCCTTCTAATGTCGCAACATAGAAGAACAGAGGGATACTCCTCTTTGTCACTCCTCTTTGCAGGCTGGCAAAAAGTGAAAGAGTTAAGAGTTTTGATGAACATTTAGAATAAAACCCCAGTATCTTGTTTCAGATTCCATTTCAGACTTGGAATTCACTTCAGCTTTTTCTAAATGTTAAAACCAGACATTCTCCTTTTCCCCTTGTACTGAGTTTTTTTTCTGTTCGCAATTGCTTTTTCTTCCAGCTCTCCAGACTATTAATGATACCTTTTCTAAACATCAGATGCATCTTTTCTGATTTTATGTCTCCATGTTTTAAAGTTTATTTTTACTCTGAGATTGAGGAATGCATTATGGCAGGTTGAGTCAATCAATGTGTTTTGGGACATAACAAGAAATTATTTATGCCAAATGAAAAAGTTTTAAGTGCATTGTGCAGGAATATAATGAATGCAAATATATTCATAAAAGAAAGTGCTGGATAATCTACAATAAGGTTTTTGATAAGCTTTTCTTCTTTAAAAAATAGGAGAGGAAAAAAAAGCCAGTTTTTCTTACTATTTCAAAATCTCCACCTTCCATCTACTTTTATGAGATTCTAAAAGTCTACACAGTACACAAATTTTATACACAGTCATTGTGGTTTAACCTCTGCAGGCTGCTCAGCACCACACAGCCACTTGTTCATTCTCTGCCAGATGGGGATAAGAATTGGAAGAGGAAAAGGGAGAAAAACTGTTTGTTTAAGTTCAGGTAATTTAAAAGGAAAGCAAAAGCTACACACTCAAGTAAAGAAAGAAATTCATTCACTAATTTCCATCAAGATACAGCCGTTTAGCCATTTCCAGAAAATCAGGGCACCATCACATAAACTTTGGAAATAAAAATATTATTATATAAAAATGTGAATGAACCCAAAGTGATTCCTCTAACAGGGCAAGGTTAAAATGAACAGAATTGTGCCTGCTTCATAAGAAGGGAGGAAAGAAAAAAACATAGATTCATGTTTTAATTCATACAATTTAACTTGCAATATAAGAAACTAGTCATTTTAGTTGCTATAAAGGGCAGAAGGGAACGTTGTTAATGTCAAAGTTGCTTAGATACATAGCCCTACTTAAATCAATATGAATTAAGCTTCTAAAAACATTATTTGTAATCTGGGCCTATGGTGCTTGTACCTCAGAATAATCAGGAGAGATTTAATATGCATGGTTTGTTTCCCTGAAGGTTGAGCAAGAGCTGTGGTCAGCCAAAATTAGAAATGACTCAAGATGAATGGATAAATAAGTTTCCCAGATTTGAGCTTCTATTGCAGACTGAGGCAACTGCATATAAGGGCAACCCTTCTGTACTGATCAGTGGTCCTCACCTATTTCAATGGCAACAGGCTTCCTGTGGGATTTACTGTTTTATAGAATAGACACCATCTGTGCTGGTGTCATGTTGTGGATAGGTCTGAAAGCATAGATAGGAATTATGGTGACACTAATTTTTACAGGAAATATTGCCTGGCTAATAGCATTTGGCCATGCTCTCATTCTTTCACAGCTTTAACTGCTCTGAAAATCCAGGAATACCCATCAAACTAACAAGAAGTGACTTTATAGTATGGTCATAGACACTGAATTCTCTCAAAGATAGGAAAGCCAAGAACTGTTAAAGAAACAAAGGCTTTTCTTAATTGTGGGCAGTTTGTAGTCGGGTTTTGGGGTGGGTTTCTTGCTTGTTTGTTTTCCTTGGTATTTTGTTACCTATTTATTAAGTAATCCATTTGGGATTGGAGGGGATGATGACAACAATAAGATACAGTGATTTTGACATCTTACGTGAATAGAAAGTGCAATTTCAGAATCACTTTGCACACTTCCACACAGTTTAATTTGTTCTTTGCTTAGTCTGTGCTCTGTAATGTTGAGTACAAGGTATCAGCAGCTCATCATTAACCAATCACTTCAAATTCCAGGATCATCATAGTAAAAGAAGCTAAATAGCATGTATTTTGCAATTTTATGGGTTTGCATAAAATTGATTTCAACTGTAATTGCATTTTCAGAGAGACACAGTGTTTCATTGAGATTTCCATGAGGAATCAGTGTGTTTTGTGATATTTCCAATTTGATATACAAATTAATGTAGAAAAAAAAGAGAAAGAAAAGGAACACTGAAAAGAACAGAGTATAATTTTCGAGCAGAAAGTAAAATTATAAGAAGTTAAAAAAGTCAGAATTTGAAAGAAGATTGCTGGCGAACTGGGGCTGGGGAGGGGGGAAAGACATAAAGGAATACAGAGCTTTCAAAAGGAAAAATTGAAAGTTATACATAAATCCTAGAGAAGATAAGCATGGAAAGAAAAAGTAATAGTGAAAACACCACCACAGAAAATTGTGGTCTGGGTAGCACTATATACTCACCAGACAGTTCACAACATCAGGAACTAACATTTTCTGTATTGTAAACATTGAATCTTCCCATTAGTGTGTTTGTGGGGTTTTTTTAAACCACTCCAATCCTCAGAGTGTATCTTGCTATCCAACAATCTGAAGCAGGGGGAGAACTTGGTAAAGCACAGATGTTCTAGGTTTCCTAACTACTCCAAATGACTTTGAAATCATAAAGCCATAGTTGTGCTGAAGGCAAAGAGATAAAGCTTTCCTTGCTTCTGCAAAGCCATCTGCCATACCCCAGTTTGCGGAACCATTCCAGGTGGTGCACAACCTGGCTCTGTCCAGTTGGATACACAAATGAGATGTTTATGCTATAAGGGATTTTCAAGATTCTTTAGAGATAACTGTTCAGCTGGCATGTTCTGCCTCATTGCTGTTGGAGCAAAGGCCAAGGTCACCACAGCAGAGTCTCTGTCTTCCCAAGCACTGCGGCTTAGGATTGTATTCAATGGTGCTTTAACATGGATTCATCTGCAGTTTGCAAGATGAACCTACACTTTACAACTTTACAACTAAGAATTATTAGTAGTACTGTTCTCATCTTCACCCAAAAGCTAGGAAAACTGTAGCAAGACTATTCTGCTGGCTTGAAAATATGTCAATTGTTCAATAGTCAAATAGAAAAAGCCCCCATGAGAATCTGTGATGGACATTCAAACAATCAGATTGCTGGTTGAGACACTGAGTGGGACAGAGGAAGGAAAAAGGGAAAAGTAGCTGAAACATGGCATGTGACTTAATCTTAGAACTCAGACACTATGATGAATATTGTCTTCAATGAAAAAAGTAGCCTGCTATTATGGTGTGATTTGGGGTAGCTCTATAAGTCTCCGCCAGGATTTTGCCATTAGATCAAATCATTTTGCACACATCTTGAATAACTCTTTCTTTTGTTTTTCCTTCTTAAATTACTGCTGCTACCTTTCCCATATGACACACCTATTCAGACATCAAAATTTTCCTCTGGATTTCAGCTTTTGTTATTTTGCCAAATTTAGATTATTCTACAATCCTGTAGGTCACATGGGCAATGGTAGAGACATGGTGGAACAGCTCAGCACCACAGAGCTCTGCCATGGATGGCTACCAGTTCTTTGGGACAGACAGATTGGGAGAGAGATGAGGTGGAGTTGCTGTGAACACAGAAGAGCAGCAGGGAAAGTCACAAGTCCTGTTTAGGGACAGACAATGAGGCAGCCTTGGCTGCCAAAAGGACAGAGGTCCTCTTAGCAAGTCTAGCATGAGCCAGAAATGTGTCCCTGTGACGAAGAAAGCCAGCATGATCCTTAATCCGGGGATGAGTTAGGCAGAGCATCAGGGCTGGAGAGAGATGATCCTTCCCCACTGCTCAGCCCTGTGAGATTCCCAGACACAGGACAAGAGGCAATGGGCACAAACTGGAGTTCAAGAAATTCAATTTAAACATCAGAAAAAAAAAAAAAATGTATTCCTGTGAGGATGATAAAACAATTGCACAGGTTGCCCGTAGAGGTTTTAGAGTCTACGTCCTTGTGGGTATTGAAAAGCCACTGGGGCACAGCCATGGACAAACTGCTCTATGTGTCCTTCTTTGGGCACTGGGATTGGACTAGACAGTTTCTAGACATCCCTTCCTACCTCAACAGTTTTAAGATTTTATGGTATTTAGTTCAGACAGATAGCCACAGAGCAAATCTTGAATACTACAATTGTAAACAGTTTTAGGACCTCAGCAAGTTTCGGATTTCAATTTATATGTTGTACTGCATCATCTGTATTCAATTTAAGTGGTTGTCAAACAGAAAGATATGTCAGTGCTCTTTAAACCATGTATGCAAACAGCTCAGCCTTAAAAATTATGTCAAGAGTTTGTTATAAAATTAAAGAGATGCTGTTAATGTGTTTTTTAACAACTCAGAATGACTAATATGCAGGAAAGGGCATGGAACCTGAATGGCAGCTGCTTCCTTCCCAGTTAGCTTTCATGAAAGGTGGGTTTAATCCACTATTAAGTAAAAGAACTTTTAAATTTAAATTTACACGCTTTTAAAGGCAACTTTTTCTGACTTTTCTTTAGATTCTGAAGTGAATGAAGGTCTTATAGTTATGAATAAAACTAAAAGAGCTTGAGAAGTCTTCATATTCAGGTGCAGAGAAGCTAGATTCAGGAGCACTTGTGTCTTGATATGAGCAAATATATATGTTGTGTTTGCTATAACAGTGTTCTGTATTTTCTCTGCTATTTGTCTCCTCTTTTCTGCTACATTTGCCTTTCTACCAGACTCATACAGACATCTTATAGGTTGCAACACCATAACTTTGCTGAACTATCTAATTTTATCTGTG
>JAWWMO010000138.1:37288336-37305600 GCA_035047845.1 Dendrocincla fuliginosa | reverse complement strand
CCTTTCTACCAGACTCATACAGACATCTTATAGGTTGCAACACCATAACTTTGCTGAACTATCTAATTTTATCTGTGGCAAAGATAAATCATAGAATAATTTAGGTTGGAAAACACCTTTAAGATTATTAAGTGTAAAGCTAACGCTGCCAACTGCACCACTAAGCATGTCCCTAAGCACCACATCTAAACATCCTTTAAATACCCCCAGGGATGGTGGTTTTCTCAGTTTCAGACTGTACAGGTCAGCCTTGCACTAATAATCATCTGAAAGTCAGATTGTCAGTAAGTTAGCTGATCTTTCATGACAGTTGGAGAGAAGAATACCTTCATATGAAGACTGATTCCTATCCAAAAACTACTATCCACAATAGATAAAATCAATCACTTTTTAGAAGTGCTTTTCGCTATTACCTGTGAAAACAAACTCCAACTATTTTCCACATTCATCACTTTACTTTCTAGCCCATGTCAATCAGACAAAGTGAGTCTTGTCTGCACTCACTAACCTAATTAGAGTTAATTTTTAACTTTTTTTTAAAAAAATCTAAAGTATTTAAACCCCAACTCAATATTCAAAATTAAATATTACTCATTATTTCAAATTATAGCCTTTTAGACATGGTCACATAGGAACTTTTCTAGAAATATTAAAAGGTGTATTTTAGAATTTTTGTGGTCTGCAAGTGTTAGACTATATCTGACAATCTACAGAAGTCCGCAAAAAAAATTGTGGAAAAAATTTAGGGAATGTAGATGCATGAGAACGCAGATGTATGGGAACAAGGGCCAGCTGGATGAGTTGGATAGTTACTTTCTCAAATTAATGACTATGTGGATCTTAAGTATGACATTTGGGGCCCTTGAAATGGGTAGGGGGAAAAAAACCATCCGCCCCCAAGGCACAACCCACCTCCCCCCAAAAACAAACAAACCAACCAACCAAAACAAAAAACACTTCAGAAAACAACTTGTATTTCCATCAGATACAATTAGGCCAACTCACAGATAATCAGTAACCTGGAGAAGATAAGACAGCTAAAATGCTAGATCCTAAGAAAATTAGAATAAAAGATGCAAAGTAAAGGAATAAGAATAGACAAAATGCATCCCAAGTGGAAAAATTTAAGCTCTGAAAAAATCTTCTATTTTTTTCTTGAAAAGGAGTAAAGCAAAAACTGCCAGGTCCGCCAGGTAAAATACTCAAGGAAGGTCCAGTAGTGAGTTATGGATACTAATTCAGATAGAAAGGAAATAATAAGAATTTATTCCTTTTATGCCACTGAGCCTTAAATTTGGGTAATAGCCAAAAAGCATTTTATGCATTCACTTCAGTATAAATCCAGTTTTAATCCCTGGTAATGGGGAGTGACTTTTTATAATTTTCAAGAAGAGCTATATCAGAACCAAAAAAGCCTGTGATCTTTCAAGGCATCGATACCAATCACCATAGAACTGAAATTTAATTCTATGTCATATTTAATATTTAGTACATGGATACATGTACTTGGGCACCGCTGAAAATTGAAGCATCTTTAATGAATGCAAATTGCCCAATACCTTAATCAAGTACACTAAAGATAGGTAAACATACAACAGTTTTCTTACTAGAAGATATCTTTACTTACAAATATTAGGTACCCTAACATTCATTTAACCCTAGAAAACACCAGAGTTATGAAACAACATACAGTGTCTCAGAAAAAAGAGTGCATGTGTTTCAGGGCTTATCCAGTTCAGGATACCTGACCAAAATATGTATGGAGCCTGCTGCACTATGGCACAGAACTGAATTCTAGAAGATCCATGGGACAAATTCACATATGAACATATGTAACCAGGCATTTAAAAGTAGAAGCTGGTATGTTTTTATTTAAAATTACCTATTTCCTCCTTTATTTTTCTACACTTTTCCAAGAATAATTATCCCAGTCACTCATTCAGTTGCTTTTCAAGCTGTAAAAGTTTAAACTGCTAAAAGAAACACATAATCACTAGGGGACAAATTCCTCTTTGGAATCCCACTGTTAATTTGTACTTGTAACTCAGTTGCTTTTTTTAAAAAAATATTTTAGCAATCAACATTTTTAGTATTCCGCAGTGTTTTGTTCTGAAACATTTTCATGTAAGCAGAAAAAAACCCAGAACGTAGTTATTATACCAATTACTGAATCTTAACTCTCCAATACACGAACTCCTTTTCCTTCTACACACAGTTTGGCTTACATTATTTGCTACTGTTTTCCTTTAAAATACCTCAGTCTCACAAATGCTGCAACATAAATCTTCCTGTTTAACACAGAAATCATGAATGTGCTTTAACCACATGGGTTAACTATGGGTTGACAAAAGCAGAGAAGACCTAACACAGGCTTATGTGATAGGATGTTAGTTAATTCATAAACCTTGACTCAGGGTGAGCCAATTCTACATATTCTGTAGAATTTCTATATGGGAATTCATAATCAGGCAAAATAATTGTCTGTCATGCTTGTGGGGAAAATTCACCTTTAAAAGTTTGTTTTCTTACCTTCTACAATTTAAGGCAAAATATTTTTGATCCAGGTGGACCAATTATGTGTTTCCAGACATGTTCTTTTGAAAAGGATATGGTAGTTATATTAGTAACATATGCTGAAAATACGTCATTTGGCAGTCTTTTTTTCCCTCTTTTTCCTCTGTTCTAGAACAAGTCATTTGTGAGACAGAATGTATCTTCTATCTGCCTCAACGCATAGTGGGCTCTTTTCTATAGAACATGGAAGTACAGCAAATGGATGAGAATAAAAGGGCACATTGGCATAGTTTCAACATCAGCAGTGCTTCCAGACATGAATGTTTCTTCATGTAGTCATGGAATTTCAGGATATTCTCAAAATTTAAAAATTAACTGTTAATACTAACTGAAAGAGAGAGAGAGAGATTAGATGGATAGATTAGATAGATGATAGATGATAGATAGAGAGAGAGAGAGAGAGACAGTCAGATAGGCAGATAGATGTAATTAGCTGTATGTTTTTCAATTTCTCTTCAGGGGAATAAAATCATTAAATAAATTTATCTTGGCAAGCTAAATAAGTAAGAAAAATTGTGTAAATATTTGTCAACCATGCACAGGTATATTAATTTATTCTAGCCTTTGTACAGCTGGAAGAGCTAAATAGATTACATATATCACCATGACAAAGATGAGGTTTAGTAACCTGAAAAAAACATCAGCTTTCATTAATAAGTCAGAAGAGGGATGTTCCCACATGACTGAGTTCCCTGTGAAACCATTAAGCTCTGTTGAAAAAATCAGTTCATAGAACTTGTAATTCTGAGTTAAATTTTCAATAAAATATAAAAACAAAGCAAATGAAAACTCCAGCCTCTCACAAACAGCACCAGTAAGCTTATCAATGATGGTTTCAAAAGTCTCAGTATTCATAAAACAAGTAAACAAAGAATTAAATACAACTAGGGCACTGCATAGTATCAAGGTGTATCCACCTGCATCCTTTTGTGAATATTTTCCATGAACAGTGTAGGCATCTATATTTGTACTTTTTCCAGACAGCAAAATGTGGGTTTTTTTTCTCAAATAGGAAAATATTTCTTTTGAAATCTGTTACATGCAATATAATATTTCTAGAGTGTCAAAATTGAAACGAGATTCTAGTATGATTTATTTCTAAATTGTGATGTAAAACCAAGAGTTGCAATATTCCTTTGGAAAATTATTCCTTTTTCATGGCATAGCAGATTGATGTTTGTTCTAGGAGTTGTTAGATTTTGTGGATGGGATTGTAACTCATGAAAAACAAATTATACTACCTAGAGAATAAAAAAAAAAGAAACCACTTTTTTTTTTTCACCAGAATAAACCAGCATTCAAAGGATCTTCTGTGACAACTAAAGAGATTTTTGAGGCAAGACTGTAAAACTTAGAACACCTTCTAAGGTATAATCTCAATAAGCAATAAAAAATATTGCCAAGTAATTAGAACCATTTCTCTTTTTTTTTTTTTTCGGCAATGCTTGTTCATTAAATTTTCATTTTTCATTTTAATCTTAGAACCAAGTCAGTTTAAGGACTCAATCTGGACAACTGTAATGAGCTGTTTGACATTCAGTTTTGAGTAGGCTGCTAGCAATGAATTGACACAGTAAGTCTAAGCCTTGACAGCTAAACACAGAAAAGTAATACTTATGAAATATTTAAGATCCTCGCACAATTGCATGATTATACTGTCACATCTCTAAAGGATGACTGAAAAATAGCATTGCTATCTTCAGTTCTAATCTTATTGTATCAGGACCCAACCCATTTTTTTCTTATTTGTTCAACAGGTGAAATTAGTCACCCATCTTTTCTGGTTCTTCCAGCTAGCAATGTTTAGCCTAGTTCTGTACATATAAGAGCCTACTAGAAAACAGAAGGGAATTATCCTGTACTTTATTATCCTTATCCATCCCTCTCTGGTATATTTTTGCACCCTCTACTAAGCACGAGCACCCCTCAATGTAAGTTCCTCAGGTACTCTTTTCTTCACACAGTGATCAAACATCCATTGTTTTTCCCAATTTCACATTTGACTTCATTCCAGAGCCCCAGTAAATTTTTTTCCAAAGATTATGACTGGCCTTGCAGCCATTTGGAGCCCACCACTCTACTCCAGCCCTGTGACCCATTGCTCTGGGACTTGCTGCTGATTGTTAACACAAGACTGTCTGTCATCAGAGCATGAGTGTTCCTGCCAGGGCACTCATTGGAACACCCTGCTGAGTGGGAGCAGAGTACTTTCTTGTGCCTATCTGTCCCATGCTGTGCAAAACCACATCACCACTGGCAAAGGAGTTTTATGATATAGGTTCTTCAAAAACACTGCTGAGGACTTTGACTTTTATTAGCAATTTCAAGAAAAGTAATCAGTGATTTGAAGAGCGGTAAACACTCTTGATAGCCCTGTGCTGTTACCCAACACAATCAATGTCAGTGCATCTAGAACGAAACAGTCTATTAAAATCATTGAAAAATATCTTTGTGTCTGAGCCAACTCTGATTTTCTTTGGGAGCAGCTGGGTTGTTTGTATTTTGGTTTTTTTTGTTTTCCTGGGTTTAGCATTTTTTTTTCTTTTCAATTTAAAGATACTTCTTTGAAGAAATTAGAAAGGGAAACTCTTTTAAAAATAATGCATTGAAAAAAAAAATCTTCCACAAAAAAATATTCATGAAAATAATTATGCAGACTTCATAAGATTGTAATACTGACAATAATAGAAAATAAACTAAATCTTGTGTATACAGTGTCACACTAACAGTTTGTTGATGACATTGTCTTCTTCTCCTGGCCCATCCTTTTCTTTATCAAGTTATAACTCTTCACACACCATAAACTTGTTTTCCTCCATTGAAAAAAAGCAAAACAGACAAGCAAACAAACCCTAAACCGAACAAAACAACAACACCAAAACAAACCAACGCAAAAACCCCCACAAACCCCTAAGCTCTCAATCCCAAAACAAAACTGAGACAAAAAAGTCTGCCATAAATCAGACTTGAAGTCCAGTTGGCTCAGCAGTTTCTTCTGATAGCCTCCAAAAAGTGAATGCTTATGGTAAATAATAGGATGATACTTTGAGTACTCTCTCGTCCTTCATCTATTTCCAAACTGAGCTTGATATTTTTCTGTCTAGCATGCCCAGAGAATGCATTATCCAGCAGCTATCCAGCCTTCTTTTGAAGTCCATGCAAATTCCCCATCCACAACAAACTTTGACAAGGAGTTTCACAATTGTCATCTGTTGCATGACAAATAGTTCAATTGCTTCTTTTGAAACCGTCTCTTGTTACCTTAATTTGATTTCTCAAGATCACTTTTGCACAGAAGAGGTGATTAGCTTTTCTGTAACCATCATCTAGAACCTAATTTTGTGCTCCTTTTCACTTTTCGTTTATTTCCCCCTCATCGATTTCTGGACATCATTCTTTGCACAAAGGTTGTTCCAAGGCCTTTTCCGTCCTTGTTATGCTTCTCTGAAATGTTTTCCATTTCATTACCTCCATTTTGAGATGATGGACTGAAACTATATAGAAGGGACTAAATTCTTATTTTTCTTTATTTATTTCTAAGAAGTCCTGCTTTCAATTTTGTTCCCCAATAACTACTGAGCTTTATATTTGCTTGTAAATTAAAATATATCAGCGTCCTGAGAGCTTTAGCTGGAGTAGTAATGGTCTGCTGTGCAGTCATGGACAGACCTCTTAATATTTTCTGTAATTTGCTTTGAAATCAGTGCTTTTAAAATACATGGTCTCTGCATTTCCAAAGTTTTTTCATCTTTTCTTGATCTTCTCTCGTCTTTAATGCTCATGTATTTCCTTGCCTTTTCTTACAGTGAGGTGAAAGAACATCAGCCAACTACAGTCTGGCACATAAAATGAACACAAACTATTTATTCTTAATAAAACACAGATATAAATTCAAGTTTTTAATCTTTCATATTCCTCCATAACATAGGCATCTACTGACTTTCAATACAGTTCACAAAAGTACTAAGGGTATTTTGGATGAACTGTCTGGATTTGTGCAAGCGACACAGCAAGAAACTGAATATACATCACCCACTTGTGAAAGACAGTGAAGAGCTCATGATGGCAGCTAGAAGAAGCAATAAAAGCATGAAATCCCATGGCTAAGAAGAGCTATTTCTATTTTTATGCACAAAAAGCAGTCACTCATTTGACTATTGTTTATGCTCCCACAGGCTGCAAAATCCTGTGAATGCCTTCATGACTGGGAGAGATGTGAATGTACACTGGCAAATGTGCAAAACAAGGAATACACCATTCAATGAAGAAAGTTTCATGTGTGAGCGAGTCTGAATAAGTGACCAAAACCCCCATTCCTTAACAGAACTGAGCCAAGACCAGTAGGGTAGTTCAGATCCTGTTTCTTAGACATCTTGTTGTAAAGAGACTTCTATGTTTAGATGTTTTTGTAGACATCTTATGCAAAAGATATCCCAGTTCTGTCAGTATTCAGCTAGCAACTAGATGACCTCAAGCCTTCCAAACTTCTGGCATAAACACATGTTTCATGCAAATACAGTCTATAACTGTCAGTAATAGACACTCATGTAAGGAAAAGAAAGATGAAAGAGCTCAGGACTGCTTTTTATTCCTGCCTAGCAGTCAAAAAAAACCCAAAACAAACAAAAAAACCAACAACTGTGGGTTTTTGTGTTTAGTAGCTAAAACCACTACAGTATCAAAAAGTACATGAAAACCATCACACTCTACCTGTGGAGAAAAGAACCCTGAAAAGTTTTTCAGGGACTGCCCTGAGGCAGTCTCTACTAGCTTACAGTTGGGATAGGAAATAATTTTCTTCATAGTGCCTTGTATGGTGCTATGTTTTCCACCTGTGACCAAAGCAGTGTTGATAACACAGGGGAGTTTTATAAAAGGTCCTTTATAAGGAAACATTTATAATAAAAAGGAAGCCAAGCGCTACTGGTTTTAGCCATGTCATTTATATATGAACTGCTGTACTGATTTAGGCAGTCATAAATCTAGTTTTCATCACAGTAGCTTCTATGGGTCTAAGTTTTGGATTTGTGGCCAAATAGTGTTGATAATACAGGGACATTTGAGCTATTGCTGAGCAGTGCTTAAAAAAGCAGTGCTTTTTTTCAAAAAGCAGTACTTCAAAGAGCAGTGCTTTTTTGCTTCTCACACTGCTCCACCAGCAAGGAGGCTGGAGGTGCACAAGTAGCTGGGAGGAGATGTGGCCAGAACAGTTGACCCCAACTGACAAAAGGGATATGCCACAGTGTATAATATTTTTGTTCAGTAATAAAAGCTGGGGGAGGCAGGAAGTGGGATGTTCAGAATTAAGATGTATGTTTTCTCAAATAACCATTAACACGAGAGAGCCCAGCTTTCCTGGGCTGTTGGTGACTGGACACCTGCTTGTCCATGGGAAGTAGTGCATTAATTGGATGTGTGGCTTTTGCTTTCCATATTAAACTGTCTTTATCTCAACCCACAAGTTTTCTAGCTTTTACTCTTCTAATTCTCTGCCCCATCCCAATTTTGGAGAGTGAGCAAGAAGCTGTGTGGGCAATAGCTGCCTGCTGGGGTTAAACCATAAGAGAAGTCTCAAAATTTTCATTAACTTACATTATCTCACATTTTAAAGTAATGAAAATACATAAATTAGCTAAAATACTCAGTTTTTAAGAATCCATGTAAAATTATGAATACTGCATAATATAAGTATCTAATAAGTAGATAATTTTAAAAATTAAAATTAATAAATACTGGAAGTGTACAAGCTCAAATTAAAATCAAACTAAAATATTGTTTTCATATCCAGTTTCAGGAGTATAGAAAACTTTCCAAAATACTTGGATCTTTTAATTTAATGATTTCTCATAAAAAGGTCAAGATTCCTTTAGTTCTCTTTTGGTTAAAAAAAAAAAAATAAATAAAAATGAAATAAAAGAAAAATACTCACTCCAAATGTTTTTAGAGTAATTTATCATATTCATCATACCAAAGATTTCTGGGAAAACATTCAACTCCTTCTATGCACAAGGTCTTCTCATGGACTCATCGAGTCAACAATGTATACAGAAAGTAATTGTGTCAGCAAGATCATATTCAATACCTCCTGAGCTATGCTGGCCCTCTTTCTATAATTATTCTTGTCCAGCTAAACTCTACTATTAAGCACACAGTTTAGCTGGAAAAGATCAGAACAAACTCACTCTGTGATCCTTCAGAGATTAAACTTATTTCCAGAAAGAGGGAGAACTATTTCAACCTTTCAATTATTTTAACCTTTCAAACTTTTTTTTTTTAAATATATATTGCATTTCCATAACACTGAAGGACTCTGTTCTGGATATGGTTTCAAACATAGCCAATAGATGAAAATCATTATTTTTTCCAAAAATATTTTCCAGCTGCAAAGGATCACACTATTAAATGTCACAAGCCACTAAAAAGACTACAGATAATTTCAAAGTTCCTTTAGTGATTCAAACTTTTCTGCATTTTTGAGAGTCATTATGTTGTGAAAAGGAAACATCAGCCCTCAGTCCGGACTCCAAACTGCTGTCCAGAGATAGTCTACACCACCAGCAGGAGCAAATTAAGGCTGACATTGTTTGTTAGCTTAGGAAAGTACAGCAAACTGCTATTGCCATTATGCTTTTCCCCTAACAATCCTTGCTGAAAAGACATTCAGGGCAAGAATAAGATGAAAAAAGAGAGAACATTGTACTGACCAGGACTAAATTTAGGTTCCCATGTCTCAGTTAATTCCTCTTGTTTTTTAATCATCTTTTCTGCCTTGAGAAAAGTAGATAATGTTCCTTCCTGCTGAGGTCACTAGTAGTTTTACAGATATAGCACTTGGCCACCAGAGATCATTACTTAATTAAGGTACAAAATAAAAGTGCTGTAATGGGGTTCATTAATCCGAGCAATGAGAGTAGGTCAGTGTTAAAACTAACACAGAAATAACAATGGATTTCGTATCATGTCAGTACAGCATGCTTAAACCTCAGGGAAGAACTGTCATGGTCTACTTGTCCAACTGCAGAAGCTGACCTCCTCAAGCTATGTTTTGAATAACTGTCACAGGAGAGCAAAAGCTTCTTCTTCAGAGCCTCAGGCTCCCAGACTGTTTAGTCTATCATGATGATACAAACTCTGAGGAGGTATTTTCTATGTGCAACACATTTTTAAAATTATGCCTACATGATTTTGCATAAATATATTTCCATTTTTATCTTTGTGTCAGCAAAACACATTGCTGAATCACATATTTCAAACAAAACTTTGGTGATCTGAAGGAAAAAAAAAATCCACAAAAATATGACCTACATAAAGGCAATTATGTTTTATGTTTGATATCAAAAATTGGATGCCCCATCCCTGAAAATGTTTAAAGACAGATTGGATGGGACTTTAAGCAGCCTAGTCTTGTAGAAGTTCTCCCTGGCCATGGAATGGGAGTTGAAACTGCTTGGTCTTTAAGGTCACTTTTAATCCAAATGATCCTGTCATTCTAATTTATGATATATATATATATATACACATGCACAATTTAAGTTACTAAATATAGATTTATTTTAAAATTATTTAGTGACTTTCAAATAATCCTTTATCTTCAGTAAAGGAGAAATGTTCAAAATATTCCATTATCTAACATGCTACTGGATGGAATACCCATTTCTAGGCCAGTATTTTGGTTTACAGAGTAAATTAAATATATATATATATATTTCATGATTAAGAGGGAAATTAACTAGTCTATATGCAAAAGCCCAAGAGACTGGATTCTCTCTAGAAGTGTAGGAAGATTTTGAACAGGGAAAACCAGAAGAAGCAAGATCTGAAGCTGTTACTCTGCCTCTCGGTGTTTTGGTTTGCAACCAGCATCAGAACTGCCTTCCAATGCACAAAGTCAGTGGCTCCTTCTGGACTTCCCATGTTTCTGCCCTTTAGGCAACAATCAGGCAGAGATAGAAAAGGTTCAACTTAAACACTCAGTGTTCATTTCAGGGCAGAACATAAATTTGGTAGCTTTTGGAAGCTGAGAATTGAAATAAACAAATGACAATTAATAAAATCAGAGCATATTATTTTACAGTGAATCAATTGTTTTCTGCTTCCCAGAGAGGATTTGCATCCTTTTTCTCTTAATAATCATTACCATACCTTTCAGTAAAAAACAATAATATTCTGAGGAAAACCTTCAACATTTAAGTAAATAACCAAAATTACCAAGTGTATAATCTTCAGTGTTCTGCCTGTTCTAAACAGCCAGTCTTGTCATAAGCATAATCATTGACCAAGGCATGAATTATATCTATTTAAATGATCCTGGAAATGGTCAAGGCAAGTTAGGAAGGGCTGTACCAGCCTGAGGAGCAGCAACCCAACGATATGTTTGACTTTGCTATATAACCAGGTAAAGCATGAAAGTATACCAAGTGTCCGTAACATAGGCCAGAAGATAGTATATAAGAAATATAACTTAAAAGTAAACAGACTCTACATAAAAAAACATCTTGAAGTGATATGTTACCAAGCCAAAAAAAAACCCAAAACCAAAACAAAAAAACCCGCAAAACCAAAGCAAACAAAAAAACCAAAACAAAACCCAACAACAAAAACCCGTCAAAGATTGATAGACTACACAAAATCATTTGCTTTTTGCACATCTGAGTTAATCAATAAATCACTGAGATAGTGGGATATTTAAAAAAACCAAAGTGTCAGATTCTGGGACAGAAAATATCTCAATAGTTATGAAAAGTAGGAAATGAGAGATAAAAAGAATTAAGGCAGAAAAAGCATCAAACTTGATACACTCATTAATATCTACAGATCTTTTAATTGTGGGAAGAGATTTTGAATTTACTACTTATACCTGCAATGTAGCAAAAGACAGAGAAGTCAGAAAATTTTTAAACTGCATAAACATGTAGATTCAGATAATTAATATAATAGAAAGCAAACTGGAATTTTAGAGTAAGGCATGAAATTCTGTTAGTCCAAACCTAGACTCCACAGGCTAGTCAACTCTTATTTAATTATTTCCTTTCACTAGATGATCTGAAAGTATAAGATATGAAAGATTGAATGTAAAATGGACAAATCTTTCAGCACTTTCAGAATCATTCAGGAAACAGAGACATTTGCTGATGATACAAAACTGGGGAAGTGCCTCATACACCTGAAGTCCGTGCTGCCATTCAGCAGGACCTTGATAGGCTGGAGAGTGGAGTGGAGTGAAACCTGCTGAGGTTCAACAAGGACAAGTGTAGGGTCCTATACATGGGGAGAGATAACCCTATGTACCACTACAGGTTAGGGGCTGGCCTATGAGACAGCAGTTCTGCTGAGAAGGACCCTGGAACTCTGTAGGTTGACAGGTTGACTATGCAGTGGCAGTGCGTCCTTGTGGCCAGGAGGGCCAATGGTATCCTGGGGCACATTGGAAAGAGTGTGGCCAGCAGGTCAAGGGAGGTGATCCGATCCCTCTACTTGGCCCTAGTGAGGCCACATCTGGAGTGCTGTGTCCCGTTCTGGGCTCATCAATACAAGAAAGACAAGGAGAGATTGGAGAGGCCAACAGAGGGCCACAAAGGGGATTAAGGGACTGGAGCATCTCTCTTATGAGGAGAGACTGCAGGATCTGGGCCTTTTTATTCAAGAGAAGACTGAAAGGGGAATCTCACTAACACATAAATATTTCAAATGTGAGTGTCAAGACTATGGTGCCAGACTGTTTTCAGTGGTGCTCACCAACAGGGTGATAAAAGAAGGAAAAAAATCCAGAGTGGCAAAAAAAAGAAAAGTCTACATGACTTAGTTTTAGTAATTTACTTTTTTTTTTATTTTCCTTTTTTTTTTTTTCAATTTCAAGTGTCTTTTTACTTCAAATTTCTTTTGGTAGTGTGACAAATCACATAAAACCTAAACAATTGCTAAATACAGCAAGAATGTGTTCTCTTATAACCAGGAGAATCCTTGGTTTAGAAGTCAAATTTTGACAGCAGAAAAGCTGAGAAAATTACTGAGAAACTTCATTCAGTACCATCATATCCTGGAGCTTAAACTAAGTTTTGTGCAACAGAGTTCCAGTTTTCCTTTGGATTTTTATATGTAGGTAATCCCGTGCCTTTCCCTATGCCCAGCTGGATGTAGGCAGCTTCTGAATGGGAAGGTATTCAGTTGCATTGGTATGGTATCAAGGTACAGAGTTTCCCTTCCTGAGGAGCAGAATACATCATTGCATTCAATACCTCACTGATGTTACTATGTAACTTCAAACTAGCTTGTGTGTAATTAGCTTAGAGACTCTGCTAAGTATATTAATACTTGTTTAGACCTACAGAATAATGTATTTTTTCAACTGTTTGCACTGATCTTTATACTTCTTGCATATAACCCCTAGAGCGCTATGAGTCAGATTTTTATCAAGAGCAAAATTTACTTTCCTTCAGTTGGAGTGGGGAGTCACAGTGTTATAGCTAGTTGTTAAGACTGACACGGCATGAGTGAGACCATGATTGGCCCCTGCATTGGTAATTTCAAAATCAAGGGCTTCCATCCCATGCCCTCTTCCTTCCCTTGACCTCCCCCAAAAAGTTATTCTTGTTTGGAAACAGCTATCTCCCCTGACCCTGATCGTTATTTTTTATGTCAGCAACTATCAACATCTATCAATACCTTTTTCCTAGCCTGATGAGATTCAAAACTAATATTCTAGTATCTTCTTAATGAAATTAAGAAATTAATTATAAATTTTATTTTATTATTTGAAAATAATATAAATTTATGAGATATCAGTGGTCAGTTTAGTGCAAGAGAATACTTTTGAGTTGTGGTGGGTTTTTTTTTGGGGGGGTTGTTTGTTTTTTGTTGTTTGTTGTTTTTCTTAATTAAAAAAACAGCAGTGTAATATGTGGTCTACACACAGCTAATATTCACTTACAGAGCTGAGATACCAACAAAAAGAATTTCACCCTTTGTTGTAAGTTTCCACTTATTGTTAATGAAAATGCATTATTTCACTATG
This sequence comes from Dendrocincla fuliginosa, assembly GCA_035047845.1. Lineage (NCBI taxonomy): Eukaryota > Metazoa > Chordata > Aves > Passeriformes > Dendrocolaptidae > Dendrocincla > Dendrocincla fuliginosa. The sequence goes on along the minus strand of JAWWMO010000138.1, from coordinate 37,292,015 downwards.
AAGTTTGAAACCATAAATAAAAACAGAAGTAAAAAACACTTTAGCAATTGATAAAGTCAGATTATTGACAAAAGGAGAGTAATAGTTAGATGAATTTTTTAAGCTTTAATAGATATGAATATGTTTCACAAGGTGACAATATTCACTGAAACTTAAGAAAAAAATAAATTGTTTTTATTTAACTACAATAAGTATTATTCAGTACAAAGATAGTGATGAGTAGGAAAAAATTATTAGAAATTTATTTTCACGAACATTCACTAACAGCAAACACACAAAGAAAAATCAATACAAAAGAGCATGACTAAAGAAATACAATCATATCTTGCTGAACTATTTAAAAGTATGTCAAGCCATCAGTTCAGACAATTACCCATACAAAACAGCAAAAGACCTCCACCAAACCTCAATACAAAACTAAAAAAAAACCAGATAAAATCTATTACTCTACCAACACCTTGTCTGGAAGAATGATTTAAAACAAAATAAAAGGTTCAACTTTTACAGCATAAATACGTAGATAAATCAAAGGCAACCTTTCCTTCAGACAAGGTCAGGAAATCCTAAAGCATTCTTTTCCCCCTCTGTTCATAATATTCTCACAGCAGAGAGGAAGTATCTTATCTAATTACCTTGTAAACATCTAAAAAGCCAAAAATAAACAAAAATAAAGCAACTAACTAAATAACAAAAACAAAACAACAACTCCAACTAAACAAACAAACAAAAAAAAAACTCAAAAAAGACACCAACAGGCTCCAGAAAGTAAAAAATTCTGTCACATTTCTTATTATGTTACTATTACCAAAATCAATCACACAACCAAATCTGTAAATGAAAATCAGAAATTGTTTTTCTCTGGAATCACTAATAAGTACTTAAGTCCAAGCAAATTCAACTTAACCACACTCTGCAAGGTTTTTTCAGTGTTTATTAAAGTATTGAAATAGTCTTATAAAGAACGTGCATAGCTGTTCTTTAGACTGTATATCATGTTTAAACAAAGTATATGCTTAAACAGAGACAACATTTTTGAATTGGTAGATAAACTAGAAATGAATTAGTAGAATGGCATGATGAGTGCGACTACTTCCAGAACTCCATTCTGGAAATAAAAGTTTTATTCTTTTTCTCCTAAAGCTGCTTTCAGTGCTCAAAAAGTATCTGACTTACCTCATCATTGTAAGGACATGATGAAAAGAAACAAAAAATAATAAATTCAGAAAGCTAATTTATTGCAAAAACCTGTTAGCTATATTTGTTACATGAGAAAATAGCTCAGCATGGATTGCTTTATTACTTAAATGCTAGGATTTTAATTACCTGAGATTCAGTCCCTAATAAAGCATTCACGCTGCTTTGCGTGGGTGGGAAAATATGTACAACAGGCACAGGAAAAATTTCTGTCTGACCACTATTTGAATTTAGTTTAGTGCAGAAGTGTTCTTTAAAAACATCATTGATCCTGAAAATAAGTGATCAGTGCAGAATGTGAAATATTAACAGTAACAAGTTTTTTCAATAAGCTCTCAAGCTTTTTTTCCTATAATGTTGAAGAAATTAATGGATCTCAGGTATATGTATGTGCCAATTTTCTAAACAGAGGAGTGCAGAGAGTTTGCAGCTGAGTTAAACAGGAATTATTTTAATTTGCATAATCTCAATCAGCCTTGCTTTTATAATCTAATGACTATGTCATGGATGGTTTCATCTCATTGTAATTATGTCAATAATTTTAAATTAAGACCCAACAAGGACAATGGTGATTATAAGAAAACATAAGGATATCTCTCTAGCATAGACTTATTCTCATAATAATTGTCTATGACATTCACTGTTAGGAGATCAAATTATGATCTCAATTTTGCATATTTTCATCAAGTTCAGAATGTAGATTTATTTCAGTCAACACTTTACAGTCTTCTAACCAGAAAAGAAAATAGAGGACACAGCTACATCTAGAATAATTTCTCAAAAGTACACAGCATAAATCAAAGTGTGGAAAAGAAGACAGGACAGCAGTGATGATGGAGTGTGACTTAAGCAGTAGGCTGGTACTGACCTGGGTCATACCCCAAAAAAGACTCTAGGTATGTCTTGTCCTCACATATATGTGCCTGGGAACTTAGGTGCCCTATTGTGTCTCCTGATTGAGAAAGTTCATGTTGTTTATGTTACAAGTTGTACCATAGGCAGTGCAAACAGACAAACTAAGGATGAGTGTGCAATTGTTCACTTGCCGAGCACACCAGAAGAATACCTTGGACATTGCACAGAACCCACACAAGTGTTAGGTCTAAGCATCATGACTTTACCTAGCAAAGAAATGTTTGCTTTTAGTCTTTCTCAGATGTGTTCCCAAGACAAACAAAATTGTACCATCACAAAAAATAAATGCTAACATTAAGTTCTTAAGTCAGGAGTAACAACAAAAGGACCTCATGGTGAATACCGGTGGTTTTTACTGCATTGAATGGTACAGAGGCCATATGGTCCCTTTGGACGTATTTGCAGCCAAAATCAGGTTGGTGCTTAAAAAGGAAAAAAAATAACATGAAAGGTCATATTGAATAAAAACACATTTGTGTCATACAGTGTCAAAATCATAGCCCAAACCCAGGAAATGTCAAGTCAAATCAAGTCATAGGAATGTCTCCAATGCAAGGTCCTGTGTGTGATTGTGCCTCATATGGGACATTTCACATTTACAAGTAGCTGTGTATGAAAACTTGTATAATACACACTCTATAAGGGACACATAACAATCTTGTCACCACTGCCTGCTTTGTATGTCCTATGCTCAACATCAGCCTTCCAAACTTATGGTAAAATCAACAGTTAATAGCATAACAAATTTTTTATATTGTGACTAGGAATTGTAAATTTTTCCCTACTCCTGACCTGCTTTCAACTGTGCTCTTCTGTGCTGGAAGACAACTATTTCATTTGAATCCCTTTAACTGAGCAGAAAACTCTGTTAAGTGTCTGCTGTAACTGAACTTTATGTATTGCATTCATCTCATCCAAATGTAATTATTTATAAATGGAGTGCCCACTGTAAGTTAGGTAAAGAGTGAAAAAATACTAAAATTCCTCAATTATTTGATTTTTCATAGCCTAATGTTGTTTATGGTAAGTTAGTCTGATGAAAATTCTTATCCTTTCCACAATTATTGTCTAAAACACAAGCTTTGATAAAATTATTAGCTTTTTTGGTTGGTGAACATCAGTGAAGATGATTCTTATGTCTAGTAATTACAGCAGCTCTTTACACCAACATTTGTTCAGGATGAAAAAGGGACATTTTCAAGATGACAAAAATGTTTGGAACAACAACAGACATTTGGAAATAATTCTATGAAAATAAGTGTAACTGAGCAATTCAGTTTTCCTAGTAAATCCCCCAAAATGAGGATTTTTGTACAGCAGAGACAAATCTAAGTAAGCACGCAATGAGAAATCTCTTAAATTAATTTGTTTACCTGTTTGTTTGGTTTTTGTCACTAGAACATGATGGCTTATTAAGAACTGTCACTTTTTGCTAAACTAATTTCCGGTGTTAAATACTGGATGCACATAATTTCCAGAAGTCTTATTTTAAAAGGTAATTATGGGAAACTGGCCCAGAGAGAGGCTATTTGCACAGATGAGAACACCACAGACATTCCTGGACAATCTG
>JAWWMO010000138.1:37276157-37287107 GCA_035047845.1 Dendrocincla fuliginosa | reverse complement strand
AGGGATAGGTTGGGTGATTTTTTTTTTTTTTTTTTTTTTTGTTAAGAGTCTTTATTATCAGGTCATTATCTGGTTTTACATCCTACTTTAAGTGCACATTCACATCTATCCTCAAAGGTAAAATTGCTGATTATCCCATACTGTTTGTAAGATGGTGCATTTTTCACATGACAGGGGAAAGGACAAACAAACCACGGAGTGACAAAACTTGAACTAGATGAACTTACCTCACAGAAAGTATGAAAACAGCATCAGCCATCCATAGCCAGGATGATACCCATGGTCTATCTGCCAAATGTAGTCCCATACATCCCTGAAGCAAGCCAGTCTTTGGCTATGTCCACAATGCCGTGCTATTCTGGGCCAGATTACTCATGTGCCCTAACAGAGGGCAAAGACAACTCTTAAATTTCTCATGACTCATACAAAACCAGGAAGGACTTTTAGCATGATAAATTAAGTGTTTCTCAATTTTGAGCACAAGAGGAATGCTGAAGATTCATGATAGGTTCAACTCTGAGTTTTGATGAGGGGAAAAATGCTGTACTAACAAAACTGTTGAGAACAACTATCAGCAAAGACAGAAATAAAAAGCATTAGTCCTTACTTGTTCTAATGCAACAAGATCAATGGGTAAACATTTTTTTTGTGCCTGAGAAGATACTTACATTTTCCAACAGAGTTTGTGAAACAATAACATTTATGTGGATGATAAAGAAACACAATAACTAACTGTGAAGAATTAGTCATAAGCAAGAGTGAGATAAACATGTTTACATTTAAATTGCTATTTACAAATAGCAAAGTATTTCAACTGCCAAAGCATATAACAGCATGAAGATGTTTTTGAGCTCTGTAAAAAGAAAGAGATGAATGACAAACCAGAGACTCCTACAGCAGGTGAAGTGAAAGCCATTTGTTCTATATGTCTGGAGCCCAAAGAAATATACAATATCAATATGTGGAATTTAATTATACAAGAAAACAAAGATTTGATTTGATCTCAAAATGGCCCAGACGCACTTTGGATTTGCTTCTTCATCTACGAAAATGCTGACATTTTCTTATCTTGCTGTATTTGTGTACAAGGATACTTTACAATTAATTTCAGATTTATGTAAAAGCTATGTCTTGTATTGATTTTAATGAGTCTGATACGCAAAACCAATATAGTCAGCTTTCTGCATTTTAGGAGCACATAGAGGCACCTGATTTTGTTTGTGTCATCAGAACAGTGATAGAAACTTTTCTTGTGCTGGGATTACTCAGGAATAAGCAGCTGTAACCACTAGTTCACAAAACCTGTTGTCAGCACATGCCCCTTAAACTTTGGCCCATCCACAAAGTCTACAAATCTGTCTGATTGAAGAAATGATCAGGTTCTCAAATCTGCCGACTCACAGTGGTATGAATGGGCTCCAAGGACTTCACAAGCATATTTGCCTGTCTCAAACACTATTAAGGCCACAGAAGGACTTTGCCATAAGCTAAGCACAGAAAGGAGGGACAGGATGGCACTTACTCCAGGCCTGGTGGAGGCAAGATCTAATTAGCTCATCCTGGATATGTCATCCAGACAAAAATTACCACTGTGGCAAACTGTAAAGAAGCAACTATTCATATGTACGTCACTTGTCAAACAAATATCACCTCAAGTTATGGGATGGCATCTGTGATCACCAACATATGCTGAAGGCCTGGCCTTGAATGTGACATGAAACTTGAACTGTAAGTTGAGTCACCACAGTGGGAACTTGGGATAAGATAAAGGTGGTACAGTTGTCTGGGTGTTATCTCAGACATAGGTTGAGGTTAGCAAAGCTGGGGGAATTGAATGGATCACTGATAATGGACAGAAAGCATGCAGAATTTACTGGGCAACTCAACAACTGTGCTGAAATCAGCTCTGACTGGGTAAAAGGTAATTCCAGCAGGGGAAGATCGTGACTACTAACTCACAAACCAGCGACTCAAGAAAGGCAAGAGCTCAAAAGAAAAGACTGAGCATACATTAGAGAATATGTATTAGACAACTATGTAGCCAAATAGCATTTATTCCCTTTGTTTGTTGAAATGCATAAATAGAGAAAATTTTAATGACCTTGGGACCCCCACCATGAAGAAGCCCAGGGTGAAGAAGGACAAACAGGATGCCACTGGATGCATGGGTGGTGACTGTCTTTTACTTGATCTCTCTCACTGTCCCTCTTTCCTCTCTTTTCTATTTCTTTCTATCTGTCTAACTCTAATTCATTGCTTAATAAAATCCATACTGTTGATTTCAACAAATGGTCTCATTTGCACCTTAATTAGCATGGAATTGATATCAATATAGATATTAAACAAGACTGGCTTTAATACTGAACTCTGGGGAACACCACTCGTGATTGGACTCCAGCTGAATGTAACTCCATTCTCCACCACCACCCCCTGGGCCTGGCCATCCAGCCAGTTTTTAACCCAGCAATGAGTGTACCTGTCCAAGCCTCTGGCTGACAGCTTCTCCAGGATAATGCTATGGGAAATCAGGTTGAAAGCTTCACTGAAGTCCATCTAGAAAACAGCCACAGCCTTTCTCCTATCCCCTAAGTGGGCCACCTTGTCAGAGACAGAGATCAGATGATGCCCCATGATCTTCTTCCCTGGCACCAAGGTCAGAGTGAAAAGGCCATAGTTCCCCAATTCCTTCCAGCCTGTTATGTAGATGAGCATCACATTTGCTAACGTCATAGAGTATGATGAGTTAGAAAGGACCCACAAAGATCATCAAGTCCAGCTCCTGGACCTGCACAGGACCATTCCCAACAGTCACACCATGTACCTGAGATTATCATCCAAATGCTTCTTGAACTCTGTCAGGCTTAGTGCGCGTGAACACTGATGTGGGGAGCCTGTTCTAGTGCCCAACCACCCTCTGGGTGAAGAACCTTTTCCTGATGTCTAACTTAAACCTTCCCTAACACAGCTTCATGCCTTTAGCTTGAGTCCTATCACTGGTCATGAGACTGAAGAGATCACCACCTGCCCCTTGTCTTTCCTTCATGAGGATGTTGAAGTTAGTGATGAGGTCTTCCTTCAGTCTCCTCCAGGCTGAACAGATCAAGTGACCTCAGCCGCTTCTCACATGGCTTCCCCTCAAGGCCCTTCACCATCTTCATTGGCCTCCTTTGGACACAAACAGCTTAGTAGCTTTCTTATATTGTGGCACCCCAAACTGCACACAATATTCCAGGTGAGGCCACCCCAGTGCAGAGCAGAGCGGGACAATCCCCTCCCTCGATCGGCTGGTGATGCTTTGCCTGATACCCCCCAGGGCACGGTTGGCCCTCCTGGCTGCCAGGGCACTGCTGACTCATGTTCAACTTGGCATCTACCAGGACCTCCAGGTCCCTTTCCATAGTGCTTCTCTCCAGCTTCTCATTCTGTACCTACGACCAGGGTTGCCCCATCCCAGGTGCAGAAACTGGCACTTTCCCTTGTTAAACTTCAAATGGTTGGTGATTGCCCATCTCTCATTTGTCTAGGTCTCTCAGCAGGGCCTCTCTGCCTTCACTCTTTTCACACTCTAGTGTTGTCAGCAAACTCACTTACTATCCTTTCCAGTCCTGTGTCAAAGTCATTAATGAAGATGTTGAAGGGAACTGGGCTGAGGATGGAGTCCTGCAGAACCCCATTAGTGACCAGATGTCAACTTGATGTTTTCCCATTCACTATATCTTGTTGTGCTTGAACCGTGACCAATTGTAAATCATCATGCAACATGGTTATCCAGCTGTGTGCTAGACATTTTGTCCAGAAGGATACTTCTGAGAGACAGTATTAAAAACTTCTCTGAAGTCCAAAAAGGTTGAAATGGAATCCATTTTGCTGTTTTCATATAGGTAAGAATTATTTTCCCCTTGCTTTGTGTTTTGGCAGAAAATGATGGTTCTGATTCCAGGGGAATGGATATGGCAGCAAAGACAGCACCATGTATTTTGATAAGATTTGCACTCTTGTAAAGTAGCTATTTGCGTGTGTCATTTATATCTTCTCCACAGGACAAATCTATCTATTCCTGGTTTTCCACCCAACCAGTTAGTCTGCAGTAAAAAATTCAACTCATATTCAGAGTGAGTCAGGAAATTGGCCAGAGATGCAACTACAATAGTGATTTCAGAGCAGACATATCCAGAGGAAATCCCGTTAGGTCATCCTGAGCTCAAATGAGAATCCCACACAGGTAAGTGCATGTAGCCAACACCATCTACTGACTCCGATTTTTAATAAGCCTACCTAATGAAAATATTATTTCTTTAAAAAGTAATTTTTAAAGTTTGCCAGCTGCCATGGTTTTAGTATTGAGTGAATCTGTTAAATACATCCAGTGATATTAGCATAATTGCCAGCTATAGTAACTATAGCTAGCAATAACTATAGCACCTTTCCTGCAACAGCTGCAAAAAAAAAAGAAAACTTTTAGGCCTTCTCACCTCTGCTGGATCAAGTTATTCACACTGGTCAGTAATACTAGTACTAAGATGCATGTGTCTCCAAGATTATAGTCCATACATCTGAGCATGAGGATACAAGACTTTTTACAATTTATATATAGCATCATAAAAATATAATTATTGCCTAACTCAGTTTTTACTTTTCTACTATAATAAATATTTTGTATTTTGAGTTCCAGTTACCAATTTTTAAATAGAAAAATGTATTCCATATTACCTACTTAAACAACTGCATTTTTAAAATTGAAAAATGAAATTGAAATAAGTGTTTATTTTATTGACAAATAAAGGGGGGAAAGAGGAAAGAAAACATAAATTTTACCTACTACTTCATTTTCTATGAAACTGTAATGTATAAAACATGGGCCATCATTTCTGTGCTGGGGCTGGCTGGCAAAGGAAAAGATAGATGTTCCAGTGTCACAGAGTAACCCTGCATCTATAACACCCAATTTTTTAATATACTAATTTAAAGGAAAAAAATAAACTATCTTCACACTAGGAAGGCACTCACACACAGAGGGTAAGAAATTAAAATGCTAACAGATCTTTATTTGTGTTGCTACCTTGAATCCACTTGTGACTTTCAGTAAATTTTCTTCCTGAAGATCAATTTCTTCATGCCATGAAACAAAGCAACAGCACTAATTTTACTTTATACCGTTCCTGTTATCCACTGAAATCACCTGAAGTGAACTAAAGCCCTCAAAAAGCATAATGACCATTATGCTTTCTTATTAACATCAGAGGAAGCAGTAGTTGAAAGCAGGTCATGCATAGTTCATAATTTACTATCAGTTAATTATAAACCTCATAAATATCTTCTTCCTTAAGAAATAAAGACACAGTAAGCCCTCTGTAGCCCATGCAGCCTATTAGCATGTTAAAAATAAATTGAAAAAGATAAAAACTGCCAAGTAAACTGTAGAATTTTTTAAAGCCTAACTTATAGGGAAATTCGGTTACTGGAAATTATTTTTTCCTATAAAAATTTATTCTGATTACAGAATTGTATTAACCTACAAACAAATGACCAAAACCAGAAGAGCAGTCTCTCTGATACTACAAAAAATTACTCTTATTATATTTCCTGTATTTTATTCTTCATTGTACAATTTATATTCTGGTTTTGTGTTAAGGAACATTGTTGGTTGGTTTGTTTGATTTTGGGTTTTGTTTTCCCCTGGATTTCTCATGGTTTTCAAGGTCTTTCAGCTGGTCTAATACTTGATTTTTTGTGATCATAACTAAGAATGAGCAAAGATGAAGACAGTTTATTTACACAGAGTAATTTTTGCAAAGAATATAACCTTTTCTATGTTTGTTTTAAATTATCTACCATTTCTTACCATTATTATTAGTAAAAACATGAATTCTGTCTTTGCTTAAAGCAGATTAAATTCAACAAAAAAAGAGTTTCTGTTTTTAAATCATACCCAGAGCCATTTTCAATTTGAACAGGGTATGTATAAATACACCGTAGATTATACATCGTAGATTATAAAATACACCGTAGATTATAATTCTGCACCAGCTATGTAGGGGAATGTTTGATGAAACCAAGTAACTGCCCATGATCGATCTTGGAATAATTTCTACACCACTGTAGTTCAGAAGTATATATGCACGCACATGTACAAGCACACGCACGCACTTAAAGAAAAACGGTTCATAATCAGTGTGTATACTTTCTTATATAACAATGCCGGGAACTATAAAAATTAAAGGAATCAAGTTTAGTATGTGAAGCCCTGACTCTATAGACTGAAACTAGTTTAGAATGATACAGAGTATTAGTAACTCACATTTGTTATCTTATATATTTTTTAAAAATTACCAATTCTCACACAATTAGCAAAGATTTTTTCTTTTAAAAAATGTGAAATATTGCTTCTCAGCTCTGAAATTAAGGTAGTGAGTGTTTTTTACAGTAATAGCCCTAAAATTACATTAATGTATTTTTATAAAGACCTTTTGATGTCGTTTCAATTACAGAACAAAAGCAACACAATGTAACTGAAAAATGTTATTTCTCTAACAAACACCCTTCCAATCCAATGGAAGATTCAATTTATATAAACACATTAAGAAGGAATGCTTATGTATTTCCCAAAACTGGAGTTCAAAAGAATAATAAGAATTTTATACTTCAGTTTTACTTTTTAAGATAAAATAGATCTTGCAATTTCTAAACCAAATATTTTCAGGGAATGGAAAGTAAGTGTCTGTTTTATATATGAAATACACTGGATAATTTATTTTTAGGCTTTAATTTTTTTATGATTTCAAGGAATTGCTTAAATCATAATTAAAAGCTTTTGTCACCCTAATGAAATAACAGATAGATTAACTTCACATGTCAAAGAAGACGGAGAAATATAAATGATTTATTTTATAATCTGATTCTGTAAAAATAATTTTGTGAGACAGCCTGTATGCTGTATGTGGCACATGCAGAGAAGACCTGACTTCTTTCCAGCACATGCCTTTGTACACACACACTTGCAGTTTCTCACTGCAACTCTTCTGTTACATGGTTAGCAAAGTCAAATTCTGGAAACCCCCTCCGAGTCATTTTATTTGCAACTAACCCATAGGGTGTTTAACCAAATAGGTTCAGTTGTCATTGTTGACTTGTCAAATAAAGGGAGGCTTATTTGGTGAAGTAAGTTGACTTTGCCAAAAGCAAGATCAGAGAATGGACATCAGATAGGGGGATCATTGTTTCTTTTTAAATAGCACTGATGTTCATAAAAGTAGATTCTAAAAAGCATTATTTTATAAACTGTTTAAGCAAAAGCAATATATTATCCTATCTTCTGACATAGAATCCGGTCCAAATTACAGAATCCATAAGGTTGGAAGGGACCACAGAGGATCATCTGTTTTGACCTCCCTGTTCAAGAGAGTTGTCCTCGAGCACATAGCACAGGATAGGGTCTTGAATATCTACAGTGAGGAAGAATTCACAGCCTCTCTGGGCAATCTGTTCCAGTGTGCAGTCTCTACACAGTAAAGTTCTTTATCATGTTTAGGTGGAACTTCCGGTGCATCAGTTTCTATCTATTGTCTGGCACCACTAAGAACCTGGCTCCATCCTTGATATCCTCCCTTCAGGCACTTACAGGCATTGACAAGGTCTCCCCAGTTGCCTCTTCTCAAGACTGAACAGGCCCAGCTCACTCAGCCTGTCCTTGTCAGAAAGATGCTCCAGTCACTTAACATTCTTTGCTGCCCTTCACTGGCCTGCCTCAAAGAACTCCACGTTTCCTGTATGAGGAGCCCAGAGCTGAACAGAGTCCTCCAGATGCAGTCTCACACGAGCTGAGTAGAGGGGCAGCATCACTTCCCTGAACCTGCTGGCAATGCTCTTCCTCATGCACCCCAGGATACCACTGGCCTTCCTGGCCACAAGGGCACACTGCTGGCTCACAGACAGATTGCTATCGAGCAGGGCCCCCAGGTCCTTCTCCACAGCACTGCTCTCCAGCAGATCAGCCCCCATGCATGGTGCATGGGGTCATTATTCCCAGATGCAGGACCCTGTCTTTGTTGAACTTTAGTGGGTTCATCTCTGCCTCCAGAATGAGGCTCTTCATCACTTTTCCAGAGACTGAGGTGAGGTGAATTGGTTAATAGTTCCCTGACTCTTTCTTCTTCCTCTTTTTGAAGACCAGGGTGACATTTGCTTTCTTCCAGTCTTCAGACACCTCTCCTGATCACCACAGCCTTTCAAAGATAATCGTGAACAGCCTCACTATGGTGTCTGCCAGGTCTCAGTACTCATGGATTAATCCCATTACAGCTCACAGATTTGTGGATGTGAATTCTGCCTAGGTGTTCTCTATCCCAATCCTCCTCGACCAAGGGAAATTCTTCCTTTCAACATTCCTTAACCTAAGTCCTATTCATCAGTGTTGCAATTATTAGGTCTAGAAGGAACTATCAAGTTGTGTTTCCTTGACTTCAGCACTAGTAGTAATGACAGAGCACAAGAGTGAACTAACTGAAATGAAATAAAGAGAGAGTGCTTGTGAGTTGGAAGAAACATTCCTTTAAATTAAATTTGGCTTGAAGGATCAATGATGCCTCCAATTTCACAATGGAACTTATGAAAAAGAAAATTGGTAGGCTAAAGTCATGTTAATGCTGCAGTGAAAATTTGACTTTGTTTTTTGTGATGTGTTACTAAGTTTATATTCATCTTATTTAACTGATAAACTTCAGGTTTATACATGCTATCTACAAAAAAAAAAAAAAAAATCCCAACAATGGACTGACAGGGTCTTTTATCACAGACACTGCCTACAATTTTGTCTCCTCCAAACTGGTTATTTCTTATGTTTCCACTAACACAGCACATTGGGCAGATATCAGAATGTCCACACTGTACATTGCTCCTGCTGAGGTCAGAAACATTCTATTGTATTTAAAAGATAGGAAACTGCTAACAGGCTTTGTTGAATGGGGACAGTAAATGGAGGCTCAAGAGAGCAGCAACAAGCAGTTGTTGTTAGCTAACAGCAACAGCGTCTTTGTAAACTGGAAGTTTCTGTTAATTTAAAAGGAGGTATAGAAAGAACTTTGGAATCCCTAGTTCCAGGAACAAGTAACTGTAATCAGGGACTAGACACAGATATTGTATAAAACAAAAGCTGTCTTCACTGCCTCCATAGTAACAATAAAAATATTTTAACTCAATATTTCATATTATCCTCTTGACCAAGTAGGAATTTTTACTGCTTTTTTATTTAAAAAAAAAAAAAAGTAATAGAGTATTAGGTGAAGTAATTATTTGCATGAAAAAAACCTCCAAACCTGAAAATCAATATTTGGCCACAGATGTAGTTCAGCCAGACAGTGTATATTTTGAAATAATCACTGAGCTGTGAAATTAACAATTGAACCAATAAATTGGACACTTTATCTTCTTAGTTTCAAGAATAATTCTTATAAGGCTTTATCAGCAGAAAAATTTAAAGTAGCTAAGTGCAAAAGCAAACTAAATTTCCCTTAACAACATTCAAAAACAATGGTCACCAAGGAAAACAAAAAATGTTAATTTCATTTAATCTGGCAGCAATTGGCTTCTGTAGAATTTCTGAGTGTACAAAACAACAACAAAAAAAACCCCAAACCTTTCTAGTGATGGTAGAGCTTCTGCTAATAAAACTATATAAATAAATAGTGTAAGTTCATCCAGATGATAAAGGAGACACAGAGTGAAAAAAACCCAGTCATTAACAAAAGTTCTTTTGCAGGTTTCTAAGAAAGGGCAACTAATCATTGTTGTAGGTACACTATATATCTATTTTGATTAGGGGATCAATCTCTAGCATGATGGCAAGTATGTTTACAGTAGGAAAACTTTCATTAAAAAAAAACCCAAAACAAAATCTACAAGAAAAAAAAAATCCCAGAACTCTCATCTGTTACAACTATTCTCCTCTCCTACTGGCAACATCTGCAATAATGAACCTTTATACTACTACAACCCTGCTTGAGGGTAGACTCCAAAAATTATTAAAGCTATAACTTTAGTCTTTGCCCAATTATAGAAACTGCTTTTGTACTTCATTAAGTAAAGGCCAAAATTTAATCTACTTACATAGGAGTTGTCAGCTAGCTGAAAACTGACTAGCAAGACACCAGCACTACCAGATAAAAATTTCAGTTTCTTTGTAAACTGCAGCCTTGCCAATTTTGCACCATACAACAGCATACTACATAACCTCATTCACACTTGAGTCACCTTTCTGTGAATGGTGCCTTACACACCAGGAACTGCAGCCGAAAAAAGTGATTCTCTCCTTCAAACACCATAATATCTATTGGATTTTGTCTCTTCAGGGTTTTTTTATCCCTTCCAGCTACACTAGAAATTAAAAACACATGGTTCAAAACACACCTGTGCTTGCCTATTTTTTAGACTGTGCTCATTCTGGTTAGTCCTACAATCTCTCAATAGCCATGCCATGTAACTCCTGGCCAGTGGTCCCAAACAGGATGCAAGAAAGTTCTTATTTATTTGCCAGATGAGGAAAACAGAAGTCAAATTGATTTCTACCTGTTTCTATAATAAAGCTCCCTTTGTTAATGTCTAAAAATCTTAAACTTTTTATTTTGGTGGACAGTAAAAATTGGCAGTAACCTAGGTAAGACAAAGCTTTTAATCTGACCTCATCTGAACATTAGGACTATCAATGTCAGGTCACCTCACCTTGATCTTTCTCTGTGGGAATGTCAGAATAATATCCTGTTTGTGCTTAGCTGATCTATTTCATCAAAAGATTCAGTGGCGTGTGTTATTAGGTAACAGTATGTTCTTTTAATAGCTGCTGTCATACCATAGGAAATCCCCCTTTTATCACAACCACCTCTTTTAAGGCATTATTTTCCACTTGAAATGCTATTGAGAAAGACTATACTTGCCTAAGGTAACACAAATGTATTATCT
>JAWWMO010000138.1:37240115-37276057 GCA_035047845.1 Dendrocincla fuliginosa | reverse complement strand
CTTTCTGTGAATGGTGCCTTACGCACCAGGAACTGCAGTCGAAAAAAGTGATTCTCTCCTTCAAACACCATAATATCTATTGGACTTTTGTCTCTTCAGGGTTTTTTTATCCCTTCCAGAAATTAAAAACAGATGGTTCAAAACACACCTGTGCTTGCCTATTTTTTAGACTGTGCTCATTCTGATTACTCCTACAATCTCTCAATAGCTATGCCATGTAACTCCTGGCCAGTGGTCCCAAAAAGGATGCAAGAAAGTTCTCTTCCATTTATTTGCCAGATGAGGAAAACAGAAGTCAAATTGATTTCTAACTGTTACTATAATAAAGCTCCCTTTGTTAATGTCTAAAAATCTTACACTTTTTATTTTGGTGGACAGTAAAAATTGGCAGTAGCCTAGGTAAGACAAAGCTTTTAATCTGACCTCATCTGACCATTAGGACTATCAATGTCAGGTCACCTCACCTTGATCTTTCTCTGTGGGATTGTCAGAATAATATCCTGTTTGTTCTTAGCTGATCTATTTCATCAAAAGATTCAGTGGTGTATGTTATTAGGTAACAGTATGTTCTTTTAATAGCTGCTGTCATACCATAGGAAATTCCCCTTTTATCACAACCACCTCTTTTAAGGCATTATTTTCCACTTGAAATGCTATTGAGAAAGACTATACTTGCCTTAGGTAATACAAATGTATTATCTCACAGTAGCATGAAGATAAATGTATGGCACTCTTCAGAGCAATACTTCTTTGCAACTAGACCATATAAACAAGATCTGTGAGCTAATTTCTTTCAAAAGGTCATGAGCTGATGTTATCTAGGAGAAATATTGCATGGAAAGTCAAAGTAAAGAGTTAAATATGTTGAGTCTGAGGCAGAAGGAAACAGAAGGGCAGAGGGAAGAAATGTATTCAAATAATAAGTTCTTTAGAGAGGGTAAAGCTCAGTAAATCCTGAGCAAAACCAAAAGTTTTCAGGAGTAAAAACTTCATAGAAAATTTATCATGTCAGACTGTTACCAAATGGAAGACCATAACCATAGATTCTCTTAGATGCCATAATACATAGGATCCTTTCCGTTTCTCACAGCTATGCTGACTTTAGGAAGAAACCGCTACTTGCTTTGGAAAAGCAAAAATAACTGTTTGCAGTCAGCCCAGAGTGTTATAAACACAGGAAGAATGAAAACAGGGTGTGTATGCACACACAATGCCACTGAAGATGAATGACTGGAGTCCTGTAATGGACCAGAGACATTTCTCTCTCAAATCTTTGCAACATCCATGACTTTCCCAGTCAGGAAAAAAAGAGTTCTTTCACTGCTCCATCGAGGCTCTGAGTGCTCATGCAAATAACTAGAGGTTTGTGGCTTCTCTCCAGGTCACATTACCCCACCAACTTGTCAGGATCATCCTGCTCTTCATTTGTGCCAGTTTCAACCAGCTGCAGACCTAAATAATTTTCTCACATATGTTCCTCTGAAGGTCCTCTCACCCCTACCCCATAGCATTAATGAAGCAATATTTTCCTCCCTTTTGTGCTGTATAAAAGCAACATCTTTCTTTGACACAGCTTTCTGTGATGTTATGGGATAAAATATCAATTTTTTCCCTCCTTGATAGAAAAAACATTTGTTCTGGATTATGAATAAAAGAACTCTGCACTTTCAGTACAGCTGGAAAAATGTTTCATTGGAATGTTCTTTTATTTTCCTCACATAGAACATTGTAAATTTATTTGACCCTTCTTGAACAAATATAAGGGAACACTGTCTTCTGAGCTACAGCTCACAATTCAGAATTGGAAATGTCCAGAGTCTAAAGGTACTCTTCTCTGCAAGTGGCTCAACATGTCAGCCTAGAATTTCATTCTCTCTTCACAATTTTCCAGTTTTTTTAAAGAATTTACTGAAGGTTAGATTGTACTCAAGGCTAGAATATAATCCCAGAAGGAAGGAAAAAAAAAAAAAAAAGATTGGAAGACATGAAGGACCTTATAGCCTGATAATTAGGACAATTCCTTGTGTAACTGGACAAAATAGACTTTTTCAATGCAAAAATTTAAACCTCTAGGCCATTTAAACTTATACTCAAATGACAAGCCTCTCAATATCTCCTGAAAACATAACAGCTATTACTGTGTTTAATAAAGAAAGCTGGTCAGCATTTAAATCTCTTATTTTTCCATATATATTTTTAATATATATACCATATATTAAAAAGAAAAATCTGCAGTTGACCATGCATATTTTTCTGTGACTTTTTGGTGGTATTTCTACTCTTTTTAATAAATTAATGTTCAAGTTGGAACTGCTGCTTTATTACACTTGAACTGATTTTAGTCCTTTTTTGTAAGTACTTTAGAAGTTAATTTAGGTCAATTAAAATATTTTATTGTGGTCTCTGGCAATCTATTTACTTGTACTTCTGAAGTCTTATAGGTTTTGTCTGACCTGTATTCAACTACAGTCTTAGACTGGACTCGTGGTATATGCAAATCAATATGACTTGAGCAAGATAACTGTTACCCCAGTCTCCATCTCCAACATCTTGATATTTGTCTCCAAGAAAAAAAATCTAGCTGACTGTGGCTAAACAACCTGAGATGTAAAGTAGTTCTCTTTCCCTCAAGAACATAATTATTCAACACTAATGACTAAGGCAGAACTGTCAGCTAACAATGAAGTGTGGCACTTCTGCTAAAGTAATATGCAAAAAGAGGACAAAACGACTCTACAACAATATTTGCACTTGAAAACTCCAATTTGGTGACATTAATATTCATGTTTGAATACCACAGGAACTAAGAATAATTACACATTAACTTTGTTGAACATAAGATTACACTAGGCAATGAAGCTTATGAAGTGTTTATCCTCTTACTGACAATCAAAGAAGCATCTTAGGCAAGGTCATTTAATGAAAGTGTGCCATATCTAAAGGAATTTTTCTATTCAAGTTCTTCTAGATTTTTGTTTAACTGAAAAAATAGTTACAATAGCTTAGGAGAAAAGGAGGAAGAGATCTGTTTGCACATGTCCTGGATGATGCAACTAAATGAAGACAGCAGCTTTGGCAAAAAGTGCATACTTGAGTGAGCTTGTATCACTTGTTTATTGAACTGAAACTCATCTTTGAGAGTGCAAGAGTCAGGAGTTTGGCTTTTTGAGATGAGGATCAGTGAGGGTCCATGTCTCTTTCTACTCAATATTTCTGAGCACATTACATTTATTTTGGTATGTCAGTGCCTTACCAGTGTTGCAGAAAACACAAAGTAAGTTTTTAATTTCATGTCTTTATAAGCAGTCATACCAGCATGCTTTTTTTCTTTTTAATCAGAAGATAGTCTGATAGCATTCTTGTCCATTTTCTAGAGTACATATTTTATATTCAAAATTTCTGAAAGTATACTTAAAATCTATTTACAAACCCATAATAGGATTTTAGGACATCTTACAAAAACAATGTATTATGTCAATATCTGTGTCAACAAAATTCAGCAGAATTTTCTCAAATACTTCACAGAAACAAGAGAAAAAGACTTAACTTTTATCTTTCCACTGTGAAACCCAGTCTCACAACCAGACTACCTAATAGCAAGACAAGGACAAATTTATGCTGGGACATGCTTGCTCTATGGATGTTCCAGATAAACCAAGACAATTAATAGTAAGACAGGAGATTAGGAGGGAGATGAGTGCCACCTCTCCCACAATAGTAATCTTACAGTTTTGAGCTGTCATCTGTGACTGCAACCAGAACATTAATAGGTCAAAGCAATTAAGAAATCCTAGCTTCCTCATGTACAGCTGAAAACTTAATGTTTCCCTTAATTCTGTCATGCTTCTGTTAGTCTTACACAAAATTAAGAAACAAAATCAAATAAAGACTGCAGCAAACAAATAGTTGGAAATAAGGCAGAACTAAAAATTATTTCCTATGTCGCAAGTGATATTTGCAATCACTGGGATAAAGGCCTAGGTGCAGGAAACTTCTCTCATTAAACCAAAGAAACTTTCAAAGAAACAACAATTCCACAAAAATTCCAAAAAGCCCACAAAACACTGCACACAAAGAATCGGGGAAGCTCATCTCAGTAGAGATGAAACATTGCTTTGTATTTTTAGAAGACTGTAGGATAGTTTTATTTATAAATGCAAATGTCACCAGGCAATTTTTTCAAGTCAAAGCTTGACCTGAAGAGGAACTTCAGAGCCTAAATCGTTTCTGGATCTGACCTCTTATATCCCCAGCATGCTGAAAGTAGGCATCCTTCTCCAGTCCCAACAGAGTACTGGAATGCTTAAAAATAAACTCTCTAATTAAGTTTGTGTTTGGTGAAAAACAGCAGAAGGCTTATAAAAGAGTTTCCACATTGTCATTCACAAACACAATGATGGCTTCACAAACAATACAGACTATTACATTCGTTTCAATTACATCTAAGATATCACTCAGTAGTGAATAAATTCAGAACAGTGGAATCAAACGGAATTATTGTAGCCCAAGTGGCAATAAATGCTGCAAGTCCAAACTCTGAAGCAATTATGTAAAAATCAAGCACAGACAAGTTCAAGATTTTTATATCTCAAGACAAACTATACACAGTTTTGGGGGGGGTTAAGTTCAGTTGGTGAATTTTAGTAACAAAACAGAGTGACTAATGATTTATCAATGTTTACAGTGCTAGGTGATATTATCTGGAAAATAGTGAAAGATTTTTATTATCAAGCACATACTAAGAACACAGGAAGAGTATAGAGTATTCAATTCCATACCTCTAAATCTATAAATTTTTATAATGTTACCTGTACCATAAAAATATTCCAGAAAAATATTTCTAGAAATGCTATGTTCTCCATTTCTTTTCAGTTTCTTGGGGTGTAGGGTCAGAATCTTGCAGTGTGGAGAAGTCTCACTTTAGGAAGTGGAGAGACGACTTTTGTGAGCCAAGTATGTAAATTCCAAGTATGTAATTGATTACTGTCTTGCACATTCCAGTCTTCAGCTCCCAGTGGTGCCTTGAAAGCCAAATACTCATCTATCAACACTATCACAAATTTTTAGAGTTGTAATCAGCACTAAGCAACATCTTAAGTAATTTTTCTTTGACTACTTGGGGAAAAGAAGGCTTTTCTGGTTTGTTTCCAGCTTTAATTTGAGCCATTTTAATGAACTATAATTGCCAGAAAGTAAAATTGGTAGAAATGTTAGCCTGGAAACTATTTCCTCCCCCCCCACTCAAATTTTATACACAGAAATTGTGAGTAATCATGAGTAATCTGCCTTAAAAGGCCCACACTTCCAATTGATAGTTTCTCAAATGCTTCACTAGTCACTAAGCATTGAGAAGACTGAGAAAGAGCTGATTTTATAAGCATAAAAGTGTATTAAGTCTTAATTTTGCTATAGATGCTGTAATATTTTTCTTCATAAAGTTTTGAAATTTCAGAAAGATAAGTGTCAAAAGATTTAACACCAGCTTTTAAGATGAACTAAAGCCATGACTCATTCTAACAATAAATGTGTCTGATCCATGCACCTGTTTATCGAGCCTAGGTTTTAGACAGTAGGCTCTACTGAAAGCAGAAAACTGAATTGTTTTCAGTATCCTGTATATTTCTGCACTCCACTGCAATGTCCAGGGTACAGGACCAAAACTGGCCAGCTAAAAAAAATCACCAAATCCAGCATTTATTCAAAAATATATTCATGACACATGAAATTCAATAATAACAAATCTAAGTCAAACTGTTGGTCAGAATGTTCAATTCTTCCTTGCACACAAACCACTTCAAACATTCTGCATAAAAAGAAGTTTAAAAAACTAATTACTTGCAGAACACTACTGCTCATCACAGATCTTTACAGTGCTGCAAGACTTCCTGATGCCTTAGGGTTTTTATGTATTTGTAGATTTTTATACAGCTATGTAGTTTCTCACATTTAGAGTAGCTAGCAGCCTCTAACCCTGTGCTAGCTGTCTTAGGAGTCAGAGCTGGAACACCATGCCTGGGAAACATGTCCCAGAGCTAAGACAATTAGATACTATGTTAGTCAAAACAAGAAGGCAAAGCCCAGAAACCTTGGAGAAGCTCCCATAGGGGAAAGTGGCATAAAGATGATGATAAAGGATGAAGTAAGGGTCTTAAACCTTCAACTCAGCTCTAGGAGAGGCATGCCATGGGGTGGAACCAAGGGAAGTTCTGGGTATGGACATTTCTTAGATTGGATGCAACATTTAGATATGATAATTGAGTAGTGTTATAAAATAGTATGTTGCCACGTAGGAAAACAGCTCTTACACCCTGTTGACATTCTCTCACACACACACACTCACACACACACACTCTGTGTGCCTGCCTTGCTTCTGCTGCCCAGCCTGGTGAGGTGTCCTGTCTCACCCACCCCCACCACCCAAAAAAAGGGGTGGAGGGAGAACTCAGAAGAGCTAAACATTGCTTCTGCTTGCAAAGGGGGATTTTCCCTCCCTTGCTCTCCTGAGGTAGGGGGAGAAGATGTTTCCCCTTCCTTGTTCCCCTGGACTGGACCTCAAGAACCTCAAGTCCTGCTTGAAGGAACACGAGACCACTAATGGGAACTGGGTACCAGCATGAGCAGCTGGGGTAGCTGAGCTGCAGGGATGCAACTGCAAAAGGGAGTTTCTCCCTTGTTTATAGTGGGCTGGGAGGTGAGCTGACTTGGGCCCAGATGTTGCAAGAATCAGTGTTCTCAGCCTGTGGGTGAAAGGGTCTTTCACCTGGGAGGGGCAGGTTGTTGTCTCTTGTTTGCTTCGGTAAGACATGGCAGAGTGGCTCAGGGGTTGGCTGGATACAGCTGGGAATGAAATGAAAGGAACACCTTTCAGATTAATGTACTCTGCACGTTTGAAGCGGTGATGCTTGGAAAAGAGCTCTCATGGTATTCCTGAGGCCATGAATTCAAAACTAGCATCGGTCTTTTCTTTCTGTTACTTGTCAATAGGGGTTATACTCTTTTATACTCTTTTATAGCCTGGACCCCAAAAACCCTATAAGTAAAAGAACTCTTCGCTACTTTACTCAAATGATGTTGTCTTGGAAAGTTTTTTCCTTCCTTCCCCTTAGGACAACGCTACATAATTCTAATATTCAGGGCTCAAAGCCAGAAATACCTTGATGCAATACATCTGTGTTAAAACTCTATCACACTAAAACTTTGTCAGGAGTAAGATCAAGCTCAAGAACTCTCCAGAAGTGTAGTTTAGAGGATACATGAGTTTTCCAAAATATAAGGGGGGAGGAGGGGGGAATTGTAATGGGTAATAGAAACAACATATAATTTGCTAATCAAATTAAAACTTGTGAGTTTTGTTTTTTTTCTCTTGTTAAGGTTTTCTTAAATTGCTAAGTGTTAAACCAAGATGTTGTGTATATTATGCTGGTTGTGGGTTTTGGACTGTATTGATAAAGGAAGGATTCACTGACTTCATCTTTAAAGCACCTAGCAGCTCCTAGCAACACCTAACACAAAGAGAGAGGACAAAGTGAAACCGAAAGAGAACTGCTTCTAACAGCGGAACAGAGTTAATTGGAGGATTCAAATAAAAGCGGGAACGGGGCAGATTTTGATTGGAAAAACAGAGGGTATAAAAGGGGACTGTATATCCGTTAAGGGGTGGCCCGTGCAGAGCAGGAGTCTCTCTGGATGCCCAGCGCGCTGCCTTGCTCATTTTCCTTTAATTTTGCTTTAATAAAAGTTTAATATTCCAAATTTTCAAGATTATGGCCTTTTGCCTATAACAGGAATCTTCTGTTTTTGTTGAATAGAACATGTGTGATTTAGTAGATTCTGCATGGGGCCAAGAGTTAGATGTGATATGTTCTGAAGATAAACAATTATCTTCCTTTATTTTGTTGGACTATATATCATAGAAGGATTGCAAAGAGTTACACCTGAAGTTTGTAACAACATTAACAAAAAAAAAAAACAAACAAAAAACAACAAAACCACAAACCCAAAACATTCTGGAGTTAGATTAATTGTAAGGAATATATTTCAATAGCTAGTTGTATACCACTTAGAATTGAAGTAATTTTTGATTTTGCAACTGTAGACCTACAGCAAAAAGTTAGAGAAAGACCTAGTTGCAAGCATTTTCTTTTTTTATCTGCCCTAGTACAAGCTAGAAAAATCCCAATTCTGCCTTAGCCTTTTAACAAATCAGGTCAGAGGCAACACAGAGACCATATCATCATCAGACCGACCTGCAAGTTACATTTAACAATCCATACCACAGAAGTTCACCGGGCTGTTGTTAGCCACTTCAGACTATTTTGACAAATATGGATAAAAGTAAATATGAATAAATTCATAGTTCTCCTCTTTTCTGTAAGGTATAACTTGATTATTTTATAAATAGTTTCAGGGCCAGTAATTGGCAATAGGTAATCAGTTTTCTGGCCAGAAGTTCGTTCCCACAAGGAGTTATTTGTACCCTGAAACCATGTAATGGTGAGGAAAAAGCTGATGGCTAGTTTTATAGAATTGTTCTTAAAGAGTATACTTGAAGGTTCTGTTGAGACAAACACTTATTAATAAATACTTTGAATGCTCTATTAGTATTTAATAGGAGAAAATATAATAGGTGGTTACTGCATTGTGTATCTTATTTTCCTGATGAAGTATAAGATTTACTAGCGTATTGCAATAAAAGTCATTTACTTGGAAGGAAAAAAATGCAACAAACCCAAACCAACCAAACAAAATCAAAAAGCACTTGTCAAAATGTCAGGTTGTAGTTGGCAAGACCAGTTCTCTCAACCTTACCAGCCTTGAACATGGTAGCCACCAGAGTTGATCTTGTACAATAACTGCTGTAAGCGATGACAGCCAAAAGGGCTTCAGCATGAATAAAGTTGCGTGTCAAAAGCAAACTGGTCTCAAGAACAAATATACCTGAGCTTACTTATTAATATGTTTAGAAATATATTGTTTCATTCAAAGTAATAGATCTTAACATCCAGATTACAAAATAGATATGACTTTCTTTTCAGTTCCATTCATTATGTTAGAACACCATTAAAATATGAATGTTCCATAAACTTTTCTAGCTGTAGGATCATTTTATGATTCATTTCTTGCCTGCTTCGACAGTACCTTATGCTTAGGCTCTTGTTCAGACATCTCACTGGCTCAGCTGTAATGCTACTCTTGTCTACATCTCCATCCCATGGGAGCAGCACCCAAATCACCTCACAAATCCATGAAATCATGAGCAAAACTCATATTTAAAATTAATATGATTCAAAAGAAATTTTTGAAAATAAAAGACATTTTATTCTGAGTGGAAGTTAATTACCAGTATCTTGGCAACAAGCATTTAATTGTAGGGCTGATAGAATTCCACATCAAATTAGTGGTGTAAACAAGCATCTCAACTAAGATATTGGTCTCATATATTCAGTTGTTGTGGAAGTTTTTGTTTAAAGAAAAATAAGGTGTGAGCATATGCATACATGCTCCCTTTTGCATAAGCATCAATCCCACCAGCATCCATTGAACACATTAAGTAATCCTCCTTTTATTAGCTAAAAAGTAACTGTTTTCCAAAGCATGTATACAAATTACTTATTGAAAGTGCAAATATTTCTATTTCATTCAGCAATACTGATACTTTTATGTCTGGATTAATTTCCAGAAACTTGTCTCAGCAAAGCATTATCTGACAGAACTACAACTAACCAGGACTATCTTGGGGAAAAAAGATAACATACAGAAGTATTCAGTATACTAAGTTTACATACCCATCATAACATTTATATAAAAGTGCAAATAGAGTAGAATCTATATCAAAATCTGGCAAGAAGAATAGTTTACAAAAAAAAAAAATCAGTACATATAACTTTCTTCTATTTCAAAATTTCCTCTAAATAAAATACATATATTCTAGCAAGACAACACAATTCCATAAAAAGAGAGTGAAAATAAGGTTGTCTTTCCTCTAGCAACATAAAAGGGGAAGAAAAGAAAGATTCTTCTCTTGTCATTGTACCCATTCTAATTATTTCTACCACTTTTGTTTACACAAGGATTACCACCAGTATAAGAATAAACTGTAGAAATGTATTCAGCATGACACAGCCACTTAGCTCTTCACAAATCAAAAAGCACTTAAACATGCAGGCTGTTATAAATTATATACTTGTAGAAAGAACAGTTTGGAAGATTCTAAAAGATCAGTGTTTCAAATAGAGTTCAAGAGTATTCCATGTTGCATTACTTGCAGATGCACTTTCTTCTCTAAGTCTGTCAAATACCGACTTAACATATTAGTATCTCAGAACAGTAATAGGCATTTAGGATCATCTATACCTTAGCTTTGCCTAAAATTGTTTCCAAAGTATATAAACCAGACTTTTATTCCAAAATTAAAACTGTCTGCTTTTTTGTGTGTGTGAACTCCTGTAGTAAAGCTAGATATTAAAATCGTTCACTGGAATATTTTTTTCTCCATGATTCAGTTGTTGATTTTTGTAGCCTTACTTAAAAAAAGTAAATGTTTATACCTGTTAGTAATAGAAATGTCCACAGCATTGGCAAATAACATTATCAAAGGCCATCTATGTGTTTGCAAATTAACATGCAATTGAAGAGTTACTCCAATGTAAAACATTCAGAATGAGTGAAGATTTGCTGAGGAACATTACCTGAGGACCACATTCAAAATAAAAGGACTTTCCAGAGACCCCTTACAGAGTAATAAAAACATAATCCAAACTGACAGCTACATAAAAACAACTCAGTAAGTTCTTAATACACTTGAATTGGGTAAGTTATTTGTTACTGTGCACTTAACGATTCTCAAGAGCCTGGAATAGTTTAACAGCAGTAGTACAAAAGATTTCAGCTAGCAAAGCCAAACCACTACTAACAAGAGATATTTCACTGGTACCACCACAGAGGGGGTTCAGTTTTCAAACAAGGAGCAGAATTTGCATGGTATTTAAGCTCCAACAGGCTGAGCACTGATTGTGCTGAACTTGTGGAATTCTGAAAAATTTGGGTGTTCTGGAATTGCATTACTTTTTTGACTAACAAAACTATCTGCCACAACACAGGTATGATATTTTCCATCACTATGAATTTTTTTAAAAGTGAATTCCCATCTCTCTTACAGAATCACAGTGCAAAGGGAGCCACAAAGATCATTGAGTCTAACCCTAGCCCTGCATAGGACCATCCCCAAGAGCCACATCACATGCCTGACAGTTACCTCTCCTCCTCTCCAATCATTCTTTGTACAAAGGAGACTTTTGGCACTTAAGCTGTAATCTTGTAAGTAGTACTGGGATTCACTCATTGATATACTTCAGAGTTTTTAAGTACATTATGCCTGAGCTAAACCAAGAAAAATTAATAGTTTCTGATGTGATTTTATTGGACTATTTCCTCCAGCTCAAACTACACAAATTCTGCTGATACTGGACGTCTAGAGTATTATTTCACTTAATACCAGCCTCCTACATTTGTTATTACTGCAAGAAAAAGTGGGTTTTGCATATTTCCCTTCATATGCTTAGATAACCATAGTCACAATAACATTATTTGTGTTTTTTGGCAAATGAGTAAATCCAGAGCAGAGTAGAGGGGGAGAATCACCTTCCTTGATCATGACCCTTGGTCATGTCTCTTTTAATGCAGCCCAGGACTCAGTTGGCCTTCCAGGCTGTGAGCTCACATGGTCTAGTTGCATCAAATTTTTCATAAAAAAACACCCCTAAGTCTCTCTCCCCAGCATTAGTCTTGATCCATTCTCTATCCAGCCTGTACCTGTGCTTGGGATTGCCTTGACCCAGGTGAAGAACCTCATACTTGACCTTGTTGAACTTCCTGAAGTTCACATTGACCCACCTCTCAAGCCTGTCAAGGTCATTTTGGATGGCATCCCTTCCTCCAACATGTCGACCACACCACACAGCTTGGTGTCGTAACCAAATTTGCTGCAGGTGTGCTCAATCCCACTGTTCATGTCACCAAAAAAGATGGTAGGAAGTACCCATTTGTTGGGAGGAAAGGATTGAAATTGGAAGAATGGCAAGGAGGAATCACAGAATATTCTGAGTTGCAAGGAATCCACAAGGATCATCAAGTCCAGCTCTTAAGTGAATGACCCATAAGGGGATCAAAACCACCACCTTGGTGATATTAACACATCAGCCTTCTCCATGTAACCAGGATTTCTGTAGCTTTCCTGAGAGGACCAACATTTCCTGAGAGGACCTACTCCTTCTGTATCTGAAAAAGTTTTTTTGTCACCCTTGATGTCCTACGCCAGATTTACTTCTGTCAGTGCTTTAGGTTTGCTACCTCCCAGGCTACTTGTCACTGGTAGGAGCTTCTTGTTCATCTGTGAAGTCCTCCTGGCATTCTTTCCTGATTTACTCTTTGTAGGGATGTATTTTTCTTGAGTCTGGAGAACACAGTCCTTGAGTATCATCCAGATCTCTTGGATCCCTCTTCCTTCTCAGGCTCTATACCATGGCACTTTACCAAGGAGATTCTTGAAGAGATCAAAAGTCCATTCTCCTGAAGTCCACTTGAAGTCCTGAAGTCCAGGGTGCTTCTCTCCCTCTTCATTGTCCCAGGGTCCTCAAACTCCGTTGCTTCATGGGCACCAAAACCCACACCACCCTTGAGCTTCACATTCCATACCAGCCTCTCTTTGTTGGTGCAAATAAAGGCCAGAGTAGCACCACTCTTTGTTGGCGCCCATACCACTAGGAGAAAAAAACTGTCATCAATGCATTCCAGGAACCAGGATTGCTTATGCCCTGCTGTGTTGTCCTCTCAACAGATACCAGGGTGGTTGAAGTTCCTCATGAGGACCAGGGCTTTCTCCATAGAGGGCCTCATCAACTTGGTGTCCCTGATCAGGCAGCCTGGAGCAGAACCCCACTGTAACCTGCCCCTGCCCCTCCCATTAATGACCCATAAACTCTCTCAGTCAGTTCCTCATCTATTCCCAACAGGAGAATCCATGATCGTCATTAATGTAGAGGCCAACACTCCCTCTTTGTTTGTCCTGCTTGTCCTTCCTAAAGGACCTGTATCCTTTCATTTCAATACTGGTCATAGGAGTCATCCCCCTATGTTTCTGTGATGTCAATAAGATCACAGACCTGCAGCTGTGCGCAAATCTCTTTTCTCCTGTTTATTCCCTGTGCATGTGATAGCATTAGAGGCATTTCAGCTGGGATCCCAGTGAAGTGGGGTGACTGGAGTGGTTGTTATTCCTTGATGCAGTCCTTCAGGTGTTCTCCTAATGACCTGCGTACCCTTCTTCAGGCTCTGGGCACATCTTGCTGGCTCTGGGATCTAAAAAACTATTTGGTTTACATTACATGCCCTACAACTTGATTACTCTTATCTGAAGTACATACTCCCTGACACATACAACCTCAGATTTAGTGCTCAGATTGCATCCCTCATCTTGCTGCAGGAATGGAGTGTGCTACCATTGCTCCAGTCTGGTGCATTTTGGTACTCACCTCTTCTTGATGCAAGATCAAAAGAGCTAATAGGAGGCCAGGAGGCCAGACAGTTCTTCTAGCCCTATATGCTGTTATTCTTTTTTCCTTAAATTTTTGTTGGTTTGGGATTTTATTTTTTTTCCTTCAATTTTTGAATAGTTAGGTCAGTGTTCAAGAGAGAATGTGTCTCTATAAAGAGGAATAAACCTATCCAAATTTTGATCTAATGCAGTTAATTTACGTACCATTGTCTCCCTGCTCCCTTTCCAGACTAAAGGGACACATCACCACTACTTAGCCTTAGACTAGGCTACACTGAGGAGAAGGATTTCTCATGTTCCTCTTCCAATCCTGCAGTTACAACACAGAAAATCATTGCTAAAATTATGACAGCATGTCAAAGATATTCCCCTTTCATGGGAAAGAGGCACAGAAAGCAACATCTACAGCACTGACTCTGATAGGTAAAAAAAATCCATCCCATAGTCAAAAATTGTCACATATTTAGACTATGTCCCCTAATACAGATCAGACCATCCTGAGTTATGTTCACTACAATTCTGATCCACCTCTCCTATATCACCTGTTTTTCAGCCTTTTTGAAAAATATAGCTCCTTAATGCCCTGCCTTTTTCTCACAAGGTTAACAGGGAAAAGTGAGAAAAAAAGTCTGAAATGAAGACAGAGCCCAGTTCAGTAAGTTTTCTTTTATAAACCTCTCCCTTTACATGGTTTGTTAAACAGAGCAATTCAAATGCCTCACAAAATATTTCTAAGAAATTACTATTAATGCATGTTTTCTAACAATTAATATTTACAAAAACCACGTCCAGAAAGCAAGATACCATAGTTCTGATCCAGCACCATTTCAAATATTCACATATTATGCAATTGTGAGGGGGGAAAAATACTAGGGTTTGCATCTGTTTAAAAAAAAAGAATAAAAATCTGTTTTTCACAGTGTGTGGCCAAAAGGAAGTGCTAGTCATTGCAGTTTAAGTCTAAAATCAGCAATAGATTGCATACTAGTAGGCAGTATCATCTATGAAACAGCCTGTGGCTGAGTGACCTCACTTCAGTAATAGGCAACCTTTGTCTAAGGTCATTTGCAAAGCTTCGTAAAAAAACTTCATGTACAAAGACTGCCTGTGGCTTAAAAAAAACAAACCCAAAATGTAATCCCTAAACCATACAAAGTAGTATAATAAGTTCTACATAGCAGACCTACTAAAAATAAGTATTTTTATCAACTTGAACAGGCTAAGGCCTGGGTTTTGATTAGGACAGGCTACATTTATTACTTCCAAAAATGGCACTAGCTGCAGGGCAGTGCATATTAGGCTGAACAGGTAGCAAGTTCTGTTGTCAAAACAAATGGGGAAGAGAAAAAAAAAACATCTATCCCTGCTCCACATACACTTCCCTTTTTTACTATGGACACAAACTCCCTCTTCTTTCTTCTGAGCCTTGTCTTTGTTCAATATCTGTGACTATGAACCAATCTTAAGAAGATTTAAATGTGTGGGGTTTTTTTCCTATTTTAATTAAATAAGCCTTGCAGTTACCAAGCACCAAAGCAGAAGAGGAAAAACAAAAGACTGTTGCAGCAAAATCTTTATCAGTCCTACTACCAAAAATCAGAAACAAACAAACAAAAAAGGAAACCCACAAAAAACCCCACAACCTGTGCATCTTTCAGTAAGACTTTAAAATGCTCTTAAATTATCCTAATTACGATCCTTGCAAGTAAAACACACTGCTTATTTGTTAGACTTCCATATCCTGGGGAAATAAAAGCTTTAGGAAGCATGAAAACAAAAGGAAAACAAAAACATGGTCACAAGAAGCATTTCCACTAGCTGTGAAAGACACTCCAAAATGATCTGTCTGGTCATGAAATGAAATTTCCTTTTTGAAATTCATTAAGTGAGACACTATCAGCCCAATCCTGCAATTGTGACTCAGGCAAAAACTGTCACTGACATCAGTGAAAGCTTTGCCTTTATGAAAAAGCAAGAACAGATTTCAGGACTGGAACCTAGTTGTGTTTCATTTCATTACCATCTTATTTCACAAACAAAAACCCCACTAAAATCAGACTGATATTGTAATCTAAGGAAAAACTACACATCCATAGAACACAAACCAAGCATGGTACGAATTGCAGCAAATTGTATTGTGGCCTTTATTTTAACTTTCCGTTAGATGTCAGGACTCTGCAGAAATCAACATATATTTTCTTTATGACTGTTGGCTTCTCTCAAAGTGATTTATGAAAACAGATCTGCTGCTAGAAGTGCTGCAGGATAGAGAGAACGTTGTAGGGAAAATGCCAGCACACTAAAGAGGCTAAGGAAAAATATGCAAGAACAAAGCATAAAAGAAAGCAATATAGAAATACTCAAGTATTTAACAATTTTTAAGATCTTACAAACATGGAAGAAGCCATTCTCTTTATACTCCAGGGGAAAAAAGAAAGAAAAAAAAGAAGAAACCCAACATGAAAACCCCCAACAGACTAGCTATTGCACCAAAAGGGTTTTCTTTCATAACTCTGCTAAATGTGAGAATAGGGGCCTTCATTTTTCTCTTGCCTTTCAAGAGTTCCCATTTTGCATATGAGTCTAACTAGCAGCTAAGCTGATTATTTTAAAATTAGCAACTCTACAAGATGTGAAAGCATGCTCTATGATACTCTAGAAGAACTTCTGCTAAAAAGAAGATTTTGCAAAACTCACTGGTTAAAGACAAATATCAATAGCTTTTAATTTTTAAAACCTAAGAGTGCAAGTTTCTGAAAGATTTATCCTCAAGAAACTGCTCGAAGTTTCAAGTTATATCTTGAAACTGTTGAATCCTCTCTCAATTTTCATTTACCAAAGTATCTCTCTTATTAAGAAAAAACACCATGAAAATTTTAATGTTTCAGAAGTAAACGATATACAAGTCTAGAATGATAAATGCCCAAATCTGAGCCTTCTCATTGCCTAATCAGAAATGGTTCATAAATTCACAGAATATCCCAAGGTGTGACCCATAAGGATTATCAAGTCCAACTCTCCCTCTTACTTGCAGTTGGTCATATTTGAGTAGTAACATTATCAATCACAGTCAAACCTAAAGAAAAATTGCATAACTGACACTGGTTTAAGGCTTCATTAGCTCTTGCAATTACATGGATGAAGTAATTAGATTTTCTATAACTCTAGAAAAACCAAGGAAGCAATCTACCTCAGAGTTAAATACATGGGTAAACATAAGGTGGCTGTCATGCTCCTACACTGCCAGGTTCATTTAGTCACCTGGATCCATGTAGTGAATTATACCCAGAACCTACAGAGCCCGGCACGCTTCACTTTATTAAGATACAGAAAACCTGATTGTTTACTGAAAGAGTAGTCAAGTCATTCTTCCTCCTCAAATCATCTTCAGACAGAATCTTTCACAGATATTCTATCATGCTGCTTTTTAATATTTGTTTTACTTTTAACAGAATCATATAAGCAAATGTTTGAAGACAGAAAATTCACATTTTCAGATACTTTTCTTAATTGAATTGTTCACAGATCAGTATAACATGCAATACTCTCAAGATACTTAAACACCTGCAAGTTCGAGAATTACTGTGGCCTTATTTTCGACTTCCTGTGTCTGAAAGCAATCAGAATATTTGCCCCAGTTTTGGGTTAAAGTCTGCCTCCAATGGCATTTTCATGGTCATGAAGGCACAAATGTTGAAAAAACCACCTATACCATAAATGAACTTCTAACCAGGATGGGGAATCATGAGAAGCAAATTCTACAAAAGCACCTACCCCAACAACTTCACCACATGAATTTCTCAGGTTGGAAAAAACCTCTATCATTATCAAGTGTAACCATTAACCCAGGGCTGCCATGTTCATCACTAAAGCATGCCCCCAGGTACCACACCCACACATTCTTTGAACACTTCCAGGAATGATAATTCACCAGTTACCTGAACAGTCGATTCTAACACCTGACCACCCTTTCAGTGAAGACATTTCTCCCTATATCCAAAGTTCTTCTGTTGCAACTTGAGGCCATTTCTTCTTATCCAATTTCTTGTTACCTGGGAAAAGAGACCAACCCCCCACCTTGCTACAAGCTCCTTTCAGGTAGTGGTAGAGCGTGAGACGGTTTCCCCTGAGCCTTTTTTTCTCCAGACTAAAAAATCCCAGCTCCCTCAGATGTTCCTCATAAGTGCCTTCAGTGCCCTTCTCTGGACAAGCATCAGCACCTCAATGTCTTTCTTGTAGTGAGAGGCCCAGAACTGGACATAAAATTCAAGGTGTGGCCTTGCCAGTGCCAAGTACAGGGGAACAGTCACTGCCCAGGTCCTGTTGACTGTACTATTTCTGATACAAGCCAGGATGCCATTGGACTTCTTGGCTTCCTGGGCACACTGCAGGCCCATGTTCAGCTACTGTCAGCCAGCACCCCCAAGTTTACCTTAGAAACTGAAGTGAGAAACCCATAAAAACCTCAAACTGTCAATATGTTTTTCTATAATCATATTTCTAAACTCAAGCTTTATTTACTGCCTTAATTTAGACCACCATAAATCTATCAAAGTCCTGCATAACTCCTATAACAGCTTGAAACATGAGTATTTATTTTCTTGTGTTCTCTCTGTAGTGAGTTCACTACCCACCAATATTGCATTCCAGTAAAATCTTGTATGATTTCTTCAGAGATAGAAAAAATCCCAGGGATGTCATGTAATGTGTATCAGTTTTATTATAATTAACATTTGTATTGAAAAAGCAGAGAAAAATAACTGGGGACCAATAAAGGAAAGACTCCTAATGATTGAAGTTTCAACTTCCATGTGCATGTTGTTATGATGCATGCATACATTTAAAAGCCTGTAAAACCCGACACAGAAACTTATGATTATTTGCAAATAATTGTAATCACTCAAATCACCTGCTGCCCTATGGAGTAATACAGCTCAGCCAGAAGAGCATCTGTTGCACAAAGGCAGGGATACACATGTCATTCCATGGTTCCTTCAAACGCAGTCTGCTACAAGAGTTCTACCTTTAAAGTATCATCTGCCTTTTGGGCACATATTCAAGTCCCTGTGGACTTGAACTTAACTATATCGGTCTTACACCTAGTTAACTGTCCACAGAATATCAAATATTCAGAGCTGAGGTTTTTACCTTATACCCCAGAGCCACAAATTTTTTTTAATGCAAAGATATGATAATCAACTCAATATTTTTGCTCTAAAATTAAAGTTATTATGCTAAAGTCTTCAGGATCTGAAAAAGTATTGAGGAAACTATATTGGCATTGAAATGCCACCTGGAAAAAGCCTGGATTGTTCACACATTAAAAGACGAGGTTACATAAGACAGCAAGAGAATGTTGCTTGCAACTACAGGAGTCATTACAGCTTAGCATTACTCAAATACCCTAATATCACCTGTTTAAGATTCATGCCATAATATACAAGTCTGTTATTCTCCTGAACATGCAAGAAAGTTTAAAATGGGCCTGCTACAAAATATACAGTGCACATTGAAAAAAAAAAAATCTATAAAGACAACATCTGCATGTGCATCTTATATATTCTACATACAAAATCACTTTTCCATCAGGATTCCTTAAAATAAAGAGCAAAATAAAAATAAGAAATCTGAGGGCATGGAATCAAGTTTAAAATTAGCAAGTAACTTTTTGCTAAATATGCTGTTTGGAAAGATGATCATTACAACAACAACAACAAAAATGCATAAATTTAAATAATGCATTCACTTGTTAACTTCAAAAAAATATAGTTACATTTGTATTATCTCTTGGAAGCAGTTCTCCTCTTTGAACGGGCTTCTAAGTAAATATTTCAGTCCTTAGTACTGTTTGATGTTCATTTTTTTTTTTTTAATGTCTTACATGTATGTTTCCACCATGTATTTTTCAGTATCTGCTGGAAGAGGGGAAGGAACAGGGTTTAAGAGCAGTCTGATATTTTCAGCAGTTATTTGATCATGTATAAGTGGATTACGTTAAGATTCAGTATGTGAAGGCAGCAAATGGTGATTTTAAATACCTTTTTAATTTATATCTTACACAAACTCAATTTTTGTATGTATTGAAAGGTAAATCAAGGCAGTTTACATTTTGGACACATAGCTTCCCCTCTTTTATTTCATTACTCAGATGTGCTATAAAGGGTGTGCTCTCCCAAGCACAATTGTTCTACAATGCATAAAAAGCAGAGCCATCTTAAGGAAACAGCATTGGAAAAAACAAAAAATCCTGAGTTCTATCAGTTCTAAAAAAGTTGTTACTCGGCAAGTAGACCCATAAATAAAAAGCTTTTCTGTGCAACTCACAGAAGTCATCTCCACAATTACATGCCTTTCGGCACCTGTTCAGCCAAGAAGTATGTGAAAGGCAGTTGTATGCTACATTTTTTGACCTGAAGGGCAGTGCTGCCTTCATCCTTGGAGATATTCAAAAGCCAATTGGATAGTGACTTCACATGACACTGCTTGATCAAAGGTACTGGACCTGACAACTTGCAGAGATACTTTCTGGGATTCTAGGATTTAATGGTAAGTTTTAATTGTGATCAAATGTGATCCAGTGTCTGGATTTCTGATTTTTTTTCTCCCTATTGAAATAGCCACTGAGAATCAACTTATTAGTTTTTTATACCTTGATGTGTACTGATTTCCCATTTTTTTTTTAAATATATACAAATTTATCAGTACAAAATGACCCTGATCTTAACTCTTTAAAGCACAAATCGTAAAACAGGAACAAAGAAATCAACTATACCAATTTTTGAAAAAAACAAACTTCTTTAAATTATTTTTTTTTTCCCTGAGGAATAAAACAACAACTGAACCAACCCCCCCATGCCCCTTCCCCCCAAATAAATTAACACCTCCACACTACCAAAAATCCCCTCATCCCCCTTCAGCCTGGTAAGTGCCCTCCATCTCCACTACAACCCCCCAATGTACACTTATTCAGCTTTTGTTTGGTAGAGGATCCATTCAAACCACTCAAAGCTCATAAAGAATTCTTCACTATGTGGCTGGTAGGGTACGGGAACAGGTTTCCCTAAAAAGTTATGGATCTCCCAACCTGGAACCTGTTCAAGGCCAGGTTGGAAGGCAATTTGAACAACTTGGTTTAGTGGAAAACGTCCCTGCCTATGGCAAGTCGACTGGAACTAGATGATCCTTAAAGGTCCTTCCCCAAACTATTATGTGATTCTATGACCTGTGTGACCAACATGTTAGAATTAACTTTCGAAGCAGTAGTCAGCCAATTTCTATTTGGCATGTTAAGTCAAATTAAAGCCTACCTTAGTGTATTATTCCTTAGTGTATTATTACCTTAGTGTTAATAAGTGCAAAGAAATTTCTTCTTATGGGAAGCATAAGCACAGGAAATCAAAGGACATTGTTACAAATGATCCTAGTATTTCACTGCATGCTTATTAAACTGCTACAATTAGATCCACTTCCAATACTGCTGAATACCACTGAAATATTTTCAATATGCTTCACAACCCTGGGAATTAGCTGTGTTTTGCTAAGACTGCAATCCAGGTCTCTTATTCTGGAAGGAGGAAATAAGACTTCAGCTACCTAGATGAGAATTTGCTTTATTGCTGTTACAGGCTTAGAACTGGGAACTGCAGTACCACTTGCAGCAGGTGAAGATCTGCCAGTCTTGGTCATTTTGCAAGTCTGACACCATTTGTCTGTCAATGATAAGCTGTGACTTTATCCAGACATATTGCTACAGAGCTTCTGTTTCTACTCAGACAGCATAGATGCTGCTCAGCCAACACCCTTGATCAGGCTTCCCACTAAACACATCAGAGAAGTCATTTAACACCCTATCATTTTAAAGGGATTTTACGAATTCATAGCACATTAACAGCTTTCCCTGTTACATACTACTTGGAAATTGGCAGTTAGGCAACACAGCTTCAGTAATCTCAAGTGCAACACCATATGTCAGATCTTTGTTAGAATTAGCAGTAACAACAGATAAACACAATCTCCAACATGCACAAGCTCCTGAGCACACAGGGAGTCAGTACACATGAATTTTTACAGGCTGTGAAGAAATTTATCTAAGGCTTTGGTGAAATAACACATTAAAACTCATTTACAATACTGATGGAAAAAAAAAAAAAAATCAGTGTTTTGCTTACATTTCCCTCCCTCTATCCCTCCACTGAAAATCCAGTGTAACTGTACTGGGAACTTTCTTCATCAGTCTCATAAGCCATGACAAATTGCAGGATTGTTTCCTTTTTGGGTAACAAAGTGTTGTGAATCTGATAGGTTTTTGGTTACACCGACAAATTTCATTTGTGAAAGGGTATCATCAAAGAAAAGAACTTAGTCCATCAAAGAGCAGTTTTCCTAGATTAAATAAAGCACATTCAGTAGCTTTCAGTTGCTTTTCCATTGGACTTTTTCATATTGTTTGATGGATGCTAGGTAGAGGTAAGAAGGGAATTGACCTACATTTATGTAAAACCCATTCATGTCTCTTCTTTCTGAATATTTGATTAGAAACATATACAGATATTTACATTTCCTCAACAGACTGTCTTCATGTTTAACAAAAAAAAATACATTCACACGTATACACCAAAGCAGGAAGCTGAAAAGAACAGTCATTACTTAACTTCTGTTATCCACTAGAGAAAAAGTAGTACTTAGATGAGAAAAACTACAGAAAAATTTATTTCCCTTGTCAGTTTACCTTGGCAAAAGCAGGGATATATTTTTGTGTCTATTTAGTATCCTTTATAATTTGGTGCAAAAACAACACTGCATAAATTAATTTTCATAAAGTAAAAGACACAAAAATATCTGCAAAATAATCTAGCACCAAAGGCTAAACTGAGTCCTATAGGGTCTTTCATGCTTAAGTATTTTGGAGTTTTTTTCACTTCACAGGCTGCATTTGTACACTGTTCTCAGGCTTTATCTAGATTCACTTCATCTCAAGATTTTTAAGTCTCAGTTATTTTTATGACCTTGCAGAATCTAGTCAACATCACCCTGGCAGAATGGCCCTGTCTTAGAGATAATTAGCTAAAGGAAATAGTACAAACTTTTTCATAAACAAATAGATCCAAATCACAATGGGCAGTTTGTCATTTACCTCAGTCTCTGGAAAGCAAATAATCTCAGATAAGGTGTATCTACTGGTCATAAGTTACAGTTGACTTTGACAAGTTGCCAGTGAAAAAAGAAAAAGTCATATTTCAAAGCTGTTCTCTTAAGACAAGGAAAAATTCCTCTAGTCTCAGCAGTAAATACAAACCTTTCAGAAATCACAGAGAAGAAGCATCTACGTCTGAAAACAGACAGCATGAGATCCAATTCAACACATTGTAAAATCTACTTATTCCACAGTAGAAAAGTCTGTGTTCGAGAGTACCTTGATAAATCATCTGGTCCAATATTTCTTGAGAAAGGGAGCCGAGATAAGATTATTCAGCACCTGTCCAATTACATTGTGTAAACCTTCAGTGATGAGGACTGATGATGATCACATCCCTGGGAAGGCTGCTCACAGTACCCCCATATTTTATAACAAGGTATTTACAGCATTCTGAAATTCCTCCCATTTGTTGTTTTTCAATAAATATTTTAAAAAGAAAATTACGTTCACAGTTTGTAACACATTTGCATACAATAGTTGTATCTTAAAAACATTTCTGAATGATGTGCTGAAAAAGGGAAACTGGGGTACACTAAGCTATCTTCCTTACTGCACTCTAACGTCTGTTGAGACATATCTTGCAAATGTTTTCAGAGCAAATGTTTCAAAGAACTGAATTTTGCCTTTCTTGTGTCTGGAAAGCAATTCTCATTCACTGTAATGCCAGGCTCCAAATGCTTCATGGTTTCCCAGGGAAATTTATTTTCTGCCCAATGGCTTTACAAGATCCCTGCACTGTATTTAACTTCAAAAAGTCGTTTATATGTGCAACCTTACGATAAAGGACATTATGAATAACTACTGCCAATAGGCAAGAAGTAGCTTTGTTATAAACTCTGGTAACCCAACAGTTTTTCCATTTTACATTTGTTTCACCTAATGGCTTTCACTGTTCAAAGCAGACTCCCATGGATATCTAGGTATTCATAACAAGAAAACATTTTTCTGAAGTAATAGTAAAAAATGTACTGTGTTTAAGAAAGAGCACTGTGAAAGAAGGGTCATGCTGGTTATATTGAAGTTTTTTTCAAAGCACACTCCTTGATCTCAATTTTAAATACAATCATTGAAATAAAGCACAACAGTAAACCACAACTTCCAGGATAAGCCTAAATATATTTTTAAAGCCTTCCCCCTCACTCTGCATGGACTACATCATTATAACAAAAATACTTTGTGTAATGCTTAAATACTGAAAGAAAAATAAACATCATATTTGAAGTCTGGAGTCTTGATAAACATTGCCCAGATATTTGGAACAGAAAATATTTCATCTTATTTTTCAGTGACATCAGAGTTTACTCTAGCCTCTCACAACCTTTGTAAGATACTGAAACAGACTGCAAAACAAGTATACAACTTACTATTGCCTGAGGAAATAGAGAATTTAGATGCTTTCAAGAATCCAATATGAATTAGGTTGGAATTACATATTTTGTGTTATCACTATTTTATCAATGCAGGGCATAGTTGTTTTCTTTTTAATGCAAACAGAACTCCTGAACTATGTCAAAATCTGTCTTACTATTACTGCCGAATGCTGTTCAAACTAAGTGGAAGTAGCAGTGTTCTTTTTCCTACATGTGTCTTGTTGCCTTGTCTACTGACAAGCCTGTCTTAAAAGCTTCAAAAAATTC
Organism: Dendrocincla fuliginosa; assembly: GCA_035047845.1. Lineage (NCBI taxonomy): Eukaryota > Metazoa > Chordata > Aves > Passeriformes > Dendrocolaptidae > Dendrocincla > Dendrocincla fuliginosa. The sequence goes on along the minus strand of JAWWMO010000138.1, from coordinate 37,251,672 downwards.
CCCTTTTTTAAAAGCTTTGATGAATGAGATATTTTTGTCGAGAGGTTTCTATACAGCAAAATTATTTTGGACTTCCCTCTAGCTGAACTATCTTGACATTCATGAAAATCTAGTCATGTTCCCAGCAGGTCAAGTCTGCTTGAAAATCTCACAGATGGGATTTTTTTTCTTTACATCCATCATTGGGCTGGATGGTTCTCACATCTACATTCAGTCATTCAACTATGCCAAGAAGCACATAAAGACTTTTTGCTCCCATTTTAGACTTTGGAAAGAAAAAAGAGTCCATATAACAGATTTTGAAAATAACTACCTGTTCTCTCAATTAGAGAACGTTACAAACTCCAAACGATTTGGAGTCCCTTTGATTTTTCAGATAAATAAAACAACAATTCCTTTGCTGACTCTTATATTTAATTCTATTTCCCTAAAAGTGATACAAAGCAGTGTCACAGAGACAAGAACAGAACTGTTGACAGCATCAGTTTCTGTCTGTGCTCCCAAAGACTGCATTCTAACCCTACTGAGGCCAGAAAATGCACAGCAGCTTAATTTACTTTTTGCCATTACTGCATTCCTGTTCCCTCGGTAATAGACTTCATATCTTTAGATATCCTAATTGCTGAACTGACATGCTACATTTGTAATGCAAGGCTATTTACATTTGTATTGCAGTTTCTCATCCAACTTCTTTTATTCCAAGGAGCAGATCACAAAAATCTACTATAGGATTAGTCATCAGTCAGAGACTATTTGAGTTCTGCACATTTACATCTCCAGACTTCAAGTATGAATCACTCTTCAACATCATTTCTGCATATAGACCACAGCTCCCTATCCCTAAATATGAATGAATTTGAACCTGATCCATCACAGTCTCATCTGTTCCAAGAACTACAGGTGTATTTCTCATCAGTGTCTTTCATCTCCTGGGCTGACATACTGGACCATTTATTTAAAATAAACTCCCATATTTTGGTAATTTCAGCAAGAAGCACCATTACTGAGAATAAAGAATGTAATTACCACATACATACAACTGAAACAGTGATGATACACTGATCTGGTTAATTCTTCCAGTATCTCTGGAATTGTGCAGGGTTCAAACTGAAACTTTGGTATTTAAAGGCATACTAAAATACACTCCAATTTCACCATGTTTGTTATGATTTCAGCTGAATCTGAATTTTTATGTCTTATCTGAGACTAAAACAGACTTACTTCAAGTTCTGTCTCACCTCAGAAAAAATTAAGGTGTAAAAACACACAAGGAACATCATTCAGAATGAAGAAACTTGATATTCCAGATGAGATTACAGCTGATATATAAGCAGAGCCACAACATTATTCAACGAAACAAGCTGCTTAATTGACTAAAGTCCCATCACTCCTCTCTGCCCTGAAAGAAACCTGTATACTAGCTGTTCAACCTCTTGTCACTCTCCTATTTTTGCAGCAGTCTATATAAATTATAAATTCCTTTAATTTCCTACCTCCCAGACAATAGAGTCAGAATGACGGAGAAGTCTTCCATGCCTCATCTCTTCTGCAAAGGAGAGACACGAATATGGACAACATAAAGAGACAAAATATAAACTGCAGAAGAGTTGCGGAATATCATCCATGTTTTCCTCTTTCCATTTCTTAGTCTTATTGGTTATCATTCCCAGCAGTGCATCTCAGTTTCCTGAAGCTATGAGTTATTCCAAACTACCATCAGAAGTGAATCATAAATGCAGACTGTTGAATAGTGCTGCAGACCACCCTAGTAAGCAGAGCATGGACTTGACTCTCCTAGATAAATGCCATCAACCATAGGGTGTTTAAATATGTACACTTTAAAACTTTTTCTGAGATCAAGCTGTACTCATAGGAATGTGCACATTAAATCTTCGGTTTTGTGTAAAAGAAAGAAATTACTCCATCTTGACAAGTAAATAGCACACACAATTTTTTTTAAAAATCTGTTTAAGAGGAGCTGTAGAGAGTTAAATGGTTGTCCCTGAGAATTACCCCAGGAACATACAGATAACCTTCTAACAGATAGAAAGGAGGATAGTGCTGAAGTAACACTGTCTACATGGAAGAAAAGCCAAATGATAGCATATTATATATATATATATGCACACACAATTTTTGTTTTGCCTTCAGAAGATTTTAACATCCCAGATGGGAAATAACTAAATACAGCTTCATCAGAGTCAGCAGTTGTCTACCTAAGTACCACATTCCTCTATTCCAAATGAAATTTCTTGAGGTGTGTGGGCATGCAAAATACATCTTTGGGGAATGTGCATGCATATATAGAATATATATGATTCTCTTCTTCTATAAGTCAACCAAGTAAAGTTTTGCTGAAAAAAAAAATAGAGCAGTTGCCAGTTAGAGATCGCACATATGAGCTCATTTTCCTTATTGATGTAAATCTTCTGTTTTTAAATCGTTCCTATACTGGCAAAAGAAGGTAACTCTTTTTGTCTAGGGTTTATGTTATGGAGTTCGGGGGAGTTGTTGGTGTGTTTTCTATTGGTTATGGGGTTTTCAGCTTCTATTTTTTTTATATATATGTTTTCTGTTAGTTTGTTTTGGAAGTTTTAATGTTATTTTTTTAAACTTCACAATAAATTCCATTTGCAGTATAATCTATTCCCATCCCCAAATTACTTCCTAAATAGGAACAATTGATCCCTCTTATGTGCACAAAGGGGCCCAGTAATCACAGGAAATATTCCCACGCTTTCAGAATACATCTGTGAAGGCTGCTTAACAGAGTTTGTAAGGAATACAAGCAGTCATGATTTCCCATTGTTCCGGCATTTCAGTCAAAGCTTACTTTTATGGGTGATTCACCTAGTTGATCTAGGAAAACCAGCTGATATAATCTTTTTGGACTTCAGCAAAGCTTATGATATTGTCTCTCAAGGTATCCTGGACAAAATGTCCAGAATACAGCTGAATAACCATGTCAGTTGTCCTATGGAGAAGGCATAAATGACACACTGACATAAGTAAGATTTGCACTCTTGTGAAACAGATATCAAAATACTTCATACTGTCCTTGTTGCCACATCCATTCCCCTGGAATCAGAACCATCATTTTCTGCCAAAATACAAAGCAAGTGGAAAATAATTCTTACCTATATGAAAACAGGAAAATGGTTTCCATCTCAACCTTTTTGGACTTCAGAGAAGTTTTTGACACTGTCTCTCACTGTATCCTTCTGGACAAAATATCTAGCACACAGCAGGATAACCATGTTGCATGATGAATGAACAACTGGCTCACAGGTCAGGCACAAAAAATTATAGTGAATGTGGTAACATCAGGCTGGCATATGGTCACTAATGGGGTTCTGCAGGACTCCCTCCTCAGCCCAGTTCTCATGTCTTCATTAATGATTTTGACACAGGACTGGGAGGTATAGTAAGTTTGCTACCAACACTAAATTGAGAGGAGCTTCCTAGTTTAGCTGTCTCCCCTCAAGGGCAGAGAGGCCCTGCAGAAAAACCTGGACAAATTAGACAGATGGGCAATCACCATATGAAGTCCACCAAGAGGAAGCGCCAGATGCTGCACCTGGGATGGGACAACCCTAGATATAGGTACAGACTGGGGAATGAGATGCTGGGAAGCAGTGCCACGGAAAGGGACCTGGGGGTCCTGGTCGATAGCAACTTGAATATGAGTTAGCAGTGCCCTGACAGCCAGGAGGGTCAACCGTGTCCTGGGGGCAGCATCGCCAGCCAGTCGAGGGAGGGGATTGTCCCGCTCTGCTCTGCACTGAGGCGGCCTCATCTTGAACACTGTGGAAATTCTGGGAGCCACAATATGAAAAAAGACAATAAGTCATTAGAGAGCATCCAAAGGGGGGCCTTGAGGATGGTGAAAGATCTGGAGGCAAAGCCTTATAAGGAGCAGCTGAAGTTACTTGGTTTGTTCAGCCTGGAGATGACGAAACTAGGGGGAGACCTCATCACAGTCTTCAACATCCTCAGGAGGCAAAGAAGAGGATCAAGTATTGAACTCTTCACTCTCCTGACCAGTGACAGGATTTGCAGGAACACCCTGAAGTTGCATCAGGGAAGGTTTAGGTTAGATATTAGGAAATTGTTTTTCACCTAGAGGCTGGCTGAGTACTGGAACAGGCTCCCCAGGGTAGTGGTAGCACCAACCATGTCTGAGTTCAATAACATTTGAGTAACACTTCCAGGCACACAGTGTGATTCTCAGGCTGTCCTGTGCAGGGCCAGGAGGTGAACTCTAGGATCCTAATGGGTCCCTTCCAACTCAGCATATTCTATGATCATTTCCAAACTTCAGTAAGGTCAAAACTATGAGATAGATGGGAATTTGCCATCCTGCCAACACACATGGATCTCCACTTCACTTGTTCTATTTTGTAGGTGTAGAAAGTTTCCCTCTGAAGTAACTAGGCATTTTGATGTTACAAGTACTGCAACATAAGGACGTAAAGCTACAGATTTCCATTGACCCCCATCTTCATGTCTCAAAACATGCTTAAGGATATTGTAGTCCACAAATTTACAAAGATTAGAAACTTTTAGAAACAGCTTCCAGTTCATTAACTGAATTCTTAAAGTCACAATAAAATGCAGCCTATGAGGTCTCTGTGGTAACTGTGTCATGTAAAATCATCCTCTGAAATACCACTGTGAATGAACATAGATATGTTTACTTATAGAGCAGGGCACACTTCTTGGGGCAGAACCACAGGGTCCTTTATGTGCCTTGCTTTGCAAAGATCTACTCAATGACAAAGCAGATACTTTCTGAAGAAATACATGTAAGACCTAAGGGAGTGGTAGTCTGGGAGTAAGGGTCCTCCTCCATTTCTCAGCAGCTATCCTCTTGAAGTGATTATATATATAAGTTCCAAACATAGTTTTTTCTGTTAATGTAAAGTCTTCATGAAGACACTGTCATTCTCCATATTAAAAAAATACCATTTGTAAAGCCTTGAAATAAAAATCTCACTTCTGCTAAGGTTTTATATTATTTAATGAGTTTACTACAAGTGAAGGAAAAAATACACTTCTATAAATTTTATATGTAGCGCCTGCTGCTTTCTGAAATTCTTTATCTAAGTTAGTTCATATTTTCTTTAATAATAAATGAAATAAAGTCTTAAGTTCCATATCAGCTTTATACATATATATATATGAAGTAAAATTCATGTTATGTTAAACTAAAGATGCAGGCAAGAACATTACATCTAATACGTAAAACATATTCACTAAAAGAGAATGTATTTTTATGATTCACGGTTATTTATACTTCTGAATTCTTTTAATTTATGTTGCAATTCTGCCAAAAAAGGGATCTAAAATTTGTCTTAGTTCAGGGGAGAACTATGTTAGCCAAGAGAGAGAAAAGGAAAGGCCTTCTTTCCCCAAGGAGATCAGCCAAAAAAAAAAAAAAATCCCTCTCCTTTAAAGTTAGAAAAAAACAGAACTTTAATTAGAAAAGTATATATATGAAAAAGGTAACAATCCTTAACCACAATACATATATATATATTGTATATATATATATACAATATATATATCCAGAAAGGACCAAACAAAACCTGCTGGCCTCTCTCTCAGGCAAGATGGCAGGCACAGTCACCAGGTCAGCTCCCGTGGGATCAATGGCGAAAGCAGCAGAAACCCAGTCTCCGTAGTGCAGAAAAACGGGCATGCTCTCTTCGTTACTGCAGCTCCCGCAACACCCACAGCCCTCACGGGCGAACGGTCGAGTTAGAGAGGGAGAGACACAGTTCTGGCTTTCCACTGATGCTGGACCTGGTGCGCCCCTGTCCCTGCTCGCTCTGCTGAGACGTGAGCTTCCATGAGCCTGTGCAGAAAATGCAGGAACCCTGGCCACTTCCCCCAACTCGAGCCGTGTTCCCTCCCCCTCGCAGGCTGAGGAGAGATCAGAACAAAAGGCTCTGGGCTAAGTCATTAACATCAGTATATGAATATTCATCCAGTCCTTTGTTAACCATCTTTACAAAACTCAGGCATTGGCTCCAAGCTTTTTACGAGGAATTCCAATGAGGCACCGAAAATATAACAAAATTATAAAATAGTCTCCACTCCATGATAACCTAACATAACAGAAATTATAGAAAAAAAAATACTTGAAGTCAACTGATAAACATTTTCAATCATTAATTCAAAAAGAAGCATTAATATTTCTTTTGAACCTTATTTGAGAACAAAATTTAATGCTGTGTTGTATCTAAGCATATGCTGTATGCGTATTTATGTATGTGGACTCAAGTCAAAAATACACATATCTGATTCAGGCCATGTGACAGTTAATAAAACAAAGAAACAAAACACTGTCTATAGCTAAGTAGTACAAGCCGCCTCTCACATCTCCCCTCCACCTTGACAACATCCAGAGAAGGATAGTCACTCCAGCCTCCTTTAAACATCCAGCTATCACTCTAACCTCCAGCTGATGAAGCATCTAGGAGCACAGAGTTCAGATTTTTCTGTAATTGGATCGTCTAGGAGCAAAATAAATGCTATACTGGACCAGAAAAGAGCTAGCAAAGATAAGCCAAAACAAAAGCAAGTTTTCTGTTTTGTTTTGTTTTTTTTCCTTATTCATTGAAATAATCCTACAAGTCAATCCATTAAAATTCAGTTGGTTTTAGATGCTTTAAAGATGCATCACACACATCATCAGCATATACATAAAAGTAGTGCTGACTGCTGAACAGAAATTTAAAAACCAAAATTGACTACATATAGATAAACAATTACCTATTTCATAACAATTAAGAATACACTGACAATAAGATGAGTATCTTTGAGGCAAAAGCCTTTGATTACAGTGCCTTTGGAGTGAAAAAACAATTTCTCTAACACTTTATATTCCAACACGTAGAAGTTATAGAAGCAGCAGTTAACCTTTAAATCTGTAGGTATGAGACATATAAAAAGAAAAAAAAAAATCTTTATTAGTGTTGTTTGTTAACAGCCTAACCTAAAACCTGCAAAACTCCTACCAGAAAGAATACTTATGAAGTCACATCTTAAGGAACAAACCAAGATATATTTAATAAGAGCTACTTTGTAGTCAATATCTGATGGAGAGGCATTACTGAAAAAACTTCTTCACTGTGACACTAACATATTCTGTCAAAAAAAAAAAAAAAAATCAATCCACCTTCAGAAATATGTAGGCTGCTCTCTACAAGGTGCAACACTAACATGCTAAATGCACAAGTACAATAGTTTTCCTCTATCCTTCCTCCTAATGGATTACAAAGTCTATTAACTGATCAAACCAAAGATTAATTATTGAATATGGATACTTGAAGGCAACATTGCACAGATATCCGATTCACAGAACAGGTCAGGACTATCATCTTCACAGCTTTACAAAGGCAACTATTGACTTTGAATCATATCCAGCTATACAGTTTCTTATCACTAGGTAAGAGAATTTTGAATTCAGTAAGTGTATTTAAATAATCACTTGGGCACCAAATTTAGCTTAAACCCCACATCCAAGAATCCAACCATATAACCACACATAAGAATCCAACCATAAACCAGCACTAACAAGTCCACCACCTCCCTGGGCATCCTGCTCGAGTGCTTGACAGCCATTTCAGAGAAGAAATTCTTCTTACTATCCAAGCTAAAATTCCTCTGACACAATTTGAGGCCACTTCCTCTTGTTCTATTTCTTGTTACTTGGGTGAAGAGGCAGAGTGGCTGGAGAGCGGCCAGGCAGAAAGGGACCTGGGGGTTCTGATTGACAGGAAACTGAACATGAGCCAGCAGTGTGCCCAGGTGGCCAAGAAGGCCAACGGCGTCCTGGCCTGTACCAGGAATAGTGAGGCCACTATTTCCCTATACTCAACACTTGTGAGGCTGCAGCTCAAGTGCTGTATCCAGTTCTGGACTCCTCAGTTTAGGAAGGATATTGAGGTTCTGGAGTCCAGAGTAGGGCAACAAAGCTGGTGAAGGGACTGGAGCACAAGTCCTATGAGGACCAGCTGAGGGAGCTGAGGTTGTTCAGTCTGGAGAAGAGGAGGCTCAGGGGAGACCTTATCACTCTCTACAACTGCCTGAAAGGAGATTGCCTCAAGGTGGAGGTTGGCCTCTTCTCCCAGTAATCATCTCTGCCTTTTCCATACTAATAGTCAGCTAAATGTTGTAAGCACCCCCTACTGTCCCCTTAGTGCTGTCTCTTTACCTCTGCACAATAAGTTTCACACTGAAAAGTAGAATAAAAAGAAAAAATTACAATAAAGCAGAGATTTTTCTTCAATAAATACACAGCTGCAGCTATAAAACAGCTGAACCAACCCACTAGTATCCAAAATCAGAATAGGATTTTTCCCTAGAATTTGTCAGAGAAGCCCATTACAAAGAAACAGCAAGCCATCAACCACATTAAGCACCCCTGTCTTAAAAATCATTACTATATGTTGTGGGTCCCTGTATGCAAAAAGTATTAATTAAAAAAAAAAAATAAAATAAAGCATACAAAGAAAAGTACTTCATCCTAAGGCAACATCAAATAATCATACTTGCAAAAAACAAACAGCAGTCCAGCAAAAAGAAGCATTTCGTTAAAAAAAAAACCAAACCAAACAAAAAAAAACCCTACTGCCCAAAAAACCCCCCCCACACAAAAAACTTAATAACAACAAAAAAGAAAATTAAAAAGAAAAACCAACCAAACAAGAAAATAACCCCACACTAGGTCTCCCCTCTCCACTAAAACCATATGGTAATTACCTCTCTGGGTACCTGTACTGCTTCAACAGCCTGGGACATCAGGAGAGCACACCTCATCTCTCCATCCATAAACTGAAGGTATTTGTATCTGACTTAGAATATGAACATTTTCAAAATCTTGGGAGCTATGAGGTATTTTATGGTTTTATAGGATCTGATGAATTATGAGGTTAAGGGTTGGGCTTACATGGGATGAGGAACAACATTCAAGCTGAAACTGCATCTTAAGCCTGAGTTTGACTTGTTATTCTTTCAGTCTCTTTCCTCTAAATTCATAGAGCAGCAAGTCTGAGGATGATGCATTCACTTTCCCTCGAGGAAGTTCTCTTGGTACTCTCAAGTTTCTTTCTGAAAATACATTAATATAATAATTATAATTAATATATTATTTTAATGAAGATATAGTTCACAATGTACCTCATCAGAATTGCTCACATGAACAGGTTTTTCAAAATCCCGAGGTATTAAGTAATTTACTGTAAAAGAAATGTATGTTATGGTGTGTTATATCAATTAATTCTGCTCTTAAATTACCTCTTTTACAAGCTATTTCAAATTATTAAAGTTCATGTTCTACCCCAACGGAAATGTCTAATAGGTCCGTTGCTGTAGAGAACAATAAAAGGTGGTTATAGTTTGTTCTATTTAGTTTCAGAGGCAATGTTCATTTGCTACACTTTTTGAAAGTGCAGAATTCTTCCAAGGGCAGGATTTTCAAGGAAACTTCTGAAAAGGGAAGGTCAGGGAGATGGATAATTACACCTCAGTGCAAACAATCCAGTTGTCCAACCTCTTATAAACAAGTCAAAATACGTTACCAAGCACTCATTCCATATAAAAAGTAATGTATATAAAAGCAATGTAATGTAATTGATTATTACCAACATGATACATTTTACAGCAAATTAATTAGCTGAAACAAGTCAATAGATGTCCAAATGTACTTAAGAAAAACTACTTAGAAAAAAGTGGACAAAAATAGTTTGGTTTTTAGTCACAACTCTGAGAATCAGTTTTGAGTAGCAGTGTTTATAAGGTAACAGCCAGCTACCAAACTAAGCTAGCCCAGGTCTTACACTTTGGAATCACTTCCCAGACTGTTATAAAGGATTTCCTGCAATCTATTTAAGTCATATGGGAATTCAAAGGGTTATTGGCAGTTCATATAGCTCATAATATCCTCAACATGTCTTTTCTCTGACCTTATACTAGATGCATTGAGTACAGTTAGTAGAAACATTGGAGCTGAGCACAGGCCACAACAAGAGAGAGAGAACAATTAGTGAGAGATTTTCCACTTTGTTCTATGTCTGCAGTATTCACTCTCCCCTTAAATTTATATTTGTGTTTCTTAGATTCCAGAACATGCTGTGAAATCTATATATTCTCAAGACAAATGAGAAAAATGTTTTACAGTATGGCAGGATAAAAAAATCCATACGTTCAGCTTTAATTCCTTCCTTTTCCCATACACCTGCTGTCATTATTTTGCTGCACCTGTTCATGGGCACAGGTTTTGGGGATTGGTGGGCTTTTTTGTATTTTAATGAAAAATATTCTGATAGAAACAAAGGTAGTCCAACACCAACAGATTTCGAAAATGTCATATCTAAACCCTGTCTCTAAGTACAAACAACACAGTATAAAATATAAAGCATTGAGGTGTTCTTGTAATAATTCCTCCCATCACAAGACACACAGATTTTCAACTTTATCATTAAAATAGTCTCAACCCATACTATGTTTTACACATGCAGGCAAACATATTTCTAGTGTCAAAGTCCATGGGTGTTAATTTGTACAGGTACAATTTGCTTTTCTGTTAACTTTTTTGTATATCAAATTATCCCATGGGCAAAAGAAAAAACCTCACTAAAAACACTCAAGAAAACGGAAGGAACTGAAAGTTCACACTGGGAAAATGGCAGGCTACTTTGGATATTTAAGAATTGTTCTCCTATGATTACAAGTGGTAATTAAATTAAAAAAAAAATAAAAAAAAAAAGAAGAGCACTCACTAACTGGCAGGAATGGTCTCCCTTGAGGCTTGAGCCAGCAAAACACTCACAGGGCTGCTGACTCCAGCAGAACAGCTCACTTGCTTTGAGCTAAACAGAGTTTAATGGACTGAAGACTTGATTAATAAACAGAATTAATAATATAGTATGAAATTAGTTTGCAAATCTTTCTGGTTTTGATGGAACTCTGCAAGCAGGGGTTCATGGGCATTTCTGCCCTCTTTATTTGCCCTCATTGTCTGTTCTGTTCTTTTTTGTTACAACACAGAGAAAATACTAAGTTCCAAATGACTCTTATCTAACAGAGATTCAGTGTATAAGCACATAAAGAAAAGATCATATTTTGCCCGAGGCAGCCAAGACACCACAGTGAACATTAACATATCAGGTACACCTACACCTTGGCACTTTTTTTTCAGTGATGACTCCTTTTGGAATACAAATTTACATTGTGTTTATATCTTTGCTTAGTTGTCTTCACATAAAGTGAATACACATGCACACTTTTTGTAACCATAAGGACTAATATTTGACCACATTTCTAAATTTCATATTTAGATATCAGACAACTTGGTAGTATTTTTATGTATATGTCTGTTACTTACAAGAATGTGGGCATTTTCATCAACATTTCTAATCTGTTCTCCCTGTATCAATATATTTTTCAAATTCTTGTCTATATGCACTTGATATGTACATGTGATATGCTACTACTATGAAATATACCACTCTTCTTAGCATTGGATGAGTTCTGGCACCAAGAGTAAAAT
>JAWWMO010000138.1:37217851-37233642 GCA_035047845.1 Dendrocincla fuliginosa | reverse complement strand
GGGGATGCCCCTACAGAGGGTGCCCAGGAGATGCCCACGGAGGGGATGCCCCTACAGAGGGTGCCCAGGAGATGCCCACGGAGGGGATGCCCCTACAGAGGGTGCCCAGGAGATGCCCTCATAGGGGATGCCCGCACAGAGGGTGCCCGGTGCGGGGGTGCCGAGGCGGGACGCACCTGTTCCAGCGAGCCGCCTTCCGCCGGTAGTAGCGCAGGGCTTCGCGGGCGCGCAGCAGCGGCTGTGCGGGGCCCGGCGGGGCGGTGCGGGGCAGCGAAGGGCGCTAGGCGGGCGGCGGGCGCGGAGCCGGCGGAGCTCTCCAGGGTGCTGGGGCGCTGCCCCCCGCCCGGGGAGCCGCCCGGGCACACCGAGCCCCGCCGATGCCTCGCACAGCACCGCTCCCGGGCTCCGCCGCCTCTCCGAGCAGCATGGCCCGCATTCGGTACCTCCGCGCCGCTGTCTCGGGGTTTTATCTGTGGGAAGCTGCGGTACTGCTCAGGTGAGTTGCTTACTTTGCGAAAGTAAAGGTGTCCCCCTTCCCGGTTTTCGGGCGGCTGAAATGCCTGAGACGGCGTTTCCTCACTGCCTTCGGCAGGCAGGCTCGGGGCACGGCAACTCAGTGCGCTTCGTAGCACCGCGCTGCCTCGAATTTTGCATTTTGCAAGCAGGATTCTATGTATTTCCCTCACCTGCTCGCGGTTATGATCTGTGATTTTTATCATAGTTTCTAACAGGAATTGTAACATCAGTGGCATTGGAAATTCTTCAGGTGCAAAGTGTCTATATGTAAAAGTAACAGAAGATAATCTGAGTTGGGAATATATAGAACTTCCTTAATTGTGTCAGTTCTTTTCGGTAAAGGAAAAATCACAGATTGTGTTATGTCAGGGAAGTCTTAAACAGAAACAGAAAAACACTAGCTGAGTGAAGCGGGAGTGGGGGGGGCGGGGGGGGAGGTATGGTCTACAGAACTTCCCTTGAGAGGGAAAGCTTTTGCTGTACTCCTGAGAGTCTAAGATTTGTATTATGAAAGATGTCAACATATCCATAAATTATGACCTGAGTAGAAGACTGAGGTTCATTCGGCTTTTTCTGCTTTCTGCCTAGCACACTCTTTCTAGGTAAAGTAATATTATTCTATTAATACAAGCATTCTTTGGAAGTGTGGTGATAGCAGGCTAAAATAAACTTGAGTCCTCCATGAGGGAAAACTTTAAAAGAAAAATCACACATGTAAAGAAACAGACTTCAATGTCATGAATTCACAACTAATGCAGTTATCCATGCTTGTTACCAGTAGATATTCTAGCTCTCTCACAATAAACAAACTCTGGCATGTAACATGCTGGACTATTTTAAGAATCACTTCGCTACTTAAGAAAGATTAAAAAAAGAAACTTAAATTTGAAAACAAGTTTGAGGATTGTACATGTAAGGGATTTATAACCACGAAGTTAACACTGCAGCATGTAGTGCCCCACAATGATGGCACACTTCAGAAGTATTCACAGGCTTACAGCAAATCATTCCTTTTTGAAGTTAATGAACTGGTTTGTACCAACATACATAACATAAGTAGTTTTTAATGTGATTTTATTGTAACTGTGCCAAAAGAAAGGGATTTTAAGAAAATGAGTCACATGGTAAGGGTTTAATTGACACCGGGAGGAAAGAGTAAGTTCACATATATTACAGTTTAAGTTTTCCAAGTACCTCGAGTATTTAATGTTCAGAGTAGATTACCAAACCCTTGTGTGATGAGGAAATACAAGCTATTATTATTTTATTTCAATGTACTTATAGAACTTACTTTTCCTCTGCATATCATTTAAATGCCATACTACTGATGAATGGTTTATCCTTTATTTTAATGATATAAAAATACTTCTTCCAAGGAGAAAAAAAGCTATGTCAATTTTGAAAAGCAGACAGGTATGTTGTACTACATGATTCTGGACTAACATGTTTCCAAATATATATAGATATCTTATTTAGCATAACTTCAAACTATTTTCTTCAATGTTCAGATAACTGTGATATTGTAATAGCCTTCCGCTCTTAAATTGTCATTTTATGACAATGAACATGGGTACTGTGCACAAGGACTCTATAGATTGAGAAAGACTTCACAAAATTGCTCTGAATCTATGTGTATCTTTTGTATCAATCTCAGTGTAGAGATTGCTGGTGACTTTAGGTTCAGCAATGATACATGAGAAACCTGAGTCAGTTCAAGACACCCAGGAATCTTCCCCGTGCTTTAAAATGGAGAAAAAGTGGGAAAAAAGAAGTTAAAATGTTAAAAACTGTAAAGTTTTCAAGTTTCCTGGAGAGATTATTGCTAGTTCTTTTCCATCTTAAGCCTTGTGAAATTATTTCTATTAGAGCAAAGGGAATAGAGAATAGTAGGACACTTTTTCCACTCTCTGTGAGACACACAGAGCCCAGCCTTAACATCTATATAACACTTGATGAGAAGGTGGATATGCTGTGAATTTCTAGGAACAGACAAAACTTAAGGGTTTTACTTGCTCAGACATTTTGCAAAAAAAAATAATGTTATCTTCTCCTACATTGTGCAATATTGAAACTTTATTGCTCTTCATTAAGAGGCAGAAGGCTATGTGAGAAGACTGGATGACCCTAACAAGAAAAGCTTTCAATACTTGTCCAACAGCCCTGAGGCTATTTAAAATTACTGTTTAAATGATATGCCTGTGAAGACAGATGTTTAGTTTTATTTTTAGTGCAGATAAAATCAAATCAAAAAGGATTCTTTTTCATATAAAGTTACAGGATTGCTACTTTAATGAGCAAAGTCTCAAGACTGGCGTGCTTCAAGAGAAAACTGCACCTGATTAATTTTTTTTTTTAAAATAATTAATTTTCCTATCCCACATTAAAAGACCCTTCAAATTGCAATGGCTGAAACAAGATGTATATTGGTCGTTGTAGGATCCAATTATTAATTTGATTTCTAAAAGACACTGTAGAAAGACTAAAACATTAGAAGAATTATAAAGCTGGTGAAGGGTCTAGAGAGTAAGTCGTATGAGGAGGGATGAGGAAGCTGGTGTTGTTTAGCTTGGAGAAAAGGAGGCTCAGGGAAGACGTTATTGGTCTCTACAACTGCCTGAAAGGAGGTTATAGGGGGATTGGAGGTCAGCCTCTTCTTCCAGGCAGCTAGCAACAGGAGAAGAGGAAATGGCCTCCAGATGTACTAGAGGGGGCTTAGGTTGGACATTGGGGAGGATTTCTTCACTGAAAGGGTTGCCAAGCATTGAACAGGCTGCCTAGGGAGGTGGTGGAGTAACCATCCCTGGAAGTGTTCAATAAAAAATTAGACATGGCACTTAGTGCTCTGGTCAGGTTGACATGGTGGTGTTCAGTCAAAGGTTGGACTCCCTGATCTTGAGGTCTTTTCCAACCTTAATGATTCTGTGATTATTCATAGTGTTTCATAATACTGTGCTTGTCTATACTACTATGTCATAGTTATCGATAATATATTAATAGATTTTAAACATGAAAAACAATGGTTAAAGCACACAGCAGTGTCGTTTATGCAATATGTTTGAAGATTGTTGTGGTCATACCAAAAATAAAAAAAAAATACTGCTTATTAAGGACTGCCAGTCGAAGCCCCAGCATGTAAAAAGAGGTAAAAGAGAAAGTAAAACCTATTAAAGATATTTTAATGTAGCCTAAAAATAACTGTAATTCACTACCAAAGATGGAAAAACACTCCTGAGGTATGGTTTGAAATTATAATAATATCTAAGACTGAGTATTCTTCTGAGTTTTCATTAAAGTAATAGTATTAACAAAAAATCCTCTGGATTTGCCTGGATTCCAAGAGGTCATGATAAAAGCATCATATTTGTAGAGTCAACACAAAGATCATATTTGTGAGTCAGTTTTATAACAGCTCATGAACTGGCATGGGCACCAGCACTGGCCTGTTAGAACTACAGTGTCAGGGACTTGCCAGGGGCTTGTTTTCTTTTTAAATGGTATAGTATTACAATTTTATATGTAGACCTGTGTATGGGGAAAGCACAGGGTGAAAAGTTAGGTGGCACTGCAAATGCAAGATAGATTCTCCCTATGTTGCATTTTTTAGCCATATTAGCATAGATCAAGAATCATGCTACAATTAAGATATTACCTTTTTCCTTGTTCTTTTCACTACTCTATTGGTCTTACGTTGAAGAAACAGTATCACAGACACAGTTAATTGTGCTGAGAAATCAGATTCTTGTGGAAAAAACCTCTGTGCAACCTAACTCTGGGGCATATATGAGTTCACAGTTAACTGATTTTGAAATTGTTCCTGCATTTCATTGCAAATTGATTTCAGGTGAATAGCTTTAAGACGCATTAGTGCCTTCAAATAACAAAAGAGAAAAAAAAAAATCAGCTAAACTATTAAATCTGACATAGCATCACAAACATCTCTGAAAATCAAGATTTTCAGGTGTTCTAATGAGACTTAAGTAGCTTATTAATGTGTTAAGAATTATACCTACAATACTACTCAAGAAATAAGTGTCTATTAAAATCAGGATGTGAATAAAAGTGTGAAAAAAATGTATTAATTCAAGATGAGAGCACTGAGGCACAGTACCTCTCGTCATCAGCTCAGACTCAATTTTAAAGATGGTTTCTGTGAAATAAATCAGTTGACAGACTCCAGTCCTAATGAAAAAGATGTAACATGTCTCGCGGAGTAGCAAGGGAAGGGTAGATGAGCTGGGAGTTCAGACTCACAGCAAGTCAGGAAGGAGAGAATCCCACCAAAAAAGTTTGCAGTCTCACAGCACCTGTGCAGGAGAAGAGCAATTCAAACAACAGTTTAGACTGATCGGCAAAGTTGGTGGTTAAGAGATAGGTCCAAGGTCAAAGTCAAAGAGTCAGGTCAGCAGATCAAGCTCGGGATCAAAATTATGAAGGTACAAGACTGGGTGAAAATATACTTGGACACTAGCTCATGCAGAGACCAAGAGCATCTCCTTGGCTCTCCAAAAAAAAAAAGGGAAAACCAAGTATGGAAAAGAGGAACAAAAACAGGTCCTGAGAGAAGAGAGCTGAGCCCTGCTGAGGATTTTACAATACAAACAACACAAACTGTTCTGTTTCAAAGCTGCGTGGCTGCACTACCAGAGCTCACACTGAGCCCAGGTAGTCAAACTCCTGTGATGAAGGGTCCTCATAAAATGTTAGGAGAAGAGCATTCAGGTTCCCTTGCATGTAGCCATATGGAAGCTTTATACTTTCCAAGACAGCCAAAATGAAGTGGGATTTTGTGACAAAGAATATACAAGTTCTCTTGTATTTCAACTATACCAGTGAAGACACTGAAATCCCTTTGTACCAATTAGGAGTTTTGTCATGAGTACAAATTTGATCATAACTTTTACTATCCATTCCTTATTTCTATAAAAAAAATCAGTTGTTTTTTCTAAGTGCCTACCATGTTTATAATTTTTGGGGAAAAAATGTGTGTATTTTTCAGTTTATAGTACTATAAACTGGAAGAAAATTAAATAAAAAATTCTAATTAAACCCACAAATCTTTCAATTCTTACAGTGCTAGTGACATTTTCTTACTTTTCAACCTCTCCTAATTCATTCCTAGCCAATTGACGCTAACAACAACTGAAAGCAAGAAATATTGTGAGATAAGTGCTGTGCTTTTGTATGATGATAAATGTAATAGCTCCTCTATCAGATTAGTCTTGTTCAGGAATCCTAGAAATCATGACAATCAGAGAGAATGAAAATTTTTACAAGATCCAAGCTTCTTTTTTTTTAACAAATTCAGAATACAAGCTTCAAATGACCTTACTGAGTATTATGTAATAATACCTATAGGGAATTATTCCTGCAAATCAGCTTTTCTCAAGTAATGAATGATGAAGAGCCCTTGCGTGTGTTGCTTCTTGTCCTCTTTATTGCTTTTCCTATCTTCATGATGTTTATTGAAAGAATCAGTAAAGGAAGATAGGCAATAAGAGGTATCAGTTTTACTGATGTGTAGGCATTGTGAATAGATGAAGTGAAAGGCACCTTTTTAGGGATATCAACTGCCAACAGAAAGGGAGCATCTCAGAGAGTAGGAAAAGACACAACTAAAAACTATGTTTAACAAGAATGCAGGACTAAGAATGAGAAATGCATCGGGAAGCAGAACAGTCTTCACAGTAAAGTCAAGAGAAAAGAAGGTGAGGATCTTTAAGACTGTACTTTTTTCTAGCACAATTCATTATTTTATATGGCTTCTGAAGCAATATGATCCTTTCTGACTGATGTTCTTAAAGCTCTGTCAATGGAAATGCTAGAGTAGTGAGGATAAAAAGAAAGAGTGAGGAAAAAAGTAAAAAAAATAGGCAGCATATCTTTATAAAAGTATAAAAGAATGCATATTATTACTTTTCCAGTCAGATGTCTAATTAATTGCTCCAACACACATGTTGTTAAATACAACAGGAAACAGGGTAAAAATACTTGATCTACACTGAATTGGATTTTCTACATAATGAACAGAATCACAGAATCAATTAGGTTGGAAAAGACCTCTGAGATCATCAAGTCTGACCTATGACTGAACACCATGTCAATTAGACCAGGACAGTAAGTTTCATGCCCAGTCTTTTCTTAAATACCTCCAGAGGTGGTGACTCCACACTCCGACATTTGTTATACAAATTTTTCTACACTACATGCACCACCCTGTTATTTCTCTGGCCTTAATGTACAAAATAAGTGGGGACTGCAGGGAGAGCCAGGGCTATTTCCAGGTAGGAACTTCCCTAAGGAAGATCAGTCTTCTTCAATATTATTATTACTGAATTTCTTTCTGGTGACATGAAACATTAGCTAAATGCAGTTTCCAAGGGAAATAGTTTGAGACCACAGAAAAGGTAGGAAATTTCAAGAAGACTCTGACCCGACAGTCATGGTCACTGATGGGGATGTTGAAATAGTGAAGCTGCACGAGTAGTGGGACTACTGATAAATACAAATCAATGGTTACAGGAAACATCAAGCCAGCAGATTACCCTGAGACTCTTTTAGTGAAGCAATACTGTTGAACACAGGAGAAGTAAATTATCTCAAACTGTGAGGTTAACTGCTACTAACTTGCATGTGATTCTTACAGTTAAAATTAACTTAGGAAGGGTATCATAAGCAAAATCAGAATAGCTATGGTATTTAAAAAAGCAAACTCATTTTTTTCCTCTTCTAAATTAAAATTCAAGCTGTACATAACTTACTGTCTTAACAGTTTGCTCTTTATTGGATTCCCTCTTTGATATAAAATTATATAAATAAATTTAATCTAAAAAAAATAATTGGATTGTGCCACCCATCACACCATTGCCCAAGGCTTCATTTACTATGTAGTTTGCATAAGACTCCACTATGTCTAGAGTTTATCTCCAGTTCCTTGTAAAATACATTATGAACATATTCTCCCTTTCTGAATTTTGAAAGGTAAAATATGAACCTAATGTAATCCTAAATAGCATCTCTGAGGATCCACAGGTGCCAGAATATGTAATTTCACAGATGAATTCCTACAAAATTGGCTGTTTACAATCTTCTATGATTTTTATCAACAATAACTTTTATTAATTTTAATTTCACAACTAAGCGCTCAGCAGAAATGCAGTTAGTTAATGCAGTTATACCAGCATGGTTCTTCAAAAGGTTGATTCTGGGCATTTTTTTTAACTGTTATGGCTTTATGTCTTGGTGGGTGACTGCAGAGCTTAGAGACTATTCTGTGAAAAGTTGGTTTATAATGTTCTGGGAAAGAGTGCAACTCAATTATGAAAACATCCTGAGTTTTTGTCCTGCTAAGTCTTTTAATTTCAAAGAGTTTGCAAAACTGCACTGTACTCCATTAGATTCAGTAATACACAGAAAAGTCCATTTTCTGGGCATAAGTAGGGTGAGACATCCATCAGCATCGACCAACTAAATTTCCAGTTTTGTGAGCAACAAATCTGCTGACTAAGAGTGCCCTACTAGATAAATACAATAAATGCCACAATGTGGTAAGTTGCTTGAAAAAATAAAAGCTTTGAAATCAATCATGACTAAAGCAGTGATTTCACACAGCTAAATTATGGCTAACTCCAGTATTCTAGAGTAAATGTTAATTCTGTGCCTAAGCATCTATATAGCACTTCTGCGAAGGAATGTGTGTCTATGCAATGTTTTCCTTGGTGCCATAACATCAGATCCATTACCTCTGACTCAGCAGTATTAGAACCAAATTTAAAGTGGGCAGATTTCAGCATCATACCTGGACCATGTCCTATAAAAAAAATCCTTCATGGAAAGTTTTTGGAGTTTTTCAAGTTTGTTTTTTTTTTCTTGTTTGTTTGTTTGTGTGTGTGTGTATTTTTTTGTTTGTTTGTTTTGGGGGGAGGTTGTTTTTTACCAAAAAATAAGCAGATTATCAGAATTTGTTTAAACTCTTAATTTGCAACTGTTAAAGTAAAATAAAGTCTCTTTTAGTTTCCCTCAATTTTTGCACACTAAACATTAACAGTCAATTGTTTTGAACCTAATATTGCAAGTTTTTACTACACAAAATGAAGTGCCCCCACTTGAGACAGTAATCTATGATTGCAGAAAGTACAATACAGTGGAAAACTGGAATTAAAAATGCTATTTTCAAGTTTCTCCATATACGTGTTAAAATTTTACCAATTTTATCTCCAAAACTTACCCCAAAATCCCACTGTGCAAATGACCTCTCAGAATGTCTCAATCTCTTTACCGATTTTTGTTGTGCCTCTACACGTCTTTGGATCTTAGAGTGCTCAAGGTTTCATCTGTAACCAAAATGTGAGCATGAAGGCACTTGTTCAGATCCCCAAATAATGGTTAACAGAATGTCTTTTTTCAGCCTTTTTGAAAGGGATGACTCCTTCAGAAGATAAGGTACCTTGCATATAATAAAGGCTGCAACACTGGGTGGTGAAGGGTTGTCCTCAAGGTCTTCATGATCATGCAGGGAAGGGGAGGGGTTGCTCTACCTGGACCCCATGAAGTCCCTCGCTCAGCTGGTGTAGGATTTGCAGGGGCAGTAGGACATCACTGCAGGTCACGAACTTTCCTTCACTCAGCTTATTTCCAGTTCTTTAGACAAAGCTTAGAAGACTGAGATGATAATTAAGAGGGTACATGCATAATGAAGACTAGAACAGCACAGACTAAACATGTATCTGAGGGGAAGTTTAAACACCACTTTCTGAGTGTGAAAGAAAATGCGTGTAGTGGACCAGGATAATTTTGGTGGAAGCATGAAAGGCTAGGAGCACTGTTTTTTTTAACCTTCACATTATTTTCTCTGACTTATTCCGTAAGGAATATGCTTCAGTGCATGCATTAGGAACACTGGGTTCTGTCATTATGTGGCATGAATTCTGTCACTCTCATCATCACCCTGAAGCTCAACTCTGTTGTTTGTTAAAGAAAGTCTTATACTGAATTATTATAGTGTTGATCCTGGATAGAGTTAATAAAAAGGAAAAAATTACTTAATCCACATATCTTGCATAAATTAACGCAGCTGGTTGAACATTACCATTCCTGTCTCACAAAATATTCCAAAGCTCTGAAAAGATTTTCTTGCTTCTTCAACACATAAAGAGAAGTTTAAGTTTCAGAAAGCAGGAAAAATCTCTGCCAATTCTGTAGGAAAGATGTTCAGAGTTTTTGAAATTAGAACTCAAGAGCCCAACTTCAGTTTCCACTGACATTAGTAAACTGTTTGTGGCTGACAAAATAGAAAGGACGCTGAACAATATTCCACCCAAGCCTGCCAACATTTCCTAAAAAAGCATTGAAAGAGACATGTTTCTGTAAAACTCTATGTAAAGATAACAGTGTTTTTTCAACTAGAAACATTTTGTCTTAAGAGAAACTTCTAAATTAATGGTAATAACTCAGATCTACACTACAATTAACTGGCTAGTCAAAATTTCATGAGAACTGTTTTGAAAAAAAAAAAAACACCTTTATAGAGTGACTTTTCAGGCTATACTCAGCTTTTCTCTAACAGAACTTATATCTTATCTAACATATTTTGGAGAAAAAGACTAATCTTTTAAGGAGTCACCTGATATGATCACTCAGGATACAGGCCTGATACAAGCAGAGCTTCCCTAAGGCAAACAGTATAGTGTTGAATTGAACTGTGCTTCAGTGTTAACAAACCTGAGGTTTTAATTCAAAATCAATTTTGTATCGAGTTTTGCTAAACCTCAACCATTTCACTGTTGTAAGATTTTCTGTGAAGAATTTTATGAAGAGTAAAAACCGAGAAGAAACATAGCAAAGAACTCATTTTCAGTTTTGGTTATGGTTTACAATTCATAAAAATGGATTTTTAAAGCAAAACAAGACAAAGAAGAACAGCATACTTATCATATTTTAATTGATTAATAATTATAATTACAAGAAATATCCCTTTTCTACAGATGTACACTTTAGAACTAGAAAACACAGCAATATGCAGCTTTACAATTTAAAGAACGTCTTGACATGTATTCAAACTACAGAATCAACAAAGCCACTATAACCTGTAGAAATATGCTTGCAGAATTCACAGATTGCTCCTAGATCTAGGAAGAATTTGCCTAGAGAAACAATAGTTTGCAGGTTTTAGCCAGTCAAAATCTTAGTTGTAGTAATTCACCTTTCAATCTAATGTTGCCTCGTTGTCATCAGCTAAATTATTATTTATTATGGTGGTGAAAGACACCAGCCAGTTCCTGTATAGGTTCAATTGGTTAGAGGAGTTATTCATTAATCATGAAAATAAATGTAATTGTTGAACTTTGACAGCTTTTATAGAAGGATATCTGGTGTAATATAATATTCAGAAATTATTTTACTTGGTCATTTTGCAATCAATCCATTACTCTGATAACTTTTCTCCATTATTCAGTTAATACGCAAAATATTCTTTATAGTGAAATAGTAATGCTCAGACTACTCTAAATAAGTAGTTTACAGTTTCTGTTATCAAAAATATTCCATTCATTTTAGCCAAGTATTAGCTACCCAAAAAAAATTAAAAAAAAAAACAAACAAAACAAAACAAAACAACAACAAAAAAAAAAAACAACACACAAAACCCATGAAAATAGTTACTTGAATTTGGGGAATCTCTAACTATCTTTAATTGAAAGTTAAAGTTGTCAAAACCTAAACCCATTTAGTAGGTCTTTGGGAGAGAGAGATATTTGTCAGAATTTCCCCCCAAAAAGTATGGTGAATAAATTAAGAAGTTGAAAGAAACTAAGACTTGAGTTTAGAAAATTTATAAAAATAGTCTATGCAACAGGTAAAAAAGACAATTCAGTAGGTGCTTCTGGGAAAAAAGTGAATATTCAGAGTAGAGTCATAATTCATAAAATATATTCACATGCTGCATGGTTGAAATTGGCAAAAATAAACTGGTCTTAAACAAGAAAGCAAAATTACAGAGACAACATGTAGTTTATTGAAACCATATCTTAATTATGATAGAAAGCTTTGCCCATAAGGAATGCTGACAAATTAGTTTTCTTCCTTTACCTGAAGAGATGTTTGTTTTTTTTTCCCTAAGGAAGGAAGTAGTAAAGCGTTTTGCTTATATCAACGTACCAAGTCACAAACAAAAACAAATCTATAAAAACCTTATCTAGAATATAATGCCCTCTGACCTGTAGAATGGTCATCATGACACAGTGACTTAATCAGAAGACTTAAACCCCAACTGTTTTCTATTTTTCTCTCTGTTAAGAAAAGCTGAAACATTCCAAAGCAATGTAACACTTTTTGAAACTACAGGACATAATTTATGTACTTTATGTAAACATGTGATTACTTAACAAGCTATTTTACATCCATGACAAACAGGGCCAGCGGAAGACTGTAGAGATGGAAGAATTCTCAGCTGAATTAATATAAGGGAAAAAAATATCACACCATAAAGGTATCAGGATCATCATTAAAAAAATATTTGTAAGCATTGTCTAAACTACAAAGAGCACTAAAATATAATGTTAATTCTGTGGCTGAAATAGAAAAATGAATTTTATTCAAATCTGAAAGAAAACATTTTTTTAATAGTTGCATGGAAATACAATCCCATGTATATTTCACATAGATTGCATTTATAACCACTAAAATAATAAAGAATGGATAATTAGTGAACTTAAAATGGAAATTTGTTGTTGTTGCAAATAAGAGTTGTTACTTTGACTGAAAATGTGTCCTGATGTAACTCTACTTATCTCTGCAGCATTATATTGAAAAATTAATCTGGCCATTTGCATTTAGTCAACATAAGAGGATAAAAGGGTAACAAGAAAAATATAAAAGTGTAAAAAATCAGAAAATCTAACTTGTTATACAAAATATTTAAAATTCTCTTGAGGATTTTTCTTAGAAAATACCCCTTTATAATCTTGGTTGTACTGTGCTTCTGCTCCTCCAAGTTTAAATGCCAGTCTTTTCTTTGGCAAGCATGAATTAAGAGTTCTGTGTTTTCTATGATCTGATAAAATTATTATTATCTAAAACACTGCAGGATATGAAAATCTGCATTTTCATTGCACTAGGAACTGTCAGCTTCGTGACCTACAACAAATAAAAGAGATTTCATCTTTAATTAGCAAGAAAAATATTATTGTCAGGTTTAGCAGAAATAAAAGGAAAAGCATTTGAAATTTGAGTCTTCGCAAACTTAATTCTTTCTCCTTCATTTATGATCTTTGGTTGTATTACATGCCACCATCTTCCACTATTCTTTCCGCATCAGAATCTCCGTTTGGTGGTTTTGGTCTCTCAGAATGAAAATTATTCACCAATAAAGTATAATTCAAGCAGAATTATTTTCATGCTGGAATAAAAAGGACTTGGCAGGAAATGATCTCCATATATGAACCTTGAAGAAGGTGATGATCACAATGCAGATAACGTAAAGAGCTTGAGTCTTACAAAGGATGATTCAGAGAAGGAGATGATTTTTCAGTTTTGTTTTGTTTCTTAAAAGAAATTCTCTCTGGGTGAGCTAGAATGGGATAGCAGTGACAGCCAATTCTAGGTCACTTTCAGTGCTGGATCCATGCAGCTGTGACCCTCTGACACAGCTCCTGGCTTTTCAGAATGGCCCTGAATTTTTGTGAATAAATGTTGCTGATGAAGAGAAGTCTATGTGTCTTTTGTTTCTTATGAAGAATTTTCATTTTCAGTAAAGAGATTGGTTTAAAATTGTATTGAAATTTTAAAAAACACTTGCTTTAAAAATATTTATCCCTCCTTCTGAACTCCCATTCCACAATATTTGCCTCATCTTCAAGGCTTTCAAAATTTAAAATTGTTTATTGCAATAAACAGAGAATTGTATTTTTCTTATGACACAGCTATCTCAGGTAGCCAGTTTAAACACATCACACCTCAAAAGAATCACAGAATCAATTATGTTGGAAAAGACCTCTGAAATCATCGAGTCCAACCTATAACCTAACACCACCTTATCAATTAGATCATGGCACTAAGTGCCACATCAACTTTTTCCTTAAACACCTCCAGGGACAGTGAGACCACCACCTCCTTGGGCATCCCATTCCAATGCCCAGTCACTCTTTCTGTGTAGAACTTCTTCCTAAAGTCTAACCTAAACCTCCCCTAGCACAGCTTAAGACTGTGCCCTCTTGTCCTACTGCTGGTTGCCTGGGAGAAGAGGCCAATCTCACCTGGCTACAAGTTTCATAGAGTGATAAGGTCTCCCCCTGAGCCTCTGCTTCTCCAGGCTGGTCAACCCCAGCTCCCTCAGCCTCTCCTCATAGCACTTGTATTTTGGACCCTTCACCAGCCCCATTGCCCTTCTCTAGACACACTCCAGCACCAAAATATCCTTCCTAAACTGAGGGGCCTAGAACTGGACACAGCACTCAAGGTGCAGTCTCGAGTACAAGTACAGGCAAAGAATCAATTCCTCAGTCCTTTTGGCCACACTACTCCTGGTATGGACCAGGATGCCATTGGCCTTCTTGGCCACCTGGGAACACTGCTGGCTCATGTTCAGTTTCCTATTGATCAGAACCCCCAGGTCCCTTTCTGCCTGGCCACTCTCCAGCCACTCTGTCCCCAGCCTGTAGCACTGCAGGGGGTTGTTATGGCCAAAGTACAGGACCCAGCACTTGGTCTTGTTGAACCTCTGATATCTATCTGTGGATAAAGCTGAGGTTTTTCCAAATTTTTACAGTTTGTCATTAAAGTTCAGGTAAGTATCATGACATAGATGCTTTGTTATTCACAAAAATCAAACAAAGTAGTATTGCTTATTATATTTTCTTTTGTTTGATGTAAAATTGAAGGTAGCTTTTGTTTTCTTAGAAAGGACAGGATTTATTTTTGTATAAACAAGGAAAACACTAATTTGGATGGGCTTCAGGCCTTCACTAATCATTCTTTTTAGTATTTGTTGTTTTTTAGTTTAAGCTGTTGCATGCTGAAACATTCTTCTGTCAAAAAAGTATTTTTTTTCAGGTTCTGTACAGATCTTGAATAACGGGTGCAAGTTCTGCTTACTCTAAACTCTGGTCTAGTTGATCCTTCACACACTTTAATTAGTTGATCAGATAATTAGAGACACTCCCTTTACAAAATAAAATTCCTATGCTTCTGACTTCATCAAATTTAATGTTTGCTTTTCCTATTAATTCTACCCAATGTATTTTATGAGGATTCATCTTGCTCAGAAGAGGATTTAATGACTTTCCTCATACCACAAAATCTTATTGCTTCAATTTTCAAAATGCAAGGCATTGTCAGATAATCCATCACTACTAATTTGAGGGTCATTTCCTTTTAGCAAACCTGGCTAATTACACGGTTACACTGAATAATTTTTGCTTTTAAAATTGATGAATCCTATCAACATTACTTACAGATCAAGGGCAGTAGTCATGAGATTAATTCACCTAACCATTATTGGTGAACCACTGAATAAGTGCCAGTAGACTTACTCACTGAAATGCTTTTGTGTAGTGTTGTTCGAGAGATGCAATTAAGTGCATATTGGCTGCAGTTTTTGCTTTCCTTATGAGAGTGTAATTAATTTCTTTGAGTTCTCTGTGAACCATTTTAATATGAAATGAATTAAAAACATTCAAACATCAGCTGAGGAGAATGGGCCACAAACACAACATCCAATTGCTCCAGGCATTTGGCCACACTTGCTGTCTGAGAGAATAAGTTAAGTAATGAAATGAAAGAGCTACTGGAGCATCACAATGAATGTAGCTGCACTGTAGTACGTGTTGTAAGAGGAAATGCAAACCTTCTACTTCTCTGAATGACTTAAATGGATTGTGTTTAAGACAAAAGAAGTAATTTATGATCAGATGAGAAAAATGAGCAAACCAAATGTGCCTTGGTGTAAATATAAGATTTCAAGAGAAAATAATTTAACTATGGAAGAAAAAAAAATAACTTACCATATAATTTACAGGTAATTTGTATCAATTGTATTCAAAAGTGAGTAATTGAGACTCCTTTCAGAATAATTTGGATAAATTTGATGCCTAAAATCCTGGAAGATAGGCACTCAGACAAAACATTAATGGAGAAAGATAGACAATGCCTTTATTGGGAGATCGGAGGCTTCGGGCCTCCCCGCTGGGCCCACCAAACACGCGTGGTTTCAACAAGGATCCCCACATCCAAAAATCCCTGAAGAACCCTGCCCTCAGTAGGGTTACAGCTTTTATACCCTTCTA
>JAWWMO010000138.1:37180849-37217751 GCA_035047845.1 Dendrocincla fuliginosa | reverse complement strand
TGGCAAATCAGAGGACTGGGCAATCACCAACCACATGAAGTTCAACAAGGGGAAGTGCCAGATTCTGCAGCTGGGATGGAGCAACCTTGGATGTTTGTACAGAATGGAGAATGAGATGCTGGGAAGCAGTGCCATAGAAAGGGACCTGGTCAATGGCAAGTTGAACATGAGTCAGCAGTGCCCTGGCAGCCAGGAGGGCCAACCGTGTCCTGGGGGACATCAGGCAAAGCATCAGCAGTTGGTTGAGGGAGGGGATTGTCCCGCTCTACTCTGCACTGGGGCGGCCTCACCTTGAATATTTTGTGCAGTTTTGGGTACCACAATATAATAAAGATATTAAGCTCTTAGAGAGTGTCCAAAAGAGGGCAGCAAAGATGGTGAAGGGCCTTGAGGGGAAGCCATGTGAGGAGCGGCTGAGGGCACTTGGTCTGTTCAGCCTGGAGAAGAGGAGACTGAGTGGGGACCTCATCTCAGTTACAACTTCCTCATGAGGGGAAGAGGAGGGGCAGGCACTGATCTCTTTTCTCTGGTGACCAGTGACAGGACCCAGTGGAACAGCCTGAAGTTGTGTCGGGGGATGTTTAGGTTGGATATTAGAAAGAGGTTCTTCACCCAGACAGTGGCTGGGCGCTGGAACAGGCTCCCTAGGAAAGTGGTCACAGCACCAAGCCTGACAGAGTTCAAGAAGCGTTCGGATGATACTTTAAGGCACATGATGTGAGTCTTTGGGAAGGTCCTGTGCATGGCCAGGAGTTGAACCTGATGATACTTGTGGGACCCTTCCAACTTGGCATATTCTGTGATTCTGTGATTCTGTGGTACAGTAGAATGGAAAATACAAAAACTGCATGATTTTATGACACTTATTTTTAGGTTTCAATCCGAGAAAATCTGCATTCTTTTATCTGCATATTTACATTTGTAATGTTGCTTTCAGCAACATCCTTTTCAAACAAGAGTATAAAAGAGGGCAGATTACTCAGACCCAATAAAAATTCTGTGTTTTATTTTGTGTTTAGTAGAAAGCATGTTTTTGGGACAGATTTGACAATAATTCTGCTCATACTTTTTCCACTCACACACACGCCATCTTTTCCTCTTTCCTAGCAGGGTGATTTCAACCCTCACCCAAAAATTATTACTTATGCTTTAATTCCATGTGTTCTTATCTGTGCGAAGTGTACTGAACCTAAAGTGGACGAGAAATGTAGGTGTTTATTTTTTAAAGTATTTTAAATATTTAAATTTAAATGATAACTGTTTTTTAGAAGAGTTCAGCGGAAACAAACAGACTTTATGTTTGTCTTTTTTTTTCTAGCACTTCATATGCAGCCAGACATTCCAGAAATAGTAAACTACTTTAGTGATAATGTGTATGTTTAGAAGTGGGGTGCAGGGACACAGTTTATTCATGGACTTAGCAGTGCTGTGTTTATGGTTGGACTCAATGATCCTTAAGGTCTTTTTAATCTAAACAATTCTCTGGTTCTAACATTCTCTTGGACCTGTTAATGGCGGTTTCATTTTGCTAGGGAGTACACCATACTTTTAATTCACTTAAGAATTTGAACAGACAGGATTTAGCCTATCTCTTCCAGCCTAAAAAAAAAAAAAAACCAAAACCAAAACAACCCCAAACCCAACGAAAACCCCAAAAAAATAAACAAAAAGCACATTAAGATTTCAGATTATTTTTATAAATTCAAATCAACGTTTAAAATAATTATTTTCAATATTAAAATATACAGTTTGTTTTGTTTTGTTTTGTTTTGTTTTTTGTTAAAAAAAATTGACCTAAGAGTTTGGTCTTAAATTTCTAGATTCGTTATACTAAATTCACATATGTTGAGTAGTATGTAGAAAGGGATTCTATTACTTGGGGAAAACTTTTAACATTTAAGCTGTGGAAACATTTTCAACTTCAAAAATTCTGGGATAATTAAAAATTTTCCTAACCCCTGGCCGGCATTACGTCCTTTATTTTTCTACAGTGTGCAAATTTAATTGCTTAAATATTTTTTCATTCACAAAATCCAAGACCTTTCTGTTTTGAAAGTGAAAGATTAAATTCCCATAAAATCCCTTACTTCCAGGATCCTTGGCCATAATCTCTGCTTATCCTACCATATGTAACAAGAATATTCATTGTATCATGCTATGCATCAACACATTGTTCCAAGGCTTTGGGAATTACCATTTTTCTTAATGAGTGTGTCAAATTATTGTATCCTTTTGAAAACACTTTATTTGTTGATGTACAATACTTTATGCTAGGACTACAGATTTAAAAATCTGTTGAAAATGACTCTTATTATGAAGACTAAATAGACAGTAGCTATTTTAAACGACTTATCTCTTAAGATTTACAAACATTCCTTAATAGAAAAAAAGTAGAAAAAAGACAGGATCATCAAAAGATCAGTGTGATGATAACATGGTCCTGCAGGAGAGCCAGCTTAAGATTTTCGGACTCTTCTGTGTCAAAGAATGGTAACTGAAGTGAAGTATAACCTATCTCTGGGAAATCAATACTGGTGCTAACTCTTGTTTCCAATAAGATTGTCAAATAAAAGGAAATGAACCCCCCCCCCCCAAACAAAATAAACAAAAAAAGATGCACTTGTGTAAACAGGTCACAGTTAAACTGAGACAATCATTATAGCTCTGTGTTCTGGAAGTCAGAACTTGACTGATAGGCTTGAAAACTGATCAGAAATTCATGGAATAAAGCCTTCAAAAAATAACCTTCAGCTTGTGAAACCCCTGAGCTGTGGACTGCCACATGCCAGAAAGTTTCATTTTATGCTTGATCTGTTCTTATTTTTCCTAGGCATTTTTGACCGGCCACTATTAGAGACAGGGTATCAGACTAGGAGGTGCTCTGATCAAACCAAATATAACCATTCTTTCCTCTTGTGTAAAAAAAATAACATTTTGAGAAGATTGAGATTAAGAAAAAAAAAAAAAGTCTTCATTTTGCATATATTAAACCACCATCAATTTACATTAGAAATTACTATGGTAAAATTATATACCCTTATTTCCTACTAACTGTTGCTTCAGTAAACACCAATATTTAATTTGGGAGAGTTATTGTTCCATTTCCTGTGATGTCAACAGAAATCTCACCTATTACCAGGGTTCAGGATTAGAGGGTACCAGTCACATCATAACAAGAAAGAAGTTATTTGTTGATATTTTATCACTAGGAGTAAATCCATGTGAACAGTATTGCCTTACCGTGAAGGATGAAAGATTGCACTTCAAAAAATGAACTAGGCAAGCAAAGCCTTTCAAGAAAGAATTAAAATTATTGTTATCTTAAAAGTTCTGCTTTTTCTTCCTGAGTCACATTTAGCCTTTGTTTTTTGAAGTATTAAACTATTCATCATGTAATATGCCCCACATCCCTATCAGAACACCTTTGGCCTTTTGGAAAATAAAAAAATGGATTTAGGGAAAGTATTCTCAAAAAAGGGAGGAATAAAATGATCACTTCACACCTCAACAAAAATCTTTTATGTAACCTTAACATAGTTACTGCATCTAATTTCATTGACATGCAAAAGAAAATTATTTGAGCTTAAGCAAATGCTCTGACTTGGAAAAATCTGCTTGACCTCATGAAAAATACCATCCTCACAAAATGATAACTCCAGTATCAACTTTCTACTGATAATATAATTCACAAAGCAATGAAGAGACGGATGTAAATTTTAAGAAGGTGTAATCACTGCAACTCTCTTAACCCTCCTTTCCTCCAGATATATACAATGTAATGACAGGGTTAATTTATAACTAATTTTCTAGCATTTAATATGTGGTTTCAACTGTGTAAAATGGCTTCACTTGAAAATGAAGTGTAATATGTGTGCATTTAAAAATCTATACTGACTGATAAAAAAAGAATCAAAAGCAGTTGTCTTCTTCTAATTGGAAAACAACCTTCACTGCACTTCAATTTTACTTGGTGCATTTCAACTACAGTTCTCAATCTTTAAGGTACTAGAGTCTAATGGAACATTATAGTAAAAAAAACCCCACAAGATATCTAGACTGACTTATCAGATCAGTTTGCTGTTTCCAAGTCTCTACTAGTCTATCTAATGTGTTAACAGATGGGAAGAGAAGACAAAAATACAATCACTTTTGTTCCTGCTTGCCATTTTTAAATGACTTTTAAAAAACTTGATTGCAAGCAAGTTTAGCTGCCAGAGAAAACATCAATTCCTTCGAACATTAACTGGTTAATCTTCCAGTAAGGAAGTATTTTCCAAATAAACCAATGACTTTTTTCCAGTGTTAACAATATCTGAGAAAGAGGATTTTCTTTTTCCTCATAGTTATTTAAAAACATATTAATAGTTAATAATTTTATTTTTGAGAAGGGGGCACATAGATGGCTGGAAGCTCAGAGAACACACTGAACGATAAAGCAGTCTTTAAACTGCTCAACTGCTCTCTTGCTGTTAGCAATTTTATCTGGCCACTTTCATATCCCTTTAAGAAAACTCTGCAGTTGTCCTACTTAATTGAACTGATCTAGAATTGTCAGATATGGAAAACAATACACCGCATTCACCAATGTAACATTTTAGGGATGACCCATCTAAGTTGTTGTTCCACTCTCAGACTAGCAGGAAACTACTCAGAATAATTACCTCACTGTAGAAGAAAAGTTGGTACACATCACAAACTACTCATGATTCCTAACCAAATATACTTATGCCAGTAGAATTTCCTGGTACTGTTTCAGCAATATTGACTATATAACTTGTGTTGTAAGTTAGTTTGTTATAATAACACCAGTATTGCTATGAGCAGTACAGATGCACTTACATAGGCAAAAGACCCATACTGAAGCAATAAACACCCTAATATATTTATATTATTTACATATACATTATGCATTATTTATGTATTATTTACATATATATATATATTTACATAAATACTTCTCCAAAACCCAAAAATTAAGTTTCATTAGGTCACCTTCCAAAGGCAATACTTACTTGAATTCTAAACCTTCCACACAAGAAATTAGGACAAAGGAGTCTTCCAACAGTAACGAAGAATCCTTTTATTAAGCTTTGAGATGCTATTGAAATGTAGTGTTTACTTTCTTAGTAAGTTAACAGAGGTTAATAAAACCATGCTGCCAGCCATTAAAACTGCAAAACAGTCCCAGCTTGATGTTGTAATTTTTAAATTTCATTCCTCTCACCCTTATTTTTTTATTTATTTTTTAATTTAAATCTAATCAGTTTTTATGTGTCAGAAGCCTCACCAATGAAGTGAAATAAATTTATTTCCAATAAGAAAACCTTCAGTTTGCTTTTTGGCAACAAAATAGAAACAGAACCAAGGGTAAATATTTAGGTTTTCAAGTGGTTAAAAATATTTTCACTACTGTCTTTCTTTTAAAACACAACTTCTAAAGCTTAATTCTGAAAGTGAAAACTGTACAGCATTCTCTATATACTGCTTTGTCATTTTACAGCTGTTTATAACAGAGGTTTAAAGAATTACTGGTGATCATGAGGCATGATACAAAACACATAAAGGCCTCTAAAACTATTATTGTATTTAGTATTTTCATAAAGCCAAGGACATGTTTATATAAGGGAAGAATGAGTGTTGACACAGAAAAATAAGGTTAGACAGAAATATAAACCAAGTGTTTGGAACAGTAACATTTTAAAAAGATATAAGGAAAGCCTGGCACTGATAAAGGAAGGTGAGAATAGCAATATTAGACACAAGATGGCAATAATATTTACAATGGAAGTGCAGAAGAACCAGGTAATGTGGAAAAAAAAAACCCAACAACTCTGTTCTCCAATACTAATGTAAGACAAAATTGTTTTGTTCAATTTTATAATGTCTAATATTACCTAACTACAATGACAGTCATTAAGTACAAGAAATACTGTTCTACTAAAATACAGTTACATAATTGCAAAGGAAAAGTTCTTTTAAAATACATATTTTTGTATAATTAGATATTACAAAGTGTAGACAACCCTGTAATTTCCATTTGAATCAATATTATAATGCTAGAAAAATACATTTGCCAGCATAGTGGGAAGTGCTGATATCTGTTAGCACAGTATGTGTCAGGCTTGCATACATGCTGCAACAGTGGTGAATACTTACAGCCTAAGTACAATGCGCTTTGCATGTGTTAAATTCCCAGCAAACACAGAGGAACACTACAATGAATGTGCAGAGGGCTGCCATGCTGCGAATACACTGACCTCTGCTCTACCGACCAGGGCTGGCTCACAATATGTGTATATATGTTACAAACATCGTTTAATATGCAAAATTTGGATGTACAATTACTTTTGACCAACACTTAATGTTCAGCTACTAAGCACTTTATATATGTAGCATTATTAGCAGACTTGTGTCTGCTGGACTGCAGCACACTGCTACATGCTTGAATTTTTATATGTGAGTAGGGCTCCCAAGTTCCACTGTATTATTGATAAGAATTATGCTTAGAAATTTTAAATTTTAAAACAGTTTTAAAAAATTTAAATTTTTTTAAACATCTATGCAATTTGTTGAATCAACCATGATGCTGAAAGGCAAATTTTACACTGTATACTTGTACTCTTGTCACTTCCACAGTCAACATATTTATCTACCTGTTGGTTCAAACTGATTTGCTTAAAATTCTATTTTCTACACGAAGTTAAATTATACAAAGTATTCTCCCTGAAATTCAGTCTAGAAATCCACTGATACTATCAAAGTCTTCCTCAAAGGAATATTTATTCAGGTACAATTTAAGGAATTGAATACATCTTTTATCTTAGCAAGAGATTAACAATTGATTTCTTAATGGGTTCTGATGTAAAAAGATTCCACAGCAAGATTGGTTAAAAAAAAAAAATAAAAAAGAAAACCAAATTAATATGCCCTAGAAAAACAAAACATGAACTCAGAGGAAAATAGAAAAATCTTAAAAAACCTGTAAATTAAAAAACACTATGACTTTTCTTGTTTAGTGTGCATTTTAACATTATTTGTTTTAATAAATCAGCCTTCAACTGAGATGATCTGAGTTCAGAGGGCAAGCAAAAACCATCAAAATTCATTGTTTTTCTATGTCTTAAAATTCAGTTTTGGATGACTAGTGGCTAACAAGCATCACTGCAGTCAGATCAAAAAGTTAAATATCTCAAACAATTGTAATCTCGTTGTACTCTACTCTCAATTTTAGAAATTATATGATTTCTAAAAATTCAAATGCCTATTTTACAGTAGACAATGGTGTGCACTGGGTAGAATACCGCCAATAGATTTATCTGTGTTAAAATGCAAGGAGTATCTTAAGGCTTACATTCTAGAAAGACCTAAACAAACACGAAACATATACTCAAGGCATATATTGCAATGCATAGGACTGTTCACATTATAACATTTTGCATGCACTTAAGTAGTTGTTAGAAGAGTGGTTTGCACTTTCACATTAGCAATGTGTTCAATGTAAATTCCAATTTAGAGAGAACTGTTTGTGACCTGAACGGTAAAACCCCAAACTAACTAACTATAGTAGGCAAGAAGCATGTCGCAGACTGGAACTTTAAAAAACAAACAAACAAACAAACAAACAAAAAAGA
This sequence comes from Dendrocincla fuliginosa, assembly GCA_035047845.1. Taxonomy (NCBI): domain Eukaryota; kingdom Metazoa; phylum Chordata; class Aves; order Passeriformes; family Dendrocolaptidae; genus Dendrocincla; species Dendrocincla fuliginosa. Next base: position 37,210,120 of record JAWWMO010000138.1, on the reverse strand, counting down.
TCAATAATCAATCTTATAAAAAGAAAAAAAGTTAAGAAATTAAGCACTACCTTAATGAGGCTGGCAGTTGAAAAAACTTATGTACTTAGCAGCCAAATCCTACTTTTTAGCAAAATCTCATGGCCTGGCAGATTTTTGCTCTTCAAGTACTGACATTTGATAGAAGATAGACTTATGCAATTTTTTTAATGCTAATCTTTTCTCACTTAAAGCTGTACTTCAGCAATATATGCTAAAGCAGCACAGTGATACAACTGAAAGTGACCATACAGAATATAAGTGACCATACAGGTTCTTTATATAAAGTAAAAAATCACAGAAGTATCAGAGTTGTTTTTTGCAAATAATACCTAATTAGAGGCACCATATTAGTAGTTTTAATGAACTTTCTTTTTCCCAAGTACCCCTTTCAAATTTTACCAAGTAATTACAATCTTTTACTTGGGACTCATTCAAAGAAGTTGAGAGACTTGGAAGTCTTTACTCAGGAACTCATATTATTTTGCCAATAAACAGTGGCTCAAAGACTTATAAGCAAGATAGGTATTACATATATTGCACACCTGCATATCTTATGACTTTTGATTATTCTGTTATTGATGTAAAATTCAATATATTTTCAAACTGAATGCCATTTGGGTGTACCAAGAAAGTGAACACAATCTTAAGATAGTAATGAACTTTCTGGATTTCCAATGTAAAGGAATGGTTAGTGGATTGGTGTTACAGAGAGGAAAGTATGAATTTAATACCATCAGCAGTCATTTGTGACCCTGTTAAAGAATTTTTCTTTTTAAGTACCAAAAATCTGATTGCCATTGGGCTGGTTATGTGATAGTATGCATTCTATCTAGAAATCTTTTCCCGTGAAGCACAGAGTAACAGTTTATGCACAAGGCCAATGTGCCTTTTTTTAAGGCATTTGGTGGCAAACTTCAAAGAAGATAGCATGCCTCTGATGCCTAAAATCCTGGAAGATAGGCACTCAGACAAAACATCAATGGAGAAAGATAGACAATGCCTTTATTGGGAGATCAGAGGCTTCGGGCCTCCGCTGGGCCCACCAAACACGCGTGGCTTCAACAAGGATCCCCACATCCAAAAATCCCTGAAGAACCCTGCCCTCAGTAGGGTTACAGCTTTTATACCCTTCTAAACAATTAACATATGAGATATCCATAACCAATCATCATTTCTAATTCCCTCGGTGGTTCACCCATCAGGGTCCTGGGCTATGCCCCCTGGACCCCCTCCAATGATTTCTGGGCTCTTCTATTGTTTTGACTTCAAGTCATTTTGCAGGTGGCTCTGAAAAACATCATGAGCTTCAGAAAGCCTGAGAATATGTGAGAAAATCCTTTAGTAACTTCAAACACCCCTTAATATGTGAGCAAGAAAACCTATACCTCTAAAACTCTAAAAATCTAAAAAAATCCACCCCAGACCTTTAGGCATCAAATTAGTGGACTCTTCTAACTTGGACTTTGAAACTTCTCTCTGGGAAATTTACAGTATAATTACAGCACACCATATTCTTTCTTTGTCACCTACCTGTAGCAGCAACATAAAAAGAAGACTCAGGAAACAGTGTAAGATGCAATTTCTTCTTTTGCTTTTGTCAATACTATTCTTATTAAGCCCTTCTGGAGTGATACTGCTTTTCTTACTCAAATGCTGACAGTAGTCCATGACTTCTTTTCTTCAACATTTTCAAACGAATATTTTTTTAAGACTGAAACAACACACTGAAAGCAACTTTTAAAAACCCACCTTGAAGATGAAATGTTGACAAGAGAGATATCAGTGAAAACCAGAACTTTCTGCAGTACACAAATGATACAAAAGTCTCAAAGGCAGTAGGATTGAAATTGCCTTTGAAAATATACCTTTTAAAATAAAACTTACATAAAGCACTTTATAGGTAAAGTTCCTTTCCTTTATTTCTGCTTTGGTAAAAATGTGCAGAAACTTGGGATAAATAGAAAAGAGGTAGCTTCTGAGTAGAACAGAGTGGTTCTTGAAAAAAAAAAAAAAAGAAAAGACATGGGAAAGCAATCTGATTTTTGCAGCTTTAGATGTTTTAGAGAAGGAAGCATTTGTGGAGATTGTAAAATTCCCTGTAAAAAGTTTTTCTTACTCATTTCCTTTTGAAAGAAGAGAAGAGAGAGGTTTTCTCTCACACACATGCCTACTCTAAATAGATGTTTTAGGAGTACAGATTCATGACCTATGCTTTATCTTGGTAGTTAAATTGTCAGCTGCTAGATGAGAACTCCTATTTAAAGTCGGTAGATGTTGATGCTCTGGCTGCATAGCTATGATAGCTATATAATTTTTTCCAGACTTTTGTAGTAGCAATTATTTTGAAAACATGTAAGAGTCAATAATAATGCAAACATTCTCAGCAGAGGATTAGAAAATAACTGAGTCCCATCACCTGCAATCTCAGTCATACATGTCACAGCATCCTAAGACCTAGCTCCCTCCTGAAACACACAAGCCTTTCTATGTCAGCTGAAAATGTTAAACTGTTCCTGAATTGAAGTGTTTCAGTGGTTGAAAGCATTTTAACTTTTATCTAAATGTGTTCCTGGCTGCTTCCTATCCATTTGCTTTCATGCCAACATTGCAGTTTAGCTTAAAACTCTTTATTCTTTGCAGGTGCATGTCACAAATAGAACATTAGCTCATTTTTTCTTAGTAGTGGTCAAGCTCTGAGTTTTTAAGCTGCCTATAGTTTGTGGGCAGCTCAAATGCAGTTTCCATTCTTGAGCTTAATTCTATACTGTGCAAAGAGCTGATGCTCACACAACTTAGTAAATCAAATACCCAGCTGTGAAGGAATTGAGCAAAATGAGCCAACAGTATGACATGTAACTTGCAACCCTGATTACAGGTTATACTACAGGCAACTGCAAGCCTGCAACCCAGCCCTGTGCAGAAGGACCCTGAGAAGACACCATTTTATACTTGGAACTATGCCCATTACTTCCCTTCTTTAAGCTCTTCAGATGTCAAATCAAGAGATTTGTCAAGATTCTTTTGACAATATGAAGATTTCTGCATGAGATTTGTAACATCTACTCTGAATTTACCCTGCTTTTCTATATATCATAGCTCATTCCTTTTCACCAAGTTAGCCATATACAAAACACAATACCTTATATTTTGCTAAATTGTTTCTTCCAGAAAGCTGTATTGTCTTGGTTGGTACCGTTTCATCTTCTGTTATCTCTATTATTAAACTGTGTGCCCAAGTTCCCATTTGAATTTGTCTGTCTCTCAGTTATTTTTTATTTCTGCCTGTCTTCTTTAGATAAGTGTCCAACATTTTCTGCTCTTTGAGGTATTTATGCACTTGAATCATGGTATTTTTTCCAATTTTCTTTTTTTGATAAACTAAGCAGGTTAAGCTCTTAGTCTCTTACTTGAAGCAAATTTCCCTAACTCTCAGGTCATAGCTTAGTGACTTTGTTCAGTACCTTTCCTAATGCTTTAATGTCCTTTTAAAACTTGGATATGGAATTTGATGCAACATCCCAGAACTGGTCTCATTAATATCATATAAAATAATAAATGACCTTCATGCTTCTACTTACTCTTTCAATGTTTCCACACCATTGGATAGCACAGTAGTGCAGTGAGAACCTTACCATCACAGTGCTGAGTTGTTTGGCATGAATTCTGAATCCTTTTTCAGACACAGCTCTTACCTCCAACTCTGTCCATATTCCCAGCTCATATATCTCTTAATTTCCTTCCTCGGATTGTTTTAAACTGTTCTACTTAAATAGACTGAACTTACAAAATAGGTTATTTTCTTGACATCATCACTATACCTCTGTCAATTCTTTATGCATTTCTTAGTTTTAAACCATCAATGATTTTGTATTTTCTTTCCAGATCATAGATGGCAGTGCGGAACACCATTCTTACTAGTAGCTTTTTGTTTGGAATTTAGGATGTAGGTGCTCATCTAGAGAAACTGCATTTTGTCTGTGCTGGGCTACTTCTTACTATCTTACACGTATATCCCACTGTCAATATCTTCAACTTGACCTAACAGTTTCTGAATCAAATATGACTTTTGTTAGGTTATGCACTGTCACAGGGGCGTGATTTAGGACGTTTTCCTGTCTCAGTCCATGAAATTCCAACTTGTCAGTCTTCCAGGCATTGATGCAAAGCTTATCTGTCCTCAGATTTTAGGTGAAAAAATGAATGGACCAAAGACAGATGTAAGTGTAATCCTTGTCATTCTAATTCTCTCTTTATGCCTGGTTTTGTGTAACAGCTTATTTGAAACAAAAATTCTTACCCTAACTTTTGATTGTGTACATTCATCTGGTCACAATAATTTTTGAATGCATCTTTTGACATTTTCAATTTTTTTCTTGATTCTTGTCTACTGCAGCTAACAAATTTCCTTTTAATTGTTTGGGAAGGCTTAATTCACATTGTAAAGATGCTCAGGATACATTTAGGAAAGTGAAATCAAGTACTGCTCAAAGTCTGAAATTGGAAAATGGTTTAAATCCTTATAACTGTCAGTAACATTTGCCAGTATCTCACAGAAACAACCCAGAATTACTACCAGAGCAAGCATTCTTGTTGGTAACTTTTCCTCATAAACTATGAACAGAGCAGAAGACTGTGAGGTTATAGTCTCTCTCCAATCTCTCTTCAGCAATGGGAAGCCCCTACATGTGAACAAAAATGTACAGCTTTCTCAGTAATTTGAAGTAGCATAATGTCTTTATGCTAATCACAAGTCCATTGTACCTTACTTTTGAATGCACTTACTGATCTTAAAATTCTTGCTGATGTTAAATTCTTATAATTCTTCCTGTTAGAAGATGCACGTACAAATTATTTAAAAAACTGTGACAAGTCAGAATAAATTCCCTCTGGAGGCACGCAATGCCATTCGTAGACTTATGCAATAGTTATGTGTCGAGGATAAAGCTCTGTGCATTAACACAAAAAGGAGCTAAATTCTTAGCTCATGAAAGCAATGTAACTTTCCCTAACCCTTTAGCCAGAAGCCTGGTTTTCAGAGGCAGTGTGCAATAAAACTGAAGACCCCTTACCATGCATGATACATTTCTATGTTAATCTGTAAACAGAAAACCCCTACCTAAAATCCACTGCCTTGCTCAGGTTTTACTGTATAACCAAGTCTTGCTCCTCCTTAACTAGATGAGTTAAGCTCAGATAGATGAAAGTTTTGTTTGTCCGATAGTATTCTTGAAATACATGTTTGAAAGGGCAGAATTCTGCAGTACTCAACCAGCTTTTATTCATAGCACACCAAACTGAGTAAAAGGGAAAACATTCCTTGAAGAAGTATTACAAGTTACAGCAGATTTCTGAGATAAAAGGTGCTTATACAAAATGTATTAATTATACTGAATATATTGTTTTCATAAGCCATCAAAAAAACTATTCAAGATATTCTGAGACGTATAACTGACTAATGAAAGCAAATATTAATGAAATCATATGGAAAGGTGAATGTCACTTTGAGAAAATCCACAGTCACATCAATTATGACTTTTCCTATTCAGCATTAGTTACCTTAATTTCAAAGTTCTCTATACCATGGAAAAGCAACAACAAAGAAAGATTTAGAAAAAGTTCAGTGAAGTGAAAAAAGGACAAACAAAAAAAATTTATTCAGAGAAAATGATTGATATTGAAGCTACAGATGCGCCTTTCTATATATGTGCTCTGAATGATTTATTTATAATAGAAATAAAAATGTAAGATTATATATCCTGTAGTATAGAAATTCTGTATACCCTACAGAATACAAATGTAATTTTCTTGTAGAAGAGTATTAGAAAGAAATCTAAGTGTTATACACATGGACACTTGATTATCCTGCCTTGCAAGTAGATAATATCCAGCAAAATATAATTGGACTCTCATATTTTTTCTTGCCTTATAACCATGGATGATGTTTTGCAGAAACATAAGTGACTACAACTTGCAATACTGTGATGAATGAGATCCACTCAAAATGACTGATTAGGAAAACAATAGCAATAGTATGATTTCAAATTGAACTATAAAAAGAATATGTTAACTACTTACTTTATCAGAAAAGGATATACATTCTCCAGCTGTGGAAAGAAATAAAGAACTAGTTTAATTACTGGAGAGTACAAAAAGATTTTTACTGAAAGGGATACCAAAGTATTCAGAACAATTCAGAAATTCATGCACAATTTAGAAATATACAAATTAACTTACACACAGAATAGAATAAACATTAGATAAGCAAAAAAACAGAATCAGTTTTACTTTCTAATTTCATTTAATATTACAATTAAAAGACTTCCAGTTTTAATGAAACTACGAGTAAACCACAGAATTCTAGAGATTTATGTGTTCATATTCTGTGTGTGTCCAAATTTGTAACACTCAAGATCTAGTATGAAATAATTTAAGATATTAAATCCAAATTTGAAACTTGAAGACAAAGTTTTAACAGACCTTTTAAATGGAAGTTTCCATAAAAGTGTAACACCTGTGACATAGTGCTGAATAACAGCAACTTGAGAAGAAAAAAATTACATTCCAAGTCTGCAGATCCCCACATAGGATCTGCATACATACATACCTGCATGGAATTTTTCCATTTTGAAACTCCATCTGTTATTAACAATCAAAGTTTAACGTCCTATTTTTATGAGTTAGGAAATTCTGAAGGATTTTACATTATTCCCTGTGCTTAATCCTAAACAAAGGAATATTTAAGCACTTCTAAAAGAGTAAATTGTCATGGCAACAATGAAGTGGGTAAGTAAAATAGATTCAAATCCTCTGTAACAGATTTTTTAATAGAATTCAGCACAAACAAGCGAAGCTATTTATATTTTTTGAGACTCCAAAAGCCACAAATTATTTTAGTTGCACTGTGTATCACAATGTTACTCAAAATTTTATTTATGTATATATTTACTGACTGTATTTTTTTTCAAAAAAACTTTTCGACAGCACTCGAGTAGGAGTTCCACAACAATAAAGACTTTTTCTTTGGGTTGACACGGTTGATCACAGTGCCAATACTCTTCTGTAGGGCACACTTTAGAATGTCAGTGGAAGTTTTGCATGCGTAAAACTTTGGAGGCTATGGGAGATGACTTTTGTCATGTGGCCCTAAGAAGAAAATTTTGTGATAAAATAGTTTCTTTAGTAAGTTGTTAGGGTTTTGTTCTCACTGTAGCAGTCACTTTTGTTCTAATAGAAAACAAAACTCTAAGACAATGTAAAGATTAACATCTGCCAGGAGACTGTTTGATCTGTCTTATGTTTAAATATCAACATAAACCAAAAATTGGTGGTGATTTTTTTGGTTTTGTTTTTTCTTTGGTTTTGTTTTTTACTTCCCTGATCTAGGCTTCTATTACACCACACCTGGTAAAACAGACCAATCTTAGAACAGACTCCAAAATATGACATTCCACATACACAGCTATTTCCACAGATGACATTATTTAACTCTGTGATAATGTCTTGATAACTGTTGACAAAGTGTTATATGTCTTCAGAAGTTCTGAGGAAGAAGTAACAGCAACCCATAACTATGCAGCTTAGCAAAATAAAATTTGCATATTAAATGGCAGATATAGAAAGAACTTAGTGTTTCAATATCTTTGCTACTACTATTTTTAAAGCATTAACTAGCTTGAAAGGCAGCTTTCCTGTTTTCCTGTTTTTCTGTTCATATAAAAATGAACTATGATTGACTAGATAAAATTAAAGTTTCCTTAACAAAATTTCTAACAGATTGTTTGTTTGTTTTTCTTTCCTGTTAGCTTGGTAGCCACAAAGGAAACAGACAGTGCAAGATCTCGTAGCATGCCAATGTCGCCATCGGATTTCCTGGATAAGCTAATGGGTAGGATGTCAGGCTATGATGCAAGGATCAGACCAAATTTCAAAGGTAATTTCAAAATTAAGCTTTCAGGTTTTCAGTATTTCAGTATTACTGCTCACACAAATGCAATTTCTTGAACAAATATGAAATCAAAGTATATTCACTGTAAAAATTAAAAGGAACATCTTTTTTTCCTTTCTTTTGTGTGTATGACAGTTCATTTCAGTAGCAATACACTCTATCAGTCACTTTTGCAGCTGCCCAATTGCAGGCTTTTTGTTGGTCTCTTTTCTTTCCTGAAATTCTTGCTAAAGGATTCAGATTCCCACCTTAGACTACCATAGCCTGAAACACTCCAGAAAGCAAGTTCTGTGAAAGATAGGCCAAGTCTTCATATCTGCCTGGTTCTAACCAAAAGGAACCATGTGTTATGACTTGATCAGAACCAAACTCAAGAGCCTTATCTTAGTTACCAATGCTATCACCAAATTAGATCCTTTGCTTCTATGCCCCAGCTATGCTTTGAAATGCCGAAGGGATCATCCTTCCTTTTGTTCCTGTTCTCAGTTCTCCACTAAAATTGCAAGTTCTCAATACCTGGAATTGTCTCTTGGCATGTGCCATTATGCGCTTATCAGAAAGATTCAAACAAGACAAAAGAGATTCAAAGAAGACTAAAAGTCCAAATTTTGCAGAAAGATTACATCTTCTGAGGGTTTTAGCATAAATCATATTATCCAGACACAGGCAGGCTAAAGTAGAATATTTAATGAAGCATTACACAAACTATATTTTTATATGAATATGCAAAGTATTTTACAAACACCACCCATTCTAACTTTTGCAGTCTGTGAAGTTAAGGTAAATTTGGCAATTCCTTCTAATTTTTTTTTTTTAAACAAAGAGTTCCAATAATATAGTGGAACTAAATTTAACTCTATTACCACGTCTTTAAACAAGCTATCCATCTTTAAAACATCCAGAATATAAATAGCGTTTTGAAAGAATAAACATATTGTGATTAAAAATTATATTATGCTTACTTTGCCTTACCTGTTTCCTCCTGTGCCTATCTTCTTGAGTTCAAGACATTCTCTTAGCTTTAACATTTTGCCATGTTTACTACAAAAATTTTCCTTCACACTGGCAGTCCTTTCTCCTGCAATTTATCTGTCACTGTCCATCTTAGTTCTTATTCAGCAACAAATGTTAAAATTTTTTGACATCTCCAAGTCCCAGAAACTTAAATTATTTTGACTCTAAAGCCTCTGCTATGTGCTGGTTTTGCCAGAATTTGCCCAGTCTGATTCATAAGGACCATATTTTATTTAGCAATTTGCTAAATTATTTCCTCATCAACAAACCATAAACAGTTGGTCCTATATATATAAATTTATTATTCAGGATTTACTACAGCTGGAAATGCCTTGTTTTTTTTTAAGTAAGTGATCCTGATATTTCTCAGAAAATTATAAACATGCACTGGAATTTCAAACACATCTCTAGTTGATTCAGGAATTGGATTTTGTAGTTTGTCCTGGACAGCATGCAAATACAGTCTTCTAATGAGGCTACAGGGAAGAATAGGCAGATGGTTTAGAGATTAGCAAATTCAATGCAGTACTTCTTGAAAGTATAATTCAAAGGACTTAGAACTTTGTTTTGTAACTATTCAAAATTAAAGAGACAAAACCTAATTTGACATTGTTCTTTTTCAAAAAGTGCACATTCTAAATCTTCTAGACAGCTATGCAGTTTGAACAAATCTGCCCAGAATGATTCAGATCTACCACTAAGAATAAGTATCTCCTTAAGTGACTTTGCCACTTTCTGTTTAGTTGCATTACTCCCAGAACGAGTGCTAGGGCTTAATGGCTTTTTGAGCTTTCAGTATAGCAACTGCTTTAAAGAAAGAGGATGAGTACTAATAAGAGAACTCAGACAGTCATTTTAATAATTTTTTTTCTTCCAGTAAAAGTCCTATGTAGACAGGAATTTTAACTACCTGTTTTAGTCATAATGAATCTTGGTCAAGAACACATAATTGCATATTTTGTCTGAATACTTTCCTTTAGCATAAGGAATTCTGCATATCAGTGTTTGTTCAATCAAAGTAATATAGGAGACTTGGTATTTATTCAGCTACGGAATAAAAACAGAATATTGAGAACTATTGTAACTCTTTGTTCCAGTTACAAACTTCCCCCCACTCCTTACACCAAACCGATAGCAAGGTGCTTCTCTTACTCAGTTTCTACACTGCAGACTATATCAGTTCCTGCTAATATGGCGAATATTTCACTTTTTTCAAATTTGAACACAATTATGTAACTCGTGTGTAAAAACTTTTATGGCCTCAAGATATTCAGAATTAACTGACACAGAAGTAGAGTATATTTTCAAATCTATACAAGCCAGATTGCACAACTGAAATATTAAGGTAGTAGTTTGGAGATTTACAGAGGAAAATGTAAAGTGTTACTTCCCCCGGTGTTAACAAACATTACTCAGCAATAATAATCTTTAGAACTTTGTAAGCCAGGACTTAATTGAAAAAAAAAATAGTTACATACATTCTTCTGATCACTTCTGGAAGCTGTTTATGAGTTTTGTCATTTCATTATTTTCTGGCAATAAAACCTTTGCGTTTTGGAATATTGGAAAGTATAATTTTTTGCTTGCTTTAAATTTGGAGACTATTTTACTGATTTTATTGCCATGTGACATACTGAGAAATGGAGAAGAAGTATTAATTCTTTTTGATATTTACAGATTTGCATATTTATAATACTCCTTATTGTATAGCTTTTCCAATGTGAAAGGTCCTGTTCTACTTAAGCTGGTTTTGTGTGGCAGTTTGTAATAGAATTTTTGATCCTTTTTGACATAGACAAAGGAGAAAATTTTAAGTATTCAAGATGGAAGTTCATGATTTATTTGTATGGTAGACCATTTTTTTATGTAATTCTTTGCATTGTCCTGTTTACTGATTACAAAGCGTGCTTCCAGAGAACCATCCATAATAAATGTAGCCTCTCTTTCCTGTACGGAGACCATCAATTTTGGGACCATCAGTAGGAATAAATAGTAAGGATCAATGGGTATTTGACTGACACCAAACTTCACTATTTGACTTTCATCAAACATTTTATAGCTTAATAGCTCAATATTTTGTGATTTTTCTGCATCTTCTTGCCACCAGCTTTATATACAAACACATTAAATAATCTTAGATCACAAAAAAAATTGTACTGCTATATCTTCTTATTCTAGGTCATTAATATTTATCCATAATGGTTCAGTGCAGATCCATGTGAGAACACATCAACAATCACCTTGAACTTTGAAAAATGGCTGTTTATCCCTAACATCAAGAAACTTTAAAGCAAAAGGCTTATAAGAGAACTGATTCTCATTTCATCAAGACTAATATTCTTTAAAAAAACCTCTAGTAAAAGATTATGTTGAAAAGTTTCAAAACTCCAAATAAACTATTTTGAGTATATATTACAATTAAAATGAATATTTATTTAATTTAATGAGATTGATTTTGTCCACATCCTCATCAGCTTCTTCAGAGAGCTTCAGTAGAAGCTGAGATATGTTATTTCAGTAAAAAACCATCATAGAATCATCGAATCACAGAATACCCTGAGTTGGAACGAATCCATCAAGGTCATTGAGCCCAATTTGTAGCACCACACAGGTGGTGCTAAGAATCACACCACGTGCCTGAGTGCATCATCCAAATGCTTCTTGAACTCAGATGGTCTTGGTGCTGTGATAATAATATATAATAAAGATATATAATAATATTAATCTATTATTTACAGATAATATTCTATACTTCTTAGTCATAAAATTTCTCATAATTTCTACCAGTCTGTCTGGCACAGAGGGAAGGTTTACAGGGATGAAGTTCATTGTCAATGTCATCCACCATCATACCTTAAGTCTGTGGTTTTTTAATTCAAGTTATACTTGCTGGACATGGTACACATTGCCACTGATTACAAAATTGACACAGATGATAGCTGACTCACAGTGATTTGTATTTCCACAGTTTTGCAAGGATTTTTATAATGTCTGGATTTATATCACCGCAGCCTGTCAGTTTGTTCCTATTCACTTAGTCTGAAATGTCTTCTACAGTCCTCATACAAATTTTCCAGCAGAATGGCTCTAGTATTTGACACAGCTGGCAATTGGAGACAAATGCTGCTACAATTACTTCATTTAGTTTTGCTGCTCTGACCTTCTGCACTTTCATGGATACTTTTATACCTTAATCATCATCTCTCACCTTCCAGATCTTGGCAGGATTCTATTTTTAACTCTTTGTAGATACCTAACATTGTTAGCTTTTATGTCTCTTGTCAGTTTCACCTGTATTTCTTTTTTCCCTCTCTTTAATCTGTTTCAACTTGTCTGGGTTCCTACATTTGAATATGACTTCCAGCTTTTACAGCTTCTCATTTGTGCTTCATTTTGACTGTGTTTTTGGGAAGTTAATTTTCACTCTCAGCACAGTATCTTTAAATTATCTCTGAACCATTTGCAAGCTACTTTTATCTTCTATTTTTGTGCTCCTTTTAACTGACTATTAACTATTTTATTGTAATGCTGTTTTTGAAATTAAGCATCAGCACTGTAGTGATTTAGGGCTTTTCCTTAACAACAGCACCTATGTTGATATAGCAAACATACTTTGAAGCATAGCACTATTTTAAACTATTTTGAAATGATGGCTAGTACTACATCATGGAAGTGTTTGAAAGAAAAGCTGACTAGCAAAGAAATTAAGAAATATGGGCAGGAAGCACAGTTTTCTCCCTGATAGTTTTTTTCAGTGACACTGCTTTTGTTCATCATCCCTGCTTTTTCATTTTCCCTTATCCTTTTCAGGGGCTGTGCACGTAAAGCTTTTACTGAATTCTAGGAATACTGTACATGCCCCACAACTCTAAATAATTAACCAAGTATCAAAGTGGCTGCAAGTGACACCTCCTTACCTGAGAATTCTGCTCCATAGGTGTAGTCTTGTGTGTTACAAAGACTGAAGGACATGTAGAAATTTTTTTTTGCTATTGCTATACTGCACTTCAAAACAATTATTGCGTCAAGGAAAGAAAGTAGGATGTTCCAAGTTGTGTCATGTTGGCAGAATTTTTAATGGACATTCTGATATTTCAAGTGTTTAATATCAAGTTCATTGGTCAAGTTAGATTTTGCTAGTTGCAAACCACCAGTAGAGGCAGAGCAGTTTCTTACTTCAGTGACACTAAAAAAGAAATATTACAGAAAGGTTTGTAAGTCCAGTCCTCAAATTCCACATATAGATCTTTCATTGTTAGTTACTCCTTACAACTATAAAAAGAATTCAGGTTCTCCAATGCTGAACTGGATTATTGATTTAAGAATATTGAGATGCAGGAAGAAAACAAAAAAACCTTGTGATGGAAAAGCTTTGTTTCTGTTGTACACAGACTGAAATTTGTAAGAAATAATGGAGAAATTAGCATGCTTTTCCACAATGACATTTTTAAAGTGACTTTTAGAAAAATAATTTGAACTCTTTTCCATGAAGAGATGATTAATTGTTCAGTTATCATAATGACTGCTCTGCCACTACTGATATTTCAACAGTTGACTGAAGACCCATGGTAACAGAGAATTCAGTTTAAATGGACTCCTAGCCATTGTATGATTTTAAGAGAAATTGTACTGTAAGCAGTAGAGATAAGATCAGTATTAATATGTTTCTTTTCCCAGTGGTGACAGATAACATTAAAGGTAGCAGCTGCCTTGAACAAAGAAAGTCACTTTTCCCCCTAATTTTTGTGAGAAATGACATGCATTCTCACTGAAACACACATAAAAATATCTTTACTATATATTTCAAATAGGATGTTGCGCCTTTTTTTTTTTTTTTTTTTTTTTTTGGCATAGAACAGTCTGTGCAAGTTTATACTAAACTTTCTCTCTGGTTTGTTGGGGTTTTTTTTGAAATGCTAAAACTGGCCAGTCAAGTAGTGTACCTTTATGAGAAATCAAAAGAAAAATTACTAGAAATCATTCCATTCCATTTAACTGTGCATTAACCAAGTTGTGAATGTAGCATTATTTCTTCATAAGTCAGTAAGCATTGTTTCATAATGGTTTATATTTTACAGTCACTCATTAAGCAATAATTCTGGAACAAGGACTGGTGTTTTTTTCTCTTTTGCAGGTCCTCCAGTTAATGTCACATGCAACATATTTATAAACAGCTTTGGATCCATTGCAGAGACAACCATGGTAAGATATTTTGACTTTGGCAATGTTTAAAGTTCGAGTTAAATATGTTCCCCAAGCTCTAAATCTAGCTAGGGTTTCTCTTCACCTGGAACTAAACAAAAAAAGAAATCCACTTCTGAGAACAGAAAGTGATTTTTTTCTAACAAAAAATTCATCATTATACCATCACACAGAAGCAAGAGTAAATCCAAGAGTTGTTTCGGGTTTTTTATTTCTCTGTAAGTTTTATTTGACACTTTTAATGAAATAATTATTAGATAAATACTAGTTTCTATAGTGTTCCACTTTTCTAACCTCAAAAATGCCAATTCATTAAGTTGCTTTGCTCATAATATTTTATAGTTCCATTATATTCAGTGCATATGGAGATGCATACTTTTTAAAGAAAGTCCTTCTTCCATAGGGCTATTGCACAGAGGTAATAGAATAACTAAAACTTCGGACTGGTATATAAAACGTGGATTACATTCTCTTGTACATACATTGATAATGTGCCTAGTAAAGAAAGTCATATGGTAGAGTCAAAAAAGTTTGGAGATTTTAAGAAATAAGGAGAAAAAGAGGTCAAAATCCAAAGGTGGTAAAACTAGATATTGAACTGTGAACTGACAAAAAAACCCCTAGGCAAATCTCATTTAACAAGTGAAACATATGCTCATAACTTGGAGCACAGATTTAGTCATTAAAATTTGTTGAGTGGGGAGATATAAACATTCTTTCTCTATAGGAGTGTTTCGCATTTTTTGGAGAAGGACAAAAATACCTCTTTGAAAACTGTTACATAGTAATTTGGTGACAGAGAGGGTTTAAATACAGAGAGTTAACTAAACAACTGTGTGACTTTGTAAGATCCAAATATAGTAAATACTCTGAAATCCCAGCAGTTTCAGGGATGTACTTGGAATGACAGAACACAGACTAAAAGTAATTGATATAGTAAAAAGCAAACAAACAAAAAACAACAACAACAAAAACAACAACAAAAAAAAAAAAAAAAAAAAAAAAAAAAACAAAAAACCCCTAATGTAACCAAGGATCTGTGGTTAGGAAAACAATAAGACAAATTCATAAAGTCAAATATTTATGTCCTGTCTCCAAAATTATATTAACAAATGTCTGATCTTTACCCACCTTAGAACATATAAGTAGATGTTAATGAGAGAGGCAGATAACTTTTTTCAGTTAGAAAAATTACTTTAATTTGTATTTGGAGGCCTTTCCAGATTGCAAATCCCAAACAGATTGGTATGGTCTCTAAAGAGATTTGTTCAGGTTCAATCAGAGGATTAACCAATACCCACATTATTAGAATAGTGTTTTACAGCTACTTTCTAATGTCTGGATGAGTGAATCTGGTCCAAAAGAGGAGACAGGGTCAGTAAATTGCAAAGATCCATCTCTATTTAAAGGATATATAGAAAACTGGAGTTGTTACCACTTACAGAAATTGTCCTGAATTTGGCTGCGTTCACATCTCAAATGTATTTTCTCTCCAAAACCAGAGAATTATAAACATTTCCATCCAGCACAATTTAGTAAGTTAGTACAATACATATATTTTATAATGAAACTACATTCTGTACTGTGTTGCCTTGAAAGCAAATTAAAACAGCCAAGATAAGACAATGACCTAACCTGTAACAAATAGTTACAAGTATTATGTTATAGAAAATACCAAACCTGGTCAGAACCACAAGGTTTTTCATTTTCTTGATTATATTTATTCAAAAACTGGACACTTAAGCACTTAAGCACAACCTTGACCTTCATGATGCTTGTATTCTGTTTGTAATGTGTTCACTGATACCGTTCAAAACAGACTTCTGCTTATTGTCAGCAGCTGTTGACCTCTCAGAGACTCAAATCTTCCTTTGCAGAAGAACAAATGCTTTTGTCTAGATATGTTTTATTAGCTTTACTTCTCCCCAACACTGAAATCTTTCTATCTTAAAGTGGCAATGAAAACCATCTTGCATTGATTTACAAACAGAATTTCAGCATGGTTTAACAGAAGTAAATTCACTCAAGTTCAGTATTTTACCAATTATCAGCATTTTATCAGTTGTATTTACTTCAATCCTTAAAATTCAGGTACCTATCTCTTAATATCTGATATAAATCTTTATGCATAAAACAACTCATTAGAACAATCTTTTATATTCAAAAAGGACTTTTATATTCTCGATAAATATTTCTTTTTCCAAACTGTAAACAGAACAGGTTAAAGTAAGCAACAAGTGCAAAATAAGACCTAGCCACTAAGTGATACCTTGCATTTTAAACTACCAGCTGATAATGGGGTATGTCTATAATCTACTAGCTTTAAAGAAATCCGAATACATGGAGGCACGACCTTCCCTGTCACTGTAATTGCCCTTGGCACTGCCTCTCTCCGTGCCTCTCTGGTGCTGGTGCTGGTGCTGATGACCAAAATCTTTGAGCTCCCTCTGCTGCCTCGGATGTGTATAACACAGCATATAGTCACAGAAAAACAAGGGGTTAAAAAAAAACCACATCGGCTGCAAAGTAGTCTTCAGCCAACTTCACATTACCAGACTTAATACCTCTCACTAAGGACGAGGATTCTGTCAGTGTGCTATAGGGACTGCATTGTGCTGCTCTCAGACGAGCAGAGCCTCTTAAAGTCATGCACACCTGATCTAACAGCTCAGGAGAGACAGACAATCCAAAACAGGAGCTTAATTTGGCTTACAGCTCGTTAACTCTGTAAACTGGTTTTTTCTTTTCTTATTTTTTTTTTAACCCTTCTTTCCCTTTCTTTAGCGAATGGGTTACAGTTATTTCATATTCTCTTCCTTTGTCTCTAAAGACAGATCTTATGGTTCATAGTAGGGAAAAGAGCCTCCTCTCCTCAGGTTCTTCTCTGAGGAGGCACAAAAAAAAGTAAACCACACAACTGAAAATCCCCTTGAACAAACTTCTGTCATCAGCACTACTTAGTATCCAACCTCGCCAAACTTTCTGTGTTATTGAACTGAATGGTAGTACCAGACCTGTGCATGTCTTAATGATATGCACAAAGTGAGGATTTCACACTAATCCTCTAGCCAAGTAAAAGTTATATTTCGTCACACATGTAAAGGAAAACCTAGGTCCAGTCTTTCATATTTTACTTGTTGCTACTAATTTGGGGTTTCCTTCACATAAGGATTTAGAACTCTGAAAGAATAAAAGAATAAAAATTGTGGAAGACCAGAATGAAATTACTATTTCATTATATGAAATTAACATAACATGATTAACATGAATTAATATGCGAGGTTTTTCATTCGAGATACTGATGTACCTAAGGACACATAACCCTAAAAATCTGACAAATCAGTCAGATTGCTCATGTAGTATTGGCAATATGGGAACCATTTCCTACAGGAAAACAAATTATTTTCTTACTGGTGCACTGGAACTTAAATTTCAGCTTTTATCACAATATCCTGAAAAGTTCTTTCCAGAATTTTTTTATTGCTCAAGCTGTGCTCAGCTTGTATTTGCACTGTATCTCCTAAGGCTAAAAGATTTCCTGATCTTAAGAGCAGTGTGGTATATTGTTGGCAATTACCAATAAGCAAAAAGAACAGATTATTCTGTCTTACAAGGTGAGAATAACATCAATGCCAACAATTTCAGCTGCAAATACTCAGAGTCAAAATACTGAATACACAAAACAAAGGTTACAGAACAATTAGGCTATCGAGTAATAGTAGGTCATACCAAAAAGTCTGCTTTTATTTTAGTAGATATAACTGACCAATTTGCTCAAGGTTTTCTGAGTTTTAAAGGTCAGGTACAACATTGATCTTAATGTGGATTTACATCAATTTTTTACAAAGTATGTATTATTATGCTTAGCATAACGCATATGCTAGAAGTGTATTGAAAGGGAAGCTTGCTGAGAGACCTCATAGCAAATGACAAGAGTGCAGACAATTAACACATTGAAAATCATGTCTCTTATTTGGTCTTGCTGTGCTTTTGCTCATGGCTATTGATTCAGTCTGAAAAGAACTGAATGTTGAAAGGAATCATAGGATAGATCTTTCTCTACTCTCACCACTAATGAGATTATATTGCATTTACAAATAAAATGTGCCTTTAAACCACATCAACCCATTTTATGCCATCATAATTACTCTCTTTTCATTAGTCACAGTTCTTTAATTTCTTTAGCTTCATCTTTCTTTCAAGTCAGCATTTCTATTTGTGTTCTATTGTACCTACTCTAGGGTGTCTTTCAATAGAGTGTTTAGAAGAAGTGTTCACTTCTTCTAAGATGTTACAAATCTTAATGCTGAAGACTTTCATCAAATATTTTTTTCTCAGGTTAATCACTTAGTTGATTGTCTCAAATACAAGGAAAAAGATGCTTTTCTTTGGTGAAAATATGCTGAAAAAAAATCTGTGTAATATCTGTAGTGATTTGTTAATACTGAAGTGGCAGGAAGAAATACCTACAGTTTTTATCACAGATGAGTGAAAGTGAGACCTTGTAATAAAGGTCACTTTACAGTTTTCAAATTGGAAAAAAATATTTTTTTTTCTCTATTTGACAATTAACTCCCTTCTATCATGATACAGAAAAATTGATTGTCCTTGTACAAGTTTGGAAGACTGATTATTTAACAGCCTTTATTTTTCATAAACTTGCCTCTGCCACCCTTATCCTGGGTCAAAGAGTCAGGAGTAGACAGAGGTTTTACAGATTCTAGTGGGTCTGCAGCTGTCCAGGTTCTTACATGTCCAGACTAATCCAAGCAAATCCCACTGTTGAACCTGCATGCTAAACAGAGATATCATATCACCCTCCCAAGATACAGCACCTATTCCATATTATAAGAAAATTCTATGGGATGCAACAAAAGTATGCTTGGAAAAGCATATTGCAATATATACAAAATATGAATTAGCAAACAAATAACATAATTTTATTTTCAAATTTTAAAAAATAATAATTCAATGAGATCTTTATGTAATATGGAGAATAAATGAAAAATACATACTGCTGGTTCCATTTAACTTTCCCTACTCATATAAACAGGTCATGTGGATCCTAATATCAGTCTATAAGGGTAATTTAAGACTGATCTCACCTGTTTGGTGCTGCCAAGATTTCCAGACATAACTTTTATTACTTACTGCCAACAGACGAGCTAATTTCTCGAGTTTTCCAGCATGAAAGAATAGTGTTTCTGGAGTATGGCACACACAGAAGACAGGCACAGAGCTCCTGTAGAAAAGCTGCAGCTGGAGACTGACAACAGGTTTTCTCATTTGAAGTCACCATGCTCCTTGCTGATCGTATTGTTGTGGTGCTTGAAGGTGCAATTTCATACCTACAGATTAAATTGATTGAACTGCAATTTTTTAAAAAGCAAACATTGATACTCTTTGCTTTCTGAATTTAAGCAGCTTTTTGTCATTCAGTTTCACAAAAGACTAAGACATGAAGCTTAAACAGTTTGGTACTCTTTGCCAATACATAAATCCACATACAAATGCTTTTCATTGATGAACAACAGCAACAACAAAATGTTAAATGTTGAGTAAAATCTCCAAGATTCTTCCTGAAACACAACGAACAGTTTATAGTCCCAGCTGTTGCAAAAAACATGGAAAATACTCCAGTACCTCAAGGCCTAGTGAAAGTTGACTGGCTGTATCCACTCATTCAAGCTCTCTTTAGCTACTACCAGATGAATACAGCATCTTCTGCTTTAACTTCGTGGTCCTGGGAGAAATGTCATATCAGGTATACAACTATCTATATCAACTTCAGATATAAGCCAGTTCTGAAAATGTTTTATAACACATTAGTCAGAGATTGTTTCTTAGGTCTAGGGAACAGGCAGCAGTAGTGGTCATACCACTTGTATGCTGGGTGATATTTTCATAAATTTTTGCTTACATTAAGGGAAACATAGCTTCAAATATTTTTACCTCCTTTCAAGAAAAGACCGAATCCAGGTCTACAGTTGTCTTAGTACTGTAAGCCTACAAGTATATTGTTCTGTTTTATCTAAAATAGATAAATATTTACCAGGACGGGTAAATAATCAGCTCCTCCAGACATATGAGAACTAATAATTGTATCATTGTCTCTAGTCCAATTTAACAGTCATTCTTAAAGATTTTAAAAAATACTTTGTACGAACCAGAAAGCTGAACAGCTCAATTTATAGTCACGAAGTTTTCCATTTCCTCATAGTCTCTTAAATATTAGTAACAGAAGACCTGAAGTGGCCTCCTGCATTATCAGTGCAAGCCCTTGCTCCTGTAGACAATTTTGCTTTATAATACTATCCATCACCTGTTGTAATGCTGCCTAAAACTCAGATGGTTCTTCCAGAATCTTTATCTTCTCATTCCAAGGGAGACTTAGCTTTCAGTCAGATTTACACAGAATCACATAATAGGCTGAGTTGGAAGGGACCCACAAGGATCATCAAGACCAGCTCCTGGCCCTGCACAGGATCATCCCTAAGAGTCACACCGTGCAAGTATCATCCAAATGCTTCTTGCACTCTCTCAGGCTTGGTGCTGTGACCACTTCCCTGGGCAGCCTGTTCCAGTGCCCAACCACCCTCTGGGTGAAGATCTTCTTTCTAATATCCAGCCTAAACCTCCCCTGACACAACTTCAAGCCAGTCCCTCAGGTTCTGTCACTGGTCACCACAGAGAAGAGATCAGTGCCTGCCCCTCCTTTTCTCCTCATGAGGAAGTTGTAGACTGTGATGAGTCTACATCCTTTGTTTATCTATAGCCATCCAATCCTCTAGCAGAGCTGAGAAACAGTTCACGTCTCTTATTTCCGCTTCCCTATGCTTGCTTACATTGATGATTCTTTCTCTGACTGTTCTTTTTCTTAAAGGGAAAACCATGATTTGTATAGCACTGCACTATGAAAGCCCATGGTATTACTTCCATCCCTTCCAGTATTCTCTTACTTCCTTTTATGTTTTTTGCATTAATCTCTTGAGCCTGATTGAAGAGCAGCTATCACTTAGGCTGTTCCTAAAAATTTATATCCTGATATATCAATTACAGCATTATCCAGAAAAAGCAGTGAAGATAACTGATTTGCAAGCTGACTGCTACTCAATCAGTATTGTAGAAAATCTGAGGACCTGTGAAAATTAGATTGTGGCATCACTGCATAGTATGCTGTTTATAAAGTTTCATATTTTGTTGCAATCATACAAGATTAACTCCCTCGAGGTTATATAAGACTCATGGTGTTTCCTAAAATTATAACAACACAGATAGCAGTGTAAAGGCATTATAAAAAAAATAATATAAAATCAAAAGACTAGGACAAAAGTAATACTTTTAAAAATATATTTAGTGTAGCTGTCTCATTATGTGTATTTAAGCAATGGAAATTAATCTCATCATGATGTATGTGGATTTTGTCCTTAACTCCCATTAATGCTAATAGGAGTTGAGTCCATAAATCCTCATCTATTACTGTAAGACTAAAGCCTGTTTCCATTTTGAAAGAGCCTGCAATTTACTAACACTTTGTTTACACAAACAAAAGCTACAGTCGACTTTAGAATAATTTTTGAGTGAAGCTGAATTAAGAAAATAAAGGATTTCAAAATTGTCACCTTTGTTCCCAATTTTTTGTTCTTGAGTCTAGTAAACATGTGCTGGAAAAAATTCTCAGTAATAACATTTTACATGAAGCATTAATGTTGAAATTCCTTCCTTGAATAAGTTTTAGTTATTTTAGCAGCATTAGAAATTCTGTTCTGCTCTAATGTCTTGATTCTATTCTGAATACTTGGTACTTCATGCATCTTGGTGTGCATACTCTGGGTGCACATTTTTAATAGCCAAAGCAATCACTGAGTGCTACACTCAGTCTTCTTATACGTTTTATTGGGTCTGGCTGAGATGGAGCTCATTTCCACATAGCAGCCCTCACAGTGCTGTGCTTTGCATTGTTAGCTAGAAAAGTGTTGATAACACACCAGTGTGTTGGTTACTGCTGAGCAGCACTGGCACAGCATCAGTGCTGTCTTTCAACATTCCTTGTCCTGCTCTCCCTTCCCACTGAGGGATGGAGGAGTGGGGACGGGCAAGGTCCTGGGAGGGGAGACAAGTAGGCCAGCTGACCCAAACTAACCAAAGGCATATCCCATACCATATGCCATCAGCTTATAAAATAAGACTATATAAAAGCTAAGGAAAGGAGTAGGAAGTGAGAAGCATTCATTATTTACAATGTTTGCCTTCTGGAGAAACTGCTAGGTATGCTGAAACCCTGTTCCCCAGGAAATAACCAAACACCACTTGCTAGTGGGAACTAGACAATACAGCTTGTTATTTTTCTCTTTGCTTATGTGTGTGCAAGCTTTTGCTTGATGCTTAAAGGTTTAGTGTGTATTTTGTAGATTTTTAGAGTTTTAGAAGTATAGGTTTTCTTGTTCACATATCAAGTGGTGTTAGAAGTTACTAAAGTGATTCTCTCACACGTTCTCAGGCTTTCTGAAGGTCATGATGTTTTTCAGAGCCACCTGCAAGATAACTTGAAACCAAAACAATAGAAGAGCCCAGAAACCCTTGCAGGTGGTCCAGGGGGCATAGCCTAGGACCCTGATGGGTGGACCACTGAGGGAATTAGAAATGATGATTGGTTATAGATATCTAATATGTTAATTGTTTGGAAGAGTAGAAAAACTGTAACCTTTCTGAGGGTGGGGTTCTTCGGGGATTTTTGGACACAGAGATTCTTGCTGAAACAATGCGCATTTTGTAGGCCCAGTGGAGGCCCAAAGCCTCCAAACTCCCAATAAAGGTATTGTCTATCTTTCTCCATTAATGTTTTCTCTGAGTGCCTATATTCCAGTTTAGGCATCATGCTTTTCCTTTAGTAAACATCCCTATCATAAAGAGTGTAGTGGGTTGACCCACTAGATGCCAGATACCCACCAAAGCCACTCTATTATTCCAGTCTGCAGCTGGACAGAGGAGAGAAAATACAACAAAGGGTTCATGAGTTGATATAAGGACAGGGAGAGATCACTCACCAATTACTGTCAAGGGCAAAACAGACTCAAAGTGGGGTTATTAATTATATCTATTACTAACAGAATCAGAACAGAATAATGTGAAGTAAAATAAATCTTGACACCTTCCCACCAGCCCTCCCTCCTTCCCTAGTTCCACCTCCTCTCCCCCAGCAGGGCAGGTTGATGAGGAATAAGGGTTATGGTCAGTTTATCACAGGGTGTTTCTGCTGCTGCTCAGAGAGAGGAGTCCTTCCACTGTTCCAGCATGTGGTCCTTCCCGCAGGAGACAGTTCTTCACAAATTGCTGAATGTGGGTCATTTCTCCAAGGGATGCAGTCCCTCAGGCACAGGTTGCTCCAGCATGGGTCCCCCATAGGGCCACAAGTCCTACCAGGAAAACCTGCTCCAGCATGGGTTCCTCTGTCCGTAGATCTGCTCCATCATGCATAATTGTTACTTAGGAAAACATCATCACTCCAAATTACTCCCTTCCTCCTTTCCCCCTGCCCCCTGGCCCCATATATACTGAGCATGGCATCATGTGGTATGGAATATCCTTTTGCTCAGTGGGTGGTGGCTGTCCTGGCTCTCTCTTCCCAGCCTTCCATGGACCCCCAGTCTCTGCCAGTGTGGCAGTGAGGAGAGCAGAAAAGGCCTTGGCTCTGTGGAAGCACTGCTCAGCAGGAACAAAAACCACCTCTATACTCCCAACCTTGTGTTCAGAACAAATCAAAACGTAGCCCCACACTAGGCACTATGAAGTAAGCTAACTCTACCTCAGCCTAAACAAACTGCAGCCTTCTCCACAGCTCAGAAAGGTCCCAGCTTGCAAGCCTCAAGGCTTAAAATCTAATTTTGCCTAGGAGCAAATTTAACCCATATCTTTCTTTCCCGGGAAAAACCCAAAACAGGCAGCTGCCTTTTCAAGACATTTCTTGTCAGAAACCAAGGCAATGTGAACAGATACTGGTCTAAAACTTTATCAGAATCATGAAAATATTGCAGGTGAATTAAAAACAAATATATTGAACACACATAACTGTGAAAAAGCTGATGTTCACGATTTCTTCTTTACCTGTTTTTAATAAAACAATAATCTTCAAAAGCACTTCTGGCAAATCTGAATTTATCCCCTTGCTCTAAGAAATAAACAGTCTTTACATTGCCTGATCTTTCAGTCACTCGATTTCTTTTTCAGTTAATGAACTTACAGAATGTAAATATATAGGAACATATGAAAGCTAATTTATTGGCATAACAGGATTAGTTAAAGAAGATTTCTAGTCTACTTTCCACCTATAAACATTGTGAGCTACAATATGCGAGATCTCTCGCAATCTTCTTTAAGTTCCTTTATCTTCTTTTAAAAGATTTGAATTGAATAAGGGTTTAACTACTTAACTCCTGGTGGGAATGAAGGGATAGAATATTGAAAATTTGATGGTTTTAGTCATTCATTATTAGTTCCCTTGTTTGCACTGTATTTTCCCTTATATTTGTGAATGTTATGGAACTGTCTATTCTATAGTTTCAGAAAACTGAATATGTAAAACACATAATTTGCATGTCGTGATAAAATTATATATACTACATACATGTATGACAGTTTTCAAAGTATATATTTATATTTTACACCGGTTAACGATCTCATTAATTTTGGATAGATTTACTTCTATTTTTAAATATTTATACTAGACCTTGCAGGGTAACAAGACTGTTTCCTAGCTTAGCAAAATGTAGAAAAAATATTTCAGATTTGTTCCTGTGACTACTGTTCTGGTATTACTGTAGTATTACAAACTACAGTACTTGAGATATGTCAAAATAAGATTAGAATTGTTTTTTCAATCAGTAACCTTTACTTCCAGCCCCTTCATCATGGACCTAGTGGAAGCCCATGAACTTGACATTTCTTCTTTCTCTCTTGTTACTCTTCTGCACCCATATGCACTGGTTCACAAAGTTAATTTCTTCATGAAAGGAACAGGTTAGCAAACAGATACTGAATGGGTTTGTGTCTGTTTTATTTAGTTGCCCGAGTGCATTTAGTGAGGCCTTAATAATCCCTTAGAGTGCCTGGGTTATCTAGGATGGTAGACATACCACAGGATTGCAGGAGACATGCATTTTTTGAACCAGCAGCCAAAAGGCAGAATATCTCAGGGCTTTTCAAATGCCACTAGATGATGTCTTTGTCTAGAAAAATTCTTTATTTCTCTTCAGTATTGTGACAGTTCAAATCCACATTAAATTTTATGTATTGCCATGGCATAATTGTAAAACCTCTAAAACAACATGATTTTCCTGATAGGCCTCTCGGTGCAGTTTGTGCATATCAATAAATTTAAGATCAACTTGTATCTGAACATGTTTGTTTAAAGTTAGTGTTATATTCCTTCTCATAGTCAATTTTATCCGTTTAAACTGAGGGAGTTAGCAGGCTCTGCTTCTGGATTTGGGCTATTTTAGTTTTACCTTTTATTTTATCTTATTTGCCCTATTCTAGACAATGTCATATTTGCCTACCAACACAAGGAAGGCAGCTGAGAAAATTAATATAGAATTCCCAAATTTGTATTGCATTTCATTTGGTTATATTTCCCTGAGGAGATGAATGTTTTCAGTAAATATTTCTAGTGTTAGCCTGTTCGGTCACTTATTAAAACCAGTCATATTCTAAGTGCTAACAAATAAAATGCATAAATAACAACATGGAATATATGGCAGCAAAAATTCATGTGAACAAATAGATAATCTCAGGAAAACTTTACTTTTCACTTAGCAAGAAGTACCTTCTGCTGTTAGAGCAAAACCTTCTTCAGGGACACATCATTTGTTTGCAGAAAAAAACTCAGAACCTTTTGTCAACTGAGAACATGGAAAGGACCGATGAAGACAGAGGCTTAGTGCATGTTGTTAGTTCATGTAATTGTCATGTCCATTTTCATCTAATCCCTTATACTACTGCCTGAAAGTGCAAACATTTTAAAAGCCCCTGAGCTAAAGCTGAAAAAAGCAATTACACTGAGCAAGTTACAAAATGTGATTTTAGTGTGATGCATTAGGATCGCACAGGATGCTGTGGGAACGCACAGCTTTCATTAAATATGGAAGTAGTATATTGAGTCTTTAATTAATAAATAGGACATGCAGTAGGAGCTGTGACAAATATTATTATACAGTATGTCAGTACTATGTTTAATTATTTTTTTTTAAAAAATAAACATCCTAGATATTAACTACTTATAACTTTTGATCATTATTTGTGAGCACAGAAACTAAAATCCAGTATTGATACTGATAAGAAACTCAACAAAATAACACTAAAATTAACTAAATCTGTCCATTTGCAATGTTTTCATCCTAAGACCTATGGAAAATAAGTAGATAATGTAGCACATTGTCAAATTCAACTGATTTTGAATGTTTTGCAGTAAAGACAAGGTAGTAAATCAGGTAACTGTATTCTTCTTTTAGCTATAGGTTGAATGACAAGGAATGATAGCTCTGTACTAGTGAGCATCCTGTTCGTGGCCCAATACTTTTAGTAAGGCAAAGACTGAACTGAAGAAGTTGCAGAACAGTTGTCAGCCTCCAAACCATTCAAAGTGATGGCAAATGAGATATAACTCATCCCAGAAGAAAAGAAAATAAGCAACTTTCATCTCTCTCAGGCACAGTGTTAACAGAAACCATACCACTTCAGAATCCAAGGTTATGAAAGCAGGTGACACATACAGGTAGAGCTCTTGCTACAATAGTGTGTAAATTTATTTGCTGAACCCTGAATTTTGATGTTGTAAGGGAGTCTGAGAGGTCTGATATTACAGGTAGCAATTTTGAAGTACTAGTTTTATCCAGTTTTTTGCCAAGTAAGTTCTAGTTCTATTGTCTTCAATATGAGTATTGCTTGACTGTTACTGGAGTCAAACTCTGAAAGGAATCAGGCACAATTTAAATAAAAATTTAACCAAACCATTCACAGGACACCCACCAGGATATTTAGTGGTTCAGAAATGTATGAAAACCAAAACAAAACCAAACTAAAATTCTCAAAATTAACAGGGAGAAAAAAAACCCAAAACACAGAAATATTAAAAATATTAATGCACACCTCTAAATTTGCTTCTCAGAAGAGCTATTCATCCAAATCCATCCACAGTCTTTTCTGAATAGCTCAAATAATTTCCTAAGGCTTCCTGATATTAGAGGCAAGTTTGCCTCACTGAAATCTCCAAACAATCTGGTCTTTCCTACTTCATGGAGGGAGTAGGAGCATCTACAATTTTCAAACTAGTCTAGGAATAGACCTTTTATCCAGGAACTGAACAGGCCTTACTGCTCATCGTCAGCCTTCAAGGGATGAAATCTAGAGATCCTAATCACCAACAAAGTGTTTAGCCAACGAACTTAAGGCAGGACTAGACAGGAAAGCTTTTCATGTCTTCATATAAGGAACAGAATATTTTCCCTTATGCAGCAAAATTGCAGGAGTCCTAGGATTAGAAACAGAAATTGCAAGAGGAAGGCTTTCTCCTAAGGCACATCAATGAAGACATTGCCTTCTGAGGTAGAAATCATATGGTTCTGGAAAATTCAATAAAGTTGATTCTTACTGAGTTGATTCTCTCAGCCTCTCTATGGGTTCTGTAATTCCAGAGTCAGAACAAAAAGGTCAACCTTAGTATCATACTTATGGAAATATCCAACAACAGATCACCAGGAAGGATTCTCTGTGTCAGACAAACTCTTTGTCAATAACATATCTACATTGCCTCTTGTAGTAAATGCCCTACAGCTCTTTGTACAGAAAAGCATGTTCTTGGGGATGTTTGGCATTAGTCAAATCTTGGTACTCTGACACAGATTTGATGCGCCAATTAAAGTACTCAGCAATTGATTTAAATCACAGTTAATTTCTCTTTAGCTGCTACAGTAAATCTTTGACAGATTAATGAGGTACAGTTAATGGTGGAGCATGGAGCTTGTTTCAACTGGTTTTCACTCATTACTTGAACTGCCATACAGCACAGATATATGCACTATTCTAGCTATAGTTCAGACCTATAATCATAGAATCATAGAATGTTAAGGGGTTAGAATGGACCTTAAAGGTCATTTAGTCCTGACTCCCCTGCCGTGGGCAGGAACTCCTCCACTAGACCAGGTTGATGAAGGCCTTATCCAACCTGGTTTTGAACACCACCAGTGTTGGGGCATCCACAACCTCCCTGGGCAACCTGTTGCAGTGTCTCACCAGCCTCACAATAAAAAATGTCTTCCTGATATCTGATCTAAATTTCCCCTGTCTCAATTTTTACCCTTTACTCCTTGTCCTATCACTATAATTCCTGACAAAGAGTCTATCTCTGGCTTCCCTCTAGGCCCATCTCAGATACTGGAAGGTTTCTGTGAGATGTCCACACAACCTTTTCCTTTTCAGGCCAAACAGCCTCAACTTTCTCAGCTTGTCTTCACAGTGGACATGCTCCAGTCCTCTTATCAACTTTGTGGTCCTCGTCTGGACTAGCTCCGACAATTCCATGTCCTTCTTATGCTGGAAACACCAGAAATTCAGTAAGAGTGCAGAGATGTAAAAAAAATAATTTAAAAAAAAATTACAGATGGCAATCAAGTCATCAATTAAGTTATAATAGAAGTCCTTTGCATTATCAGTTTAAAGAAATCCAACATTGTGTGTCTACTCTCACAGAACTGACTATTCTGTCCAGTCCTGTATCATCCTTTTCTGCACTTTCTTCTACATATTCTTTGGAACAGGCATAACTAGAGATGAGGCTTCACCATAAGTAGTATCAATAACAATGGCATTCTGACTCTTAAGCATGAGGAAGTACAAGTGAATCCTTCAGACACAAATTATATTTGCGTTTCCCAAATGTCAGAGTGAATTTCAATTCTTCTTCTTTGATTTTGCAATGGCATTGGCAACCTGTATGGAAAATGACTTGCCAATTTAAGTGGCTGTCCTAGTTCAGCAGGAGGGACCAGTTATCACTGTGTGGGGGTGATCAAAACTATGTATTCTACCCCCTCTAT
>JAWWMO010000138.1:37043984-37174042 GCA_035047845.1 Dendrocincla fuliginosa | reverse complement strand
ATTGGCCCTGCTCTATAGGATGGAGGGAAACTTCCAGAGGCTTCCAACAGAAGCCAATTTTCCTCTTATATAAAAAAAAAAAAAACCTACCCAGATAAACCCACGACACATATGTTATAAAATTCTTGCAGATTTGGGGGTAAATTTTATGTCAAGGATCTGAAATACTGTAACAGTACAATAATTCTGCTGTAGTACAAAAAGCCACGTTGTCACTGCATTTCTTGAGACTTCTCATAAAAATAGGCAACGCTACAAAACAATTTGTTTTTCTGAAAGTCTGTACTCATTTTTTTTTCATATTGTCATACTAAGCTGAGTGAGTTAAATGGGTTCAGCTAATATACATCCATTTTGATAGCTTTCTAATGAAAACATTTACTCTGTTTCTAATTCATTCCAATGTGTTCATGCATTCTCCCTGCACAGTTCTATGGCATTTTGGTGGTATATTTTTAATGGGTTTTTGTGTTCTTTCAGATTGACTTTAATACTGTCCTGTCCGATGGATCTCAAAAATTTTCCAATGGATGTGCAAACATGTATAATGCAGCTCGAAAGCTGTAAGTTTGCGTAATGTATTATACTATAAATACTTTTGCAGGGATTACAACTATGCAGGAGGTAGAAAAACCCTTTGTAGTGGCACAAGAACATATTTTCAAAATTAATCTTCTATTTTATCAAAAGAATCTGTGAAATAGACATGATTTTCAGAGGAAGAGATTCTTTCATCCTTACTTCACCGATAATCAACAGTCTTGTGTAAATCTGAAGTTACCACTAAACTTAAGTACCCAGTGACTGTTTATACAAAATTTCTGCATATAGGGTTTCACTAGAATTCTTCCCTGCGTTTACACATACAGGAGGAGAATAATATGGGAGAGCATAAAGGAAACATGAGAATAACTTAGTTAAATGATTTATGATTTTATGTGAAAAAAAAATTTGCTAACCTGTCATATATTGTACTTGTCATCTTCCTTGGTACCTTATGTCAGAAAAGAGGATGAAAAAGTGTAAAGCAGCTATGCATTTTCAAGGCACATACACACACACACACACACACACACACACACAAAAGGCCAAATCAAATGTTCTGTCTGTTGTTATGATCTGAGCTAACAAAGGATGTGTGAGGAGGAAGGCACAGATAAGCATTAAATTTTCATTTTCCTTATGGTATGAAGTGTTTGGGTATTGCCATTTCTCTTAAAATGAGAGGACTTTGAAAGAAAGTCCTAACAGAAAAATCCTCTTAATGATGCATAGAAAAAAAATAAAATAAAGTAGAGCATTCTTTAAAAATTCCATCAATCTGAAGTTTGTGAAAATTAATGACAGAGGCAAAACAGATTAAGAAATATCCATCTAAAAGATCTAGATTTATAGTTTCAGTAACTGTAAATATTTCAAAATATTAAAAAAAAATTCTACATTTAGAGTGAACATACTGGATTATTGGAAGTATATTGTAGATCAGAAATACAACACACAATTTGATTAAAGTATTTCTTGGCTTCTTTCTTCTTTTACTGGAGCAACGTAGCATCTTAGGGAAAGCAGATGTAATTATCAGTCAGTATGTCAGAACTGTTCATTGCATGAATAATGGTACACTTTTATAAAAAATTGCAGGGTGATTTTAAAAGCCAGATCTGTCTTTTACTAAAATGGTCAGATGGTAACATTATGAAGCAGGCTTGCAATATGAGGACAATGGCTGAATCTGACAGCAGAAATTTTCTTGACAAAAGTGGAGAGATCTGCTGCAAATGTCAAGGAATGTAGAAAAATATTATATATAGCCAGGCTTTAAGCAAAACTCCATATACAACCCAAGCAGATGATCCTAGTAATAACCTGTCTCACCTGTATAATTGAAGTGACTAAACAAAAAGTTAATATGAGGCAGTTGTATCAGAGTCCATGCAGGTGGCAGGTATACTTACTATATACAAATAGGTTTCAAAGAGGAAGTACCATAATGTTTGAACAAGCAAAAAGCATACTTTAAAAAAATGTTTTTAAAAATTCTGAATTTTTTGCTGTAACAAGTTTGTAAAACTCAACTGCATTTTCCCTCTCTTTCAGCTGTTGTGAGAACAGGTCAGACTACAACTGAGGATTCTTGAACAAACAGGCATCTGTTTTGCTTTACAGAACCCTTACAGGAGACCACAATTCCCCCAAACTGCACCATAGGGAACTAACATTCAGTAGCTGAATAGCTCTGTAGATGTTCTACTGTATATTTCAGCAGAATATTTTTCACTGAAGTGTTGCTTTTAATCATTCAATTCAATGGGAGTAAATTCACATAGTAGAGAGAAGCAATGCTCACAAAAGAAGAGCTGAACAAAATACAAATGAGTGCTTCAAAGTCTTCTATTTACAGAGAAAGATCAAATTTTATTTCATAAGGAAGTTACAAGTAATAAAGCTTTCCCCATATTGCCTTGTCTAGTTCTATTTCACCTGTAACTTCAGGCATTGAAAAACAGAGACTATGAAAAAAGAAGGTGGCCTGAGGCAGAAAATTTTGCAACATGTGGGAGGTCTGGCTGTGCTTGTATGTCTGATAGCGGAATAACCAGTTAGGTTAGCAAGAGCAAGGCTGCAGTTCCCTGAAATTATTTGGGGCAGATCCAAAGCAGATAGGTACAGTGACCTAAGTTCCAAGATCCTAGACCCTCAAGAGCAGGAATTCACTTATCCATAGCCAGTTTCTCTGTACAGGAAGGAGAGGAAAGTAAATAGACAAATTGGAAGTGTTACAAAAATTGTCTATGTGCTGGGCAGGAGAATAACTGGGAAAAAAAAAAAAATTGAGTGTGAACTCTGATGAATTTGCAATACTTAGAAAAGGGTGAGCAGAAATATTCAAATTCCAGAGTCTCTGGCTAAGAAAATGCATCCAGTTCTATTTGAAATTATGGAAGGAAAAGGGAGGATGGGTGCATTTTGCATTTTCCCAGGCTTCACATCAAATCTCCTGAAGTAGGAACTGACATAACCCTGAGAGCCTGAATCCATCCAAGCACCTCTAATCTCTTGGCCACAGTGTCATGCTCTCTCGTGGCTCTCTGGCTTGCATCTTATGGTACACAGTGAGACAATGTAAACAGAGGGATCAAAGCAATAACCCTAGTGGTTATTGCCCTGTCTGGGGAAGTGGAAGACACTTGGTTTCAAAAGTGAAAACACAGTCCTCTCTCATCCTGAGTAAATGATCTGGCCATCAGACTATGGTTCAAAAATCAAAGTGTTTGCAGGAGCAAAACAGCGGTAGTCATGCTTCCAGGTGTTTCTTTTTAAAGTGGTGATCGTTGCTGTTTTTTCCACTGAGTGCCAAGTTGAGTAAGGCATTGTACAAATATGAATTTACAAGGCCCATTTATCTCACAGTTTCTTTGAAATGTATCTGATTTTGAAAGCCTTGCTCCTGCATGTGTCATTAAGCAAATTAGACTAAATCACTCATCTTTTTCTTACTCATCTTACTACCAGGCTGCAAAGACTGACAGTTGCATATAAGAGAGAGATCTTAGGTTTTGCCTCTGCTTTAAATAATAATTTCTTTTAGTACTAGATACATTCCTTAATATTGATTCTGTTGCTCCAGCATAGAAAGGTCTAAGAGGAAAATTCACATAGAGCTTTTCTTCTCAAATAATATTTTTATTTTTATCTGGCTCATGTAATGTTTTTTCCAAGGTCAGTCTAAGCAGCTGTATTTGCCCCTGGTAAAGTAATTCATTTACATCATGAAGTGACTGAAAAATATTTCAGTGGAAATGTCTTCTATTTTTAAAGGATTTATTTTACCAAATGGTTTCTCAGCAACTCGAATGAGCTGCTTTCGTATCTTAGAAAGGAAACAAATGAAAATGCACATATGAAATAATCCCTTCTACATTTCTTTGCCTTGCACCAGGGCAGCCTATAGGGATGAGATAATTTTAATTTTATTCTGCTTGAATAAGATACAAAGAAATGTCAACTAGATATATATTTATTTCTGTGGCCTGTCTCCCAGGAAAGAAGTGGTTTTCTTTTATGTACTAGGGCTTGTCTCTCTTTTTTTAAGTTTCACTTTTATCTCACAGCAATCCTTTATTCATATATTAGAGTTATAATTTTATGTGACATTTAATATTCCTGAATTTTCAAAGAGTAGTGAAAAGACTAACTCAGTTGCAAAAGAAAAATATAAAATGAAAAACACCTGCTTACCTCATAATTTTAATTTTATGCTTATTATTAAATTAAACAATGACCTTTTTATTTTCCATTTTGATTTATGAAGGCTTTTTAGTCTTTCTAAGCAATCACACTCTTGTTATTTGGATTGTTAAAGAAAATTCACTGCATATTACATGATACTAAATTGCACAATTTCTTTCCCCCCAGTCTCTAAATTGTCAATTGTAAAAGTGGAAAGAAGTGTAGGAAGACTACAGCAGTACAAACTAATGCATTACAGAAAATGATGTGCACATTGTTCCTTTCACACAACAGCACAAAAACACCATAAGAAAGGTGAAAGAACTGGAGAAAGATCTGCCTACCTGAGTGACAGAAATTGTGGACAGACTAGGTCAATGTCTGCCTGTGACAGAAAATGTAGAAACCATACAGCTTGTCTCCTTTCCACCTCAGTAGCACAAAAATTGTCAACAACTCACCCTGTGGTTTCCACTCTGCAGATGGGTGACTCAGCCTATTGTGCCTATCTAAAGTGAGACCTGATACACAGCTACAAAGATCAAGATACTTGTTTTCTTCAGCTTCTGATCAACACAGGATGAAAGGGCAGTAGTAACTGTACAACTTCTGCTGAATGTACAGAAACTAGTGTAAAAGTGGCAGCTGAAAATCCATACTCTTCAGCAAGGAATATTAGATTTGAGACGTGCCAGAGTGCTGAGACTAAATTGTTATTCTTTTCTGAATTTCAGTCTAAGAGGGATAAACCTATAATTCCCATGGGAGAGATTCCATCAGAATGACTTGGAGGGCAGTGCAAGGGGCAGACTCTTTGCAAGGCAGTTCAGAAGTACCTCAAATAAAATTGTACTTTCCTGGAGCTCCAGCATAAATTTAGCCTTGAAATGAATCACAGCTGATTTTTGAAGCTAATATTTTTAGTGCATATGGTAGAAGAATTTGTTCTAACCTCAAGCCAAAACCAGATTTGTTAGCTCTGTCATATCTTTCCCCTGTTATGTTGCTTGGAATTCAGAGCACAATTCAAATGTCTGTCATGCTCTTAGGAACAGTAATTTCCAGGCAGCCTGTTCTGGAGGCAAACTGCTGGGATGCCTAACAGGAGAGTAGTGAAATAACTCTAGTCAACATGATTATAGTCCTTGCCTCAGATACCTAAAGAACTGCTTGGTTTGCTGACTACATTCAATATCACTTTTGGACCTGTACGTTACTAAAAATTAAAGAAATGAGAATGGAATTTAGATAAATCACTGAGATTAAAAATTGAAAAATAAATTATGTAGTTGAACCAAACTCTCTTTTACAAAAACGCTAGATAATCTGCTCAGTTTTTTCATGCTATGTATGTATTTGTTTATTGAACACGACGGAAAGAGGTTTTAATAAACCTGCAGGGATTATAAAGCGGCACAAGGGAAGCTCAGTCTTTCTGTAACAGAGCATAATGAGCAGAAAATTTACAAGATATATTGGTATTCAGCTGTATCCCAAGTTTGCTCAAAAAATTTATTCCTCATGGCTTGGAATATCATACTAAATGTGGTTAAAAGGAATGAACTTCGCAAATGAGATTGTGTCAGCAGCTCTTAGAATTGGGAAGACGATGAAGGATCAAAGGTGTGGAGTCTCTGAAGGTGCAGGGGAATTGTTTGCATTAAATAACAAACTTCATTTTTCTGTAATGGTGTAGTGCTTGGACAAGCAGGAAAAGAGATGTTAGACTCTACAATAATCTTCAAGACAAACTTGTTGGATGTTTATTGTCTTGCCTATGAGATAATGGGCTTAATAATGCCTACCTCTAGTACAGAGTTAGCTAAGATAAAACCTTCCTACTCTTAGCATGCATGTATACAATTGATATAAATAGCTTGGTTCCAATAAGTTCTATAGAGTCATGTGGACTGGTGTGGTTCAAATGGAACCCTGTTTGCTTAAGACAGGCTTTGTTCTTATACTTTCAAAACCAGCTGAATGAAAAGGTGATATTTATTATCAATAATAGTGTTAAAAAAACTACAGATACAATCTAATTCTTTTTTTCAGAGACTTCATATGAGTGTTGATGCCATTTTTGAAAAGATAAGTCTTTCTGGGAAAGATGACTCAGACCAAGGGAAAAGTTTAGGTTTTTTTCTTTTCCAGACACTACTTGTTGCCTTTGCTACTTAGAAATATTTCAACAGGACCACTCTTTTTCAGCAGGATCACTCTTTTTCCCTGAAATTTTTCCTGAACCTGTAATAGAACACGCTGAAAATTTTCACTCCAGATAAAAAATTTTCAGTGCTGTCTAAAGGCTAGGATTATTATGTCTGTCTTGCCTACCATCTCTCGGTTTTGTATAAATTAGATCAATTAAATAAATTATCGCCATGATTTCGTTTTATTTGGTGTTCAGATATTAAAAACCCTGCATCAACTATCCCAGGCACAAGTCCTGACAACCACTTTTCAGCAAGGCCTTAACTTTTCTGCCTTGTCCCTCCGTAAGTGTGACCACACAGAGTTTTACTTTCATTTTTTCACACTTATCACCAACTCTGTGGCAGATCATTTTCTAAGGTTAAAATTCTGTAGGCCAAATCCAAGATTCCCAATTTTTCCAGGCCCTCTTCCCTTCCAGATAATTCTGATTTTTACTTTGGTTTTCAGTTATTCATCCTCATCTCAGACAGAGCTCTCAGTCTTGCTAGTATATGCTTCTCCAGTTAATTATCTGGAACTACTTCAGACTCCTAAAAATGACTTGTCCCTTTATGAGAGCTATTTGCACAGAGGCTACAGCGCCATGCATTCGCATAGTTCTTGAGTTTTCCTGTAAAATACTCCCTCTAACAGTCTTCTCCTTCTGAGATTTGTCATATAATTACCAATTATTTTCCTCTTGCTTTTGTATTTTAGATGAGCAAGACCTCAGACTTTGAGTTAATACAGTATTAATGTAAGCTAACCCGATCTGTAACTTCTGAACACCACTGTTCAACATAACAATGTTGTTTTTTCTATCCTTTCTTTCTAGTCGTATGATAACACCACTTAGATTTTGTGTGATGAGTAATGTATTTATAGAATTAAGTAAGAGCAAATACTTGCACAGTAGTCAGACAAAAAGAAATACATTGATAACCACATTCCTTTTCAGCCACAGAAGCTGGGTTATGGCTCATAAAACACAATTTGGCAACTCTTCTTCCTTAATCAACCTTCATGCATTCATGCCTTGCAAACCCAAACCCTAGCACACTGCATTTCAGTGACAGAAATCTTTACTAACCCACCTGATTTAGTTGACCTGTCCTGCAGACCATGCCTGATGAGCATTGCTTTCAGAGTTTATTTGGCATTAAAGGATCACTTTTTGCATCAGCAATTAAAAAGTGATCTGCACCCTCATATACTACCTAGGCTAGTGACAGACCGACTGTTCTTTTTTCAATAATAAAATGTAGCCACTAAGACTTTCCCATATAACACTGTCTTTCCCAGTCACTGGTTATAAAACTATCTGTTAGCAATTTATAATGGTCACCAACACCACCTCATAGTCAAAAAAGAAAACTCCTATTTCAGTAAGAGGCTGTGAGAGGTTGCAGCAAATGCAAATAAGTAAGATATATATATGTTCTGTTCACAAAGCAGCAGCAAGAGGCATAACATAGCAAGACTGAACAGCGAGAATTTACACAGAATAGGAATAACCATAATGTAACAAAATTTATCCTGAAAGGCAAGTGCGTTTACAAGTAGATTCACAGCTTTTTCTTCTGGACACATGGAGTGGGACTGCCTTCAGGGATGCATACCACATTTCCTATGGAAAGCAGAACACAATGAAAACAAAGCACAGAAAGAAACATCTTACACTCAAGTCTTACCCCAAGAAGTCAGAGCTAAGCACTTATATCTACTACAGAATAAGTTCCATGCCTCTATAAACAGAGTTTATAAACATTTAAAATTATGTATAGTTGATAAAGACCCTCTTCTGATTTGGCATTGAGTCATCTCTCTTTATACTATTAGAGTTGAGTAAAAGGCCACTGGAATTATTTCTATAGGAAAACAAATGCCCACCTGATGGAAATGTTAGCTGCATAAGAAATGTGATCAGGTACTGTCTTTATTATTTTCACTAATCTAAAAATACACAAATAAACTTCAAAACTTATCAACACATTAACATTTGTCATGGGCTTCTGTGGCATGAGGAGGAGAATCTGGAAACAGGTATAATCAGAAAGATAGTGCTTTTATCGGTATAAATCTAAACTTGAAAAACTGCAAGGCATAGGATTCCGCATTCTATCTCATTGCTATAAGTTGGTTTCTCTATTTCCTCAAATTCAGGGGCCTGGATTGGCCAATTCTTCTGCCTGTAAGTTTCTGGATTCAGAATTTATGGACCTAATAGCACAATAAAGATACTGCTATCTTCCTAAACCTTTATAAACCCTAAAGAGAAACGATTTGTTCTTTATAACCACTACATATTTCAGTGTAGTTCTTACAAGATGCATAGTGTATTTAACAATGTAAAATACAGAGTACAAGTTTGTACTGGTAACCACATATCTATTGAGAATAAAGTCTTCAAATTTCAAGACCACAGTTTATTGGTTCATTTGCATAATAATAACCACATAATGGAACACAGCTTCTTAGATCACAGAATCACAGAATGACAGAATCAACTAGGTTGGGAAAAACGCCCGTGATCATTGAGTCCAACCTTTGACCAAACACCACCTTGTCAACTAGACCATGGCAGTAAGTGCCACATCCAGTCCCTTCTTAAATACCTCCAGGGACTGATCTTATCTCAGAAGCCATTTGGAAAATGCACCCACTGTATTTCTAATCTTCGAAAGCAGACCAAAATCAGCAGCAGACGTTTAGACTTTTACTTAAATTTATGTTACTGAATGATTCTTTTTTTAAATTGCTTTAAAGATAATGCACATTTATTAATCAGGTAACAAGCAGCTAAGTAAGAACCAAAAACTCAGGTCAACTTCAGGTCTGGTATTTCTAGATTTTAGTTTAAGATGTTTTGCCTTATTTTATTTATCATTCCTTCTGATTATTTTATTATAAATTAATGCACTGGATTGAACCTATAATGCATTTCTCAATCATGGCCAGAATAATCTATTACTGGATTCTTAAGGTTCCTAAGACTGAATGGTAAGGCAATGGAACAGGTTGCCCCAGAGAAGTTGTGGGTGCCCCACTGCTTGAAGTGTTCAAGCCCAGGTTGGATGGGGCTTTGAGCAACCTGGTCTAGTAAAAGGTGTTCCTGCTCATGGCCGGGATGTTGGAACTAGATGATCTTTTAAAGAAGCATTAAGAATCTTCCAACCTAAACAATTTTATGATTCTATAAGATAAGTTTGAAATGTT
This sequence comes from Dendrocincla fuliginosa, assembly GCA_035047845.1. NCBI lineage: Eukaryota > Metazoa > Chordata > Aves > Passeriformes > Dendrocolaptidae > Dendrocincla > Dendrocincla fuliginosa. The sequence continues at coordinate 37,164,403 of JAWWMO010000138.1, read as the reverse complement.
CCTGCATATATCTGTCCAACAAACTAGCCCTTTCTGCTAGTGGTGCCATTATCAAAGCAAAATTTGAGAGACCACAATAAGAGACCAATATCTCTTATTGAATTTTACTATTCAGATCAATTATTTCTAATTGCAACTGTGTCTCAGGAACATTCAGCTGTAATGATGAGCTTGATCAGTTAAATTGACTGGTGCTGCGTAGGCCTAGAAAAAAGAGAGCGCCATTACTCACTTCTCTCATCTGCCTTTTCTCAGCTAATCAGTTGCTAAACTTAAACAGAAAGTAAAATAAGTTACTCGTTTCCATTTTTATTCGTGTGCAACTTATTTCAGCAGTGGATAGATGAGTGTCATTTTTCATCTAGTTGAGTGAGTTAAATACAATTTTAGAAGGGGCTTGCTTATTTGTGGCATCTTATGATTTCCATATTGCAATCATGGGCCTAAGTAAATAATATGTAATACATGTGCATGAAAGAACTCTATAGTCCCATTGAACTCAGGCAGTGGCATCAAAATTTTATAGTTTTTCACATAGGTCTAATACTGCAAGCTTTTATGATTAGCAATTCTAGGATCCTAAACCTAAGAAATAACACTTTGCCCTTGAGTCTTCAAAGTTTTCATTACCAAAGCTCCCTATACTTCTACTTGCTGTGCACTTGGATCCCTGCCCTTCGTTGACAGCACTAAACAATTTGGTGCCTTGTCTGTATCAGGATCCCAAGTTTCTTGTTCATTGCTAAGACTGAACTTTAAGGTAAATTAAATCTGCCATGATCTATTCCTGTACTGCTGGGAGTCCAGCTACTTCAATAAAGGACAGTTATTGCAATCAATCAGCAGCAGTTCTAAAATTAGGGTGCTGGAGCCCTGCAGTTTCAGCTCATTGCATATTTAACACCACACACCTAAACTTTAATAGTATATATACTCGAGTATGGTAGCCACTGATTGTTTTAAAGGGTGATTTCTATAGAAATGCCTTTTCCCTCTTACGCACAGTGCACAAAGTACCAGGAGCATTCTGAGTGTTAAGAACTATGCTAATCAGCAGGTCCTCCTCAAGTAATAGAATTACTTGAAAAACAAAAATATTTTCCTTTTTTATTTTTTGAGATATTGAGGAAGCTCTGTTAGCTTAATTGTATTGCTGTTTCTCCTGAAAAATTTCTAGCCCAGAACAAGCTGGGGTTTAGCCCTTTTGTGAATAGAATGTCCTGGGATGGAAACTGTCTGATTATGCTTTAATTCTGCTAGTGACTAGATATGTTACAGTCTTTCTTATTTTATTCTGTGCCAAGAAGAAAGAATGATGTAGTGGTTGGAAACAAATAAAAATATCATCAATTTGGACCTGTACCAAATAATGAAATATTTTCAGTTGTAAAATCAAGAATACCCATCCTTGTTAATGCTGCTTGCTAAAGAAGTTTTAGAGACAAATGTATGTTATCAAATAGTTCAATAAGTTTACATAATTTATGTTTTCTTACTTTCCCAATTATGAGACTATTACAAGACTTTAGATTTCCTGAATTCAGTGAATAGATTTGATTGGGCCATGCAAATCACATTTAACAGAGGTTAATAAATTTAATTGAGATGTCGTTCAAGTTGATTTAATTTAACATAACCAGTGGAAACATTATACTTTTTAAAATTCATTAAGTATGACTTAAACTCACATCTATATTAAGCTCTCTATATTATAAGATACATTTACTTTATAACTATGGCTTTGACTTACAAAACTGAAAGTACCATTTTGAATACTAAAGCTATATTTGAGTATTTAAAATGTAAACATGACAAAAAATTATTGCTTAATCAGCATTTTAAATACACCAATATTATTTTTTATATTTTATTATTTTTACAATATTACATTATGGAAGAATTAGTGGGCAGGATAGATAATCAAAATTAAAATCATGCTTTAGAGATGAATGAATCTAATTTAGGGAAATACATTTTGACACAGCAGTTGTTTCTTGCCAGTTCAATGAGTTTTATTCAGAGGATATCACTTCTGGCCATAATCTACATGCTTCAAATGATAATCTGCTTCACACACAACTGCTTTTTGTCTAAATCCATGAAAAGTTTTAAAAAATATATACTTCTGATTTTTCATAGTTTATGGCATTTAATAGTGAATTTTTAGGCTGTATTTATGGAATATCATGCAATCAATAAGACAGAAACATGTTTTCTTGCACAGTTGATATATGATTGTAATAACCTAAGGTTTGATCTTAATTACTTATTTAAAAGGATACAATCTTGTTTTTAGCATATTCCTCCAGTTCCAGCAAAATACCAAAGTAAGCCAAGAGTCAATCCGAGTCCTTGTGAATACCTTGTAAAAATTTTCTCCCCAAAAGAAACATCAAGAATCTAGAAGGAAGAAGTGTTGAAAGCATTTTAAATCTATAAACACTAATTCTTTGCTTCTAGGTTCTTTCCATATAGGTAGATCAGAAAAGATGAAGTGTGTGTCAGATTTCAGGTCAGCAGATTGGGTCATTATGTATGACCGAATGGCATTTACAGGTGTATTCAAAGAGTAATGAAGTAATTGAATACAATAAAGGTAAGATTTATGCCCACACGCCAAAGAGGTTATTTTCTTCATTGGAACTCAAAATTTCAGTATTTGTGGGCAGACATTTACTCTTGGAAAGTTCTGAGCAATATACTTTAAACAGTATTTTGTTACTGAAAGGTTGAAAGAATTTCCAGTTATCAGTAAGTTATCTTCAGCAGCTCCTTAACATCGGACTAAAGCAGAAAGGAAATATTGCAAAGAAGCTGAAAGCTATATAAATTAGATGAAAACAATTGATCCCTTTTCCTTCTGGTTCCTTCTGGTATATGTGTACCCTTATCATTCATTCTATTACAACAATAGAAGCTATCCAGTTTTAGATTTCAGTGTTAAACTATCATTTTGTGCACATCTATTAGAATCTGAGAAAGTTGCAATGAAACCTGAATAAGAATAGGAATCTTTTTTTTTTCTTTTCTATTGCAATAACCAGATAAAATTTATTCAGAAAAAATTATAATAAAATACCAGGGATATACTGGAAAGTTGATATATTCAGAGGAAGTAGGGATATTTTCCCCAATGATATCCCATGCAAATATTAATCTGAGAGGGGGAAATAGAAGAAAAAGTACTTGTCCCTTTACAAAGTCTGGCCATTGATTAGTATGGCTTTTGCTCTTATTTTGAATGTTATACACACATGCAGGAGATATGGATAAGTGCAGGAATCTGCATATTAAAGTTGAATGCTTTATAATATCATTATATGTCACAGACAATTAATATGAGATTACAATCAATTGCTTTCTCATGTGTTGTTCCAGTTTCAGAGAAAAGCAATTTTTCAAACTGACTAGTATTACTGAAGAAATTTGCATTCGTTGTTGTCTTTGAAGAATTTGCACCTAACAATCCAAATTGACATCAATCCATAAGCATAGCTTTGACAATCCACCATTTCACCTTGACTAAAAGGAGGAAGAGATCTGAGTATGAAGGGCCTATTCTATCCTTCATGGTTTGGGGAGGGTAAGATGTTCCCAAGCACCCAAGAGAATTGGACTTTTAGCCAATTTAGATGCTTTTGTTTAATCCATTAATAGACCACCTGATTGTTAAGATATAAAAAGAGATTCGTAACACAACATTTTTTTTTTCTCTAGTTCAGTGTGATATAGAATGGCGGATAATAATTTGTGATTAACAGGTACAAACTATTACGAAATTATGAAAACCTTTTATGAAATTTACTTTAAATATTATAGTTTGTTATGTTCCTGTTTTTCAAAGTTGCGTCTGACTTACAGTTTATTTGCTTTCTTTCTGTTTTTTCAGTTGGATACACAATGAATGATCTCATTTTTGAGTGGCAAGAAAAGGGAGCAGTTCAAGTAGCCGAAGGTCTCACTCTACCACAGTTTCTGTTGAAAGAAGAAAAGGATTTATGTTACTGCACCAAACATTATAATACAGGTAGGAAAACATATTAGTGATTACAGCTGGAAAGACAGTTTAAATTTATTATTTTAATAAATGTCACAGTATTTTTTAAATGTTCTCACTGAACTAAGAAGATTAAAATGTACAGGTGCATTGTGAAGGATACTGCAGTCTTAAATAACTGGAAAATAAACCAAAACTACCTGAAGACTGACCAAACTTCTATTTCAGTTACTTTTAAAAAAGTACATAGTTGAAATAATTCAGAAGCAGTTCAGTCAGGAGTTTGTTTTTTTTCATCAAGGGTCATAAACATATTTACAGTGTGGGATCTGAAACATTACTGAAATCCAAAGGTCCATATGCTGTTCACTAATCATAGCCTGGCTCAATCAGACAAAAGGGTTGCCAAGCCAGATATCCCTGTCCTAGTTCATGCAGCAAGGGAGCAAGGTGAACAAGCTGAAATCATGCTTAGTGTGCAATGCCCAGGCATAAGAACTAGACATGAGCATGCAGAGGCAGATCAAGGGGGAATAGTTTCAAACTGGAAAAGAGTAGGTTTTGATCAGATATTAGTAAGAAATTCTTTTCTGTGAGGGTGGTGACTTAATGAGACAGCTTGCCCAGAGAAGCTGTGGATGCCCCATCCCCTGGAAGGGAATGGAGCTCTGAGAAACCGGTGGAAACCTAGTGGAAGGTGTCCCTGCCCATGGCGAGGAGGTTGAAACTTAGTGATTTTTAAGGTCTCTTCAACCCAAGCCATCCTATGATTCTGTAATTTATGATACTGAATTGAAGCCTTTGTAGAACTGAGATATTTAGCTCATTATCTCTGGCATTATTTGAAAAAGAAGCAGATTAATATTAATAATATAGGTATCTTATTTTTAATTGTAAATCTCAATACACAATCGCAAGCATAACAATCCTCAAAAAACACTGATTTTTTTGCTGTGGTGACCTAAGAGAAAGAAAAGTTCTCTAATAATTTCCATTTAGAGTAGGAAGACATTGATAGAGACATTTTGATGTGCTCTCTAAAATAAATTGGCATACTTAACATACATTTTTTACTATGCAAATACTAATATCTGGATAATCCTTAAAAACCTTCCAAAAATGGAGATACATATCCCATAGCAGGGTATTTTTTTTCACTCAAACATCTTTGTTAATGATAATATAGAAATTCCTATTATTCCTTTTTTTATTTCTACCGTAATCCTTATGACGAATAAGAAAATTTTATTTTCATGATTTTCCACTGTCTCCTTTGATATATCCAGGAAAGTTATCCTCCTTTTAGGATTCTTCTGATTTTGTGCCATTTTAATATATGCCTAGAATTAGACTCCTATAGTGGTATTATTAAAGAAGAATTCTTGATATAGAGTATTCTTCTCATTTTTCCAAAGTTCATTTGCATAACATGATGCATCAAAAATCTCTAACTGAGGAATTAAGACATTACCATGGTGTTTAAGCTGATACTGAATGGAAACCTGGTTTAAAATATCAGTTTCCTGTTACATCCAAAGCTGAGTTGTACTCTTACTCATTTGTCTGAGAACTTATGTTATAATCATCATCATTTAAATCTAAATTTAATTGGTTTTGACTAAAACTTTCAATATTTTTGAGATGTTACATTTTCCGTCACAATCTATGTTTTAAGCCTATTTAATATGGTATTAACTTTCATCCAAGGTTAAATTGGAAACCGTGCGATGTCTGGGTATACTACACTAGGTTGCATGAGGTCACCATACATCTGTTTTTTCACTGTGGGCCTAAACTAAGCGGAGAAGCAAGGGCAACAGATGTCATTAACATGAGACATGTGAGGCCTCATGATTCTCAAGACAAGTGTGCTTATGTCTGTGCAATTCTGTCACATTTAGATGGGAGAAGAGTTTTACTGTGATAAGTCTAGAGGGCAGTGTGGCCAATCAGCAGTCTGTTGTACTTTGTATTGCATTTCTGTGGCCAAGCATGCTCTAAAATGTGAGTGCAACCCACAGTACAGAAAAAATAGATGAAGTTCATGCGTCTACTGAAAAAAAAAAGATAATTGGACCATTTAATTTGTCCATAAAAAATCAGAGCATTTGCTAACACAGAAAACTTGGAAGCCTGGATGCAGACAGAGGGTGGAGACTTTCAAAAATGTCAGCAAAAGAGAAGACAATTGCACAACTGTGATGGGCAGGGGGGAAAGTGTGATTCTGAGCTCAGTAGAGGAAGCAGCAGAGTGGCCTGCTCTGAGTTGCAGCACAAAAATTACAGGTACAGATCTAGAAGAACTTTGGCAAGACAAGTCAGAAAGGAAAGTTGGTCTTACTTATGCAGAACTAAGAGTATAAGTATCATTTATTGTGATACTCTTCAAGAGAACAGTATTTTCTCCAGAATATTTATTTTTTTCATTCATTTTTTCTTCAGTATGAAGCAAATTTAATCAGATTAGAAGGGTTTGGTTTCTAGGAGGGTAAGAGTGCCTTTTATTTCTTTGTAACAATCAGTATTATTAACTACCATTTGTAGGCACAAAAACATGAGCATTATATTAAAAGACAACAACAACTAAGAGTTTATTTTCACTATGTCACTTGCATATATGATCAGTAATGCATTTTCTTGACTCCTGCAACAAGATACTGCAGGCAGATATGCCTTTAAGACACTTCACAAGAAACAAAATGTTAAAAAATACATTTTCAAAACTTGACGTAAATTCTGTTTCTCAGTCTTATGACAGATTAGATAAAATGAATTCTTAAAATAATGCTAAGCAACTGCAGCTGGTACGCAATAAGTGACCAAGAAGAGCATTCAAATTAAATTTAGTTACAATGCAGGATGGAAAGCTCTTTTGAGACATCCTGTAAAACAGGAAAAAAAAATCCCCAAATCCTCCCTGTAAAACAAATTAACATGAAGCTTCAGGACAGTATGTGGAAACTCATCAGTGCATGTCTCATCAGTGTTTCATGCCCCATTGAAAATAGATCACTGTAACCAGAGCTCAAAAAAATAAACTGCGTCTAAATATAGAGACATAACAGTTTCAGCAAAAGTACAGCAAAATGGCTCATCAAATCTTGTGTTCTGAAGTGACACAACAACATTTCTGGTAATTTTAGTGTTGTCCACAGGCATATCCGCAGTGACACATTTGGGAAGTGAAGTAGAATCATAACAACCAGAAAAATCACATATGAACCATTTGTGTTAAAAGGATGGTCTTGCTTAGCCGCATTCCTATGTGATATTCATTGCTCCCCTGGGCTGTTGTTCAACACCTAATTTTTATTTCAATCACAGATAATTTCAATCATGGCTGCAGAAATCCCAATATACAACAGCATGAATTTATGCATAACAGCATTGTCTAACAGGCACAAACTGAAATACTCTTGAGTCATGACTTTATTCCTGCTCCATGGATAATGCACTACACCTGCACTTGAATGATGCAGCTCAGAACTGTCTTAGGTCTATTAATGCTTTTTGGTTCAAAGGATTGTATATAGTGAACCTGGAAACAGTGGAACTATGATTGCTACACTCACTACCAGAACTGATGGATTCTGTATGTGACCATTTCTGATAACTGCAATCTTGATGAATGGCATGTTTCCTTAACTCCACGTTTCCATTTAACCTCCTAACACAGACATCCCAGACACAATCTTTTCTCATGATCCCTTTGATTCCCCCATAAGGTCAAACAAGTTGCTTAACAACCTGTAGATTGTGGTCCTTCTAGGTCTCACCTTCAACTAACCTAATGCCTTATATCTGGCTATTTTGCTGCCAACATGAATGAGAGTGATTAAAGGACGCATAGCTTTGTTGCCCTACTCTGCCAACAACTCAACTCCCAGGTTGTTTTGACAAACCCCTAAACCACTCTTTTTGAGACTGTAGGAGTTATTTTTAAGACGCGACTTTTTAAACTCCTTTGGTTTTTTTCATAGACCATTTCTCCAAAAGGAAATTTGCACATTTTATTCAGGAGGTAGTCTGTGGCTGTAAAATTTCTGAAGCTGTTCATTCCTTCACTGAAAAAGTAGAAATTATAAACATTTTTAAAAACAGAGACTATGGCAGGCTGAGAATGGCCTGACTCTTCATTAGGCATTTTTCTTAACAAAGAGACTTCAAGTTGTCACCACTGCACTGATCAAAATTTAAGACTTCTACCTTAAAGATTCATTGAATAAAAATTCAACAGCTGTCCTGAAAGTAGAAACATTACATCTAAACATCTTTTTAGTTCATATTTCGCCCCTCTCTGCCCCTGCTAACACAGTCCAGCACATGACTAGTCTCTTACATCACAAGGCTGCTGTTCAGCTTGGTATCTCCCAGGCTCCCAAGGTTGCCCTGCAGAACTGCTATCTACCCAGTCCATGCCCAGCCTGTATCAGTGTGTGGGGTTACTCCACCCTCATTGCAGAACTATGCATTTCTCTTTACAAAATGCCATGATGTTGCAGTGGGTTGTCCACCCTATAATGGTCCCACTCAGTACAGCTTGGCCCTCCATTCTGAGAGAGATGGGAACTGCAAGTGCAAATTTATCAAGCTGAAAGAAAAATTGTTTTTTCTTCTCTGTATTTATTTGCAACTTTCTTTTACTGTAGTCATTACCAGTCTTGCACCAATGTTAAGTTTACCACCTGCCCTAGGATTTGTTTCCAAAAAAGCTGTGTAAAGACGCTTCCTTCCTGTCCAGGAATTTATGTAGTCAAAGGCACGTGACAGCATCAGTACTGACTTCCCCCAATGTACTACTGATATCACAGATGTGAAAGAAAAACTGAGTGATAATACATTCCTAGAGTCATTTTGTGAATCCTAGCTTTAGACAGCCATATGTATAAGAACTTGTCTAGTTCTTTATGACAGACACTGAAAACCATAATTTCTATTTAGGCCATATGATGACCAATACAGCCTGTTTTATGATGAGGGAAAGGTGAGTACTTTTTATCAGCAGTTTTTATCAACTCAAATTGCAATTTATATTGGAGTGCAAATTGCAAAGTTTCTGGAGTCTGAACTTACCAAGTACTTTTTGATTACCCTGGCTCCTTCTTAGAAAGGTATGAAAATAGTTTCAGCTAAATTTATTTATATTTGGTAAATTTTAGAGGTACAATCTCTTGAAATAATGAACTCTGCGTGCACATAATTGATAAATTGCATTTTTTTTGTTTAAGACATTTTGTCATTGGAAGGCAAAAGGACTGAAAACATTTAACTGTATTTCAGTAATAAGCAAAGCAGAGCTCCTCTCAAATGATGGTGTCACATGCTGGAAGGAATAAAAAGGAAGTGTCGGACAAGGTAAAATCAAGTACACTGCTTGACTTGTGGTGATTCTGATAATGACTAAAACAGCAAAGAAAGTAAAAAGGACAGTATTGCCTCGTGGAAAAGACACTTTACAGATTTAATTCTCCTTCATGCTCTCTGTGAAAATCATATGCCATTATGATTGCAGTGTGATATATAATACACCGTTGCCAGGAAAGGTTAATTGCAATCTTATTTTAGTAGATGCAGAGAAAAAAGGAAGTACACAACAAAAGACAAAAGGAAAGTGTTGGAGGTCCATGTCATCCCTCCTAAGGCAATACAATTTTATTTCCTTCTAAGACTGTGTATTTTTGGCTAAACAGTTATTTCAGTTAGAACATAAAACTGTCCTCAGAAAATATCTTTTCAACATGAAAAAGAATAGCACCTAGAAGTAAATAGTCTGTTTAACACAGTTTTCAAGCTCATTTTGAACTTGAACATTTAAGATCTCCATGGCAAATAGAGGAATTGAGTCGCTTAAGGGTTTTTTAAAGACACATAAATGGAAGGAAGTCTCTATCATATTACAAGATCTAAGTAAGTCAGCCATTTAGTTCAGGCATATCATAGCCACTGAAGTAGCCTGTCTCTCTTTCTCCTTTCCTGCTGTTTTTCAGTACCTAATTTCATGTACCTCTAGATGTTTTTCAAGGAGGAAAATGTAGTGTTATAGGAGAGGACCATCTTCACAGTCCAACTGCCCCAGGACCCTCTGAGCAAATCTCCACAGCTAGTAATATTTTGACTACTAGGCTGGCTGTTTGTTGGCTATCAGACATTGGTAAAAATAGAATTGTGTAGTCTACATTCATATTGAGAGATGTGTTGAAATCAGAATATGAAATGTCTGCTTCCGAAATCCAAGATATATACTCTGCAGGGTTCCATAAAGATTATTCAGATTTGCTTAACTTAGATCAGTTTTGCTAAGCTTTTAATCGTGTCTATTCAGCAAGTATAAGATTCCTATTTTAGGTAAATAGATTAATGTAATTGTATTAAAATATATAGTCTTTAAGCCACAGTCCTCTCTACATCCATAAAATATTTCACAGCAGATCAGTTAGCATTATCAATGACTTAAAAGGAAGGGCAAATTACCATTTACTAGTATCTAAAGTAGTATCAAGAATCTTCAGCAGATAACTCTCCATTCTTCATGGATTAACAGTTGAATGCATGCTTAGTTGTTTTCTTGTTTGTTTATACTTATTCATTTTACATTTTATTATGTTATTTACTTTTAATTTCATAGTGATTTAATAAATAAACTGGGTGAAAGAAAAATCATATAGACGGATTACAGGATATATTTTTTCACTACACTATTGGTTTCAGCATGGACATTTCAGGGAAATCATACCACTCCAGCAGCTCTTACGTTATTACCAAAGAATGTGGTAAGAGAGAAGAATGCACCATCACATGCAAATACACCAGTACATTCACTTCACATGCATAGGTACAACATTCATCAAGTCAGCACTTTCAATGCCTTTAGGACATTGAATTCCCTGGTTAGGCTAGACTTACAAATACAGAGAGTGTTACCTTGTTTCAGGAAAGAATATTTAGCCTTTAGGAAGCCCTCAATAGTTTTTCTTTCTTTTGCATGACAAAAATCTGTCTGTTTTATGGAGTGTGAGCACATCTATATTTAGCTCTAGTCTGAAATTACCATCAGGTCTTAATTTGTTGATCAGCCTCAGCAAAACCACAACACCACAAGGTATCCCATCCTCCTCTTGGGCACTCTCCGTGACGTTTGCAGCGCACATCAAAATAAACTAGATCTTACCTTTTATGACTGCGAATGAATTATTTGAATACTCTTAGCTGCTTGTCTGTCTCCTTTGCCAGCTGAGATGACTTCATGGGTATGTCTGTTCTGACCAAGCATCACATCAAATAGATTAAACTACGGCTAAGCTGGCTTTGAATTTGAGGTGGAGCACAGGAAGCAAAATGAGGCCCATGGATGGACTCTGGCTTCAGATGGGAAAGAGCACCACAGCCTCTGCTGGCTGCCTCCTGTCTAAAACTCACACCTGGTAGTGCAAGATTTTTCCTTTTCCACTCTGCTTCATTAGCTAAGTTTATGCAGGTGATTCTGATTTCAGTCAGGAAAGGCCAGAACTATCACCTCTTCCACACTTTGACCAGCAACTGCTGTGACTGCGGTGCTGAGACTGACTTCCAACTGCTGCCTGTCCAAGAGTCAGCAGTGGAGTAACAGAGAGAAGTGTCTACCTGGTAGCCACCAGCCTCCCTGGGGAGTTGACACATATTAGTTGTTTAGTGCTGTACTGGAACACAGGAACACAGTGGTCTTGGCTAGAAAGCACTGATACATGCCTGGCATGTCCATAAACTCACTGGTTCTAAAACAAAGGGAGGACTCTAACTCACACATGTTGTGGAGTTAAGCAAAGGTATTTTTCCACTTTGAGACACACTTCACTTTCCTTTTTACTCTTTTTTGTTTGTTTTTGGTGATGTAGATTTTGAGGTTTGGGGTTTTTTTTTACCTTGACTGATGATGCAAAACCAAGCAAAAAATTTTTTAGTGTAATTCCTCTGACACATCATTCAGTTCCAGTTCTGGCCACTCCATTATCCCTACTTTTTTCTCTCCTTCCCTGTGGTAACAAAGTATTCCATTTGAACTTCATTTGGGATATCTTTCATTTTGTTAGAATTGTGTTGTCCACATCTATCCCTCTCTTTTTGCTTAGTTAGATAAACCTGTCAAATTTGCAACCACAGAAAATGATCCATACCAGAGCTACTATATTATTTGGTGTTCCCTGTTTAGGATCACAGAATTTTTGTGCTGAGTGATCTGTAGTAATTCAAGTCCACTGCAGTACTCAGGAAAGAGACTCAGATCTCTTATCCCACGTTTCACTGGAGATAAAAAAAACATACAAGCAATAGTCAATGTTTATTGACACTCCGTATATGCATATGCATATATTACACGCTCTGATGCCCCTTAGTTTTCCTTCCTAATTTGTTTTGAAAGGAAAATGTAGGACCCTATAAGAAGAAAATGTTGCATGCTGAATAATTCTTACTGATGTGATGCCAAATAAAAGGGATTTGCAAGAGACTTAGATTTGGTTGCTACATTTCTGTCACTACTTACCACCATGATTTACTGTGATATATGAGGGAGAAACTGCTGCTGTCCAAGGCTTCTGAATTAACAGAATTAATGTCACAAAAAAATAAATCTTCAGGGTAAGAACCAGTTTCAAGTAAGAATATGATTCAGACAAAGGGCAGTCAGTGCAGAACTTCTAGTTATGTGGGGGGTACTGAACAGCTAAGTGAAAGAATGTGTTGTATAGGTATTCTTTTGAAGGCCATGGAAATAAAATGTAGGGAAAAATCCTGGACTTTTCTGAAATAAACACCAAAATTCCCATTCACTTTTTTAAACCAGTATTTCATCCTGTGATTGAAGCAGAAATCAGAATTGGAGCTGGGGCAGCAGATGGTTGAGCCAGGATTTGGGACACAGATTTCAGGAGTGTAGATAGGATTCAGAAAACACTGGCAATTAGGAAAGGGAGTAATAATTGAGGTTGCAGATATAAAACTCCCGAGATACACAATGTAATTTTAAAATTGAACATCACAACAAACGTTCTAATTTTTTTTAGTGCCTCAGCAGAATAAAAGTGTCATAAAATTGCATTCATTATGGTGTCATAGAAAGAACTAATGGCCTGTTAAGAGAACTGTTATGAAAATAAGGAAGTTCAGAAGGTATTTCTAATCACTTAGTATGCCTAGAATAAAAACATTTCCTTTTGACTTCACCTGAAGCTCATTTCTGTATGCCTAATGCTTTTGCACAGCATAATACACAATATATTGTATTGGTATAGGATAAGCTCATAAATAAATCCATTATATTTTTTAATATGGTACATATCAAATCACTATTAATGTGGAGCAATTTGGAATAAAACAGAATGTTGGCAAATAAAAATTGATTGGGAAAATATCTGTCAAAAACTCCTGAAAACTTAACCAAAAAGTTTCATACTACTTAAGAAATAAATAGCAATACAGCTTTCCTTGTTAAACTTAGAGTTGGGAAATGCTTTCATTCAAAATAAGGAAGAAAACTGGGTTATGTATATTTCTTGTTGTGAGAAACTGTTTCACGTACACACCACTTACAGTAACAACATTGCCTTCAGCATCATTCATATGTGACTAATATGATCATTGAGCAGAGTTAGAAAATCTAATGAGACCAGACCAGGTCAAGATCTATGAAATAATCTACAGTTTACAGAATGGGGGGAAAAAATCTGGATAGTATAAAAAATTAATTTCTGTCATTTTTGTGGGCCAGGAATAGATTTTTTTTTTGTTCTGGTTTGCTTAAATCAGTAGAAGTTCCTTGTTCAGTACTTGGATAAAACTAGGTCATTTAATTACCTTCCTAAAGTTTCCTAATCTCAGTTCTTGAATTTCTGTTTGAATCTTGGTCATTGCACTTATGAGCTGGAACAGTTTGAATGAGGATAAAGGGAGAGATTTAGCAGACTCTCCTATTGATAATCTAATGCCCAGACTGATCTCACTATATTTTTCCCTAACTTTTTAGGCTAAAAAAATAAAATTAAGTTTAAAATTTACCAAAATATAAAGAAGATGTTATACAATGGGGAAAAAAGCATTTTCTTTGCACACAGAATATTTTGAAACCATAAGGTCAAAAAACTGTGACTACCCAGAGAAAATTTCTTATTGTCATAATGAATTGCTATTCAGTTTTTATGAGGAAATAAGAGTTCCAGAGTTTATTGAATTCTTAATTTTTCAGGTTTTCTGTACCTTTTCTTTCCAATAGATACACCTGTTAAAGTGGGGACCATGCATATTAAAAATACTGTAGAGAAATCAAAACATTAATATTTTATTAGGGAACAAATATATTTGACAGAGTATATATGCACTAGATGCTGACAATAAAAAAATCTATTTCTATTGAATATTTCTTGTTTGTTATAAAAAGGAAAGTTTACATGTATTGAAGTCCGATTTCATCTTGAGAGGCAGATGGGTTACTATCTCATCCAGATGTACATACCGAGTCTGTTGATCGTGATTCTCTCCTGGGTGTCATTTTGGATCAATATGGACGCAGCTCCAGCCAGAGTGGCTTTAGGTATAACAACCGTACTGACCATGACAACACAAAGCTCGGGTTCACGAGCATCTCTTCCAAAGGTAGGCCAAATTTCCTTTGTTTGTACTACACAGTCATAACGTTATGTGACAAACACTTTCAGTCAATTTTATGTGGTTTAATTGTTAGCATTCAATCATTTAAAGGAAATATATAATTGCAATATTTATGTGGTTTTTTTAATTCTTCAGTCAAATATATTTCTCCTCATCTCAAATATTTAGCCAACCACATATCTACTAAATTCTATAAACCTTAATAAGAAATGAAAACAATGTTATTCAATACTACATAAACTCTGTTTAGCAATTGACTGGCTCATCCTTTTTCACATTCCAGTATCTGATGACATGTTTGCAGTTATGACTGAAATTCTAAAGGCCATAGATTCTAACCTGTTCTCAATTATATTCCTTTCTCAAAAGCTGCCTACATTATGAATTACCTCTCTATTACAAACACATTTACTTAAAAATGTAGAAAAACGTGAACCCAAATAGCTCCCAACAATCGTATAAAAAATGTTTACAACACCATGTAAATCACTTAAGGTTTATTTCTATGATTAACTATTTCAGTCTTCTGAACTGTAATTACTTTAAATATTTTCTTTTTCATTTTAAGGCTTACTCCTTGACCATCTTCATGTGCTGTAGCAGTTAAAGGGAATAAAATGTATACAATAAAAAGTCTACTTCTGTATTAGTTTTACCATGACAGTTTAAGGTTGTATAATTACATTTTTTTCTAAATAAAATAGATAGCCTGAAGAGAGTTGAGCTTGCTTTGTGTCTCAAATATATGGATCTGAAAGCATCCAAAAAGAGCATCAAGAAATAAGAAATTGGAATGCTCTGAAAACTCAGAAAAACAACAATTTAAGGGTTTAACAGAGAGTTACACATGAGTTTTGTCACATTTTGAGGCCTGAAGCTAGCTATGTTTGCATCTATAAAAAAGCACACAAAAAATCTGCGCACAAAGAGGGAACAGGCCCTGCTTTCTTGGTTCAGATTGTGCTTTGCATCTGAGCTTGGAAATATGCGGCATCAATGAGCTCTGTTCTCTGATTCTCAGTACTTTTACTGTGTCAAAACTATATATTTGATTTACTTGCTTATATTAGTAATGAATGAATATATCAGAGCTCTCCACCTATGTCCCTTCTCCTACCTAAGTTTTATTCCAGGAACTTTCAGTTGCATCCATTTTAATGCAGAAATTCCCACTGGTCCTACCATAAGCTATTCTTTGGTTCCTTAGTGTCATTCACAGATCTCAGTGGGAAAAATGGAGGAAGAGCACGTTTCTTGTGGATTATTTGATTAGTGGTGTAATATAGAGTGCACTGTAAGGAACTGTTAATGATATAAACACATTTTGTGAAAGAGTAAATTTTTAAAAAGAAATTTATAGATTGAATTGCTGTTCCTCTTATTATGTAACTTTAATGTTTAGTTTTATTTCATAAAAGGAGTGTGGAGATAATAATGCACTTCTTTCTGACATGAAATACTAAACTTCACATCTGTGGTTTTAACATATTCAGTCTTCTCCTCTCTTCTCTCCATAGGTGTCATATGTCAAAGCAATTGACATCTGGATGGCAGTCTGTCTGCTCTTTGTATTTTCTGCACTTTTGGAGTATGCAGCTGTAAACTTTGTGTCAAGGCAGCATAAAGAACTTCTGCGATTCCGCCGCAAAAGGAAGAAGAGCAAGGTAAAAGTAATGGTATTCACAGACTTGAAAGAGAGTCTGACTGAATTATGCCAGGATATAGGATTAGTTTGGTAAACATACTGCAGCTTAAAGTGGCAATATAAATAAAATTGCGGCACAGCATAAACTGCATGATAGGCAGAGGGTCACTACAAGGACTGTGAGTTGCATAAATCCAACTTGAATTCTTGAAAGTGGGATTAAGAAGGATTTAAATGAGGCACGAACCATGTGGAAGCCATCTGCACAAGCATGAATTTCACTCTGTTAGAAGAGTTAGATTATAGTTCAGTGAATGAATGTTACTGGTATTTGCAGCAGTCTGTACTACAGTGAGATTCAACAAATGAAGTTTCCTAATTTCATTCTACTACTCAATTCAAAGCCTTAACAGCCGTGTTTCGTGCAAATATATTTTAATACAAAAAGTACTTTTTCAAATAACATTATTGGTGGAAGAATAAACATTTTACTTTAAAAGGGTGAAAAGTTTGGGTTTTCCTCTTCTGTCCAGTTAATTTAGTGTAGACTGTTCATATAAAAAATAAGAATCGTTACTATAGTAATGGTAATTAATATTTATTTTATAGCTGAAGATGGACTACCATAAAATAGCTAACTACCAGTGTGCAAATTCAAACAGCTAAGGCTACAGGTTTGAGCTCTGGAGTCTGTAGTTAAATCAAGCAATAAGGAAAATTTCTTACAACAGTATGTAACTGCTACTTCTGATTTTACGAACAGTAAACAGTTCTGCAGCCTACTGATTAAATGAGTAGTACTCACCTTTCCACAGGCTTTCAGTCACTATCTAGAATATTACTAGTGAATGAAAGTCTGACCACAGCAACATGTTTCAGTTCCATTGTCTTTCATTTCTCAAGACTTACCTCAGTTTACTGCTTACATCACAAAGAGATGTAGGTTGTTTGCCTCTTACTTAGAAGATACTGATAATCAGCACTGCTGTAAAGCCTACCTAAGCACTTTCTGCTAGTAAGACTGTGTTAAGAAGCAGGCTGGACAGTCAGATGAAAATAACATTTTCATATATTTGCCTGTCCTTGTGTGTTGAGTCCCAGACTTCTTCTGCTGTACTCTAACCTAGATGATGATTCAGACTGCATGTACATACTTTCAACATTTGTCCCTGTGAAAAATGTCCTTTTTATTTCTCGCTGACAGAAGCAGAAAAAGTAGCAGTTTTGTGACCAGGTATTTGTTTCTGCCAAAAAGACAGCTCTCTGAAAACTGCTTGAAGGTTTGGAATGGGAAGGATGGGATGGGGCAGACAAGGATTACTGGACAGGGGTAGGTGTTTCACAACAAATGCATCATACATCAAATACAAACAGCTGTGGTGAGTGATATGTCACAATATCTTTAGTCCATTCATCTTTCTCACCATATATTACTGTTTCTTCTGGATCTCAAGCAAATTTACCACACTTAACTTTAGTGATATCTTTCTTAAATACAGGACAGATATTAGGACGATAGGGTTAGAAACTGGCAGGTGATATCTTCCTTCCTTGGAATCAAACCACATCTCTTTCCAGCTCCTTCTTAGCAAGACTTCAATCTCACCAAAGACACTTGTTCAGCAATTGCAATCAATGACATTTCAGCTTAGAGGGATATGAGGAAGGATCCACAAATATACAAAGCAGTTCTAAGAGAAAGCCTCTAAAAGAAAAAAAGTATGCATGTGAATAACCTCATTGACTTAAGTGTTTTGCTGGATCAGTGCTTGACATTATAGTATTTTTGAATTCATGCTTAACAGTCCTTATTCTAACTTTACACTTCATTAGACAGTCTTTAGCTTCAGTAGGTTACCTGCTAGGTTGTCATAAAATGACAGGATTAGGCTTAGAGACTTCAGAGTCTATAGTAAAGAATCAAGTACTCCCCTTAGATTCTGAAGGATGGAGACATGCATTTCAATGCTTTTCTTCATAATGTACGTTTGGATCACAGCCCAAACCCTCTAGTATACAAATAATAAATGATGTCTAACAGATTAAAAAATGAAGTTAATAACAAGCCTTCCTTACCACAAATGTTATTATTTATTCATCACAATTTCTAACATGAAATGCAGGCTCCAGAATCATAAGTCAAAGTAACTTCTTTTTCCTTTCTCTTTTGTCTTTCTCAAAGTCCATTACTATAGCTTATGGTTATAAAGGTTTCCATGTTTGTTATCCTTTTGGACTAGGTAAAACAGCCGCTGGCTATAAGGAATTAGATTGTATAGATTTTTAAAACTAACATGTATAAAGAAATGTTCATTTGTCCACAAAGTCAAAAGAGGTGAAAAGACGTTATATTAAAAGGCTGCATTTAAAATAGACTTCAGGGGCTCCCTTGAAGATTACATCCTCTTCCTTTGCAAAGTGAAAAACACTATTCTATTCAGTATTTATGCCCAAAACTATTAGAGAAATAAAGCAGTTAGGATAACTTATTAGACTTTTACATTCTGCATGCTTCTCATCTTGGGACATTTCACTAAAGTCAGGTTCCTCTACCAGGTGAATTCTAATCATTAAATACAGAATTTATTGGAGCTGGCATTTTACCTGCAAGGGTACAGCAAAACTCACAATGATTTGACTGTTGCAAAAGTCCAAAAATACATTGGTTTGGAAATATTTCATTTCAGGTATGTGTTTACAGAAGAGAACATGTATGAATAATATCTATTTGCAATAAGGCAGCTGAAGAATTTCCCAAGTCTATTTTCTTTGTAATTAAAAAGACATGCTTGTTGCAGAAAATCTTTGTTTTTACCAAATAACCAAAGCAATAGTGCAACAATTGAATTTCAGTGCCTTTGGGAGATCAGTAGATCCATTTTCCTAGCTTTAAGTCAAGATCATTTATACCTAATTCATCCCAGTCATAAAAATTCTACAAGTTCACCTGAAATATATTCCAATTGTTTAAAAAGCTTTTTACTAATGCATTTTTTGGCCTCTTGTGGATTGTCTAGAAGGGGCACAGAAAACAGGCTGTTTCATTCCTTTATGTCACCATTTGCACATTTCCATTCAGTCTTTTCGTTAAACATTCCCAGTTGGTACAATTTTTGGCTTTGGTTTGGTTTGGGGCTTGGGGGGTTTTGGAGGATTTTTTTTGTCATGTTTTTCCTTATTCGCCTTCCCTGGAAATTCTCCTAATAAGTCCATATAGTTTCTCAAAACTGTGTTTGCAACATGAACAACACAAAGCCTAACAGTAGAGAGAAGCCACAGGATCAAATTATTCAAGTTATACACTTGTTTGTCCAAACCATCTTACCATTTGCCTTTTAAACAACATCATGTTATTGACTGATATCTAGACTATGACCTTCAATATCTTCTAGATCTTTTACCAGAACTACTGCAGAGCCATTGGCATTCCATCTTGTGTTTGTGAAGCTGATTATTTCTTGCTAAATGTAGTACCTTGTATTTACACTTACTGAGTCTCCTGTCTTTTTCAGACGCTTTACTCAAATCATTCAATTTAATTTTAACTCTAAACATATCCTCAAATTTGAAAGCTTTCATAGATTGGAATATTTTGTGAATTCGGTTTAAACTATGGGTTACTTCTTCTCATTGCTGATTGAAATGAGAGAATCTAGAATCTCTCTCTTAAAAAGCATATGATGGAACTCAGATAAGACCCTTGCATTAAATTATACAGTTTTACAAATTGCAATTACGTACAGAGCTGTAACAAGATATTTTGGCATCCAAAGTTCATCATCTGTCCTTGCCATTTTCCTTATGCTTTTTCCAACTATAGTCACTGCCTCTGTTTTACACCATCTAGTTCATTTGTGGCCTCCCTTCCCAGACAACAGTAACAGCAGCATCAAGGGCGGTTCTTAGGCATAGCAGCACCCTCTGGTCACCATTTTTGTGATTGTAAGTATGGACCTCACTCAATGATTCCAAATAACTGAAAGGTAAATTTCTTTCCAGAGGCCCAATCCAGTTTGCACAGAATTAACAAAATATTTGAAGTGTCTGGGATTGTGTTATAAATCCATTTATAAATAAAAGCAACATAATATACAACTTACTCATTGTTTTCCAATAAGCATCACAATAGGCATAGGAGATTTTTTTTTAAAGGGTGTAATATCTTTATGATTACCAAAACAGCATAATGAATCCTGAGAACAGGGGAATTTTGGTTCCAAATTTGAGACTTCATTTGATACTCAGTATGTGAGCCAGAATGCTTTGTCTCTGATAGACAAAGAAACCTGACCAGTGAACAGAACTATTTCAGAAACATTATATTACCATTCCTTCAGAATGAATTAATATTAATCATTCATTTACAGTTACATCTTGAAAGACAAAAGGGAAAAAATGACAATTATAAGTCATACAGGGACACTGAAACACATCTGATCAGTGCTTTTTCTTAGTTGCATTTACATTCTATGGGGAAAATATATTAACTGTGTACATATAGTGAATAATAACACTTTCATTTTAGATCAACTGTTAATATATTTAGTTTTCAGGACGATTCAATCTTTTAATTCTATTTTCAAAATCTGAAGATCACCATATCTTTAGAGAGGAAAATAGACATGTAATCTAGATTGTCTTTAATGGTAATCACACCTCTTTTCTTTTGTTTTCTTTTTGGTCAACCCATCCGTTTTGATGAAAGTATTTTGAGGGAGTTCTTGATGGAAATGAAATCAGTGAATCATTACAGCATAGCAATGGCTTGAGATGTACAGGACCTATAGACGGGAGTTTGCCTCAAATCTACAGTACAAATTTAAGGGTAAACTATGAAGAAGATTTCCCATTTGTCATAATGTGATATCCAATCATTAATAGAGGCCCTGTCCTTTTGTCTGAAATAATGTCTTCCCATGTGAACTTCATATACCTTCATTGCTACCTCTATGTGATGACGTGAAATGTTAATAAAGGTACTGTCTTGTTAATTTCATGTGCCATTTTGATATGTTTAAATCTGGACTGAAACACAATACTAAAATTTTGCACTGTTTGTAGTGCAAAACAATACAATAATACTTTCCTTCTCAAAAATACAGTGTTCAACTTACCAGAGTCAAGGCTTCAAATAAGCTTTCAAGTTGCTACCACAACCTACAATAAAAAGGCTATAGAGTTATTTTCAGCTCTTATATATGTTATTGCTCAAGATAAATGTATTATTAAATATATGGACAGAAAGCAGCATGGTCACAAGACCACAGAAACTGACAGCTTTCTATTAATTTATAATTAAGTATTTTGTAGAACGATGCTGATAGAGAAACAAACTAATTGAAATTATTTCCTTCAGTCCTCCAAGGAGTTCTAACTTTCTAAATAAAAATACTTATCTAAATTTACTTCAATTTTTAGATTACAGTAATTTTAGTAGAGATGATAAAATATTTAAATCTAGATCTACACGGAATAACTTTCAAGTTGTTAATTCTAAAGCTGAATGTGTGAAAAGCACATTCAACTTAAACTCTTACTAAAGTTCATTCATTATAAGATTTTTAAAGTTTTGCAAAAAATCTATAAGAAAATATTTTCTTTTCTTTAGTGATGATCCCCTAAAAAAAATACATGAAAGAAAAAAAAGCTTCCTTATTTCTTAAAAAAAAAAAAAAAATCGACTAATCCAACCATTATGCAGGACTTTTTCAGGAGGATTCACTGTTCAGATTCTCATCTGGGGCATACAGGGTATGTCCTTTAGATGATTTCTACGGCTGTGGACTCAGACACATACATTCTGAGAAATATTTCTTGTCAAAAAGACAGACTTCCTCCAAGTTAATCAATTAACTATTTATCATTTTGTATAAATGCCTTTGAAAAAGCACTCAAAAGTTAATAATAACAGTAACTGCATCTTTCCTACTGTGCACAAGCACTCTCATATGAATCTGAGGCCAAGTTAGTAATTTTTCTGCATTATGAACCTGCTGGAAAACTTGCAGAATGACAATTTGAATATTCCAGCTGCTCCCCCAGAAAAGAATTATGGTGGCACTTCTTGCATATCCATTAGCCCTAGCACTTTGATCTGACTTGGCAGGCTCCAATCGTCCTGTCTTACCTCATGGACACACCATCAAACAGACAGTGGGCAGAAATGCTGGACTCCTGAAAGGACCTTCACACCACTTCTTCAGCAAAAGAGAGAATTTCCAAGCAATCTGCTCGCAGACTAAATATGGGATGTTTGAAGGCACAAAAAAAAAAAAAAAAAAAAAAGAAATCCACAATCTGGCCTTTAAAACATTCTAAATCATTACATTCAGGTAAGGCTAAAACAGAGAGAGTAAAATCTTAGTATATAGTGCCTCATCCTGAAAACATGCATAACTGAAAGCTGCTACTCAGAGGAATTATTTTATTGTCTTTCTCAGCTTGGGCAATCATAATCAATATTTTCTGGAGAACCATGAAAAGACAAAACTCTGAAAAGTACACATGACAGTGTTTAAATGGCAAGTTTATGGTAAATTCTCACAGTCCATGCATTTGTAACTTAATGCTTCTGTTAACTGGAATATAACACTGCAACTCTTCTGGAATACAACTGCTTTAAAGATGTTATTTCTGATTCTTTTCCAGCAGGAGAGGAATACCGTTGTAGTAATTAAATCTCTGTTTTATCACGTCATCAAATAATGATCCTATCATTTTGTATTTCTGTTATTCATTTCCATAGTAAAGTCAGTCAGTGATTTTTCCTCCTCCTTTTCTTTCATGTTAATTTTTCTTTATTTTTATGTTTTTAAAGGCAAATTCTAATACAGATTTGAAGTATAGTGGTTTCAGCAAACTATATTAGTCTCTACCTTTATTCAATTTACATATCTGAAAAAGTATTGCAGTTGGGTGATAAATACAGCTTTGCTGGATGGTCATCCTGATGGCCAACTAATTCACTTCAAACTGAGTAGTTTACCCACATTCTTTTGTAGCTAACTTATTCTACTAATATTGATAAGAAACCTAATCGGATTTTTTTTAAACAAAGTAATTAAAAATGGTTCTTCCAGCAAGTACTAGTTGATGGAAGTTTTAAATATGTTTAGAATTAAATATCCATTGAAAAGCGTTTTCCAAATGTCACAGATATTTTCAAAATGAAAAATTTTGAAGCTTGGGTTTTAGCTGTGCTCACTCAGAAATTGCATTTGTATAAAGAGGTGAAAGTAAAACAAAAAATGCTTCAGAACTATTGAATTGAAACTTTCATTATTTGACTTTGGTAAATATTTTTTAGTCTTTAATTTAAACTAGGAAGAGCTTTAAAATATCAAAAAAATTCTTACAGAAAGAAATTTGCTGTTCAACTCTTTTTATAATACCTATGAAAACTATTTTTCAAAATACTTATTTAAAAACTACGATACACATAATTTCTATATTTCATAAAAGTCTAAAGTCCTAAGCAACCGGGCTAAATTAGATGCTAAAAATAGACATTCCAGAAATTAAAATTAGTATTGAAATAATGGTGAATGCCATAAAAATCATGCAACTATTCTTGAGTAGCTTATATAATGAAGGAGTACACTGGAATATATGTCAGAACAAAATTTGGCCCTGGCTTCACGGACTATGCATCATATGTGCCTGCATATGTGCCTCTTTTATTTGAGGATAACTGTAACCAGGTAAAGAGAAGTTAAAAAAATATGTCTCCAGACACAAACTACATTTTTTGGTGTAAATACAAATATTGTAAATGTAAATTAATATTTTAATGTAAATATGAATAATGAAAATAAGAACTATGAAAATATGTATCTCTTCAGACCCTCTACTTTGTGCCACGTGATTAAAAATCACTTTCTTTTACAGTTCCCTCAATTCTGACTGTCTTTGCCAATTTTCTCCTGAACTGGCAGAAGAATGAATTGGAAGAAAAATCTGGCCTTTAGCTTTCTTTCGCTGTACTTTAAACTGACACTTTACATACAGTTCTCTTTATCTGATACATTCACATGGAACAGCAGAAATAAGGCATACAGATAGATTAACTATACAGTGGTCAAATAGCCAGAATTCTCACTAATATAATTAATGTGCACAACATTAGTGATTTTATGATGAGTATCTCTAGAGGCCAGGATCCCAGTTTGTAAGCAATATACAGACTTAATGGCTGTTGTCTAAAAGACCATTGCGAGGTTTGTCCAGTTGAAGACTGGATATTTACTGTAAATGGGGAAACTTACACCAAATCAGAAGTTATGTGTCCAATTACTACTAGTTTACTAAGCTTTCTCATTTCTCCAAATAGACTACAGAATCTATAAACAAATAGGAAAATTCTGTGCTTTTGTTAAAACTCCTGAAATATTTTTGACAGACACTGATAGGGATTACATTTCAACCAGTTAAGAAAAACTGTGGATTCAAGAAGTTACTGAGGTAATGGTGCAATAGCTATTTAGCAGCAGGTAAGATTTCTGTAAAAGATAGCAATAATAGTAAAAAAGAAAAAACAAAACCTTCTTCCTCTTTTTCTTTCCTTTTTTTTTGTTTTTTTTGTCCAACAGGATGATGATGCACGTGAAAGTCAGTTTAGCTTTACAGCATATGGAGTGGGCCCATGCGTGCAAGCAAAAGACGGAATGACACAAAAGGGGCCAAATAATCCTGTTCAAGCTGTACCAAAAAGCCCTGATGAGATGAGAAAGGTATTCATTGACCGGGCCAAGAAGATAGACACAATATCCAGAGCTTGTTTCCCATTAGCCTTTCTGATTTTCAACATTTTTTATTGGGTAATTTACAAAATCATCAGGCATGAGGACATTCACCAATAATAAGATTAAGGCTTGCAATGCATAAAGGTCTGGCTGTCACACTCAACCAGAGACTTTCTGTTAGAAATGTGCATCGGAGGAGTGATTGGAAGAGTTAAAAGCATTGAGGAGGGGGGAAAGATCCTGCATGGCCTGCAATGACCCATTACAGTAGGATGGAAGAATGACACCCAGAGAAGATGCATCTGTTATTGCAATCTTTCCTTGTCAAGCTAAATATTAACAACATTTTCATTGGAAATCACTCTCTACTGAAGCTTTACTGCCATACATACTGTTATACATACTGTTACATAGTGGTATTGGTATAACTGTATATAACTCTTTGATGGTCCTTATTTTTTTTTTTTTTTAATTCTGGTGTATTTTTATTTTTAAAAATGGTTCCAGAATACTCTTGGTAAATCTCACAGTATTACAGAATACATTAGTGTTTGTAACCTTTATTTCAATTTTACAATATAACAGCAAATTACTGATTGGAGACAACAGTTTAAAGGACTTGATCTAGTCTTAAAGACAGTACCGGTGGTTTTGCAATGAACATATTTGTCACATTTAAGTCGTATAATTTATTCAATGTACTTCATATTACTGTTCCCCTCAAAGGTGTGTGTTGAAATAATCTCAGACAGCACAAGGTATACAGCTTAATAGTCTGCCACTCACATGAGAGATATAGTAAAATTTGTAAAGCATTAATACCTGTGAAGGATTTTTTTTCTTTGAATTACTTAATATTTGATTATTGAAACATTTTTTAATCTCTGTTATATTTTTAAGAGGTTTTTTTCTCAATTCTTAAAACTCATACAGCTTGTGAAATAGACAAACTACATCCAAATTTTGTAATGCTTCACTTTGATTCAATGCAAAGAGATCTCGGACCAAAAATAGTTAATTGCTTCACTGAAGTATTTAGGAGATGAACACAGTTCTGTTTATGCACATTCATCTCCTGCATGTTACATAAATACAGGAAGCTTAATTTATGACTATGCCAAGCCTTCTGACTCATTCCCTGAAGTTTATTGATATGACTTAGATACTGCTTAAGAAGCACTTCACAAATTTAGAGAAACATGCAGCTCTTCTTAAACATGAAAAAGGATCTGGATGGCCTTTTCCATATGCTGTATTTCACATTAATAAATAAGAGAGCAACCATTATAACTATTAGAAAGGTTTTCCCTGTTTACGTTTAAATAAGTCACATTAGTTGCTTCTTAGAATTGTAACACCATAGATCAGTCTTGTCTATGGGAAAACAAAACCATGCTAAGATAAGAAAATGTATTATTTAGAATTATTACTCTAAGTCCAGTAGCTGATTCTCATTGCAAAATATTTTTATTTTGAACATGTTTTATTTTTTTTTTGTTTGTTGTTGCTCAGAATGTGTATATAAAAGCAAAATCAGCTGGAAGCAAACATCTGGTGCACTGCCAAAGGCGTGGCACATATGAAGTAACAGTAGCAATGTAACTCTGCACTGAGGATTATAACAGAGCAACCTTGGGTTCGGTTTGGTTTGTTATTGTTTTCCTCCAAGGATTAGTTAGAGAGATTCTAAAACAGTAGCTCTCAGATTCTGTGAAACTGCCAGAAAGAAGGTATATAATCTGCCTTTATTTTAAAACTATTATTCTTTTATAGTTTTACTTCATTTGTGAACTAAAATAAATTCAATTCACTTAAAATATTTTTTCTTGCTGATATGGTATCTACTTTTTGTTGATTCTTTCTGTGCTTGTTTCAAAAAATCCTGTTCACTTATGAAGGTGTTCCACCTGTGTGAAGGGGTATCATGAACTAATGGCTGATATTTCAGCTGGGTTATATTCACCTCTCTCAATGTTACCATTAGCTGTATTGTATGAAAAGGGATGTTAATTTTCTTCTGTTATCAGAAAAGTCAAGTGTATTTTGTTTAAGGGCTGTTTTCCAATATACATAACATTTGGCATGTCATTCTGCTGCCCTCAGGTGAGTAGAGATGTTCTATTTTGATATAATGCAACCAAGATATTTCCTGAGCTGGTTTTGTGGGGTTTTTTTCCTGTTACCTTTGGCAGGGTAACAGAAGCCTCTGCAGTCCACTAATAATGTGCTTTTCAAAAGAAATCATAACTCAAAATTTAAGTTTCATTTAGATTATTCCTAAATTGCTTAGTGTGAAGTCACATGGAAGAGAAAGAAAAAAATGTTATTTGAGATGTTATGAAACCTCAAGGCAAAAATGCCTGCATTCACCACTGACTGGGGGAAAAGTCCAAAACCGCCAGCAGGCACGCCAGCTCCCTGTACAAAGCTAGAATCAACAGCTACCAACATCAGCTAAGGTTAGTGTGGGAGCTGATTCTTTTGTAACAGTATAATGAAGCAGCAGAGAATAATATTAGGAAGATGCAAGAATTGAAAGGTACTTTGCAATATTTATCAGACCACAGGATTTCTGCTACAGTCCCATGAATAAGACAGTGGAGAAGCAGAAAAATAACCATCAGGGAAATTATGCATGAGGCAGATAGCATCTTTCAGGGTTTCTTCCACATATATAAAAAAAACCCCATTAATTAAACTAAAGTAGATATCTATCTTACTTCCTCTATCACTGGACCAGGGCT
The DNA here is from genome assembly GCA_035047845.1 of Dendrocincla fuliginosa. Taxonomy (NCBI): domain Eukaryota; kingdom Metazoa; phylum Chordata; class Aves; order Passeriformes; family Dendrocolaptidae; genus Dendrocincla; species Dendrocincla fuliginosa. The sequence goes on along the minus strand of JAWWMO010000138.1, from coordinate 37,136,638 downwards.
CTGCAGAGTACAAGTCCTTAGCAAAGTCAGACAAGAAGGCTTCTTGTAAGCACAACCTCTGTATGACAGGCTAATGCAGCTTTGTCCCAGGTCATTATTCACCATAGGTGCAGACCCTGTACTTCTCAGGTCGTGTTTTTGTGCACCACTTTGATCTCTGTAGACCAGCCCTATACTTCAAAATAAAATACTGGCACTAGAAGGACATTGTAACAATGAAAACAGAGGGAGACACTGTAGAATCTGGAGAAATAGCCCAGTAACACAGGAACTAAAGAGCTGGCACAGTCACCATGAAGGGGAAAAAAAGAAGGATGAAGTATCCTTATTATTTTTCCCAGTCTCACCATATCCTGTCCATAGGTACCCTTGTTCAGGTGGAAGGAGTAGCTACAGGGAGAAACAATTTATATCAACTGCTGCAAAGTCTGTATTGTTTTCTGAGAGTAATTTCTACCTGTGCAGATTGACTTCAACACCATCCACTTCCTTAATGTCAAGAGAAGCAGAACAGGAAGGTACAGGATGAAAAGTGTGGGCTGTGCATAGCATAACAGTGGCCACACAGAGAGAGAAAGCCCAAAGCAGTGCCTGGACTGTCTCATATGACTGTCTTCTCTTCCTGCACTAAAGAGATGTGCCCAAATCCGTGTCAACCCTCATAAGGCCAGGACCTTGCGAGAAGATAAAAGGTCCCTTTGAGGTGCAGGAGCAATACTCAACTACCACAGTACTATACTCCTGCTTATATACTAAATATATACTAAATTCCAAATTATTTATATACTAAATTCTAAACAGCCAAGTGCATTTTGTTTTTAAAACTGTATTCAAATATCAACACAACAGGCTTTCATGGTCAGAGGGATGGCTTTTTTTCTCTGTAATGGTGACACAACTATAGAAGGCTTGAAGGGGAAAGGGAATAAGCAATACTTAGTGTTTTACTATTTAGAACTCAGCTATTTTAACATCAAAATAAAGCACACTCTACTTCCAAGGACTTTTGAAAGCAAGCAGTATTATTTAAGCAGGTTAGTCAAATTCAAGAAGAGCACATTTAATGATCTTTTCAGCTCAATCATACATTGATTTTCTTTGGAGTCCTTTTATTATAGTTTGTATCAAAACCTGTTTAATGAGGAATCATTTGTGATGTGTGAGAGGTGATTCTGTTTGCTCGCTAGACAGAGATATTTAAGAGATTTAGATGTGCACTTTACATTTAAGGAGTAAGGTATTGATTCCACTTTGTGTTTAATCCCTTACAAAACTGTAGGCTGCTAATGTAGATAAAATAGAGACTATAATAAACTGTACAAAACCTTATATTTTTAACAGTAGAAAAAATAAAAAGTCTTCCTTAACCTTTTTTTTTGGGGGGGAGGGGGGAAGAAAGGATTGGTTTTAGCAATAATTTTATATTAGATCAAAATAAATTTATTTATACCATTTCCAGCCCAAGCTGACATGGTTGGCTGGAAAATATGTACTTTTCTGCAACTTCTACTCTCATTTGAGCTATTGTAGGAATTAATCTAATCCAACAGAGCAGAATTTGGCCTTAAACTGTAAAACTGCTGAATAAGCTTGTAATGCTTACAGTACCCCTGTGAGGTAGTAAAATAACTTTATCCACATCTTGCTTCAATCATGTGGTTATTTAGATGAGAACAATATCAGATCTTCACAGCTCTTTTCCTTTTTGAGACAACAAAAAGGAAAAATATAATTCACAAACCAGACTCCTTGTTAATATTGAAATGGGTATTCTGTTTCGGAGTGCTTACAGAAAAGGTGTCTTCAGGCAACACACATCACCTGCCGTAATTACTGAAGTACTATCAGTTTGTTAGGCTTGTGGAAGTAGGTTAGATTGCTAGAAGCAGTGGGTTAATGCTAGAAAAAATGTTGGCTCATCCTGTATTCTTGACATTCTCAAATATTACTGCACTTCTTCACTTTCATCTGTGTGAAATATGCAATAAACATTTCTTATGTTTGTATTTTAATGGATAAAAGAGTGATATTAACAGATGAAATGGACTAAAGTAGCTACTGATGTTCCATGAAGTGGAATCGTGAGCCGTATAAAATGAAATTGTGCCATAAGCTTTTCACATAAAGGTATAACATAGTATTCAGTATTTTGTGTGTTAGTGATCCTGATTTTTAAAGGCTACAGCAAGAAAAAAAAAAAGATATGATAGTATATTAATAATTTGTCTGTGAGTTTTCAAAATATTCTCCTGTGAGTTCTGTCTGATGGCAATTTCATCTCAAAGTACTTCCTTTTTGGTAAAAATCTATAAATGTGTTGTGCATGGATTTGATTAGATTCCTTTTTATTATATTACAGTATCATATTGCACTTAAGCTGACATTCTCTGCAGACAGAAGTATTAAAAATGTGAAATTTATGGTGTCACCCATGTCATTGTAGATATTTTATTAAAAAAATAAACAACTTTTTTTCAGAAATTGTGCAATTATTTTTATGATATTTTAGACAATGAATTTAAAGTCAAAGGAGGGACTGTCAAGACCATTGGAAAAAAGGATGAAACCCTCAGCAGTAACTAAGGTGTATTACCTTTAAGTATTTCAGGAGTGAAAACTTGAGAGGGAAGGATAGAGTGCCTTCAGTGGTTATATGGGCTCCAGTTCTGAGAAAAGCTCACTCTGAAAACTCAGGGAAAGTTATCTTGATAAATGCCTATTGAAATAAGTATAGCCACTCTAAAGTAGTCCTGTTGATCTTATTATCAAAAAGGCAAAGAATTTCACTTACAGCAAAATAGCCTTATGAAAATTTTATAGAAACCTGATCCCTCCTAAGTACTCCTTAATAGAAAATGCTTGAAGTTAGCACATAAATCCTTTGAGAACAGTTTGAGTTCTGCTAATCTGATTACAGCAGTGTTAATGCACTTATAAAGAGCATAGAGAATAGTCATCTCACGAACAGCCACATGTCAATGTGGCTAACGTTTAGGCTAGAAATCTTTAGGAGACAACACAGATGTTTTACACTCCCTGCCCATCTATGACAAAAGGCAACATCAGTTCACTCCTTCTACATTGATGGGATACAAAACCAAAACTTTGACATACTCGCAAATGAAGTATTTCCATGTCCTGTAGCTAGTAATTCAGTTTAGCCAACTTTTGGCTTGGAAATGGAAATTTCTCAAAAGAAGAGTCAAATACAACAAGAGCACCAGTGAAACCTTGGCAGAAATCTTTCATAGAACCCACAGAACTGTGTGATCGGATCTTTGCTACTTATGACAGCTGTTGCTCCAGCAGATCTGAAATATCGTGTCTTCCCAAAAGCAAAGCATAACTGGTTCTTCTGACCTTGTTCAGATACGTTCTCTAGAAACTACTGCAGTAGCAGTACCTGAGAACATTTTTATTTTTTTTTCTGAATAAGACAAGCGTGTGAATTTAAAACCCAGGACCACAATCATCAGAAGTCACAAAACCAGAATTATAGGGAAATTTTAGAAATAAACTTTTTCAAAATTTTAATAATATACTTCCAAGCATATAATAAGCAAATATGCATTTTATATATAACATTTCCTTCTTTGGAAAAAAAAAAAGAAAAAGAGATTTCAATATTTACTTCACAGCCTTACAAAGTCAAAGAATGGTGGGGGTTGGAAGGGACTTCTGGAAACATCTTGTGCAAACCTTCTGCTCAAGGAGGGCTTCCCAGCTGGCTTCCCAGGACTGTGTTCAGATGGCTTTTGAATATTTTCAAGGATGAAGACTCCACAGCCTCTGTGTGCCAGTGCTTGGTCACCCTCAGAGTAAAAAGTTTTTCCTGATATTCAGAGGGAACATCCCATGTTTTGGTTTGTGCCCTTTTCTTTCAGTCTTGTCACTGAGTACCTCTGAAAAGAGCCTGACTCCATCTTCTTTACAAACTCCATCTGCATTTTTACACAAGTTGATGAAATCCCCCTAAACTAGACACAATAGTCCAGGTGTCGTCCTACCAGTGCTGACTAGAAGGGAACAATTACCTCCCTCAACTTGCTGGCAATGCTGTTAATGCAACCAAGCACACCAATAGTCATCTTTGTCTCAAGGGCACATTTCTGGTTCATGTTCAACCTGGGGCCCACAGGACCTGTTCTGAACACCTTTACAGCCGATCATTCCCCAGCATACGCTGGTGCACAGGGTTGTGCTCCCCCGGTGCAGGACTTTGCACTTTCCCTCACAAGACTGAAAAAACTTTTCTTGTAATGTTAATCCCTGTTTAAGTGATCTGCATTTAAAACCTTTCCTGAGGTAATGAGTTCAGCCTCAAACCCACTTATGTTTTCATTCCTCTCTTAACAAGACCAAGAACACACTCACTTGCCTTGAAAACATCAGTGTTACTTTGGATGTGTTTAGTTATTCTCACTAGATACATTCAGTAGGTACAGTTATTTTTTAAAAGCACAAGATACTGCAGCTTGTTTTTCCACCTGAATATGCAGAAGCATTTTACTGTACAAGGGGCCACGCACAGGAACAGATTGCCCAGAGAGGTTGTGGAGTCTCCCTCAGTGGAGGCATTCAAGAACCATTTGAATTCAGCCCTTTGCAATGTGCTCTACGATGACCCTGCTTGAGCAGGGAAGTTGAATCAGATGACCTGCTGTAGTCCCTTTCAACCGTATGCATTCTGTGTGAAGTAGGACTAAACCTTATGTAGGTACACTAGACCTACAGTAAGCCCACAGAGTAAGCCCACAGTTTATTAGAATTAAGATGAACTTATCTATGAGGATATTGGACACTTTTCCAAATTTCAATTATACTTGATTGCATTATATGGGAGTGAGGTTTCCATCCTCACCCATCTCTTGTTTTACTGTAGCCTGTCAGGACAGCACAAACTGGGCCACAAGATGGCACCCTCTCACTCGGATTGAGGGATGCCGTGGGTGTTTTCCTTCTATTCCCGGAGATAAACATCGGCAAAATGCATTCTTCCCGAAAACATTCCACGCACTGGCAGTCATTATTAAGAAGGAAATTTATAAAGCATAATTACTACTCATGTCACAAATCATACTTCGTTTGGAAAGTGTTGCAAGCGTTTCGAGGTGAGGCTGCCTTAGAAGCAAAAATTAAAGCTGTGTCTTTGGAGCAGATTCCTCATGGTAAGGATGCCTTCTGAGTACAGGTACAGCTACACGTCAAAATATGCACAATGGCCGTTCCACTTGTTAACAATATGTGTGCTGTCATGCTGTAATAAAGGCAAAGAAGTATTAGAAAGCTTCAGGGTGACCTAATTGTGGCCTTCCAGTACCTGAAGGAACCTTCAAAAAAGACTGAGAGAGACTTTTTACAAGGGAATGTAGAAATAGGACAAGGGGGAATGGCTTCAAACTGAGACTATGTTTAAATCAGATATTAGGAAGAAATTCTTCCCTTTGAGGGTGCTGAGGCACTGGAACAGATTGCCCAGAGAAGCTGGGGTTGCCCCATCCCCGGAAGTGTTCAAGGCCGTATGGAGATCTGAGCAATCTGGTCTAGTGGAAGGTGTCCTTGCCCGTAGCCAGGGGTTGGAATTAGGTGATCTTTAAGGTCCCTTCTAACCCAAGCCATCCTATGATTCTATGATATACAGGTTTCACTGAGGAATAGGTAACTTTGTATTATATCTAAGATGAGGTGAGCCCGTACACTTCGGCAATGCAAACAACATATATCTGTAACTCAGTTATGATCGTGTGATCATTTGTTGTATCACCACCCTCTTGCTTTCCTAGCAGACTTCACCCTTTACACATTCACTAAACAAATATGGAAACAGCAGTAAGAACACCTCGAACTTTGATCTGAAAAGATACTGAGGGTATTATTATGAATAGATACCATAGAATGGTTGCAGACTAGAATAGGTACTATAGTGTACCATTAACACCCATTTACTGTTTATCCTTAATTTCTCAGGAGAGTACAACATACATTCTCTTTCATGATTTAGATGCAAATTAAATAGGACTATGATGAACACTATTAATTTTTAATTTAGTAGTAAATAAATAGTCTCCTAAAAGTCAAAGAATTATGTTTCTAAGGTTCACAGAAGTATTTGCAACTTAAAAATCACCTAAAATCATGGTTGTTATACTTTTTGCCCCACAGTCTTTGCAGGTTCTCCTCTGTGATAGTGCAACTGAATTATGTTTATGTAACAACCAACTGCTTTATATTTAACTGCATTGCCAATAAAAGAAGGCCAGTAAAAATAAGGCAAGAAGAGCATATCTCACTTCAACACAAAACCTTTCAATTATATACAATTGTGGTCAGAGATACTCCAGAAACAATTTTATACCAATACAGTTTTGAAAAATAAATTTAAAAGCACTTTCAAAAGTATCCTATCTCCTTTTCAGTAGCCTCAGATTTAATTAAGGTTTCTAAGTACGAAAAAACATCTTGAAATTTATTATTGGAAATATATGAGACCACGTAGTTTTCTGAAGAGTTTTGAAACAGTATCAAAGCAGCTTCTAGGTGAGGGAACAGGGAAAAGGTACTACTGGTTGTACTGCAGTAATTCAGTGTTCAAGTAAAGCCCTGATGATGTAAGAAGGATGCTTTTGAGAGCTCCATACATACTGACCTGAGTTGATTTCAGCTCCACATTAATTCTTTTATTTTTTAATGACATCTCCAGGATGCTGCTTTAATTTGAAAACAAGTACATTCCAACACCACCATATGACAAAGAGCAAGTGTGTTGAGCTGGTTTGTTATCCCTGCTGACCTAATTATTTCTCCCCTGTGACTTGCATTGACATTTCCCACAGCTGCTGCAGTTGTAGAACAGTTGGATTGTCTCTCAGATTATTAAACCTCTAATACTTCAATCTTAGCTGTAGTGCTCATACTTGTAAAGGACGGTATGGACCCAGATTAAAATCCCTAAGCAACCTCTTGAATTAAGAGTTATAAGAAAATTCAGGTACTTAGATCCCTTCCTCTCCTGTTTCCTTCCTCTACTACCTAGTCCTGGAAAAAGTTCAAGCTTGGTTTTAAGCATTACAGAATCACAGAATATGCAGTTGGAAGGGAACCACAAGGATCATCAAGTCCAACTCCTGGCCCTGCACAGGACGATCCCCAGGAATCACACCATGTGCCTGAGAGTATTGTCCAAACACTTCTTAAACTCTCTCAGGCTTGGTGCTGTGACTCCTTCACCGAGGAGCCTGTTCCAGTGCCCAACCACCCTCTGGGTGAAGAAACTTTTTCTAATATCCAACCTAAACCTCCCTGACACAACTTCAGGCCATTCCCTCAGGTCCTGTGACTGATCACCACAGAGAAGAGATCAGTGTCTGCCTCTACTCTTCCCCTCACAAGGAAGTTGTAACTGCAATGATGTTTCCCCTCAGTCTCCTGTTCTCCAGGCTGAACAGACCAAGTGCCCTCAGCTGCTCCTCATACAACTTACCCTCAAGGCCCTTCCTCACCTTTGTTGCCCTCCTTTGGACACTCTCTAATGGCTTAATGTCTTTCTCATATTAGAAAGCCCAAAACTGCACACAATATTGCAGGCGAGTCTGCCCCAGCGCAGAGCAGAGTGGGACAATCCCTTCCCTTGACCGGCTGGTGATGCTGTGCCTGTTGCCCCCCAGGACACAGTTCCTCTTGTCTGCCAGGGCACTGCTGACTCATATTCGACTTGCCATTGACCAGGACCCCCAGGTCCCTTTCCATGGCACTGCTTTTCAGCATCTCATTCCCCAGGGAATTCAACATTCAGGGTTGCTCCGTTCCAGATGCAGAATCCAGCACTTTCCCTCATTGAACTTCATGTCGTTGGTGATTGCCCAGTCCTCTGATTTTTCAAGGTCCCTCTGCAGGGTCTCCCTGCCTTTGAGGGAGTCAACAGCTCCTCCCAATTTTGTGCCATCTGCAAATTTCCAGTCCCGTGTCCAAATCATTTATGAAGATGTTTATTAACAGGTTCAAGTTGTTTAGTCTTCTATAAGCACCTTATTCAGTACACATTTTGAAAGTATCAAACCTATATCTAAATCCTATCAGAATTTAATGAGTTTATTTATTTCTTCCTTCCCTATTTTCACAGAAAGGATACAGTTCTTTTAGGATGCCAGATGGACAATTACTGTATGCACCAAAAATCCTGTACACTCTCTTTCCCTGTCCAGCCTCATAATCTCTCTTGAACCTGTACTAGTTCTCATACAACCGTATCCCATTCTCTAATACTTATGAGTTATTTACAGGGCAATTTCATAGCCCAGTCAGTATTAGCTCATCTGTGAATTTTACAAGGTTACTTAAGCTTTATGAAATTAGAACAGAATATTCTACTTGTAACAACCAAAGCAACATAGCCTGAATGCCTCTTTGGGCATGTACAAAAAAATCCAAAATAAAATATATGTTTTACAGTATATGACCATGCTACCAAATCACTCTGAACTGTCTACCTGGGAGAAAAACCTCCTAATATCCCCTTTGAGGGGAAAATCATGGATGATATTAGAAGCTTATGAATGTTACAAACTATGTATCCCCCACTATGTCTCTCCCTTGACAATATAATCCAATTTGCATAGTAAACAGTCTTAATCAGTGAGTGACAGAGTTCATTCTGCAGTTGCAATTTTCTGAACCTAATATCCTTGAAAGAGTTTTAGGGGCTGGAGTTTCTGTGAACCTAGTTTGAACAAGAGTTTGCTGTCAAGCCTGTTCAGGTAGTTCCAAGTAGCCCTGTTCTCTGGGCCTGAAGTCAATGGAAAAATGTCTAAGGAAATTGGATCAGGATGGCCTACCTGCTTATAAAAAGCATTAGTTATAGCAGCTGGAACTTTAATGATTACTTTTTCAAAGGAAATTGAATCATTATCTTTGATATAATCTTTCTGAAGAACTTCAGTTTTCTTCAGACCTTAAACAAATGTTCTGAAATCAGGGAGTTAAGCAAATTACGAGTCCTTTCCAGTGTTTAATTGTTGTGTGTTTGCAAGTTAATGGGCTATTTAAAGCATATTCTTTTCATAAAAATAAAGTGCAGCAGCATCTAAGTTGAACTTCAACATCTGAACCAAGTTTGAACATCTGTAAAATATGCTTGCCATCTTGCCTCTCTGAATTCTACTGCCATCAATTCCAGATCTGTCTTAAGCAGAAATATTTCTACGGACATCAAGAGTGGCTGGTTTCAATTATATTATAATATCTAAAATAGTAAAATAAACATGGGAAATATTATCAGCAATAATAAAATAGTAATCCAGCAACATCCAGCAACACTACCAAAATAATCTTTTTCATTATACAACTGCTTGACATTTCTTTTATCCTCCAACCTCTTTTTAATGGTTGTTTTGTTTGTTGGTTTGTTTTCAGGGTTTTTGTGTTTTGTTTTGTTTTTAATTTTAGGAATAAAAGCCTATGGAAACACACTAAATATTTTTGTTTGTGCTGTTTTTATCCAGACAGTTACTAGTTAGCACTGAAGACAGAACAAGGAAAGTAACACAGAAATAACTTAGCTTTAGGCAATATATTTGACTTGAGATCTAGAAAATGATCACTTTTTGTCTTTTTATTTTTCATGTTTTAAATAAGCTCCATAACTATTCCCAGTGGTTCATATCTTTATTCCTTTCCCACTTGAAATCCTGAACTGAAATTTTCTCTATCAACATTTTAAATCCAGCAGAGGACAACAGCTCTTGCCTTTCCCTGGACAGTAATCTTCATTAAAATAAATCTTTATGAAATTCCTTGTGGGAAAAAGTGAACTCCTTCAGACTCTGGCTATCCCATTCAAACAGATATGCCAATGAACTGAGATATCTTTGGCACTGCTCAAAGCCCATGTAAACTGACTCACTGGAGTTTCTGTGCTCATAGAAACTTATCCTTAATCATCAGAAGGATGGGAGAAACTCGCATAGGTGATTAAACAGATTTTACCCATGTTTTATCTGCCAAAGAATCACCCTTGGATATTGTTGCTCTTTCTCAGGGAAAAAAAAAAAAAAAGAAAAAGGCAAAACCTTGGAGCCCTACTTTTCAGTCAGCTATTTTATATCCTGTTCTTTATAGGTATGAGAATTCTAGCCATTTATCTGCATTAGAACACTATCCCTAAGATTATCTATACTGAAAAAAAAGAGGAATTTGGCAGATTTATCACTCCACAGATGGATGTGGAAATAAGACAGACTCTTACTGTGCTTCTCTTGGGGGATCAGTTCATTCAGAAGGGGAAAAGTGTAGAAGAGCAATGTATAGGTAGATTTTCAGTCCTTTTGTCTATACAAACAAATCCATAGAAGGTAATTATTCTTGAGCAGTTAACTTGAAATATAATCCCAGTAGCCAGATTCCATCACTGCATCTACAAAGTTCTGAAAGTAGCAGAATCAACACAAACACTTGTGTTTAATCCGTTCTGAAATCATGTAATGGAAGTCACTTCTCAGTTGTAGAAAAGGGCAATCTAAAATACAAATATTACTATTATTTACAGATGGATCAAAAACCTCTGAACAGAATCCTTTCATATGGCACCCATCACAATAACTCTATGAATCTTCAGTGTGTTTTACAGAAAAACATGAGTTAGCTGCAAAAGAGAAAGAACAAAATTATCTTTCCTGTTCTCCAAGATGACTTCCATTAAATGACTGGAATTGTGAAGGAGCAAAAGAGGATAGTTTGAATCCATTCCCATCTGAATAAAACAACTTTATTGCTAATAGATTTAGGGCAACTTCCACATTGTAGATACTAAACACATGTATTAAGTGCCTTGAAGTCTTGATGCCCATTGCTTACTTTTCCTATTTTGTATTACCTCCATATTAGTGAAGGTATAGACTCCACCTTTGTAGACCCATATTGCCCAAACTATCACAATATCAATAGTTACAACCTCATTTCAAAAGTCAAGAGAACTGAGCTATTTTGGGAATTTCCAAGTAGGAATCTTTGTTTTTTGCAGTACCTACTCAGGCAAGAACCTGTATCTTGAAGAATATTTACAGTCAAAGTACCCTAAAGTACATGACAGAACTGAGACCTCTTTCATTTTTATCACCCCACGGAGTATTGCTTTTTCAACTCCAACTCAACTCACTCCGTTGAATGCTCTTTTACCAAAAACCAAGTCCACTGCATGCTTTGCTGGCAAGAGGGAATAATTTTATCAGGCTAACGTAGGGTTCTCCCTACAATTGTTGGAGTAGACTGGCCATGCACAAAACACCACCTAATACACTGATAAAGAACAAGGAGGAGAAAACAGGAATACAGTGGAATGAACACTAAATAGTGAGGCTACAATGAGCCAGACTGTACTGCACAGGCAAAGACAAGGATCACTGCTGATACAGCAATACTGTGAAAACCCAAATCCTCTGACCAATCTCTCACAATAAAACTGTATAGAGTTCATCCTGCTCTTAAAACACGCACACATACACAGAGCTACTAGCTGGTTTAGTTCCCTGGTGAATTAAGGAACATATGGGGAGTTAATATTACTTATGAAATATATCTGTCTAAATAATTGTTTTTTTCTATGGCTGTGCAAAACAAAATTTAAACAAAAATTCACCCTGTTGGTTGTTTATTTTTAATCAAATTAAAATTCTGTTTAATGTGAAGTTAACAGTATAATTGGAAACATAAGTAAGTGATACATGAAATAAATAAAATGCATTGAGTAAAATTCTAAATTTTAACATTATTTTCAGATTTTTTTTTGTAGTGGGCTGACTCCGGCTGGATGCCAGATGCCTGGCACTCTCCTCAGTTGGACAGGGGAGAGAATATATTAAAAAACCTTTGTGGGTCAAGATAAGGACAGGGAGAGATCCCTCAACAGTTACCATAATGAGCAAACCAGACTTCACTTGGGGAAATAAATTAAATTTATTACCTATAAAATCAGAATAAGATAATGAGAAATAAAATCAAAATTTGAAGAAACACACCCCATACTCCTCCCTTCTTCCCAGGCTCAACTTCACTCCTGATTTTCTCTACCTCCTCCCTCTCTGTGACACAGGCGGATGAGGAATGAGGGTTGTGATCAGTTCATCACATGTTGTCTCCACTGCTCCCTCCTTCTCAGGAAGAAGATTCCTCACACTCTTCACCTCCTCCCATGTGGAGTCACTTCCATGGGAGACAGTTCTCCACGAATTTCTCCAACATGAGTCCTTCCCACAGGATGCAGCCCTTTACAATTTCTCCAGCATAGGTCCATTCCACAGAGTGCGGTCCTTCAGGAACAGTCTTCTGCAGTGTGAGTCTGCTGCAGGATCAAAAGTACTGCCAGCAAATCTGCTCCAGCATGGGCTCCCCTCCCATGAGTTCAGATGTCCACACAGGAGCCTGCTGTGGGCTTCCCCCAAGGTCACAGCCTCCTTCAGGGACATCCACCTGCTTCACTGAGAGGGTCCTCTGCAGGCTGCTGGTGGATTTCTCATCCACTGTGGATGTCCATGGGCTGCAGGGGAACAGCCTGCTTCACCATGGTCTTCACCACAGGCTGCAAGGGAAGCTCTGCTCTGGTGCCTGGAGTACCTCCTTCCTTTCTTCTTCACTGACCTCAGTGTCTGCAGGGCTGTTTGCTCTCACATACTCACACTCCACTGTGACTGCAGTTGCACATGTGGTTTTTTGACTTCTTCCTAACTACTTTATCCCAGAAGCACTACCAAGGTTGCTCGTGGGTTCAGCCTTGGCCAGAGGAAGGTCTGTCTTGGTACTGGCTGACATTGTCTTTATCAGAGAGAACTTCTCACAGAAGCCACTTCTGTAGCTCCCTGCTACCAAAACCTTGCTACTCACATTCAGTGCAATTATACATCTGAAACATTCCTTAATTAAATGTTTCAGTTAAGGAAAAGAGGTTGAATAGTGTTTATGTGATTCAAATTCATATGGTCATTCACTGTACTTAAAATGTGCATTGTAAGTGAACATAAAATCATAGAGGTAATAAAGGATTTTCTGTATTAAGATAGAGTCAGATTGGATGTTTGGGCAGACACTTGTTAAACCTGTTTTAAAGAACTTAAGTAATATCAACTTCACAGCTCCTCAGGGCTTTATTCTTCATTATTCTTACTCTTAGAATTTTTTTTTCTAAATATCTAATATAACTCCTCTTTTTTTGCAATTTAAGGCTATTATTTCTCATTCCATCTACAATAAACAAGGAACAAGTTTCATTCCTCTTAGCTACTGAATTATTTACCACATTCCTTCTCCACACCATATTCCTTTATTCTTCTCTTTTTCAAGGAAAAAAAAAAAAGATTCAGTCCACTTATTCTTTCCTTGTAGATCATGATTTCCAGAGTTGAAGTCACTGTTATTTCTCTCCTCCACATGCATTTCTGCCAGTCCTCTGCCTATCTTGGAGAGGAAAACACAGAACTGAACAAAGTATTCTAACTGAAGCCTTGCTAGTGCAGTGCAGAGGAGAGGGATTGCGTCACATGTTTTGGATATAGGGTCCTGTTTATATGTTTTCCTTTTCATGGTAGCTGCTTCTGCTGGTTCATGTTCAGCATGTGAGCCATACTAATCCACAGATTCCCTTTTGTGCACAAATACTAGTTACCCTTTTACTTTGCTTACTTGAGCAAAATATTTTGCTCACTTCTTGTGTGAAGTGACATGAAAACAATGTCATTTGAATCTTTTTCAAAGAACAGGAGGGCCCTTTTAAAATTCCTCCCCTAGCTTCACAAGACTTTTCAAAATGTTTTAAGACTGTGTTGGTAGATCGGTCCCCATCTCTCAATAACAATAGTTTCCCTGTCATAGCCAAGCTACATATTATTCACATGCTGTAATAAGAGTGCTTTTAAGGAAGAAATCATGAAAAATTTGAGTAAACATTCATCTGATGCCATTTCTTGCTTTCAGAAAATTAATTTATACAAGAAATACCAAACAAGCAGATAAATGAAAGTTTTATTAGGGAAAATAATGTGTGAATTATTAAAAAACTTGTGTGAATTAATTGTGGAGTTTCTATATGCTGTTACTGCCAAACCAATTATGCAATTTCTTAGGAATGACAGCTCAAGGTCAAGGTAAAACCAAACTAATAGACTCATGAAAAATATACCATTGCAACCGACATTATGCAGAAACTGAGAGTAACACTGTGTTACTCAAAGCACATTCACTTTTCCCTGAGTGTGTCCTTCGGCTTTTCTCTAGCTCAACAGCCAAATGTACAGCTTTTCATTTCTAGTTACTAGAATTCTAGAATACTAGAATTACTTCTAAGGAATTAAAAATAGTTCCTGAAGAATGCTCTCCAAACATCAAATGATAGGCAACTTGTTTATACATTAGATTTACTTCTATTAGCATAAATATTTTGAAACCTTTTAGTGTCAAAGTTATTTACACTGGTATTTCTCAATTTCAGATTTTTCACCTATTCATGACTTGGGATAACTTCTGTTGGAGTTCCCTGGTAAAAGCTAAGATAACATTAAATAAGGGATTTCTCCTAAGAGTATGGAGCTTCTTAAGCTTATTTTATACATTTCTGAGGCCATATTCAGCAAACTCAGTGAAACTTGCTCCCTTACAGAGGCTAGGTGGTTCGCATTAATTTAGCAGGTTAAGAGCTACCTTACTAGCACCTTAAAAAAAGAGAGAATTTACTGCCACCATAAAATATTTTGGTGACAATCTATACAAATGACTACATAAAGGTATTATATTGGTTAGTAATGATGAGGGAGGTTCATATAAATAAATACAATCATGGATTTTCAGAATGCTAGGAAACTTGCCATCACTGGATAAATGTAACAGTGGTACTACCACGTCTCGTAAGGGAAAAAACAGAAAAGTCCCGTTTCCAATAAGCAGTTGAGATGTACTAGCTCATGTTCATGAGTATTTAGACATAATTTCCAGGAGAACTCACTGTAAATTAACCTAATTAACTCAAATGGCATGACCTACTACTGCAAACTGGCAATAAAGCTTTTATGGATTTTTGGGATAACTTTCATTCCTTTGAGGGTATTGATGGTCAGAATATAAACCAGTCTCACAGCCTATGTTGCCCAGCATCTCTCACTCCACCCTTTAGTTGATCAGAGTGTTTTTTATTGCCCTGAAGCTTTATCCAGGGAGGGTGGAGAATAAGCCAAGCATGTCTTTTTAAGTGCCATATTCTCATCTCCACAGCACTGGTTTATTACAAAGACATTTTGGGTTTCTCTGTTGGAGAACCTTTACATTTTCTGTAAATGAGTTTCAGCCATTAGCTAGTAAGGGAAGAAAATATAATAACTTTCTGTCATTCTTCAGCCACAGTCCCAACAGTTATATTGATGCTATCCCCAAAAAGCAGTGCCATTTACAGAAAGACAGCTGGATCTGCTGAGAAGAGAAGCCTTTGCAGAAGGTGAATTCAGAAGCCTGTAGTATTGCTATGGAAAACTGTGGTTAAAGTTACCTTTCACTCCTCTTAGAGAATAAGTAGGTAGGGATTATTTTTATTTTTTTTATATAGTTGTCATAATCTAAATTGTAATAAATATAGCAAAATAATCTAATATCCTTAAAGTTGGGTTTCAAATATTTCCAAGAGCACACCCATACCTCTTTTCCCTTCCTGTTGCTAAGGACAATGTGTTCAGATTCAATACTTATTTTTAAAGGAACATTTTCTCTGAACCTGCCAAACTTTTCAGCATGTCAAAAATTATTAAATGGGATTGCCAGTTATTCAGAGAGCACATGGGGGAGAAAACCCTAGATACCCTTCCAAAATACAGAAATGTCAGCATTCAAATCCTTCCTTTGATGTAATTTCAAACATCTGGAAAAACATTAATAGCCTGATGCTAAGGATTTCTCTTAAATCATTAAAGAAACAAAGGATAATATACCTGATTCTTACGGAGTTTTGTCTCATAGAGTAAAACATGTACACAAGAAGATATTAATTTTAAAATTCAGGGGGAGGGCAGTGAAATATTTCATTTATCAAAAGCAAGCTCTTTGATGTAAACTGGAGGCTGATTTGATATCAGTTGGCTCAGATCCACGGTGAAAACTTTCTCCTCTTTGGCACTTTCTAAAGAAAAGATATTAACTATTGGTTGGTAAAGGTGAATTTTCCTTTTGCATCTCTGATTTCTAAGTGAGGGAGGGAACATGAGATTGTGTGCCCTGTGGGAAGCAGAGTAACTAGCAATGAGTAATATATTGAGAATTTCAATATATCAAGAAAGTAATTTGTTTTCTCCACCTTAATTTATTTTTCTAATAAGATTCTTGTCTTATATTGTGGTACATACTTAATGGCTGCCATAGTTTGCTAAATATATTAAAATAAGTGAAAGAATGCTATTTCAGTAATGCTCTACCTGTGGTGCAGAAAGAGATGGGTTCTGTTGAAACAGGAATGCAGTCAGAATTCACCACGTAGCATGGTAAGAATTCCCACGCCTTTTTCTGGTTTGTTTCTTTTCCCTAGAATCCTGGCATTATTGTTTTTATCCAGAACTCATCCAAGAGGTCCTGTAATCCTGACTTTGCTCTTTTCCATGCTTGCAATGGTGGAAATTACTACAAAAATACAAGGTAATATAAAAGAAGGGCTGGTTGTGATCACAGTTACATCTGAAAAAAATTCTTTAGCTAAACAACTGTGGGAGTGTTGCTCTGAGAAAACTTCTGTGAGGACAGGAAACAAAATAACTATCTGGAAATTAATTATATCTTTACAGTGATTTCCTTTTTTTTTTTTTTTTTTTTTTTTTTGGGGTGGGGGGAAGGGACAGGGAGGGCATGTTTTCTTTTTCTTTTAAGCCATAACTAAAAGGAGACAATGAAAAGAGAAAAACACACAACTGGCTGGATTTTGCACATAAGGATGAAGCCTCAATAAAACACAGTATCAAGAAGTAGATTCAGTTGATTAAGTTACATTTATCAGCTACTGCTCAGTCAATCGTTTGACTACTTAGAAGCACAAGGCACAATGCCAGATCAACTTTACTAGTACACACAGTCTGTCACAGCAGGTTCTGTAACTCTTCTATACTGTGTGACTTAAAACTCATTTTCACAGCTTCCAAATGCAGCTATGTGCAAATACATAAAACTGTTTCCATAAACTTCTCAATGATCTTGCATTCTAGAGAAGAAGGAGGACCCAATTTTCATTCAATAGGATAACACAGAAAGTCTTCAAATTGTGTGGCAAACTGGAAGCCGGTCAGCTTGAAATGACCAAAAAAAGGACTTAAAGATGGCTATTAAATAAACTGTCGTGGGTTCCAGGAGAGAAAAAGGCAAAAGGAATCCTAGGAAACATAAGCAGATACACTTTTATTAGGAAAAGATCCCATTCAACAGTCCTGAAACAGTTGTGAAAGCATATGTTCAAACACCTAAGGCAGATCCAGAGGAGAACTTACTTGGATTACAAGAAGGGTATGAAATTTGTCTTTCACATGACAAGCTTGAAGAACTTATTTTTTTTTTTAAATCTGGTAATAGAAACAGCAAGGATATAGGACTGATTTCCAGAAACTGAGCATATCCTTATCATCCTGATAAGATGAACAGAAAATAACTCTTTTAATCTAAGAAAGAATGTCAAGGAAAAAAAGACATAATAAAATTAGTCATTAGTATTTTAGACTTTCTTCTTATAGATGAAGAGGATGTAGAGCATTCAGGATTTTTAATAGATTTCTAGTGAAAGCAGTAGGGACAAAAGCCTCCCAAACAGGGAACGTTGAAGGAACATAATTTGATT
Source organism: Dendrocincla fuliginosa (assembly GCA_035047845.1). Classification (NCBI taxonomy): domain Eukaryota; kingdom Metazoa; phylum Chordata; class Aves; order Passeriformes; family Dendrocolaptidae; genus Dendrocincla; species Dendrocincla fuliginosa. Next base: position 37,118,805 of record JAWWMO010000138.1, on the reverse strand, counting down.
GCCTACAGCAGAATGGGATTTCTCTCAAGGACTAATTTTCTTCTAGTCCATTGTTTCCATTACTGTGCAAACATGTATGTGTGCACATGCATGCACACATATGTATATATGTATATGCAGATAAAATTTCCAGTACATAGAAACTATATGCGATTGAATAATGCATTTTACCCATGACAGTGTGCAGTATTTGGTCTGACTGTATACATGTGAACGGTAAACAGAGATATGTGAAAGGCTGGCTAGGAATTAAATGTCATAACCTTTTGACACTGCAAAGCAAAATATGTACTTTGGGTGTATAGCCCTGAGTCAGTGTTTTTATTGACATTAAATCGTTATACAATATTTTTATTTTAGATAAACACAGCAAAGCAAGGACAAATAAATTTTTCCAGGAACTAGTTAGGATATAGTGTACCTCAGTATACCCTGAAAAACAGTGTATAATTTAGGAGTGACTCATTAGGGCACCAGCTTTGGAGGATATGTTCAATTCCTGCTCTATCATGAACTTACAATTAGTCAGAAGAAAGCCAAATGGGGCCTATTTTTACTATTGTTAGTTCAGTAACAGTGTTGATGGAATTACTGAACAGTGCTAACTCACTGCACTGAGTGCAGCATAGTCTTCAAGATGGTGTGAAAAAAATTAAGTCAGTCCAGCAACCCACCAACAGTGAAAGAGGTGATCTCATTCCTTCCAGCCTCCTCCCTCATGTCCAGATACACAGACCTGCTCCCTCCCTCATACCAGCTCTGCCCTTCAAAAATTTAATTCTGCTATTTTTGTTTTACCATTAAAGATAGGGAAGAAACAGTCAGTTCTGGATGCCGAAAGTCAGCACCATGAGAAACAAGGCTGTGGTTTTTAGTGCAAAATATTCTTCGCTTGGTTCAGTCATCTGAAACTGCATTCAGAGTCTTCAAAAGGAATGTAAAACTCTGCTTCTCAAGGGAAATAACACCATTTTCACAAATATCTTTTAGGTAATCATTCTGTCAAAATATTGAGGAACAGTAGGGAGACATAATTTGTCCAGGGTTATACCAAAAATACATGCCTTTTAATTTAGTACTAATCTTTAGATTTAAATTTCTTCTGGATAGGGAAAAATGTACATATATTTGCGAGTGTATTTTATATATCTAAATAAAGAAGAACCAAGTTGCCCATTTTGTGTCTCAAAACTCATTATTAAAATTTATGACAAAAAAATACCCATGGCCTTGGTGATTAGAATATTATCCATAATAGCAACTCAAGCTAACTACCAAAAGAAGCAACAGTATTTGCTTCATAGTACTGAGGGGTTTCTTGGATATTTCTAAAGGAGAGAAAGAAATTATAGCATTTCTTGAATCATCTGACAAAGATGCTATTCAAGGACTTTCTCAGGCTAACAATCTGTTAGGCTCAGTTTCTGAAGTGCCTAATCAGCTTTCTTCAAATGGAAGTGGGTTAGTTTGAACAACTGGACATTGACTGTCATGTTTTGACTGAAATGATCGCAGGAACAAATAAACAAATAGTTCAACTAGCAGTGGGTGGTCTCTGGCAAGACTTCATAATACACATCCAGGCTTCAACAATACTAGCCAGCCTACTTCCATTGTGATTAGGAGCAGTACCTCAAGTCCCTCATGATAGGCAGGAATAACACACATGGCTCACTATCGCAGAATCACAGAATTCCAGAACATGCTAAATTGGAAGGGACCCATGAGGGTCATCAAGTCCAACTCCTGGCCCTGCACAGGACCATAACCAAGAGTCACACCATGTGCCTGAGGGCATTGTCCAGACACTCCTTGAACTCTCTCAGGCTTGGTGCTGTGACCACTTCCCTGGGCAGCCTGTTCCAGTGCCCAACCACCCTCTGGGTGAAGAAATTTTTCAAATATCCAACCTGTGCCTAATCCCTGGCACAATTTCAGGTCATTGCCTCAGGTTCTGTCACTGGTCACCACAGAGTCAGATCAGTGCCTTCGCCAGCTCTTCCCATCACGATAAAGTTGAAACTGCAATGACATTTCCCCTCAGTCTCCTCTTCTCCAGTCTGAACAGACCAAGTGCCCTCAGCTACTCCTCATATCCCTCAAGGCCCTTCACCATCATTGTTGCCCTCATTTTAATGTCCTCTAATAGCTTAATGTCTTTCTTATATTGCAGTGCCCAAAACTGCACACAATATTCCAGGTGAGGCCGCCCCAGTGCAGAACAGAGCGGGACAATCCCCTCCCTTGTCTGGCTGGTGATGCTTTGCTTGATGCCCCCCAGGACAGGGTTGGTCCTCCTGGCTGCCAGGGCACTGCTGACTCATGTTCAACTTGGGACCCCCAGGTCCCTTTCCTGGCACTGCTTTTCAGCATCTCATTCCCATACAGTCTGTCTGTACGTTCACGGTTACCCCATTCCAGGTGCAGAATCCAGCACTTTCCCTTATTGAACTTCATGTGGTTAGTGATTGCCCAGTCCTCTAATTTGTCCAGGTCTCTCTGCAGGGCCTCCCTGCCTTTGAGGGAGTCAACAGCTCCTCTCAGTTTTGTGTCACCTGCAAACTTGCTTAGTATCCCTTTCAGTCCTGCGTCCAAGTCATTTATGAAGATGCTGAAGAGGACAGGGCCTAAGATGGAGCTCTGTTGAACACCACTGGTGACAGGTCACCAGTCTGATGTTATCCCATTCACTGTAATCCTTTGTGCTCGTTCCATGAGCACCTCCAGTACACCCAGGTAGTTAAACCTGAGCTGTTCCATCACTGCTACTGCAAAGCAGAATCTGGAAATCATCAATAAAAAGCTGATGCTGTCTACACTATATTCTCCACTTTTTAATAATATTGAATTTGTTTACAGATACAAGGTCTTTTCTACAGTACTGATCACCACATTATCTAGCAGCTCCATTTGCATTTTCTTGGGTGGGGGAAGGATTTTTTCTTTTATATATATGAACACAGAAATTATGAATAAGTACCAAAAGAAATAATTTTAAAATTTCAAAATTGAAAAAAACCATTCAACAAACGACCTTACAATGAGCTAATGGCAGCATCAGGTTCCATACTTAAGTTCTTAAGTGATGCAATGATAACAAAAGAAACATGGGATACATATTTTACTTTACTGCCTTCATCTGTCCTTTTTATGCTCAGTGGTATTTGCAAGAGCAGTGCAGCACACTCTGCCCAGGAACACATAGGAAGTGGAAACCACCTTCCCTTCTCTTCCTAATACCTCTATAGCTATTTGCCATGCATTTGAATAGCACTTTTTCAAAGCAACATGGTAAGCTTGTGCTGATTTATTATAGTTTTTTCCTATCTAACTGATAGAATAAATCCTACAACATACTATGCATATACATCTCTGCATGATTTTATACAAAAGCCATTGCACTGATTTCATTCTCCAGTTTTCCTCCTTAGTAACATTATGTTGCTTGCACTTATGAGAGTTCCTTTCCAAAGAATGAAATGCTCTCTTTTTTTGGAATGCTAAAATGCCTAGTTATCATCAGACCTACTGATTACAGATTAAGCTATGGTTTTGTGCTTTAGCAAACAGATTGCAGTCAAATTTTTATGAGTACCATACCTTTCCCTTTTCCCTAAGCTCCTAGCTTTCAATTCTATACTTATTTTTGTTGAAAGGTTTCCCATTGTGAAGGGAATGACATGAAAAGCACAAGTGCTGGAGTTGTATTGAGGAAATATTGTGCTTTGTTATGAGTCAGATGGGATGGAGTCAAAACATATGACTTGGTCTTGAGAAACACTGGCTGAAAAGTAATCAAAATCACAGATATACATCTGCTTTTATAGATTACAACATCTGGACTGAAATTCTTCTATCATCTAATTACAAGTGATTAATATTTTCTTTCCCTTCCTTCATTGGATCTTTTCTAAATGATAAATTTGATTTTTTTAAAGCTTAGAAATTTTATAGAAAAATCAAGAAACAAATTTTGATGTAAAAATGATGATGCCTACAGTCAGAATAGCTTCTTTTGGTTCCACTTTCACACAATATCAGTGGTAAACTTTTGTGCATTCATGTTGCTTCAGAAAGCTTCATCTCACACTACAGAAAAACACAAAGTCCAAAAATCAAGTTATAAATATCAGCTTCCCTATCACATTAACTTGTTCTTTTCTCTCTTCTGGCATCTTTAGCTGCACCCTTAACTTGCTGCACCTTCCTCAAATTGCAACATTCAAATATGAAGTTTTCTCATGAATACCATCCCTTTTCATATTTACATGAGAGGTGATGTTTTGGAGTGTTTAATGACAAAAACAAAATCACAAAATTCACCTTACACAAAAGGGCTGAATGAAAGTATTTGTGTAATTTTGGGAAGACTTTTTTATGTCACAGTGCTTTAAAACTTACTTTCCCACAATCGTTGCAATTGCTCTTCAGAATATACAGTGTTGGAAAGGAGATTGCTGTGAGACAGGAGGAAAATTTGACACCAAAATTATGGCTAAATTCCCTGTGGAAGTGGAGGTTTTTGTAACTTGAAATTAGCTATTTTTGTAATTCAGAAGTTTTCCTTGAAAACACAGAAAGATTTCACTTCTTTTTTGTTTCTCTTTTTTTTGTCATTGTTTTGTTTGCTTTTAACATTTACCCTGAAGAAGTCTGAATGAAATATCTTGAAGACCCTTTTTTAAGAGAAAATATAGTCCACAAAGTTAGTGTACAAGAATTTGACTTCATGTCTTCAGAGAGGGGTGGAGAACAGTGGTGGTGTGTTTGAGAGGAGTAACATACAACTCTCATTCAAATCAGAGCAAAATCATTTATCCTGAACCTTATTCTTCTGTTTTATCATTACCTCATGAGCTTCATCCACTCATTTGAATGTCAGCTTTTTATAAGAACTCTGATGGCCTACTGTCTCTCACTCAATCCTGTTGCCTCAAAAACACAAAAGAGACAGAATGAAGAGTCTTCCTACCTGTGATGAATAGTACATTTCACACAGTTGAGGAAAAAGAGGATGGAAAACTATTTCACCCTTAAAATCTGTGTGGTGCAGGAGGAAAATGGTGTACAAAAGATTCTGCAAAATAGACTTGTTTCTTGTGGTCTTCTGCTCAGTAAAAATAAACATCTTTTAAGCCTAAAGCAATCTCCTAAATTTAGAACTCTCTTTGCCCTCAGTTGTGCACATATTCTTGTGGACAGTATGAAAACAAGAAGTTCATTGTTACATGTTAAATTTATACTCAGTGAACCTGCCAAGAGTGTTTCCAGTTGACTTAGAAATATGTCAAACTATTGCCTTGGAAAACAGGATATTAAAATGTTTGTTGATAATTTTGTTTCCCCTGAAAAGAAAAAAATGAGGAGAAGCCTTCCTGAACTGTCACATAATGATAGTGGCCATGTGTTTCAAATCACAGTTCGTTCTAGTTAAATTATACATGAAACATGAAATTAATTACTTATACGCATGAGAAATTTTGTCTTGCTTAAAGCAAGGTGTGTAGCAAAATAAAAATCTTTGAGCAGGATATAGTATCAGATCGATTTCCATAACTCTAATCCTGCATGTACTCATAACTTTCCTGCAGAAAACCAGTGTCACTAGGTGTACAGTTATCACAGCAAAACTCTGCCTCGCTGACAATTACTGTTGGAGATTTCATTCACAAGTTCCTTATCTGTTTTTCACTAGGCACAATAAGGAGATCACTCAGATAAGTAAGCAAGTAAGAGCATGATTTATGGCTAAATATCACCTAATTAATTTGAATTGTATTGTTTACATACATCTATGTACATCTATGTTTAATCATGTGTGCTTATATGATTTATGAAAACAGTATTTTGTATATTATCCACTTAAAATCTTTGTTATTCCTACAAGCTTGCAGAAGATAGCAAGCATTTAGCAAAAAATCAAGAATTTCAGTCTGTATTTTTAGGAGACTGGAAACATCTGTGGGGCTATGGGAAAATTACCACTATATGACTGACATACAAAAGGTTCAAGTAAATCAAGAATTTCTGTCAAGATTATCTCCCCTAACTGCAAAAGAAGTACCTTTATACATTATCAGTCTATTTCTATACTTTGTGTCTTTTTGTAGCCATAACTAGCAAGACAATGTTTTCCTATGTTGTTTTGTTTTCAGTCTTCCATAACAGAAAAGAGAGAAGTCTTTAAACAGTTATTGCAAAATGAATCATTATCTGACATACTTTAGAGAAAAATCATGAGATTAATTACGGCATGTTCTAGCTACAGCATTTGGAATCTTGCCATTTGCTAGATTTGATAACTTCCTTGAAAACAAGTAAAAGTCCACTAATTTTGTTTAGATACTTGTTACTATCAGTTTTCTTAACAATCTTAGCTGTGTTATTTATCTACCTCGTAGCATCATTAGTATTTGTTCTTTAGGTTCCACTAACTTTCTACCATAGCATGAACATACTCTCAAGCAAACATACACAAAAGAAACAAAATAAGAAAACAGTAAAACGAACAAAAGTAAGCAACTTCTTGTTATTAAGAGAAACACTTAACAAACCCCTACTCTATACAGCTCTCTAAGCAAAAATTTTAAAGGTCTGCATAACACTATCTTCAAAGGTCTTGACAGCAGGCTCTCTCAAACTGATGGGGAAAGGGGAAGGGCTTCAAATGCCAAAATTTAGGCTGTGAGCAAAACAAACATTTAACTGCTTAATTTGAAGCAGGCAAGTAGTCCAAATGATTGTAAGGTCTGTGTGCCTTAATTTGCCTGCCTGCAGCTAGCAAAATCTTTTTGAATCACGGAAGCCATTTTCATGGAGGATGTGTCTTCACTAGGAAACAAGGTGTGTTGTCACCTAAGGTAAGAAGTGACTAATAAATTCCTAATGAAGATAGGCAATTTGCAGCTTTAACACATCAGCAATTTACCACAGCAGATTGTGCTGCAGCAAAGGTCCAGCTTGATCTCTAAATTCATGTTGAAATTCTTAACTGATTTATCTTCATGAGGGCTTTACCTCATACTGGTAATCTTAGTCATCATGTGCTAGCTAAACTGAGTAATGAACCCCTTGATTTTTTGGAGAAAACAAGATGTATGAGATAATTCATCTGTTTACCTGAGATCTAAATTGCGACTCATCTGAAAACAAAGAAGTCTACTAATGATTACATTGAGAATAGTCTGGTGATCTTTATCATTGTAGTGTTACAAAAGAAGGAAGCTTCTTGAACTGTTAGGATGCAAATAACTCTAAAGGACCCCAGGGAGGGAGGGAGTTGACTATGTACTGAGATAGGTATTGGTCCTTTGTCAAAGGCCTTCTTGGCAAAATTTGTTAATTAGACTGCATCATATAGGAGGTTTTCAGTATTTTATTTTTTCCCTTGGCAAGTAATCTCCAGGTCTACATTCTTTTAAAAATCTAAGCCAGGATTCTGGTGAGTTGACTGCTTTTCCAAATGAAACATACAAATATAATGTTCCTAGAATCCTGTATTGTATGCTTTGGTTTTGGTTACTGGAGATAATTTCCTGCTTTATTACATTAGAAAATGGTAATGTGAGAGGAGTTACTTTTTTATTGTTGTTTTGCTTTGCTTGACTTTTACATCCAAAGTTCCAGACATATGCTGAACTAAAAGCTCAGTAGAGGCAAGATTCTTCAGTTTTGGTTTTAGGTAGAACAGGTTAGGTTAGCAGTATGCCTTCAGGTCTCTTTTTTGTCTTATATTTATTTACTTGGTAGAAAAACTGAAGTTCCTTGTCACTGCATGCGTTTTGCTTGTAGTAATTGCCCTGAGGTAAAAGCTTACTTAATAATGAAAGCCAGGCTAAGGTTTTTATAATTGCGGGTTTTGGAGTGGTGGTTGCATGGAGTTGGTAAGAGTATGAAGCCTGATGACTGCTTGGTAGTAGTCTGAAATTATTACTGTTTAGTAAATACTGAGAAGTTCCCTTTTCTCTTCCAAGACAATCTCTATGGAGCCAAGCTAACTCCTGTCTTGCTTGCAGATAAATTTTTCTCAGATCATGTCTCTAGGTACATTCTGAGCAAAAGTTTAAAGCAACTCTGCACTTTGTCCTATATTACCACACCTCTACCGTGGCTCCTGAACAGAAGAAGCAAAGTCACTATAAACCTAGAAAAAACAACTACACATAAAAACTCACATGCAATAATTAAATTGAGTTTTTGCATATAACTTTACTTAATTTAATGGCAAAATTCATCCAGTAATTTCCTGTAAATAAGTACATGTTTTTTCTTCATGCTCCTCATTAATCACATGAATACTTTTCTTTGACAATTTTTTTCTTTGAAATGTGTTTATCAGAGAGACTGGCAGCATGCTTGTATGCATGTAGTATTATTAGTATGAACCAAAAGTGGACTAATTTGTTAAGAATACCAGTATAAATGAAGCGGTTTCAATAAAGTGACTACTGAAATGCACTAATGCAGAGACTGATTTTATTTACAGGAATAAATATAAATAATTAATAAATAGATAATATAAATATGTAATGAAACCAGAACTTAATTACAAAAAACTGAGACCATGGGTTCTGAATACTTCGTATGCCAGTATCCTGATTCTAAAAGACAAAGGAAGTTACTAGCAAAAAGCCAGTGGAAGCACAGATTGTATTTTCTCTAACACTTTCTTGACCTGTATTATTTTCAGTTGATGGAATTTCTTGAACCTCCTGTAGTTTATCTATTTAATAATCTCTCCCAAGTACTTGCATCACATTTCTAAGTGTCTTTCCAGTGGTCGGCTTGAGCACATACTTATTTTTTTAATGTAAAACATCATTTAGCAAAAAGTTCAAAAGATATACAACCCCACTGCATGATCAACCACCTCCTGTTTCAAACTAGATTCATAACAGCTTTATTCATTAGCCCCTAGTTCCTGCTCAGTAAGAGAGAGCCAAAAAGTCTCTCCAGCTTCTCCATAACTATCTCCAGATAGTTACAATTCTGAAGAGCTTTACTGTATGCCTGTCCAGTCGTCTCTGTTTTAGTTGAATATCATTCAGTTTAATCATTATTCATTCTGAAGCTGTTCTATATCTTTAATTAACCTGTTGAACCTTTATTATTTCTGCTGTAGTGAGATAAGAAAAAAAAATCACAGTATTCTAGGGGAAGATGAAGCATATATTTACAAAGTGGCATAAACATTTATTTAGCGTTTGCTCTTTCTTCCTTTTGCGATAATTCTTAACATTCCTTTTTGTCTACTGCTCAATGTTAAGTCAGTGTTTTGACAGAGCTATTTATCATAGCACCAGTTCACTTACGAGGAGCAAAGTTGTAGCCTGCCAAGTCACATGTAAAGTTAGGATTGTTTTTCCTCATGTGCATCTTGTATATATTTAGAATGAATGTCAACTGCCTTTTCTTTACATGTTCACATAGAGTTCTGAGGGCCTTTAGCTGTCTTCAAAAGCTCTAGTAAATACTGTCTGAAAACTGTCTTATCCACTCTAATATAATTTTGTAAGTAATTTAGAAATATGTTGATAGGCAGAGCTGCAGTGAAACTACACTAGTAACCTCTCTATCTTGTAATGAAAACATGTATATTCTGTTTTGGTTATCTTTTAATACGTGTTTTATCAGTGGAACCTTCCCTCTTATTCCATGACTGTTTGGTCACCTTAAAAGCCTTGGGACAAATACAGGTAAACTATCACTCTTTAGCTACATGTCTGCTGAGCCCTTTGAAGATCTTCAAGAGGTTTGCAATGCAGGACTTCGCTTTAGTAAAGCTATACTGAATCTTCCCAAAGGATTGTATTTATCCAGGTTTCTACCCTCAGTGAATTCTGATCCCATATATATTTAAACATGTAAGTATTTTGCTTACTTGAGTCACCCATTAAACAGTATGAGGTTATTTAAATGAGTGAAATGATGCGTATGCTACATCTTTTTCAAGAATCTCCCATGCTCTAATATGAACAGGGGATCTGATTCTTTCACCACTATACTAAATATAGCTGTATAAATGTATACCCAAACCCCTAAGATATCACAAATTTATTATACTGTAATGATGCTGCATTGCAATGAGTAATTTCTAATAGGTAAACTTCAGTTAGAAGTTGAAACCAGCTCTCATGCAAACACATACTTAGTCTGGAGAAATGGAGGTCAAGTATGGTGTTTGGCAAGAGAATTCTTCAATATCTTTTGGTCTCACTCTGAATTTCTGCAGTATAGAAGACAGCAACTGGGAAACCTTGTATTAGAAGTGACACCGTTTGGGTTAAAGCAAGAAGAGATTATTTAATCTGAGACTATATATATATATGTATGACAAAATAAAATTAAAAAAAAACTCAAACCAAAACATACAAACAAACTTAAAAGCAATATTAATAAAACACACTAGGAAACTGTAAATCATTCCCAGCTAAATTTCTTCTTGCCAGTTTTGCAGAGAAGTAGAGGTGATTGGACCAGCACTCTTCATACAGCTCAAAGCTTCAGGAAACAACAAAGTAGTAAGAGATTTAAAAGCTTTGCTTTAATTTTCACAGAAGCAAGGATTCTCAAAGCTCATAACAGCCTTTCATTATGTATAATGGTTATCAATGTGTTCTGATTCTGGTAAACTCTTCAGAGTGGTTACAGGCTATCAATTTTTATGTGCAGGGGAAAAAAGTAGTAACACAATCTTGTAATGCAGCAGAGGTGAGACGTAAGAAATTATGTATTTGGAAATACTAGAAGAGATGTAGTCTGGATGGAGCAGGAGACAGGAGTAGGACACTTCAGAAAAGATTGTTACAGGTACTGATTTGGAATGGAAAAATTTACTACTTATCGAGAGGATCTTCCAAGACATAGGCACAGAAATCTTGTCCCACCTGTACAATTCTTGTCATCTGAAAGCATCCTAGAGAGTATCACAACATTTGAGAATCAGAGATCACCTCTGAAGCAACCTTCTGTTTCAGATCAAAAGTACCCTTGTGAAGTAAGTCTCCCAGCTGTCTCCAATTCCTTCATTCAGGATGGCATTGCAGGAGTCTCAGAGTGCATGAATTGATATTCTTATGGGTGAGATTGATAAACAGTGCAAGACTTCACCTGATGCACTTCTACCTAATAACATTTCAGCTGGTAACGGACATTCACTTCATGCAGGCCTAGAACTAACCTGAAGTAATCTCTCCCCACTGCAAACATGTGTTGCATGGATGGCCTTGTTACCAGCTGAGACAGACATAGCCAGAGTAAGAGAGACATCAATAGCTCACAGAGAGGAACAGTGCATGTGTGCTGTAGCTCTCAAATGCTATGTTTTGGTCAGCCTTCAGAGTCACATGTTGCAAAATTATAAAATTAAATTATTACATTTCCATGTGCAGAGTTGAAATAAGTTTAGCTGTATGATAATACTCAAAATATATGTATGAAATTGAATCTGCTTAATGCTGTTCCCAAAACAGCATAATGCTGAACAGGAAAAGTAGTTTAGTAAATGCAGCAAGTATGTTTCCACATTTTAGTTATCAAGAATGATACATGGCCTGAAGTTAAGTTTTTCTCCATTCAAGTCAGATGCCAGGGTCTCACCTATTTTGGTGTTACACTTCAACAGATAGCAGCCCCAAACTGACTCTCTTGAACACCATTTAATATCAAGTCTTCAGCTCTTTGTCTCTATATAATACCATAATACCTTAGTGCAAGTGTTGAATATTAAGGCCACCAGCACACACAAAAAAAGTCTGATTGTACAATTCAAGAAGCCTTACAGGTCTGTAAATATTCCAGCAGAGTACATATATCAGTCAGTCACTATTATCAAGCTTGGCCAGAAAAAATAGCCTATTTGCATGAGACAGAATCAGAATTGTACCCAAGCATCTCATAAATGAAGGTCAAGGCCAAAATGAACATATTTACAAAGATTTATAATTCAATCACTGCTAAAAACATCATAAATTATCTTAATCCCAGACATTTTCACACATCTTGGCTAAGCATTGTTCCATTTGTTCATGAACAGATGTTCAGTACAGACTACTTGATGAAAACATATTTACTCTACTTGACGAAAACATATTTACTCTACTTGACTAAAAAAAAAAAGCCAATATTGGCAAGTCTGTTTAGAAGAGAAATCACCTAGACTAAGGAATTCCTGAGGCAGCTACAAGATAGATAGCATCTAGCTTTGGGAATAAGGGCAATGAGGAAATTGTTTCAACAAAGCAACAGTGAAACATATGGAGTTATTATAGACATCCACATAATAACTGGGGACATGGTAATTACAATGTCAATCAAGGTGGAACATGATCAGAAACAGATGAAAGGGAAGGCAAAGATCCAAGTAGAAAATATTAATTTAATTCAAGTGAAGACTTAAAGATGGCAAATACAAAAGGAATCTAGACAGATGATGGCAAAGATGTTTCAGCAGAAACAAAAATGAAAATTTTATAGTACAGGAAGCTGTACAAAAGACTCTGCAGATAATTAGAGTAACCACAGAGGGTACCCAAGGGAAGACAGTTTTGCTGAGACAACAGGATAATTTGGCAGTGGTCGGAGAAACGTGATGCAGCTCTGGAGCAACTAGATACAGTGTTGTGTCCTGTAAGACTGCAGTGCTTGCTGTCCAACAAATGAACATGAATCCATAGCTTTAAGTCTCCTACTGTCTGACTTTCCAAACATCACATTGCTTTTTAGAAATATATTTTTCTATACTAGCCTGACCATCATTTGAGCATGCAAAGGTAGCTTAGAAACTTCTATACTATAAGAAAAGTGAACTCTGACTGAAACAGAAAAAAGTTTAATAGAACTCGAGAAAGAAAACCCCACTGCCATGTTTGCCATTAAGAACTACAACACACAAAGCTTCAAGAAGAGAAAATGGAACAGATGTAATAGGATTTTTGTTACACTACCATGAATGGTATCTAATGGAACACTGTACAACATACTAAAAGCACTGATCTGTTACAAACTTCAACTCTCACACTGAGTACAAATTAGGTGAGCGTATACAGGACACACACATAACAATTCTGCAAAGAGAACCTTACAGAAAGCTGAGGCCAGATTATATACCAGATTACCAAAGTAGTCCAAATTGCCTGGGCCTGTGCAAAATAGTATTTTATTACAACACAGATTATAGGTCACAGATGACTATGTGCTTCACCACTCCTACATTTATAGCACAGCTTCCAAAGTACAAGATCTGGTACTGGGCAGATGTTGTATTGTTTAGATAAGTATAACTCAACCAGCAAATCAATTTATTGCTATATCAGAAGTAGAGGATAATTAATCAAAAGTATGTTCTGTTATGACGAAATGTTTAACAATTACATAAAGCAGTATGTTTTTCCAACATAAGCAACTCTTGGATTAACTTTTGCAGAGAAGCTTGGAAAGCTGTTACATATTTCATTAAGTCCATTTTCTATTGAACATGTGAATATATTCCATCATTGTTGATAGCACTTTTAAAAGACAAAGGATTCCTATGAGTTACAAAATATCTGTAACTCAGTTTTGAATGGATACATTTTTGATATCAGAGGGAATGAAATATACCTACTCCAGGTTTGGATAAAAATAATTCCACAAAAACTAATCCAATGAGAAAGGTTAATGCTTCTTGAGATGGATACACAACATACACATTTTTGAAGGAGAGGACTGCGTCACTGGCAAGTACTCATTACTCTCCTGAAAATCTTCTGAAAATTATGTTTTCTATGTGACACAAATTGCTGTGATTCACAAGGTCTGAGTAAATATACATGAAAGTAGAATATTTAAAGGTGCAAAAGGTACTTAGCCAAAACACGCAGCCAAATAGTTTATTCCACACAATAAAAAGACCTGCACCACAGTCTTAAGCAGGAATTCACAACCAGACTGAGCTGGTGATAAAGACTTAGCTCAAATGAGTTGTTAGCAATCTCTAACCTACAGAAGTATGATCAACAGATTGCCAGAAGTATGCCTTGAGCCTAATGATGAGGACATTATATGTCTGGTATATTTTTAATGGGAAATAGAAGAGGTAGTGTATTGTGATACTACCTTTTAAAATTAGTCACATGTAATTATTAGAAAACTTCTATTTGCAAGAGGTCTCATATGTGAGGCTCAGCATCTGCAAGACTGGCATATCTTCACAAGCCATTGCCAAACAAAATCTCAGTAGCAGAGTTCTGTCTAGAATGCTACATTCTTGGTCTCACTATATGCCTGGTGGTGAAAAAGTTAGGAAGAGAAATCAGAAAATATGGAGACCAATGGATCATATCCTAATGCTTATGAAGGTTAACTACAAAATCCAGAGGACGGATTAAGGAGCAAGTCATGACACCTGGAATGGGAGCAGGTGTAAATCAAAAGCAATCCACAGCACATCTTAACCAAGTCTAAGATGTAAAGTGGCATTACAATGAAGAGCTGTTCCTATGCATGAGTGCCACTTAGCATCAGAAAACTGATAAATTTATTGTGCCTTCCCTTCACAGTTACTTCTGACATGAAAGAACAGTGGCATAAATAATTGTTATGGTGCTATCTGGTCTCCTTGCTGCGTTTGGCACTGTTTGTGTATATTCTAGTTTGCAATGATTTGGGGTTAATTTTGTGAAAACAAGTTTATTTGATATAATACAAATTTTGCATGGCTTCTTAGTAATTGATCTTGTAATAGTGAGAAAAAAATATTTACTTTATTCCTTTTATGGTTTTCTTCTTTTTTAAAAAAAAGAAAAAGAAAAAAGGGAAGAAGAGAGGAGGTATAAGCACTGTTTCATCTCTCAGAAAACAAGCTACTCCTTTGGTCTTACATAGATGTTGAAATTTTCCATTCCAATAGAACATCTTTTTTTCCTAACACTGAAAGAATACTTGTGATTTATTTGTCTAATGCAATAGTTTATTTTACCTGAGTCCACCTCTCTGAAGTAGGTTTAATTTTCCATCTCAGGTGAAATGGTCACATTAGCTGGAATTTTCATTAAAATATACTCTATACAGAAATAACACTGGTCTTAAAGGAGCTGTGATAATCTTCTTTTCCTAACATACAAATTCAATGATTTGCTGTCAGTAAGCTAAGAGATGAAGTGGATTGCTAATATTTATGCTGTGTTTTCATTTCTTTCATGCTGTCACAGATGTCTTAGTCTAAACAAAACTGTTTTATTTTAAAGTAAGACTGCATAGTTATTTTAAAGAATTACCAGACCTTTTAGAATATTTGCTTTTAAGAGCCTAATGAGAGATACAAATATTAAATAAACATACTGAAAGACAAATATACCCATTATCTAAATAAAAAACAAATTAGAAGAACAGTTTGGCTATATATTTATTTAAACATCATACATTGCTGAGATCTTAACTATTTAAAATAATAAAAGTCCCCATTACTTTACTGTAGTACATATTTTTTAGGTCATTTTCATTTCCACATATTATTCATAAGGAATAAAAGTGTATTATTTATACATCTATATTTCTTCCTCAATGGCAACAATTTAATAAGTCATAACATGAGAGACAAATATGTTTTTAACCACATGCCCATGAAAAGGGTGTTCAGATACTATGCCTTCAAACAATGGCATTATATATATATATATACACATATATTTCTCAAAGAACTCCAATTTAAAAATAAACTTTATATAGCAGTAGATTCCATTGAATAGAAACTGCTTTACCTACTTAAGCTTAAGATGCAAGATCTGATCTTTAGCAGATTTCTTTAGGAGTAGATTTGTGTACCAACTGTATATTAAGAAGATCCCTTGGTTTTTGTCCCTGAAGCAAAAATGGCTGCAATTTGTCAGTTTTCCAATTTAAAAATGAGTCTGATTTCAAATTTATTTGAAATTTGGAGATAAAAGCAGAATGAAGCCCTATATTCCCTTCCTATTCTCATAGTACTTTTAGCATGTGTAATGGGTGTTTTAGGGAAGTTTAACATAAGGGCAAAATTTTACTTCAGAATTTATTGCATCACATGAATTTTCATTATAACCCTGTGAAAAAATTTTAATCATAAAGACTTAAGTCAAGTTCTGCCTCAAGAAATGTAAATCTGGAATCTCTTTATTGAAGTAAATGTATATGTTCCAGGTTTAAATGGCTGCAAATAACAGTAGAGTGTGGTTTCACATTTTAGTCACAATCAGATATTTTTGAGAAGAGCAAGATATTTTGAAAATTATTTTCATGTAGTTTTACTTATAGGAAATGTTTATGGCTCTTACACTGTCATCTGGAAAAAAAGTATGGTTATTTATTCTAACCCTTACAAAATTAGGCTGACAGTTTTGCCGTATAGGATGAACACAAGACTGAGTCATGGCTACAGCAAGCCAGGTGTGGCCGCAAAAGAAAGAATTATTCCTTACCTTGACAATATTTGTTGTTGGGGGAGAGGTGAGGATGGGGCAAATATGGGTGATTTCATCAGTGAATGGGTGTGTTCCCGGCAAATTAGCTGGGTATGCTGGCTGAGTAGGGTTATTTATGAACTTTTGGTTCTGGAATGTAGTAGCAAAGACAACAAATAATCTAATAAGGAATTATGGGAAATCCTGAAGTTATAGGAAAATTCTTACACTAAGTTTGAAACTCCCTAGAGCATCCGAGGGAGGGATGCAGTCTTCACAACAACAAACAATTTTCCGGATTCCTGACAACCAGGCTACTGGGTGCAAGGACACACAATTACAATATTTGTCCATCTCTAACTTCCAGGGTTACCCACTAAAATCCAGTGCAGTTCAGCAGCTACGTGGATTAAACATAAGTTTCTATATCATATGCGAAAGGTTACAGCAGAGTGTTTTTGTTCTTGCCTCTGATGTGCAACAGCCTGATGCTTTTTTCTTCCTGGATCCACTGGTCCATGTTTTTGTCAAGTCTGCCCCTTCCATTTCAGCCTCCTTCCTCCCTGATTTCCAAAGCTCGCTCTCCCTGTGACCACAGACACACTGCCCTCAGTACCCAGCCCCTCCTTTCCCCTTACAGAAGTTACCAGAACATGTGGGTTATCTGAGCACTTGATTTAAAAGCTCAGAACTTTAAAAAGGCATGGATTACTTAACACAAATATTTACTCCTGAAAATAACACCTGTGCTTGTGCACATGAAGAACATTATCCTATCACCTTTAGACTTGATTTCTGCCTGTCAGCCGACAGCCACAGGAACTCATCCAGCATCCATGAGAACTGGGACTGTCTCACCACCCCAACCAGGCCTTGGGAAGGGGCTGCTGGCAAGGAGTCAGCCTGTGGGGCAGCTGAAGTCCCAGACCCACAGATATCCACAGTGGCAATCACTCAGGCTGGGCCTGTTAAGTAATACTCTAGCTTGGCTGAAACTGAATCTTCTCTTGGAATAAAGGCAAAAAAAGGAAGGTATATGTCCAGTGAAAGCAAGGTCAAGTGACATGGGAAGATTTCAGAGGTGCAGCTTGCTGCTGTAGGGAGAAAATTCGTGTGGCCAAAGCTCAGCTGGAGCTGAAGCAGGCCAGAAATGTGGGGGACAATAAAAAGAGTTTTTTCAAATATATTAATGGCAATAGACAGTATAGAAATATTTTCGTCCCATTAAGGATGAGGATGGTCACCTCACAAACAGGGACAGAGACAAGGCAGAGGTGTTTGATGCTTTTTTTGCTTCTGTCTTCAACATGGATGATGGACTGAGGGGATTTCAGTGCCCTGAGCTGGAGGACTATGAATGTGAGAATGATCAACTCCCAGTCCACCCTGAAATTGTGTAGGATCTGCTGCTCCAGCTGGATCCCTACAAATCTGTGTGGCCTGATGGAATTCATCCCAGAATCCTCAAAGAGCTGGCTGATGTCATTGCAAAACCTCTCTCACCAATTTTCAAGTGGTCTTGGGAAACTGGAGAGGTCCCAGCTGACTGGAAGCTGACCAACATTGTCCCAGTTTTCAAGAAGTGCAAGAAGGAGAACCCTGGAAACTACAGGCCTGTCAGTCTCACTTCAGTGAGTGGTAAAGTGTCTGCAGAAGATTACTCTTGAGAGGTTTTGAAAAACACCTGGAGGACAGTACAGTCATCCATCACAGCCAGCACAGCTTCAAGAGTGGAAAGTCCTGCTTATCTGACCAGATTTCTTTTAATGACAAGGTAACCCACCTAGTTGATCAAGGGAAGCCAGTTGATGTAATCCTTCTGGATTTCAGTAAAGCTCTTGATACTCTCTCTCATAGTATCCTTTGGGACAAAATGTCCAGCACACAGCTGGATAAACACATTGTGGAGGGTCATGCTCATGGGTCAAGAACAGAGGGTAATAGTGACATCAGACATCAGACTGGTGATCTGTCACTAGCGGGGTTCCACAGGGCTCCATCTTAGGCCCTGTGCTCTTCAACATCTTCATAAACGACTTGGACACAGGACTGGAAGGGATACTAAGAAAGTTTGCAGGTGACACAAAACTGGGAGGAGCTGTTGACTCCCTCAAAGGCAGGGAGGCCCTGCAGAGAGACCTGGACAAATTAGAGGACTGGGCAATCACCAACCATATAAAGTTCAACAAGGGAAAGTGCTCGATCCTGCACCTGGAATGGGGCAACCCTGGATGTATGTGGAGACTGGGGAATGAGATGCTGGAAAGGAGTGCCACAGAAAGGGACTTGTAGATCCTGGTCTATGGCAATTTGAATATGAGTCAGCAGTGCCCTGGCAGCCAGGAGGGCCAACTGTGTCCTGGGGGGGATCAGACAAAGCATCACCAGCCAGTCAAAGGAGAGGATTGTCCCGCTCTACTCTGCACTGGAATATTGTGTGCAGTTTTGGGCACCACAATATAAGAAAGATATTGAGCTCTTGCACAGTGTCCAAAGAAGGGCTACAAAGATGGTGAAAGGCCTTGAGAAGAAGCCAAGTGACCAAGGCTGAGGGCACTTAGTCTGTTGAACCTGTAGAAAAGGAGACTGAGGGGAGACCGAGGGGACCTCATTGCAGGCCAAACTTCCTCATGAGCAGAAGAAGAGGGACAAGCACTGATCTTTTCTCTTTGGTGGCCAGGGACAGGACCCGAGGGAATAGCCTGAAGTTATGTCAGGAGAGGTTTAGGTTGGATATTAGAGAGAGATTCTTCATCCAGAGTGTAGTTGGGCACTGCAGCAGGCTCCCCAGGGAAGTGGTCACAGCACTAAGCCTGACAGAGTTTGGATAATACTCTCAGGCACATGGTGCGACTCTTGGGCATGGTCCTGTGCAGGACTAGGAGTTGGATTCGATGATCCTTATGGATCCCTTCCAACTCACCATATTCTGTGATTCTGTGAATATTAGTGTTAGTGCCATTTCTTATTTTTCCTGCAACCTCCACACGCTGTTTCAGAGAAGACCTAGCAGCAGGCAATCCACCTGATGATGACTGCTTAAACTTCTGGGGGTTTTTGATCTAAATATCACCATCGGTGTATCAAACCTACCCTAAACTGAAAAATTAGTAAGATACTAAAAGTACTGAAAAACTAAGAAATATTTGACATATCTTGTGTACATATCTGAACAGTACATTCTGTATCAATCTGCATTTTAAATATCTGTTTTGAAATAAGGAACTGCTAAGCAGCCCTTTAAATGTTGTTGCAGGCCTGAAAAAAGCTTTTGCTTTGTGTCAGGGCTTAATAGATTACATTTGTTGAGATGATACACAGAGCATGGGGCAGGTGCTGGAGATACAGTTTGTTCTTCCAGATCTCAGGGAAGAACAGGAAGCTCTTAAAAGTTTCTCTCTCTAACATTTCTCTTATTAACACTTGTTCTTTATTTGTTTTGTATTCACCTCTGCCATTAAAACCTTTCAGCATGACTCCTAGCAAAAAATTACTTGTGAATCAGGATATTTGGGATGCATTTTAAAGTGGAAGCTGGGTTTTACCAAGTTAACCAAAGATACTTTTCAGCCCACATAATGAACATGCCCTGTAGAACTATCTACATGCCAGAATTCGATCCTGATGCTTTTCAGCTGAAATTATATACTTTAGTTTCCCTACAAAACTTCTCACTTAACCATGGGGGAAGCATAATGGCACAGGTGAGAGAAACTCAGGCTAATAGGACTTCAAGTCTCTCTTATTTCTTTTAAGCTCTTGCATCCAACAAACACTGCCCCGTCATATGAAACCCCCCCCAGAGTTCCTCCCACAGGACTGGCTACACATTGCAACAGAATTGCAGGTTTTCAATACTTACTCTTTGGTATTATTACTAGTTTTTTTAAGGACTGACAGGCACACACAAAGACAGACATTGTGTTCAAGTCAACCTGGATCTAATTTCCAGGAATCCAGTTCACACACTGCTTCCATTGCACTTTCAAAAATAAAAAGACCGTAAGCACCAGAATATGTGTGAGGTATTTCAGCTACTGTCAATGAAGAGAACAGGAATTATTCTAGACAAGTTGATCCTTCCAGTTAAGATTGCATTTACCTTACGTTCCACTTGATTTCCCTTCTATCCTGAATATCGCTTTTTGTACCATTTTAAGAGCACAGTTGTCCTTTCATCATTAAAATAGCACATTTTCTACAAGAGTGTCTCCATTAGGGCCTGCGAGAAAACTTTCTGTACTTTCCTGATGTATGATAAATCCTGAATGTAATGCAGTTAACTGGAAGTACCTCTGGGAAACCATCTGCATTTAAAAAAAATAAAAGCATGTCACATTTTTTTAAAGCACAGTAATAAAGTGAACCTTTTCAAAGCATTTATGACTTCCAGGATGTCTACTGCCCCGAAGTAAGGAGTGGACAGGGTTATATGACGAGACTGTTCCCTAGTTTATATTGGATGATGCTATCTAGTTTGCAGTAGAGAAAAGAGGAATATTACTTATACACTGTCAACATCCTGTCTTTGCTTCATTTATCTTTGTGGAGAGTCAAATCTCAGACAGAAGTCACTGCATAGCACAGGAATTACATGAAAATTGGTGACTGTTGTCTTAGGAAAATGGCCTTCCTCCCTCTCAGTAAATTCACATTTGTGCCATTGTGTACTAGAAAGTCCAAATCCCTGCAGGAGATGTACACTGTTTTTCAATTTACTGCTCAGCAAATGCTCATTCAATGAAGACCGAGCAATTTAAACTGATTGTCACCTACCATCTTCCCTCTACTTAATTTCTTCTGCTCCCCCACTCCGGTTCCCAGTTTCTGTGCGAACAAGATTTAGTCAGGTGATAAAGCATTATCCAAAATGTTAGAAGTACTAAAGTTTTCCATGTTAAAAGTTTACAGGTAAATTCTCTTTTGCTATTGAGTTTACTTTTTCAAAATATATACGAAGGCTATTGAAACAACAATCAACATGACTAATGAGTTGTCAGAAGACAGCAGGACAACAGACAATACTTTTATAGCATTTCTTTTACTTGTTAATTGGTCCAAGGTTGGACTCAACGGCCTTAGGTCTTTTCTAACCCAAATCATTCTGTATTTCTGTGATTCTGGAATAAGACCTAATGTGAATGTGCTGTCAGTGGGGGTTTTCTGACTATTTGGTTTCTCCCAGTAGACACTGAATGGCTTGGCAGATTTTGAACAATTCTCATAGAAGCTTGGAGGTAGTTTTCATGAAAACAAACACCAGGGAGAAAATCCAGACCATGCAGTTTTTCAAACTTTGAGAAAAGATGCAGTCAGTTTGTACATTATTAAATACAAATGAAGACACATGGGAGATACATCTTATAAACATGCCTGCCATAGAAAAATTGCTGCCATTTTTAGAAACAAAAACTAGTCAAATGTGAGGAACACATTTCTAGCAAAAGAAGTTAGTTAGTCCTGGTCAACACTGAGCTATCTGGACCAAGAAAGTGCAATATTTTTGAAAGAAAGTAAAAATATCTACCACTTTTTGTTTTCTTTTTAATAGGCTATTTCTTGCTGGACAAATCAAGCATTGTTATTATCTATCACTCTAAATACTATATTGATCCTTGTAAGAATGCAAACTTATTTAGGAAAAGCTGGGAACTAAAAGACTTTAACTTTTATTTTGTTCCAGAAAATTATTTTTTTTTTTCTTTTATCTAACTGTATGTTCTCAGTAGACCTTATGTTAGCTTTTTTATGCCAGGTGTTTGCTCCTATATCTATGTTCCCTACAAAAGTGAAGATACCTTAGATAAAGTCTTCAATAGTTGGATTCATTTTTCTTCAGTAAAATGCTTCCAGTAGAGCAGAGGCTTTACCTGCAAGGAAAACATTACAACATATGATAGTACATGTCATATTAGTCTACTACATAAAAAACAAGTGCTTATAAATTCATAACTCTCAATGTTGTTCTGCAATACAGCTTGGGCAGGGCTCTAAATCTTTCATTAGTGACAGTCAAAAGTAAATAATCTGTTGTAAATGATGTAATTTTCAAAGCCCCTGTACTTTCTCTTTGGGACGTCATAAAAAAGCTTGATAGCAGCTTTTACAGCTGATACCTTACAAAAGTCCTGTTGGGAAAAATATTTTGCTGTTTAAAACAAAAAAAATGTGCTTATTATCTATAAATACCAATGAACCCCTGGATTCCAGTGATTAATGGGCTTTGAGACTAGAAGGTACTGGTAGGATCACTTGTTATGATCTGATGCACATGGCAGATAGAGAGCAGATCAGCGAGTAAGTGCTGCATTAAGTCAGTAACTTGCTCTTGAATCGTAATATAACAAGGTACAGAAGAACTGAACTTCTCTCAGTTAAATTTTAGGAGATCAGTGGGAACACGGGCTGGGAATACGTGTTGGAAAGAGAGTTTACAAGAGAGCCTTTACACCTGGACCATTGCTAATAAAAACATCACACTCATTTGGCAAACCAAACTCACAGTGAAAAAACTGCTGCTACTAGAGAAATACACATACAGGGCTATGCTTTCTGCTTATGGACTATCCACCCTCACTCAGAGATGTAAATCTTTTAGCTATAGCTGCAGGTCATCCTTGCAGGATGGCTTTGACTATTTGTAGGGCACTTTATTAATAGTTTGCAGTATTTTTTTAACATCCACTCCAAGATTTTTTCAGGGTCAGCCTATATGTATTTGTTCTTGTGCCAATATTGTTCTGTAACTTAAACAGATCTGTTCCCTCGTGGTGTTTATCCCTGAAGAATGCAGTCTTATTTCTTCTCACCCTTCCTTTTGCAAAATTAAATAAATCATACCCTTCCATCACCCCTCATTAGTTAGGATCTCCATTCCTCCTGTCACCCTAGTATTCTCTTGCAAATGAACCAGTTTCAGTTCATTTTTTTGCACGTCTGTGACTGCTCCAGACGACTGCACACTAAGGCCTGGCATCATTAACCTGCTCATCGGCTCCCCTGCAATCCTCCTCATGGGGAGTATTTCAGCCTCCTTTGCCTTCTTTCATGGCTCCATCTCATAAGCAATTTGCACCCATGTCACAGCCACAAAAAATGCCTTATATTCTTCTTCTTGAACTACTTGCTATTAAGAAGATGCAAACCTGAAGCAAATACTTTTGTTATTATCCCCCAAATCATGTGTTCATAACTCTGATGAAACTCCATATGGATGATATTCTGAACCAATTTTTTTTTCTGGACAGATCAAACAGTAGCAAGAGACATGCATGCATGGGTAAGAACAGTTAAAGATGAAGGCATGGAATGAAATTGCTAAACCTTCTCATTTAACCACGACAGGATTAAGCTTAATATTTGCTCATACAGTAATAAGCATTAAGAGAGAGAGAGAGAGAGAGAGAGAGACCAAACTTGGCAGCATCCAACTGCAGAGAAATATAAATACTGTAAATCAATCCGTGGTGGTTAGATTTTTTTTTTTTCCTGGTAAAACATTTTTAAGTTTGGTAGGGTTTTTGTTAAATGCCCAAATACTGAATACAGTGAACTTACAAAAAAATCTGCAGGCTTTCATACCTCAGAATACAATTTTTACTCGCCAAAATTTGAACATATAAATAGTAAGCACCAGCTTGCATAGAAAAGGCTGTGTGAGACTACAGCTGTAAAAAATTATTTCATAACTTGCTGAGTATTTGCAACTTAAGGGAACTTCATTTAGCCATTGAAAGTTTGCTCAACCTATAATAATAATAATTAAAACACTGCAGTAAAATGAGAGTCTAGTTTTCTATAGTGAATGTTCCAGTGATTAGAATCACTCGTCTCCTTCCTGTTTTTGATGTCTCTCTCCTTTCTGCAGTTTCCATAAGACAGACTGCCACAGGAGTAGGTAAAATAGCCATTCTGCACCTAGGAAGTCAGAATGCTCTTTCAGGAGGTAAAGGACGTGATTTCAAATTTCAAAAATCTCTCATACAGAATGCCAGACTCCATAGTCTATGTTTAAATATCTCAGTTTTCTGAAAAAAGAAAAGGTGACCTTTTGCTGGATTTGTGAATACACTCCTTCCTTTTGCTTTTCTGACAAAACCTGGAAAGCATTCCTTTTGAACAAAGGGGTTTGTAAGAAGTGGGGATGGAAAGTAAGGATCAAGCTTATCATTACACCAAACAAAACATATTTCATTTAATAGAAAATGTTTTACTTTTTTTTTAATTGTCTGGTTCAGCAGCCAAACAGAGAACTTATTTTTTGCTTCCTTTTCCATATCTTAGTCACTGTAATGTCTTGCAGCTGCGTATTTTGACACTTTGACAGATACTTCCAGGTCTGTCCGATGGCCGAGGAATGACTCTCTTACTTGGAAGATTGAGGCATCAGGACACATAACTGCTTTTTAAAGGGAAACTGAACAAAATTCTCCTTTACTTTTTAGGTCATTATGTGCATAACAGAGAAAGAACCAGCATGCTATGTCTTGTTTCTTGTATCAGAATGCTCAAGACCATGTTTCCTTGTGCGTTCATGCAAATATAAGGGCAAAATACACACCACATAAGGATGACTGCTTTTGGCAATTTATATTAGAAGTTTACACTTTAGTCTCCCAGATCAAATCCTGGTTCTTTCCTTTGTTTTCTTTACATCACTGAAGAAACATTCTGCGTTCTCATAACCGCACCTTCTTTGTTCACCATGGCTTTTTGTGCAAAGCCTTTCTATTCAGAACCATCACATCAATTTGTCTAGCTTCTTTAATATGCAACCTTTCAGTCTGCTTGTGTTCTGGGATGCCTTCACTCCCAAACATATCTTCTAGCATCAGACATCACCCAAAGAAACACACTCCTAACTTCCTCAAAGAAGGCCATGACTTTCTTTTTTGAAATGTTCATTATGAACAGTTTCTCAAAAGACAAGAAATTTGTTTTCAGTTTTAGACAGTTTAGTTCCTGTTATTTTCTGCACAGTTCTGCAAGGTCTTGAAGGTTATCTGTCATTTGTTCTGACTTAGAGAATGTGCTTTGGTAAGCAAGTAGTTTTGGCTAGAGATGTCAGTTCAGCCTGTCTTAAGAACATGGGGTATATATGATTTTTAAATTATTATCCATTGCATATTAAATCTGAATTCTCAACAGAATTGCTAGCCTGTCAAAGTAGTGATCAAATTTGCATTAAAAGAAAGCATAAATTCTGTAAAAAATGTTTGCAATACTAATTTTTTTCAGACCAAATAATTAATTTAATTTTTAATAGGATACTGTAAACATGAAGAGTTGCTTTCAATTACACTATTTAGAGGTGATTTTGTAGTTGGTTGGCAATAATAATTTTGTTTATTTAGTATTTCTCTTTCCTGATGTGGTTGTTATTTTCTTTTTTGCACAATTAAGGGGTTGTGCATTAATTTACTTTGACTTGACAGCATGCAATTACATGATATAGTGCATACAATCATGTATATGACTATCAAAGTCAATTAGAGGAATACATCCATTTAGATCATTTTCATGGTCTCATTCACAGTATTAAAAGGAAGAGATATGTTACTCAAGATACAAGAACAAAATACAAGGTCAAAAATTTCAATAGGGGTTTTGTGGAAAAATTTAAAGGCTAATTCAGTCTGATGCAGACACTGTCTTGAACACAGATTTCAGTGATGTCTCTCAGGTTTTTCTGGACTGCTTCCTGATGAAAGAAAGGAACTAGCAACTGATGTATCAGTGTTTTGGCTCCTGAACACACAGAAACACCTGTTTGCTAGAAGAGTAAATAATATGACTCATTTTGGGTTTTAAAACATCCACCTGGAAGAGGGCTTTACATATATTTTAATAACTTCTAATTTTTCATGCTAAAAAGTTATCATTTTGTGCTGCCTGTGAAGTTTTATTGCCATGTTCTAAAAACTCAGCAGAAGCCTCCCAGGATGTGTCATACATGACACTGCTTTCCCATAGACACTGTTTGGAGCATTTCATTCTTCATCTGTTAGAAAATGCATCACCTGGTAAACTGCTCTTTTAAGACCTGTCCTCTTTACTATATGTTTTTATACCTTTGATCCATGAGGCAGTACCATTGTACAGACATTTGTACAGCTGTGCTCTTCTCATGGCACTAGAGAGCCTGGTGAATTCCCTTTTTAAGACTACAGGAAACCTGTCAGAAGGCAGGAGCAGCAAAGTATCTAATGTCTCTGTTATTCTCTAGAAGAAAGCATAACTGTGGTCAGCATCCACACACCTTACATGACGAAGTTCATGGCTGCAGGGTGTTTGCAATGATATTTTTGCTGCCTCTGAAAAGACTTGCTAAAGTCTGTTGAGCCATGTTGCTGGAATGAACTGATGAAATCATGAGAAGCAACAGTTAAATCTTATATTCAGGTTGCTAGCAGACACAATGCTTGACTCCTTTTCACCTGAAGTAACCTTCTGGGGCATACTTTTTTTGCGATGGTTTTTAATTTGTTTTATCATGCCTAACACCCCTACCCTTTTCGAATCATGGTCAAAACATCCATATGACCAGCAAATGACCATGTGTCAAGACTATTGTGTCATTCAATAGTTTTGGGCTCAAAAAATTACAAGTGAAGATGATCTCTACCAAGTAATATGTCATTTCATCTCTTGGTAGGGAATGCCTCTAACTAGGTGTTATGAAAAAAACAGACAACATTCTTTCCATAACTGAAAGTAGATTACAATTACAGAATTAATTGCCAATCTCTGGGAAATGGCTGACAACTTTTGCAACTTTGAAGAAGTTATCTCAATTGATCCTAGGCTGATTAGAGATGCCTTTCTTCTCCCACATCATTAACATTCTCAAAGTGAACGGCTGTGCCTCAAGGTCAGAGTTTGGCTTAGGTAATTCATATTCACTGATTCTTGGGATTCATGTTGCAAAACTTCCAGATTAGTTATTCCACTTAACAGTCTTCCAGAAGTAGAAGACTTCTTTCTGTTTCTCCTTCTGAAGTATGGGTCAGAGGAATGCTGCCTGTGAACAGCCTGTACTGCTCATCCTAGAACCATAAACACAGGTTGTGGCTTTGAGAATTGTGACGTTGCCAGATCAAGCAGCAATATTGCATTATCAGAAATAGTTCTCTTTCTTTCTTGAGAGTAGGAAAATTAATAACTCCCAATCTTCTTTTTCATCATTCAAAAAGTATACTTACGTATGCAACCAGTCCATTTTTTCAGAGAATTCTGTGCAGTGACTCCTCCTTCTACTTCCGCTCCTCCGGGCAGTCCCTTCCCTTCACCACTGTAAGCAGACACAATTCCCAATGGACAAACTTTAAAAAAAAAAAAAAGAAAAAAAGCTACAATAATGGGCAGACTTCACGTGTTACCACAGTTTCACAGAATCGGCAATGTTGGAAGGGACCACTGGAGGTCATCTAGTCCAGCCTCCCTGCTCAAGCAGGATCCCCAGAGCACTGTACTCGGGATTGAGCCCAGACAGCTTTTGAACATCTCCAGGGAAACAGACTCCAAAACCTCACTGGGCAACCTCTTCCAGTGCTCAGTCACCCGCACCGCAAATTCTTCCTCATATTCAGGTGGAACTTCCTGTGTTCTGGTTTCTGCTCACTTCCTCTCATCCCATTGCTCAGCATCACTGAGCCTGGTTCTGACACCTTCCTATCAGATCCTTATATACCTTGGTAAGATCCCCTCTCAGTCTCCTCTTCACCAGCCTAAACAGTTTGCTACAGTGAACCACATGTATCGCCAGTGTGAACTCACAGAGTCAACGGAGGCATGCAATAACATGAAACAGAAGTAGAACTTCCTGATGTCAGAATGAAACAGTAAAACCACAATGGTACTAAATAGACAACATATTTTTCAATTAGCTTGAGCTTGCTACTGGGAATTTTTCTGAAGCCGATACAAATTATGTGGCTATGGTTTACCAGTATTTTCTGTGGCAAAAATGTCATTCATGAAAAATTTCGACCAGCTTTACTGAAAACTACTTACAAAGTGCAGAATAGATTCATGACACCTCAGAGATCTGATCTTCAGAGTATACTCTGACTGCTTGAAAAATCTATTCTCTATTCAGGAGTGATACAATGGTGGTAGCATTTAGGAACAAACCAAGGAGCTAAAATCCTGCTAAAGACACATAAGTGAATAGGCACGTGATTGTACTTGTGCAATAAAGAATCTATATGGCAACTACAGGCACATAGTCACCACAGCTAAATTAAAAACTAGCAGTGAATCCATTAAGCCAACTGAAATGAACAGGCTCTCATGCACCAGAGGCAACATTTCTCTTAAACATTCCATCTTCCAAATACAATTATAATATATTCCTGGAGTCATCCTGAGGTAATAATTCATTTCATACTCTGTTGCTGTAAACATCCTGGTATGACAGAAAAATATTTAAATTCTTTTTTATTTATTACTTTATATTGTTTCATGGCTAGGATGCCTTTAACATGAGTTGCTCTAAGGTGAGAAAGCACTAGGCTTAACCTAAAATTAGTTCACAATGGATTGAGAACTAATTATTTATGTGATCTCAAATATTTCACGTTACCATGAACTCATTAACTCATTGTCTCCATCTATGTATATGTATGAAACCCATACACATGTGCCTATATGGTCTGTCCCCTCAGCATAATTCTTGAATCTCAGGATTGTTAAGACTATATGGATATGACAGTATGTTGCAGAGAAACTCATTTACTTTTAGGAAATGTTCTCTTGTTGAATAGGGCAGACTTGGGTTTCAGAGTTATGTTTTCACTGTTGTTCCAGAAAATCTCAGTTTCTTGAATGCCTTATGTCAAACCTGTCAGTGGATGTCTAAGATTGTTTAAAACATTTAAAATTATGTCAATGCCAACGTTCAAGCTGCAGAATTCTTCCCATTATTGTCTCTAAACTGAAGTAAAAGATGTATTACAGAATACAGTGTGGGTCAAAGATTTAGTTCAGTACTTTACCTTTGAGCAATAACTATTTTGAAACTTTCTTTCTTAGGGAACAGAGGATAGCCAGAATAGGAACTGTTCAACACACAAGATATTTGCCGTAAGGTGTAAATCTTCATTTTTGCTGACTACTGTTTATTTGACTGTGACTGTACTAAAGACAGTCTATAAACATACAAACTAAGTTCTTAGAATTTTAATATGAAGTTGACATTTTCTGACATATGTATATAGTCTAATTCCTTAAACTTTGGGAATAATGCATGGATCTATTTTTCTTTTGAAATTTGGAAGAAACGGATGTATAGTTGCAAATTCCCTATCACAGGAGACTCTATCTGTATTTCATCTTTATGGTTTACTAAATTGTAGTTACCACGTACTGTGTGTTTATTTCCTTCATCGGTTTTCTGCTTCTCTCTCTTTAGTTCTGGTTTTCTTATTGTACTTTAATTCTGACTACATATGCCTTTCATAACCACAGCATTGGAAACTCAGTTCACTTCTGTGACAAAAGAATACTGTCTGATGCCAAAAAAACAGAGAACAGCTGTCTCAAAGTAGGCTGATTCTCAGCTGTATTTATTTACCTCATTTTTTCCAAAAATATTCCTTTTTAAATACTAGTCACAACTTGTTAATGTCATGAAAAATTACATCGCCTGCTGATACAACTTCTAGGCTAAATGAACAGCAACAATGCCATGTAAGAATTCCATAGACTCACAGATCTTTCTGCTTTACTTCCGTATCTGTTATTTCATTCTGTGTTCTTCTTGAAGACTCTTTTAACAATATCTAGATTCAATAGTTAATTCGCAGTTATGATAAGAAGGACTTTCTAATTGGAGTTAAGAATTTCAAGAATTTTTTTTTATTCCCCACAGGTGAGATTGCAGTCCTTGCAAGAAATTATTTTGTCTAGAATTTAAATGAATCATGTTGGTACACTTAAATAAACAACAGAAATATCTCACATAAGCCTGGAAGCTTCTGCAGCTACATAAAATGATCATTTAGTTTAAAACACACAGACATACCTCAGGAACTACTGAAGGGCTAAGTAAAATGCCCTAGTTTCAAAAGAAGAACATTCCCCTACACCAAAACCAGTATCACTGTACAGCCTCATAGCCTTATGGTTAAGACACCTTCTAGGGAGATGTGGATTTCAGTGCATTAATTTTGTTGAAAGTCTTGAACACCTTAGCCCCATATTCTATACAAAAGCTTTAATTGCTCAGGTATTCCACAAAAGAGAGAACAGATCATCTTTCCCACCTCTTCTGTAAATTTAAAGAAAGTGGTCAAAACAACCATCTTTAGATGGAAGTTAATGTGAAGCAGAACAGGTAAATACTCAGGCAGAAAACATAATTTTTTAGACTACTGATTAGATGTCAAACAGTTTTAATTCTGAAAAGTTGTCAGTCACTGAAAATAGTGGAATCTTCTGCATTAGAGGAGTTTTACTGCCAAAATTACAGTCCCTAACATGGTTCAGCGGGGCTTTTGAGAATCACAGTCTTGGATTTAGATGCTTGAACCACCTACAGATGCACTTTCGGGACTATAATGCTTTTGTGGATCTTGGCCTGAAACTGAGCCTTGATGTAAACTAGAATAACTCTAGTACTATGAGAAACTGTAGAGATCTGCTATGGCAAAGTTACTACTACCTTTGAGCCCCAAGCTATCTGCAGTCAGGCATGCCAAGAGTTATTGTTGCTAGTAGTCCCCTATTAGCTACCATGACTGCTTCCTCACTAACACTAATGGTCGAAAGTTGAAATGCAAAAGGCTAGTATAGACACATCTCTGATTGCTTACGCTGATTATTTGTTCTCAGAGCAACAGAAGGAAGCCATGCAATGAATTTGTGCAACAAATTAAGCGTTAAGCAAAGTGTTTTCCTGGTTACTAATATTTTCTTGAAGCTTTCCCCAGCTTTCTTTCCCTTTTGAGTTTGCTACTGTGTTAACTCTGCCTGATTAGTCATATATCTAAGTGAATCAGCACAAAATAACTCATGTGTGTCTTAGCTTCATTGGATTACATTTAGTCATGCAATATTTGATTTGTCTTGATTCCTAGATTCCTAGTGTATTATATTTAATTTTCACAGTTACTCTCTACAATTTTTGACATCTTCACTGGCTGTTGAGACATCCTGCCTTGAACTTTATATGCTCCAGATGCCAGAAGTGGTTAGTAACTTTGAGCTAGAGCCCAGAAACTCAAAAAAAAAAAAAAAAAAAAAAAAAAAATGGTCAAAACAAATATGGAAAAAGAACCTACAGTGGTGCCAAGATCCACCCTAATTTTTCATGCATAGAAGGTACACTGAAAACTTAGAGCAAACAAATGCTTCATCCACATGCTTAATGCTGTGAAAAAATGGCCTTAGAAAAATTGCCGAAAGAAAACCTGAAGGCTCCAGCTTAGCAGTACACTTTGTATTCTCCAGACATGTCTGATTCTACATATATAGAGTTTACTTGTGTCTTATACCTGGGAAGATCTTACATAACTAATTTCAGGAGAACATATTTCTACATTACAGAAGATAGACATGAATTAAAAAAAACAACCAGGTTAACCTGTAAAAGCAAAAACTCCAAAATAAAATAAGTAAATTCAGTAATAGACTATCCAATGATAAGAGGCAATGTGCTATTCTTCTTTATGAAGAATACTCATTCTTTTACAGAATTCAAGTAATTCAACAGACTTTACAGAGGCAGAGAAAGTTTTAAGTGTATTTTAATGTCTTGAACCTCTATAATTTGTGAAAATAACACACTGATGAAAGTCTGTTTAAATCAATGCTCTTTTTTTCCTTCATCCCCTGTAAAATATTGGGTTTCTGTTGTTTCAAACTATATTCTAAACTCTGTGGCTAAATTGTCTTTAGTGTGTGGAATCCTGGTCATACCAGATTTTCATAAGAGCCACTAAATACTTGCAGATTGTCTGAAATTAAGTTGGAATCACACAGAAACTGGATTTATAGGTTTGACCTTAATCTCATGAAATCCAGGAGAAGAAAAAGACAAAAAAATCTTACTATATATGTTCTAAAAATATCACATATCAAAATTTCTTTTTTCTCATTTAAATAAAAATAATTTTTTAAGCCTTGGAATCAGGTAAGTTCATCAAAATGCACTTTGAGATGCACATACATATGTTTTTTTTGGCACTGAATTGTCAGCCCCACCTAATGTCACCTAAGCCAGGAAAGAAAAGATAAATTCACTCTGTAAATACTGTTGCTCTTTTAGCAGCTGTACCAGTTTGGGTATTTCATAATGGGCTAATTTATCTTTCAAGTAGAAATCAGTGACATGGAGAACTGACCTATACAGAAAGATATGAAAGCTATACATATTTGGATACACACAAATATTATGAAATGCATAATCGATACAGGAAGAAGGACAGAATGGAGTATATCTAAATTTGTTTAAAAAAAAAAAAATCAAAGAGTCCTCAAAAATAACCTGTTTTCTCTGGAAAAAAATGTTCTGAAGAAATGTATGGAATCAATTTGGTTAAGTTTATAGACATTATAGTACTGCCATAATACCGAAAACATGACTGCACTCATTCTGAACAAAAATACACGTATTCTAGAATCCTTTCTTTGACAGACACCAGAATAGATCAGAAGATACATAGATATATACTGCAAGTCTTTCACATTTTGCTATCTCACCTTCAGTGATGGTAATTTGGTGTCTAATTTACCTGAATTTCATTGACAATTTTTTGAACCTATTCAAAATTATATGATATCTGATGGCTATGGGTTGCACAGTCTAACCAACATTGCACATGTTGTAATGATTCTGCCTTTTAAATAGTCAAATATTCCTGTCTAGTTGGACACTGACATTGAGAAGGGGTGCTGAAGCCAAATGAACAGACATCCAAAGCACAGGGCTTGTGCATAAGTCCTATTTGAAGCTTAATATTCTTACTTACAAGCTCTAAGTGGCTCAGTAGAAAAGTTTCCCATTTAGATCAGACCCCACATTCTCTCAATTAGGTGTATAAAAAGCTTATGTATAGAATACTTCACTTGATTGATCCGAATCAACCATCTGGGATCAGTTCACTCATATCTTAGCGTCACTTCACTTATTTGAAATGGTTGAACAGTGGTCATTAACTGTTCAACTGTAGATTTATACTTGTGAGATATATATATAGATATATACAGATATATATATAGATAGATATGTGCATAACAATGCCAACTAACATCATGAGCCTGAGAAAATGTTCTGTTGATGTGGACTTTTTTAATTTCAGTGCTGGATTATGAACATGTTCAGATCACCAGAACACCTTAATTAAATCATGTTGTAGACTTCTGTTGCAATACTTCTGCTGTAAATTGCCATATAGATTTTGTTCCCTTGCTGCTTAGAAATGGATTACATAATTCTTTGCACTTAGGCTGTGATTCACAAATGATCACAAATTTTCCCTCCAAAATTGGGATTATGATCTTTTATCATATCCTGGTATATCTAATAAATATTTGTACAGCACACATTTGAGAACTTTGTGGGAGCTTATGATTTAAAGCAAAAGAAAAGGCAATAATTGTGAGGCAATAAAAATTAGGGGGGAATTGCATAAATGGTTTCACTCATAGGAATGCAGTCTTGTAGTATAATCCTTATTTGTTTTCCAGACAGACAACCTGTCTAAATGTGTTTATCTAGTAAGCTTTACAATCTAATAAGCCTTAAAAATCCCTGACTAGAATGGTTGAGACAGGTTCAATTTTATGGAAAATTCTCACATTTCATAACTACTTTTATCACTACAAAGGAATTCAGTCAAGAAATGACTCATGGAATATGAAATTAGAAATTCTGGGGAAAAAAGGAACTGCTAAAAAATGGAAAAACATTAAAAATATAAATGACAGAAACTACTTATGGCATAACACAACTAATAGAATATAAAAGCCCAGATAAACAATAACAAAAACAATTAAGAATAACATTAACTTTGCTAAAAGAAATCTTTGCTATAGAATTATTTTGAAAAGTAGGAGTTGCACAACAACATAATCTAATGAGAGAGGCATTGCCATGGCATCAAGCGCAAAGCCCAGATCAGTATCTGTGCTCACTGCTCACGTCACAGCATATAGGACTGATCACAAGACTGAAAGATTTTATGCATGTACTAGACAAACATTAACACAGAGTTTACACTTTACACATTAGCACTGTCAGTGAGACAGTTTTCCTGGTAAAACCAAAAACCTCCTGAGGGTGTTGTGGCTGAGTGCTTGTTTGAAAACTCACAATACACTTTTGCAGATGTATCTCTGCATGACACAACCAAAGCATATGAGGCATGCAGATGAGGGAGCCTCAGTTCTGACTTAACTTGTCTTTACCTGCAGCTTTTCAATTTGAAGAAAATACCTGATATGAAAATATCTTATTTTGATATGGTAGAATTATGAAGAATTCTAAGTGAGCAAATTCTAATGAGAAAGATGAGACAGCTTCTTACGTTGTGCTACCAAACCTGTTCATAGTTGCCCTCATAAAATTTCTAAGAAAGTACTTTATGTTCTCTTTCATGAAGATCTATAATTGTGAAAAATAAAAATAAAATATTTCCAAACACTACATTTTAAGAAAATGGTTTCTGAAAAACAGTAATTTATTTCATGAGCAAAATTAAATATTTCCTGTAAATCTTTTTATTGTCTCCAGTTCATAGACATGTGTGACCTTAATCTTTTCATACTATTTTTTCATGAATGTGCATAGATGAGATGAAATAAGGTTAAACTACTTTTTCTGGAAGCTTATACCTGATTTAGCTCAAGATGGAATTAATCCAATAATTGTTGAGGTTTTTGTTTTGTTTTGTTTTGTTTTGTTTTGTTTTTTTAATTCTATACTGTAACCACTAGTTACTGAAAAATATTAAAACAGTCTATCAGTTTTCTCTCAGAAATGGTTTCTACTCCATCTCCCTTTGCATATGACCTTATAAAATTCCAGATCCTCATTTATTTCTTAATATTTTATTTTATTTTTATTTTGTTGCCATTTAAAATTACATATTGGTGACCTCTTGAATACCTATGCATGTTAGCATATTTGATGTGGCTGCAGATTCTGTTTTTATATGACTTCTGGAATGTCTTGGGAGATTTATTTATACAGCGTCACCTAAAAATTTTTGCAATGCATTATAGATTTACCATCCCAACAAAATTGTCACGAGGTTTCAAGTTTCATAACATATTCAAAGATAATTTTTTTTCCAGTAGTCAAAAAAGGCTTTGAGTTAGACAACAATTCTGAAAATGGATGTTTATTTCTACTTGGCCAAATGGCAGAAATATAAACTGGCAGAGAGATATCTGGTTATTTATGATATCTTAGAGGAATGTGCTTACTAGTAAGATTTCCAGATATTTTAGAATATAATGGCAAATTTGAACTTAGCTTAATAATTACATTTAGGATTTCAGCTTCTTTCTAAAGGTGATATGAAGGAAATCCTATGAACAGGAACTAATTCGAAGATCTCAGCAAATTAATTCAGCATGTGCAGATAATGTCTCCATGTAGATTTGTACTAAATATATGGTTGGAGCTTTTAATATGAACAGAAATATGACTGTGGCTGCATTCATAAAAAAATAAAGGTACTTATACCAGCATAACACGGTTCTTTTACCAAGCTGCATAGATGAGTTCCTTAAAACCCTGAATATCCCTTTGTAAGTCAAGATTCAGCTAGAAACCCCCCAATATGTTATTCTCAATTGACTGGTAAATGCAACTTACTTTCTCTGGAGGCCAGACAGCTGAGAATTTGTGAAAGGTGCCTGTGCACACCATCTGTAAGCACTCAGCACCAGCTTTTAAATGCTCAGAAAGAATATTCATTGATCAACTGTAACCATCTAATAGTTCAAATAGGCTTAAAATTTAACTATTAGCTACGGTCCTCCCTTTGGCATAGAACCTCATTTTAATAGAATTTATTTTTAAAAAATTCTATTATTTTAATATCTACACTTGAGGTCACATTGACCATGCTTCAAAGAAAGATCTATGCAATTTTTTTGCATTTTCATGAACTAAGATCAACAATGACATTTCCTTAAGAAATTAAGAAGTTGATTCTCATGGGTTTATATAATTTTTGCTGTTGTTACTCAGTTTCTGATTCAATTTCATGTATTTCATAACACTAAGCATAAAAAATAATTTAAAAGACTGAACTTCCTATAAGCAAATGTGCCATGGTGTTAACATTTGAGATTTTTGACTTGTTTCTTAATTTCATTTTATGTGTTAAGTGTAATTTCTAGTAAGTATATCACTCATCAGGTTTTTTGCTTTGTTTCTCATACTTCTCTTTGAACTTGGTTCATTTTTTCATATAATTTCTGAATGTCACTATGCCATTCTTCTGACCAGATGTTTACCTATAGCATAGTACAAGTTTTCTGTAACACTTCCAAGTTTTTGCAGAAAAAACAATTGTGGAAGTTCCCTAAAATATACATATAACAATCACTCTTCAGCACAAAATAGTCTGCCCCAGCTCAAAAAAAACTCTGTATGTGATAGATTTTTTTTCTAAAAGAAAAAATCCAGAAACCGATCTGCCAAGACAATGACTATGTCTATTGAAAACAAAGGAGAAAGTCCAAA
This sequence comes from Dendrocincla fuliginosa, assembly GCA_035047845.1. Lineage (NCBI taxonomy): Eukaryota > Metazoa > Chordata > Aves > Passeriformes > Dendrocolaptidae > Dendrocincla > Dendrocincla fuliginosa. The sequence continues at coordinate 37,081,692 of JAWWMO010000138.1, read as the reverse complement.
CACTAGCTTGAATGACAACTGTCACCATCAGACCATATATAAAATTGAAAAACAGAATAAGGAGGGCTCATTGGATTCATGGCTCCTTGCTAATTCCTTATTTTTCAGAGCTGGAATGAAGGTTTTCTGAGATTCATCTCTTTTAGTTTTTTTAGGTCCTTATTTTTTATAAGTTAAACTATAATAAAACCCATTTTTTTTCTCTCCTCAACTGGATATTACTCAAAGAAAGCACATTATTAATATTTATCAAATAAGATAATTAATAAGACTCCAGCATTTCAACAAATATCAAAACCCATGAGTTTTCTCTCTGTTGCTTTAATCCTTTAAGAAAGTAAACAAATCACTTGCACTAGAGTTACGAAGTTCTAAGAAACACAGGTTATTCTACTGGATTTCTGGTCTGATTTTAATTGCTCACACTAGCTTTCTAAGAAGCCCTTTACAATTTGAGTGTAAGCCTACAACATTTTCTTTCCAAATGTACAGATATTTGCACTGCTTGATAGGTTGATAATCAAATTAATAGACAGTCAGTGCTGTATATAGTGTGTTGCCAAAGTTGCAAGAGGCATGGGAGGGGTTCACATATTTTTGTTTCGTTTTTGCTGCCAGCTGCTGTACTGCTGTGGTGTTTAAAGACAGTGCCAAATACAGGGCTTTAAAGGTTCTCCTATAATTATATCAGATAGAGAAAGGGCAGGGCATGCTTTAACACTGAATCCTTCCTTATTCATTTAGAGTCTGGCTCAAGCCTTGAGAAGTTTAACACCTTGGAGAACTGCCTTCCTAGCAAGGCTTCATGCTCATGTTCTCATTCTTCCAGCAAACTATATTTTTTTAAATGTGTTATTGATACTCAGACATGGGATTAACCCCAAATTTCCTAACCTATTTAGTACCTTTTGGAGGTTATTTTAATAGTAACACTTATATCCTCATTGAGCATTGCATTACGTTAACTGCTTTGAGCTTCTTTTTTCCTTTAAAAGCATTAAGTATCTACAATGAAACACAAGCAGCTTATTGTTCCTCAGTTATTTGACCTGTATGCAGGATTGAAAATGTTACCATTGTGATGCCTAAGATACAGGCTGAATTAGTGCTGAGCATGACAGAAGGAATTTCATCAAGGAAAGACACGCGGGAGAAGTAGAAAGCCTCTTTGAATAAGTATCCAAGATAGGGTTCCTAAATCTTTTGTCCTTATTTTCCTAGGTAGCTATTTTCTTCAACTTTTCCCTAAATATTTGTTTTCCTTATTTCCAAACTTTTCTTTCTGTAGTAGTAGATGTTTCCAAATGGACAGGAAGCTCTCCCTCTCTTAGCATTCCTTCTCTAATGCCAGTTAAAGGCAATCTAAAAACCAGTCATTGCTTCTCTCGCCTCTCATTTACTGTAACATCCTCCCACATGCTCTGACAAATCTTTTCAAAAAACTGTATGCTTTTCAGACATTCATAAGAATCAGGAAATTGCACTCTACAAGTTTCTCATTCCCTTTTTTAATGTCTTCAGTGACTTCCCTAATTTAAAACCTAAAGTGATCCAGTCTTCACTGTATGATCCTCACTAACCTACTAAACCAAGCCTTTTTATTCTCATATACTGCTAATGCACTAACTGTGATTTCTATTGTGACAATTGCCATTTCTTGTATTTTCCAAAAACCCCCCCACACATTATGCTCTCTCCTATCCTGCCTGCTAATTTTGAAAAGGTAGGCAACCACAGGACCATGTTAGTGTCTTACCCCAAATCTCACCATAAAAGTCCTGACATCTCGAACATACAGTAAGAGCACTATAAAAATAGATTTTTCACAACTATTTTCTTCTACTCTACTCTGTTGTATCCTGGTTTTACTTATGTTCCCCAGGTACATTACATTTTTCTGCATGTACTGCTGTTGTCCTGGATGAACAAAATAATCTAGCAACACACCTACCATGAGCGGACATGATGTTGTGCTTTAAAAATGCATTTTGGCAAATCTCTGAGACTGTTTTCATTCAGTTTCTTATCCTCTGAGTTAGTTAGATATTTCTGGCAACCAGATTATGTCTTGAATTATTTTGTATACGCAGAGAGGTATAATACCTAAAATAAAGCATAGCTGCACAACCTCGTCTTCTTATGCAGTAATTGATGCCTTTCAATTTAATTCATGCAGAGATATCATAGAGAAATTGCATTATTAAAAAGCCTCTTGGACAGGGAAAAATATTTTATACTTGCTGAACACTTAAATTTCTTGTTTGGTCACACCACATTAAGTATGTGACCTGAAATCTGTCTTCTAATTACCCATGCAAAGCTGGACATTTGTGGCATTTCTCTGTTTTCCACCTGTACTTCTCAGTAGGGGTTGGGGAAATGCACTAAGCCATATACCAAAGTGCACATGCTGCTTAACTGTGTTTGTTTGCCCTGCTGTACGCATTGCCTGATAGTCTGCTCACAGGTACATCATCACTTAGTTTTCATAGCAACTTGAGTAATACCTTGCAGAGAATGAAGAGATGGCAACGAAGATGAGGCATGGGTTCCTTTCTGAAAAAACATTTTTGAATGAACAGGGTGGCATATGTCTGAGAGAGAACATATTCCTGTCTCCTTTACAAAAACAGATTAAAACTACCTGGAGTCTCTTCCCACTTTGATGCCATTGTGGTCTATGAGGAACAGTGCAGCATAAGCCACCAACTAAGTAAATGTAGGAAAATGGAAAAGGAAGCACCACAGACATAAAAGGAAAGCAAAAAAACCCAGACATGTTATTAGTCAAAAGGTCTATTAGAAAGCAATAAATGAAATCACATTCTGTACACAAATAACATGCAAATGTGAATAAGCATTTGGCATTGCACTCTTAGCAGGAGTGTGTGTAAAAGATTTAATCTGAACAGCATCAGCATCTAAGACATTATTCAGTAGTATTATTACTTTTAACTCTGAACAGAAAATACAGACTACCTGTATGGAATTATTTGTATCTCAAGGAACCCAAATTGAACATTCATGGACTCAGTATCTTTTCACACCTATAATTTCAAATAATAGTTGTTTGTGATTATTTAGTCTAGCTAATGTATTGGGAAAAAAAAACAACAACAACAAAAAACCAAAACAAACCTTAGTGCAAGTGTTAGTGCACATTTCATTTGGTGAAAAAAAAAATCATAAATGTGATAAGATTTGGTTTGACTCTACCAATCAGTAATGCAACATCATTAAATATCCTATAATTTTTTGAATGAGCATATCAGTACACACAGAATAAGGTACACAAAGTATATACTCAGTCTTCTGTAAACTGGACACTTAGGAAGACAGATCCTTTATAGTATGCTACTGCCTGTTGTGACAGCTCTATCAACTTTTTATATGAAGTTGGGTGCTTTTTTCCTTAAGAATGGGTAATCTGAAAAGGTGGACCATTGAAATGGAAGTCTTCATGCTTCTATGAAAGTTTTCTTGAAAATTGAAGGAAAATTTTAAAAACTGTCAATTTATGAATCACAGAGAAAAAATATTTCATAACTACATCCCCCTTCAAGTTTCACCAAGAATGAGATTCTAAGTCTGGATTTCTAAGAAGGCAAATGTCTACAAGGGGCTTTTTCCTATGGGCAATATTTTAACTTTTATGCAGTTAGTCATATTACAAACTTGGGGCGGTAAAAGACTATGTTGCAACAAATTTCTTAAGAGTACCTGTAGTGAGTTGGCAACAAATCCAATGTGGTTTGAATGAGCAAAGCACACATACCCTTTACAGTCAAGCAATCTCTGTTGGCTCCAGGGGCAAATAACAGAGCCATCCTTCTATTACTTCCTCCTGGATATTTAGGATTGGCACATACTGTTCTAGCTAGCAACACTGTGTCGTATTTCAAACATATTTTTCCAAGATTATGGGTATCAATGTGGAGCCTTTTTTTTTGCCATCTTGCAGGTTGTGTCATTTAGATCCTTGAAAATGGAATAATGGGAGGAGTCTGTTCAGCAACAAAAACAGGGGAGAAACCCTGGGTTAGTTTATCAGATTACTTCAGAACAATTTCAGCCTATGATACCCAGGATTATATTCAACCAAACTGATCTTTGGGATACAGACTTACAAGCTGTGTTTTATGGAAACAGTGTGTGCACTCAGATGTTAAAGCATTCCAACATCTCTAAAGAGTCCAGATTGTTCTTAACATTCATGCCAAATTATCAACAATTTAGGAAACAGTTGCCAAAGGTCATTCCAGCTACAGCTGTTTGGAAATGCAAAGGGGTTTATTGATCTTTTCCTTTGCATAGCTGTTTAAAAAAATATTATTACATTATGGAAATAAAGACCATGACAGATGACTTGGCCATAGGGGGTGGAGGAAGGTGGGAAGGGGGGTGCTAGTGAGGGTTGGGTTGAGGGTGGAAGACTCCACTGCAATGCTATTGTCAGGTCTCTCTGTGGTAATAATAAAGGCTCTCATGATGTGCCTTTGACCTGACACTGTACTTTTCTCCCAGCAAGGGAGGGAAGCTGGCTCAGCTGGTTGAGAAAGAAATCATTAGGCATGGCACTTTATGCGGCACAAATTTCACAGCTCTAAAGCAATATGGAGTCCTCCCAGAAACATGGGTATCATATTCAAACAAATCACTAATCCCAGAGGCCAGCTCTGCCTGCTCTTATGAAGTACTGTGAATCATGATCTTTAGGAAAACTAAATGGCTGTGATCCAATTTAGCAGCTGGATTATATTAGTTCACATTTTTAAGGACAAAGGTTATAATAACAAGATCTTATGTTACTCAATTGAATGAATTTACTCAATTAGGTAACATAGTTACCTTAATCGGTCTGTAACAGTTTGTTAGAGTTAGGAGTGATATAATTTTTTTCTTCTAGGTAATACAAAATATGGGAATCCCATAGATGAAGGCAGAATAGTAGAAAATAGGCAGTTGGGATAAGAGAGAAGGCAAAAAAAACACTTCTCACTGTTGCCAAGAAGTTAGTAGAAATGACAACAGACATTAATGATAGAGATGAAGTCTGAGTCAGAGTACTTCAAGGCCTTGAAAGCATAACCAAGAAGTTTAAACCTGATACACCAGGCAAAAGAAAACAGAGAACACAAAAGAGAAGTGTGTGTAAATACACACATGCACTTGCATGATGTACATGTTTAGAGAGCTGAGGCCTGAAATTTTCCTACCTACTCAACATTCCACAACATTGCATTTTCTATGGGATAACATTTGTGAATCTCATAAGAGACTATTAACAAGAAAATTTATTTCACCTTTTAGATTGCTAAGGTTGTCCTTATTTCCACTGTACGGTGATATACCTTGGTATTGAGAAATTTTAGTTGCATACAGTTTAATGTAGCAGTCAGAATTTGGCTTATAAACTGTAAAAGTGGTTAAACGTGTTTTAAAGTATGAGCTACATTCTCCAAAGACCTGAAAATTTCTAGAAAGCACATATCTTGATACATCTAATACCTGTAACATTTAATGGATGCTTTTTCATTCAAATAGATTCTGCTTACTAGCAGAATAAGAGGGAGAAGGCTGGTGGGTTGTTTTGAAGTGTGAAAAAAGGGACCTATGTTTGTTTTATTCGAGGCTGAACTGTTAATTCCTCAGCGTGCTACTCATGCAGCTTGGGCCAACCAAAACTCACACAGCCTCAAAGACTGCCAAGAGCCCATATCAAAGCTTGTAGCAGCTTCTCACGCGATTTATGGAGGCTCTAATGCTTTTATGCACATGCGTATGTCCCGCTCCACCGAGCGGAGCTGTGGCTGCTTCGGGACCCTTCGGGGGGCGCCGCGGGCCGCTCCTCTCCGGAAAGCCCGTGGGTGAGAAAAGGGGATGAATGTCGTCTCAGCTCTGGCTCTTGATCTCTGGGGTTCATCCAGGCACTCGAGAGAACGATTTAATGACCTGCTCCGCCCCTGCTCCCCCCGCCCAGGCGGCTCCGGGCGGCTCTCGGTCACACGAGAAGGGAGCGGGGGGGAATGAGCCACAGCGGCGGCGGCAGCAGGAGGAGGAGGAGGGCAGGAGGGAGGGAGAAAGGAAGCCGGGCAGGTGACACGGCACTGGGTTGCTCCTGCTCGGCAGGAGCGCGGCGGCCATGCACGTCAATGGGAAGGTGGCTCTGGTCACCGGCGGGGCGCAGGGCATCGGCCGCGCCTTCGTGCAGGCGCTGCTGGGCAAGGGCGCCAAGGTAAGCCCCGGGAAGCTCGCCCTCCCCTCCCCTCTGCCTCCAGCCGGCAACCCCTCGGCTCGGCGGGGGACCCGTCCGTCCGCCCGCCACTCATTTTCCTCCCTCCCCGCTCAGGTAGCCCTGCTGGACCGCAACTCCGAGGCCGGACAGGAGAGCAAGGCAGCCCTGGACGAGCAGTTCGAAGCGCAGAGGACGGTGTTCATCCAGTGCGACGTGACGGACCAGGAGCAGCTGAAAGGTAGGAGGCAAACTCAGCTGCGCTCCGGCGCAAGGCGCAGCGACGGGAGCGCGCCCGGCTGCCGCACCGGGGAGCGGAGGGTGCTGCAGGAGAGCCTGCTCCCCATTGCTTCGGGCAGTGACTCAAAAAGAATTTGTTCCTGAACCTGCAGATGTAAAATATTACTACCACTGTTTCACCATATTGCTCGGCACATGGGGAAAAAAAAGCCAAAGAAATCCTTTCCATTGAGTTTTGCGTGTGATATTTTTACATGAAAGCCTTTGCAGAACATAATTGTTATTTTATGAGTAATATATATAAACTTTAAAGCTCAGACTTAGTTTTTATGAGGCTTCAGTACAGATTCCAAGCTGCATTCCCTCGTCACAAGAGTAATAAATCCTGTGCTGGGTTGCAGTGCTCCTTCCATACAACACACTTTCATGTCATGCTGCCATAGCTGAAAGCAGAACTGGCGAAAAAGTGTGTGCTACTATGTCATGGTGCTACCTATGGGATGGTAACACTTCACACACATTTCGCAGATGCAGGGAATGCAAGGAACTTCCCTCATGAATTATTTGCATTTCTGTTTTCACTTAGTGAATAAACAGTGTTCCCTACTGAGTTCTTAGAGTATCATATAACGTTGATGTACCCTTCACAATATTTCATAACATGCACATCACTTCATCAAAGTTTCATTATTAAATGATACAGTCATGGCTAGTGAGACAGATTCAGATTTTGACATCCTTTTTTTCGGTGCCTTTTCCCCAGATTCATTTGTGCTAAGCTAGGTGTGAACACTTTTAGTTCTGTTTTTGTTCACCACACTTCACTGGTCACTTTCTCAAGAGTGGCCATTGAGCATATGCATTCCTCTCTCAGAAAACATTACGGCTAGTCCAGAATTCAACAATATTGTTCACTGTTACAAGCTAGCATGTTTTTACCTAATTCCATAACTTTATGTTCTCTGTTAGAGATGCTGTTAGAACTTTAAATATGAGATCTGCCCTAATCAGCAAACACTTATCAGCTTGGTTGATTGTTGACTGTTTCTCTAAGTGAGAGGACTAACCTAGGAGAAAGAAAAAGCATCCTAGGAGTAGGAATAACATATGCTGCAGCATGGATGTTACGCCAGTGTGCCTTGTCTCCCACAGTTCCTCCTTTTTTTAGTGCCAGGCTAGTGCAGGACCAACAGGGAGCTGGAGTGAGCAGATTGGGTCAGCAAGGGAGGTGTTGGAACCAAATTAGTAGGACTGGAATGGGCTCTCACAAAGAGAAAGGGCGGCTGCTGTTTATGCTTCACTGATAATTATATTAATCCTGCTGTAGGTTTCTTACCATAAATTCACAATGAAGCCTTACAATCTTTTGGGGGTTTTGGGTTGGTTTTGGTGTTCTTTGTGGTCTTTTTTTTTTTTTTAACTTTATTTTTTAGCTTTATTTTCATATTTTTTCACTTGTACTTGTATGCTACTACTTAATGAATTTAAAATCATTTCAATCCTAGCATTTAAAGATCTTATTGGATGAATCAAATGCTGCACTTTATGTTAAAGGTCATGTGCACAAGTGCAGTTCCTCTTTTTTTGACTTTAGCCTTACAGTAGGAAATACATCCCAGTATTAGAATTAGTATCTGTAGGTACATGAGGCTTATGGGTAGGAAATCAGCTGTTTCATCTACTTTCAAGTCTTGCCTGTACTTTTTTCTCTGGTGGTTCTTTCATATAGTGTCTCACAAAAGTCTTCTATTTTCTCCTACTTTTGAAAAATCACCATTCATTTACTTTTGCTTTTCAGGGATATTTAGGAAGCTAATATATAACAGCTGTTGATGCTTACTTTCACTGCTTTTTTACCTTTCCATTAAAATGGAACCTCCTCTTAATTTTTCCTTCAGTACTCAATGTTTCCTATGATCATCTGCTTTTAATTTTTATGGTTCTATAAGCAGTAACTAATGTGCAATGTAAAGGAATTGTTCCACATTTGAAAAAGGAAAAAGAAGTCAGCTTATACTGATGTGTGGGTGAGAACTTTATTAAGAATCTACAATGAATTTCTTCTTTTTGTGGATAGGTAATAGATGAGATTCCTGTAGACAGACAAATTTTACCAGAAATATTCCAAACATAGATATGCAAACAGCTGAAAAGCATTTGGCTCTTTTTTCAATGTGTAAACTAGAAAACTACAATGAGTCAAGACTGTGAATCTAATAAATAATCAGCAAAATTGCTATTATCCATGATGTGTTTTGAAAGCAAAAGATTCTTTAAGAATTAGGTTGATGAAAGACGTTATTTAGAGAAGGCTCAAAAAGAAAATCAGCCAGTTGCCAAAATTTGGAAGTTAATTGAGGACCCAAATGGTATTTATTTTACTCATTGAAACTCAGTTGACTACTTAAATAATAAAGCTAAAGGTTTTCACCTGCCATTGCTGATGCAGGATTGGAAAGATAAGAAGTGATTAAAGAGGTAAGTTAACTGAGAAACCAGAGAATGAATTAGCAGCAAACAGAAGAGAAGCCAAAAAGGCAGACAGCCATAACTAGAGGATTTAGTAATATTGCAGTACTATAGTATGGAATAAAAATACTAGAAAAAATTTGTACAATAAAGGCAGATGGACAAATAAATTTTTTTTTCTATCAGCTGCCTAACTCTTGTTTTGATGACAAGAATTGACAAGAATATGATGGACTTGCAGCATTCAGGCAAAGAAAAGGCTGTAACAGAACTGGCCACACAGTGCAACAGAAAATTTTGTAAATCTCTGCAACTTCTGTTAAAAATAAGTAGATGTCAAAGCTGCTGCTATGCTCCTGAATAGCCAAATACTAAAGATGAGAGACTGAAGATGCTCCTGGAACCACCTTTCAGTGAAGTGATTTCATTAAGACCTATCAAGTGCAAATTCAGTATGTGTAGATTTTCAGTCAGCCACTAAACAATGTTTTTTAAAACAATATTGGGGTGGTGGTGTCTTGGTTTACATAATAATAAATATTTAGTGATAAGGATCAGTATTTGGAAGGGAAAACAAACAAGCTGTATATACATGTCAGATAATGTCTTTAGTCCTGGAAAATCTTAGTCTGGAATGAACATCTGGAATTCATTTCATCTAACTATCTTGTCAAAGCAGAGCCAGGCTTGATGAGTTTGCTTCTCACTATGACATCATCATGTTTTTCCATGCACATCTTTTATCTCCATTCTAACATTGTCACCTGGGAGAACACAACATGACTGTGGAAGTCTCCCAGTTCTTTATTTTGAAATTCTTTGGAAAACAGGTCACTATTTTTATCATCAGAAGAAGATTTGAATTTGAGAAACTCATTATTAAAGTTACCTGACAAGAAGGATGTATAACAATTGATCCATAATTGGATACATTTAAACAAGAATCATGATGAATTCTCTGAATTTGAAGTAGTAATATTAATTATTCATTAAATGGAAATGGTGTTTTTATGTTACATTTAGACTGAAGAAAATTCTTCTGAATACATCAAGCTTATTTTTCATTTAAAATATATGGTGTCAAATCTTTAATTCACTAGATCTATCCAACTGTTACAAATCAAGCTATAAATGCTTAATTTATGTAATTAGGCTGTCAAACAGTCTATCTAATACAAAATGTATAGGTGCTAAGAACTTTCATGAGCTCCTGTTACCAGACATAAAACTGAATGAAAAGACAACTGTGGTAACTTGATCCTTTCAGTTTCCCTGAGTATGTCTAATACTGGTATGTTAGATAAAGAATTTAATTGCATGTTGCTCATTAGTGGTTAAGAAAACAATGAAGACTTTGTGGTAGACTAATAAAACATTAGCTTTAGCATTAGCATTAATTTGTATGCATGCATTGTATTTTTATATCTTACTTTTCACAACTGCTAAGAAATTTCACTCTTGGATCTTACTATAGGTGCTTTCAAAAAAGTAATTGAACATTTTGGAAGGCTGGATATTGTGGTTAACAATGCTGGAGTGAACAATGAGAAGGACTGGGAAAGCACTATACAAACTAACTTGGTAAGAATTATCTCCTTTCACATGTTCATATTTTGGTATTTAAAGCTGGAATACACTGAACAGCCCTTGGCTTGTAGAAATTGTGCCATATGACAGAATTATTGGGTTGGTAAGTGCAGCTATTGAAACAATAAACATGCATGTGTACTAACCCAAGAAAGGGTGTGTGGTGGGTCCTTTAAACTGTCTCTCTGGGACATACAGCACTGCATGAAAGTGCTCAGGCTATCTGTCACCAGACAATATTCTCTTTCTATAAAACCCAACGAAATTCCACATAGATGTAGCAATTGACTGCTCAAAGCATTAGAGCTGCTACAGTAGGCCAATCTGTTTATATGAAGGTTTTAGAACATTTTAATTACTTGTGGGCCTCAACTGGCCTGCATTAGAGGATAAGTTGGTATTTGCTGGGGTTACACGAAAACTTTTTCAACCAAGTGGTCCCCATATTCTTCACCAACGAAGTAAGCATATAATCTGAGCTTTTAACATAGGCCATTTCACCATCATCACTGGTAGAAGCACATCTCTTAAGAGCACTTACTTGCTAAAACCCCAGTACATTCAACAAGCCTGTAAAACTCTTTTTCAAATAGACTATTACCAGTTATTTGATACAACAACCACAATATCTGTTTTTCAGTTGTGTTTTTTTGTTTTGTTTTTTTTTTTTTTGTTTTGTTTTGTTTTTTTTTTTGTTTTTTGTTTTTTGTTTTTTTTTTTTAAATTTAGAGTACATTGCTAGGACATCTAAACTCCAAAGGAAACTTTCCAGGTTAAAACAATTCTGACTAGCTTGTATGCTACCACCTGAAGTCCTAATTCAGTGGTTATTCAACAACTCACCACATGGTCATACTTACTGCAAAGAAAATAGCAAAAGAAATCTTTGAAGAATGTCATGTAGAACTTTTCTCATATGAAATTTGTTACGCTACAAGAAAGTTCAGAATCAGAAAATTAAGTTCGTTTTTGCCAAAAGTTTTAATGACCAAGGTACCTGTCTTCGAATCTTAATGCCTCCATGAAAACAAGCTAACAAAATAACTCCAGGACAAAGTAACACAAGCTGTATATGAGACAAGTTATAGAAAAATTAATGTCAAAATAGGTATTTGGAAAAAAACTTAGGATTCATAACACCTTTCACTTGACCTTTTATATCTGTCTATTCTTTACATATTCTTCAAGATTTAAGTACATATATTTCTTCCTCCGTCTTTAATTTCTACAATGTTCTGAAAAATTAAACATCAGGAAACTTCATATTGTGAAGTAACAGTTGTGTGTCATCCTCAGTGATATGCAACATCAGAATCTATTAATACAGATCCCGTGAATTTGAAAGAAGACTACCTGTGTTCTAGACAATTTATTTTCCTCTATTTTGGTGCCTGCTTTTAACACAGGACATTAGTTACTGTAGGCATCCATCCAGCTATCAAATTTTTCAAGCACAGATAGTCTTCACTGGAAAAACTGAAGTTCATGTGAGAAACATATTTGACAGTGACTCGCCTCTAAATTTAGCTCAAAAACTGAAGGCACTTCTGATCAGGATATGTTGAAGATATTTACTCTCCAGGTAAATATCCTAACTTAAGAGTAGTGATCTAATAATTTTTCAATGCCAAGAGCCTCAACCAGAAGACACTGAGAACCTCCTTCAACTGTTTTGCAGACCACGCCAAGTTGGGTGGGAGTGTTGATCTGCTGGAGGTTCTCTGCAGAGGGATCAATGGGCCAAGACCAATTGTCTGAGGTTCAGTAAGGCCAAGTGCAACACTACAGGCTGCAGGAAGAGCGCCTGGAAATTAACCCAGTGGAAAAGGAGCTGGGAGTGTTGACTGACAGCTGACTGAACATGAACCAGCAGTGTGCCCAGGTGACCAAAAAGGCTTGTACGAGCAATAATGTGACTGGAAGGACCAGGGCAGTGCTTGTCTCTCTGTGCTCAGCACTGATGAGACTGCACCTCAAATTCCATGTTCAGTTTGGGCCTCATTACAAGAAAGACATTGAGATACTGGAACGTGTCCAGAGAAGGACAACTAAGCTGGTGAAGGGTCTTACGAGAAGCAGCTAAGGGGGCTGGGGTTGTTTGTCCTGGAGGAAAGGAGTCTCAGGGCAGACCTTACCACTCTAAAACCACCTGAAAGGAGGTTGTAATGAGGTGAGAGTCAGCCTCTTCTTCCAAGTAACAAGTGATAGGATGAGGAAATGGTCTGAAATTGTGTCAGGAGAGGTTTAGACTGCATCTTAGGAAAAAATTCTTCACCAAAAGAGTTGTCAAGGATCAGAACAAGCTGTCCAGGGAACTGGTTGAGTCACCATCTCTGGCGGTATTTGAAAGATATAGATATGGTGCTTGGGGTTATAGTTTAGTGGTGTTCTTGGCAGTGCTGGGTTATCATCTGGATTTGATGTTCTTAAAAGTAATTTCCAACCCAAACAATTCTGTGATTTTATTCTTGTTTTGTGTTTTGGTGGGGGTTTTTTGTTGTTTTTTTTTTCTTTTTTCTTTTTTTTGGTTGGTTTGTTTGATTTGGTTTGGTTTGGTTTTTTTTGTTATTACAAGGGATTGAGCAGAAGCAGACCATAGGTGGGTTTGAACAATCTCAAGTACCAGAAAAGTGGAAATTCAAGACAGGAACCTATATGCTTAACTATCAAGTTACTGTCCTCATTTTTTATTTTTTTTTTTTTAATAAGAGAATGTTATATAGCTTATACGTTATTGTATAGGTAAGTTCACCATATATGTAGTTGAAAGTTGAAAAATTTCATCAATATATGGTGGTGAGTGGAAGAACATCTAAAATGATCAAACAGGAGAGAAGTACAAACATGTAGGTTAAATCAAGGACACTCCAAGATCCAAATATCTTTGCTTACCTTTTGATTTGATTACTTTCCCTGCCTAACACTTAGTCAACTAATTAGCTTATTTCCATAGAGCATTTCTATCTAGTTACTGTAATTTTCATAACACTTTGTACTTTTCGCTTTTTTAATTATAACAATGGAAGAATAATAGCTGATGCACGTAATATCTTACATTGGTTGGTTCTATAAAATATTTTTTGCTTCTTGTTGAAAGGAGCAAAATATGTCTGAAATACATGTTTTAACATTGTCTCTATTTCTCCGATGTAGCATATTTTAAGTATTCTTTGTATTATTCCTAAGAACAGGAATAATTGCTATAGCCACACATTGTGATATACATGATACAAATTTTTTTTGTTGAAAAAAAGAAAAATAAACCCTCTATGTGCCAGTTGTTGTCTTAGTGATATCATTTATATATTGAAACGACAAATATTCCCTGCCCCAGTTTAAAGTACAAAGTACAAAACTAGAGCAGTGCAGAACAAGATAAATCAGAACAAACACATCTGGGGTGTGTTCTTTATGGCTAAAACACAGAACCGGTTGGTCTTAGGAACATTTGTATAGGAGTGTAAGGAAGTTCCTTGCTAGTACTCCTTGAGAAAGCATGAAGAGCAGAAATGAAGAAGCAGATTCAAAAAGTGAGATTTAATATGGAAGTAAAATGAGGGAATGAAATACAATTCCTGCTTGTATCCATTACAGTTTCCTGAGAGCAAGAAAAGACAACTTGATAAAGATGGGGATGGTGGAGAGGAGTATCAACTGCTAAAAAGATATTTCTGTTGAAGTATTTTTCACCATTTTTCTTCATATTGTTCTAAACATCCATCTTTTTTATTTATATATTTTTCTATTTCTTTTTTTAGTTAAGTATTCCAACATGATCTGTTCTTCACCTCAAAACTCCAATGTTCATGGTATTGACTTGATCTGTATCAGTTTGATCAACAGCCATTCCAACTGCTCATACCAATGCAAATGTTAAATTACATTACTATGGTGAAAAAAAAAAAAGTCCATTTCAAACAGATATTACCAGTGTAGTTTCAACAGTTCATCACACACACACTTACTAATGCACATAATAGCACAGGGACATATGACACATCCATTCTTAGTGAGAGTCCTACCTCTAGCCTTCCACATTAGAACAATATTTATTGCATTCAACTTCATAAGAACTTTCACCTAAGGGATCCAAAAATGTTATAATCTGACTTCTTTCTCTTCAGATACCTAAAGCAGGAAAAGGGTCCACATCTTTATGAGCCTTGAAAATATATGTTAGTTAAATACAATTGGGTGTTCTAAGAAACTTCGATAATTTTATCATGTGTTGATGATGTACTTTCTGGAACCACTCTAATTAGAGTGGCCACTGTAACTACAGTATCTTTTCTCTTTACAAATGCACTTAGCACATTTTATACTAAAGACAATCCTCCAAATTACATGCAGGTTCCCTTTTTATATGTTCATGTCAGAGGTTTCTGAAAACTGACATAGGTTACAGTATACAGTCAAATGTACCAAGACTGGTATCACGCTTGCTTGCATTTTAAATATTACCTGAATCAAAAGTGCAGAAGTACTTTATGTGACATTTTGACTACCTTTTTGTTTTATTATGCAAAAAAATTATTTTTGTAGTTATATTTAAAACACTTCCCCAAATGTAATGAAATAGATTTTTGAAAAAAATAGAAAGCAAAAGCACGACTATCTCCCATTTGTATGATGATTTTGCACAATTTAACACGTTCTGGCAAAACTTTAAATTGCAGGCCATAAATCAGGCACATCAAAAAGCCCCAGTCATATGGAATCCAATTATTTAAGCATTCCCCAGAGACAAGTAGAATTCAAATGCACATGTAAAATTTGTTCAGATGCAGTCTTATTCTTCATTATGAGGCAAAATGTAGAAATACCCAACAATTCCAAGTTTTTACATTTTTCATGGGTTTGCATAATTTATTTCCATAAATGACAGAGGTATCAAGTTTCCATTAATTTAGAAAGGAAGTCTACCAAACTCATAGTTTGTCCCTACAAAATCCTTGAATTGGAAATACAGGGAAGATAATGCAACACTGTATATTCATGTGCAACTGTTCAATAAAGCTCATGGTAAAACAAATGTTCTAGCAACTAGCAAACCTTGCAGAATCAGTTTGTTTGCTCATCAGTAAGGAAGTATTCCTCTAAAGACCAGTTAATGTCTCAGCAGAAACCAGAAGGGTAACTAAGCAAATATCAGAAGTGATTAATTGAATTTATTTTGGGGACAAAGACTTCATAATCATCACAAGGCTGTTCCACTGTAAAAGGGTTCTATTGAGAGTATGCTGCAACCTTCCTCTGGTCCATAAACATTGCTTGCCTTTCCCAGTGTACCAGGAGAGATGACAGAGACTGAACTTTCATTCCAGAATAATCTGATCCAGACACGTAGCTGGATTCAGCATCTGGAAATAACCACTGGATCCCACAATACAGACAAAGGCAAGCACCGTTTCTTAATACCACCAACATAGAAACAAACCAAAACAAACAGTGCTATCTGTAGAAGATAAAATGGCATAGGTGACTGGTTTACCAAGCTTGCTTTCTAAGACAACTAGAAATACACTAGCTTAGTTGCCTATTCTTCAGCATAATTTTATGTCAGGGGACCAAGTGTGTAGGGAGACTTGTGGCAAAAAATAAGAGACACTTCCTTCAAAATTAGTGACATCAGGGTCAGTCCCCTAAGGGCATAACGAAGCCTATAGGTGTAATTATTTTTGTTGTTCATATTGCACTAGGAAGGACACAGTGACCTACCTTAATTGCACAGTAAGTCAATAAAATTTTTAGCTTACAGTTTTAATGTATGTTATAGCAACCATAATTGAAGTAGAATGAAAAGCAAATTACTTTAAACTAAGAACTCTAGGCCGAGCTATTCAAAATGCAGTACTATTCCTATGTCCTTCAGGCATGGAGATGTGTAGAGTGGGGAGAGGGGAGGTAAATTAAAATGCACCGTAAAAAGACCAAAACATAGTGTTTCAGTCCAATCATGTAAATAAATCTGTTGGTTTGTAGCAAATGACCAAATCCTATTGCACATTCCTTTTCCCTTCCTGCCTCTCCCTCTGTAGACCTCTTGTTTTCCACAGTTTGAGCTGGAAATTCAAACTCGAAGGCCTCCAATTTCATTTCATATAGCAATTAAACTAACTTCTACATAAGAACGCCAAGGGACTTGCATGCTTGCTACAGCTTGTCTACTTCCTAGAAAATGTACATTAAAAAAAAAAATTAGTCCCATTTTCCTGTCCAACAGCAAAATGCTATAATTTTCCATGGATACCACTAGTAACACTTAGTTTCAGACTTTTGAACTTCATCTTATGCAGTTCACAAGGTACTTTAAATGTTTCCTTGTAGATAGCCATCAATTTACAACATCACACTATGAAATGCAAATAATCTTGGGTCAAATTCCAGCTCTGTGCTAACCTGCTTTATGAAACCACAAGTCAATGGTGCTTTCATTTTTGTTCAGTATCCCTAGCCCTGAACTCTCTTAGCTCAGGCACCTACATAAAAATTTGGGACTGATTACCCTTTTTTTCCTCAAAGGAATTCATATTGCTGTACCACTCTGATAGCAATACAGTACACATCTTCAACACTGAAGGTGCTAATGTATTTTGTCAGTATGAAATACTAGCATGCATAAGGAGACAGCAGAAGTTTCAGAACAAGAGGTGGAAATAGAAACCTTATTAAATAGGCATGAGAAACTATGCCAGTTGGAACACCTGCCTTGAAACACTAGAGGAAAGCACTGTGCACTAAGTTACCTTCAAAGCAATTGTCCCTTGCAAAAGATGATGATATGATTAATGATGTTCTGGGCACCATCACTGAAGAACTTTCTTTTGGTTTTTTGTTGTTGTTTTTTTTTGTTTGTTTGTTTGTTTGGGTGTTTGTGTTTTTGTTTTTTTTTTTTTTAAATAGATAAAGGTAAAGTGAAACACAAAGTGTGAAAACTGAGTAAGAGGTGTAATGTTGTAATGCAAGAACATTGTATGTGTTGACTGGCATTGGTTCCCAAAGGCAAAAACAAATGAATTAGTGCTCTATAAGACTTGGAGTCTAATAAGAATCAGAGTATCAATATATGATTTCTTTTAGACTGGTATAATTAAAACTATACAGCCATGGAATACATAGAAATGTCAAGAATCAAAGATTTTGTAAGTTTTATGTCTGATTTTGCCAGTGATATCTAAATTACCATTTAAGAAATCATTAAATAAGTTACTGATTATTGATATGATACTCTCAAAAGCAGCTGCAAATCTTTTGAGGGCTTGCACAATTATTTCACAATGTTTACCATGCTGTCAGATACCACTTTGGGTTTATTCCTGTGTGGTGCTTCAGAGGGTCTGATCTTCTCTAACTTAAATCTGTAATTTATAAAAGCTAATGATAGGAGATACTCCCACACTGACATTATAACTGCATTGGAAAGAATTCTAAATTTTCTACTGACACTTGAAGAGTAAAACTGCCCCTCTTGGGAGTACACTCAGACCTCCAGTGCACTTTGATGCCCAACCTTCACTATGTGCTATAGTAAAACACTGTGTATTGATAAGAAAACAAACAGCAGTATTACTAAGATCATGTGGTTTTCCACAGCTAGAAGGTCAGTAATTTGGATTATTTTCTGATTTTAATGAGACTAGTTTTCCATAGTCAGGCTCAAAAAACCTGGGTGAGAGTCAGCTGTCTCAGTTTTTTATTTACCTACACTTAATTACAAATCTGACGGCTTTCATACTCTGCTCTTGACATGTTTATGAACAACATTCTGTCACCTAAATGCAGTTTTAAACAAAGCAACTGAAAAAATTTTGGCTCTAAATTGCTTTCCTGTACAAAGTCTCCCAGCGTATTTTCATCTGAAACCAAGTCAGACAGTTTTTTTAATTAGGTAATTTTAAATTTAACTTTCCCAGAATTTCTATTTGCAACACACAATCTATGAGTTATTGTTGGTTAGGAGCATGGGATTAAATTATTAATTTGAAAAGTACAGTTAGAGAATTACACAATCTGAAGATTCCTTTAGATTCTTTCCATTTATGGAAAGGAAATTACAGACATTTTTCATCATATCCCAAACCCAGAAATCTGTGTGCAGAAAACATATAATTCTTTGCCTGTCTTACTTTGTATTGTGTACTTCACGGTATGAGAAAGTAACAGATGAGGATCTTTCTTCTAGAATTCAGGCTAAGTATTCTGACGTCAGCAATTAGGAATCCAAAGTCACATATGAGAGGAGGCCTGAGGCTGCAATTTATGCACTTGTGAAGATGGATTTCATAACAAAACTAAAATCAAATATGTTATTGTTCCTTGGAAAACAGTAGTTCAAATACTGGTTTTCTATGAAAAACCTCTTTCTCATTTGAGTGTTTGACACTGATATGAGGAACCAGCTTCACTTTATGAACTCAGCTGGATCAACAGGCTCAAGTGGAAAGTGGCACGAAGACTGCTAAGTACACATTATTTGACTTCCATGCTATAATAAGTTCAGCCACTGCTGTTTTCCTTGGAGAACCATTGAGAGGATTTTCTCTCCTGGAGAGAGGTGGATTCTGGCAAGAGAATGGGAAATCTGTCACAATACTTTTCATCTAAAGTGCCATCTGCTGAGTGTGCAGACAAGACAGGTTCTTCTTACCCTGAATATGGGTTCAGAGTTTATCTGAACCCATATATATATAATATAATAATATATAATAAATATATAATATAATAATTCTTTATTTTATCAGCCCAAACATCATAAATAGCCATTTCACCCAATATCAGCCACACTTGATGAGGTTTTTGTAAGGATTACAGATAAGGATTACAAGGATATAGCAGGTGTAAAGGGCAATATCTGAATGGAAGTCTGCATTTATTCTGAAGACCATGTCTTACAATGCCTTTACGTAAAGGAGAACATGCCATTTGGAGAATTACTAAGTTAATGGATTCTAGAGAGAAAAAAAAATGAACAATACAGTAATTTTGATGGGAGAGTCAAGCAATCCACTTTTTTCCTTGTTTTATAATTGTGGTTTGGACAAGAACTCATCTAGCTCTATTCTCTCTTTGAATTAGAAGGTCAGAGGAATAGAAAAATCCTTAAGGAGCCCCAAGCTACTTCTTTCTTCAATTGATTTATTTTCTTTAATCATCCTAAGTGGAATTCTCTTTTTCTGTGCAGGAGGCTGAGCCACTGCTCCAGGGCATGACAGGACCTGCACCTGCTCTCCTCAGACAACATTAACCCCTTTCTTTCTACCTTCTGTACAGCCTATCATATGTATATATTAAAAAAGAGCACCCACTCTGAAGTCCAAATTTAATTTCAATTGAGTTGCCAGTAAGTTCATGATCAGAATAACTATACCTTACAGCAACACTACTGGGCATTGACAATTTTTATTTTAAGAAATTAAATTTGCATGTGACAATGAACATTAAACAACACTGGATTACCTTTATAAGGACTCTGCTACTTTCCAGGACATGCAAGAGAAATCAGATTTGGTTTGGTATATTTCAAGACTGAACAGTACTGAAGAAAATGTTGAAAACCAGAAAGTTTCTGTTAAACAACGTAATAAATAGCATCCTTTTGATATTAATCAAAATATATTTTAAAAAATATGTTAGCTGAAACAAAACTTTCCAGGAGAGAAACAGAAAAAGCATTTTTATGGGAATTCCTTTATTTAAGAAAAATTTTAAATATTATTTCATAATTTTGAAATATTCTTATTTTGTGATTTTTTACACTATGTGACGAAATAGGTATACAGAAAATGTATTATTAGTGAATATATCACATTAAATGCTGCAAAATCAAAAAAAGCTTATTATCAAAATTCCAAAGTGAACTTGGTCATGAGGCCTTAGGTTGTTTTATCTGTCAATGGGCAGCTTCATATTACTTGGAAAGTGAACAAGTGATATTAATAAAGCAGGACATCCATTCTTCCAAATCTGACTCCTGTTAAAACCAACATGCATGAAGGATAACTGGAACTGAATTAGAAAATCCATTTCATGTTATATAACAAGTATGTCTAAAAGTATCAGTTAGTAAAAAAGAAATGTAATATCCATCTCAAAATTACTCCAATTGTGATTTGTAAATTTAGGTAATGGCAGGAAACAAAATAGTTAAAGTTCTGATTTTAAAAGCTTTTCCCACAGTCCAGTTCATCTAGCCACTGTCCAATAGGTTTTAAGCACATAGAGATTTCTCACTGTTTTCTAATATGGGAAATTTCTGTCTCCATTATTCAGAGTTTTGCAGACCTCTCTTCAAAAATCTCAGTGAAATAATGATGTGCACTTCATCTTTTGAACTTAATTTATTTGTTTATTTTATTTATTAAATAGCCCTAAACAGTCATAAAATACAAGTAGTGTGCTTGTTTAAATGGTGAAATAATATTTCTGTAAAAATAAAATTAACTCAATACATTTGTCCATTTTAAGTAGAAATTGTAAAGCAAATGTGAAATGATCACAGGGAGATCTAAAACAATTGGTAAATAATTATGAAACATCACTAATGCAGTAGCATTGGAACATTTCACTAAAGTTAGTATCTTCCACCAGAAGCCTTGTCTGCTGCCTTTCTCTTACTATTTGTTTAAATCTCAGATGCAGTGACTTAGTCTCTGGGAGAAAATCTCTCTCATGATTCATTCAGGAGCATGATAACCCCAGGCTTTTTGTATCTTTGGACATCTCAGTTTAAATGCGTAAAGGTCAGTGAGAGGAATCCCAGCAGAATTTCCAACTGCAATAGGGTTCAAAACCAGAATTTAAGGAATCAGGATTATACAGGTTTCAGAATTCTTTTTTTCTTCAAAGTACCTCCTTAAAAAAGAAAAAAAAAATCTCATGCTGCAGCTAATATTATGCTAACAACATTTCACATCTCTTAGAATGCTTTTTTGACCTTACCAGTATTTGCCTGTTCAGGCTAACTTTCATTTGATAAGAATGGTGAAACTCCTGTAACTTAAGTGAGAAAATAATAGAAATTTTTAATATCCTGGGACCAAAAATATATCCTTAATCCTAAAAAGTGTAAATTTCTTGTGACTTGAGCCAAATGCAGTTTTAAGTGTTAATGGTATTTTGAGATACAGTCTGTACATTTTTTATAATGTAGAACAGTGTGTCTCAACTCAAAAATGATGGGATTTAGATCAGGTCATCTGCCACTTATATTGTTAGATAAGGTGTGTGTTTCATCTATAATTGACTTCCTTAATTTAATCTTTAATTTCCTTCACAGCTCTTATTTCACATTGCAACATTTGATTATTGGAATCTTATTAAGAAAAATAAGTAAACTGCTATTATTTCTATTTATTGCAGTTCTGCTTCTGAAGTTATGGAGTTGCAATACTGTGGATGTGTTTATAAACTTCAAAGTATAAGTAGGATCACTGGTTAAGCAATACAGGTTCTAAGCACTACAAAAAAAAGGTTTCATTTTGTAGGAGCACAATAGAAAGATACTTTGAATAACATCATTAATTTGGTAAGATATTTTAATAGCTTCAAATAACCTTTGAATATCTTCAATAATTCCTTCCCCCCTGTACCAGACATCTGTGATTAGAGGAACCTACCTTGGCCTAGAATACATGAGAAAAGGAAATGGAGGCAATGGAGGAGTAATCATTAATATCTCATCCTTGGCAGGTGAGAATATTTTCTGCATAAACACTTTCTACTGGGGTTTTTTTTCTAAAGTAAATGAATTTTATTAATCAGTCATTCTTTTTTCTTATGGCTCTTCCCTCTTTATATTTATTTTGACGTGATTTTCATGATAGCAACAGAAGTATATCAAATGACTATAACTTTCATTTGCTTTTTTTAAACACAGTTCAATAGAAAAAAAATCAGTAATTATCCTAACCTATCAGTTTCATATTTAAAATCTTGAGCATGATGTAAATTCCTCCATTCAATGCCATAGGACCACAGTTGTAGGAATATCTAAGAGTAGACTGTATCTACTTTATTAAGGAAGATTGTCACACACCCACTCTGTTCCAAGTCTTTTCAAATGTTATCTATGTGTGCTTGAGAAGCCATAAGTTTAATATTCGTTTCATCAAATTTAAGCAAGTGCTTTCTTTGATCACTATTTATATATGCTATAACTCTATATGCTTTATATATGCTATATTTCAATTTATTGGCATAAAATTAGAATTATATGTGTCAGGGCTATTGCTGCTCAGTTGTGAGGCAGAATTCGGCACCATTTCCTCTAGGTACACTCAGTGTTCCAATGACTGGGGTCACAGCAAGAAATAACAGCTAAAAGAGAAACTGTACATGGAGAATGATTGTCATCTGACAACCTTTCTCAAAAAATTGAAGTACTTGAATTCTCTCTTCTTTGTTTAAAGAGTTTGTTCTCTCTTTCTACTGTCATGCTCTCTGGGAAAAGTAGTACCTATGCTAACTTGCACTTGGATTGCCAGAGCTTTCTTTGGTATCCATGCAGATTACTAAATTATAGCAATTTTATTCCAGGATAAGAGCATTGGCCATAGTTACTGATTGTGGATAGGTGTGGGTGTTCTGAGTATTAAGTTCTCCTGTTAACCTTAGCTTTTGTGATAAAAAGTCTAGTTCATCCTAATAACATAATGCATATGGATCTTGAGAATCTGACAATATATGCACGTATCTCATATGGGTGAGAGGATCTTTATTAAAAAGTCTCCATGTACTTTTAAGTCAGCATTTGTAATCCTGCGTAAGACATTGCCTACTGACGCCTGTAAGTTTATCTCTATTTGTTTGAATGGACATTGTATTGGGATCAAATTAAACTCAAGGAAGCTGCTGTTGCAGTACAAGAGTTCATGAACACAAGTGAAAGATTAAACATTTTCACAAGAACGCTGGTGCCCAGACAGTGCTTAAGAAAGGTCAGAGGTAGCAAGTAGTCTGATTCCTTTTCTAATTAATCTCAGATGAACACAAAATGATTTTGCTTTTAAGACCTAAAAGCTTGGTTGTTCTATTATTAAGAGCTTGTAAGCCCTGTTTTAGTTATTTGATTGAAATTTGTTTTAATTAATTTTTTAGCATTAACATTGTGCCATTGTGGGTATCTGTGAAAACAAAGTGTTCTTTGTTTTGTTTTCTTTTATATGGCTTGTATTTAGGCTTCTATTCCAAGGTCATAAGAAAAAAACACACTTTAAAAGCTAACACATACTATTTTTTATCGCTTCTTTATTTACTACTATTTGTGCTTTATGACTGCAATTCTCCTTTCCAGTCTGAAGGTCTAAGTCCTGCAGTTTATTCCATTTCTAAAAGGCAAACTGCCATTGGCTTGCTCAACATTCCCTTTGAGTGTTTTATTAGTGCTCACTCTGTTGATCATTAAACTGCTGGGTGGTTTTGATCCACTCTGTGCAAGTTCTCTATAAGATGCAGACAGCAACTATTCCTGTGTATTGCTGAGCACTAAGAGTTGTATTTAGTGCTTACGTAACATTCAATAATATTTGCTTTACACATTAATTAGTTTTCAGTTCTTCCCCATGGGAATTTTGCCAATGATTTCAACTAGGGACAGAATCAAGCCTTGCAGTTTTACATTTCCAAACACCCACGGAACCACTTAAATGCTTCCTATGAAGTGGATGCTTAAATTGTTCATTCAGCTGGATTAAAGCCAAGCATCCACCCTGTCTTTCCAGTATTGAGTCTTCCTTTCTTTAGTCCCTTCACAGAATAGGACTAAGAGAGGGGAAGAAATATGTGAGCACATGCAGCAGGCACTGAACTGTGTCTCAAGGCTATAAATCTGATTGGTTTTGAATTTGTGTATTCATATCAAGAAGCAATGCCACTAAACTGAGATAATGAGAAATGTATTTTACTTCTAACCTGGCCCCATAAAAAATAATTCCCGTGATTGTAGGTTTTTGTATTGAAATCCAAGGAGTAAAATGTTCTAAAATTTCTTCTGTGAGAAGCCGCACATTACTTTTGTTTAATGGAATAGTCACAAGCAACACCAAAAGCATAGGAAACTAAATTTAAATCAAGGGATTATTTACCTGATTAAATGTAAAATTGTCTTTTACCTTGTAGTAGCTGGTACCTGTAGACTCTTTGCAAATAAAATAGAAAGAAATTCATGCATATGCACACCCTTTTGTTTTGATAGCTTTCATATTTTCAAGAATGTATTCTGTAAAAATTAATTTGTATCTGGCTGGATTCTAGCAGACAAAAAAACCTTCAAAGTTTTCAGAGAGGGCTTCAAAAATGGTAAAGTTTTTAGCACACCATCCTGCTACTTTTTTGAGAAGTTTTTCAATGTGTAGCGAATCTGAACATCTTTCTGTTGTACAGCCATATCAGTGAAGTTGAGATTGCACTCAACTTCAAGTACTCAGATTCCACAAGCAGCTGGTTTGTCCTTTTCTTAAATAGAAAGATTCAGCCCAAAGAAATACTTAAAGCACCCATCACAGCAAAAAGGCTTTTTTAGGACCTGATCCTATATATATTACAAGAATAAAGCTAAGAATATGGTTCATATCATTGAGTAAGGACTGTAACACAGTAATAAAGGAGAACACTAGTGTCAATGGCTGTACAACTGGGGCCTTCATTTCACCATCATGAAAGAGCTTCTGGTTCCTTCTCTTTGGGAAAAGAATGCTGTGCAGAATCTGCTGGAATGAGGTTATCAAATTTAGAAACTATTTCCTTGAGACTTCAGTTCATTACTAAAAAAATGATAGAAATTCCACAGCTTAGATTTTCTGCTAGGATTTCTCCTTTGTTTTGGCACTCAGGAGGACTGCAAGGATGTCATGAGGGTATGCAGGGAGAAAATCTGAAGGGCCAAAGTCCAACTGAAAACTAAAAAGGCTAATAAATCTTATTCAAAAGAGACTTGCTCAAATCTCTGAGGGCAACACGTGTTCAGTGGGAAAACAACTGGGGAAAAATGCTTAATTCTGTTTTCATCAAAGTTCTTCAGTGGACTGAAAGGAAAGAGCAGTTAACACTGGAGCAGAGGATTACTGTTGGTCTGCTTGAACTAGTTTTGATAAACCAAATCATTGTAATTCACCATGCAACAACATACAGAGAAAGAAAAATCTAAGCATAGCTTCCCTGCCTTGATAAGAGTTTAAAACCCACATGTATCACTTTCCAGAAGTGTACTGACCCATCACTATCCATTTGAACACCCTCCCCTTCCTCTCATTATTTTGTGCATAATGTTCTCCAGTGTATTTCACCACCCTTCTGCTTTGCATAAGATAAATATTCATGGCAGCAGCAAATAGAACCCAGATTTTCTAACAAATGAATGCCCTAACTAATATGAACTCATCTTTGCTCACTGGTTGAGTAAATAGGCAGAGTAAGATCAACATTATACAGTGGTTCATCACAAAGTACTTGCTAGGAGAGTCCCTAAGACACACCACAGCTCTTCCCAGGGCAGGGAAGTGGCTCAGAACTGGAAAGCCCACAATGTGGTTCTGAGTACCAAACTCAGGAACAGAAGTAAGACAGAAATGTAATTGTTTTGTGTGAGGGATGCTAGGACTAATCTTAGCTGCTTTGGCTGAAAATGAGTCAACTGATTTTGTCTTCATTCTTCATTTCAGCAAAAATAATAATTTCAGTTTGAAAAAAACTGGTTTTCAAAAAAAAAGTTATTTGTTCCTCCCTTCCTGCTTAGTTATTCCTGCTGTCTTTGCCATTTAAGTAAGACTTTGAACCTTATTCAACTTCATTATTGTGAGCTGTGCCTTTCCTTTGTTTATTTCTTGACTTTGTTTCTCTTCCTTCTCAAGTAGAAACTAATTTGTCCTACTATGTTTAAAATATTTAAAATAAAAATACCTCTAAATTCCTCCTCTGTGTCTCCCAGTAGATTTTCTCTGTTTTATTTCTCGTAGCTACAACCTAATTGTTGGTTTTGTTTTTGTTTGGTTTGGTTTGTTTATTTTTATCTAAAGCTGTAAAACTACTTAAGAGTTTTTTAAAAAATAATATCATGATATTTCTAATGTGCTAATATTCCAGTGTTTCCAATAATTTGAAGAATGGTGATGATCAACAAAAGTCACCAAAAAGAATATTAAGCCTTTGTCATAATGACAACCCACAGGAGACAACATAAAAGCCATTTTCATAAAGTGAGTTCTCAATCAGAAGCACAGCAAATAAATACAAGTTTAAGAGAACAACCAGCCACTAGGTTTAGTTCTTCATTTCCCACTATCGAGCAGTCCTAATAACAGTCTTGGTTTCACTGGATCTCTAAGATAGCATATAAACCAAGATAAAACCTTGAAGCTTGCAGGT
Source organism: Dendrocincla fuliginosa (assembly GCA_035047845.1). NCBI lineage: Eukaryota > Metazoa > Chordata > Aves > Passeriformes > Dendrocolaptidae > Dendrocincla > Dendrocincla fuliginosa. The sequence goes on along the minus strand of JAWWMO010000138.1, from coordinate 37,054,805 downwards.
TTGTAATTAGAGTGTTGTGCTGTCTTGGAAAGTTTCCAGAGCAAAGAGTCCATGCCAGTCTCTGGCATACATATTGTTTCTGCTAAATCCATACTTAAAGCTTAGTAGTGAATTCTTCATCTCCGCTGAGATAAGTCATACCCCTTCTTGAATGTATCACTTAAAGATGTGAAATAATAAAAACTAAAAGAAAATATATGGGAGTTATTAATTGGGATGACTTGCGGTAGAATCAAACATTAAGGCATCAAAATCACTATCCAGTATTACAATACCATGGTCAGGAACACAGACTAATTTTATCCTCTAACTTTAGGGCAGGCTGAGGTTTGCTGTTCGTAAATTGAAACTACAGCTTGCATGTGGTACAGTTCAGCTTTCATTGTACAGTGGAAATTGTTGGCATAATGGGCAGGAATGAATATATACTCATGGTCTGTGATTTTTTTTTCTTGGTTACCTTCTTTAGATTGCCTTCTTTTGCCAACAAACTCAGTCTTACTAGAATGAAGTTAATTTTTCTTCAAAACCTTTTTTCTGTCTTCTTTCTCTACTATTCAAGGTTCACAACGTTAGTAGTAATTTTTTATTTTGCTTCTGCTTTCCCACACTCCTCCCCGAACTCACTGTAAATTAACATCCTTTATATACTTTAAATAGCTGTAGAAGATGGCTCAAAAATCTCATTCTTAAGTGTTTTCTTCCAGATCCTGTCCTCTCTTTGTCACACTTCATAGATACAACTTTTCCTCTTAAAGCTTATACTTTTTATTACTCTTCCTTTAACTCTTTTATCCACCTCTTATCTTTCCCCAGCCTAACTCAGATTACAAAATATAATCCTCAAATTTTTACTACTCTTGTTTTGTTGAATCTCTATATCACAAATTTTTTACATTACAGACCTGTATGTGTGTTAAGGTAATAATAAATAGGAGTACTCAGCATCTTTATTCAGCTACCTTTTTATTTTAAAGGACTCATGCCTGCTGCATTCCAACCTGTGTACTGTGCTACAAAGCATGGTGTAATTGGATTCACACGATCAATAGCAGTAAGTATGTGTTTTTGAAAAGAGTATCAGCAGCTCCTTGGGAACATGCTGAAGTTTTTCATGTTCCTTCTCTATAGCCACACAACTGGAACTAAATTTCTGAAAGGAAAGAAAGTGGAGGTTCCCTCCTTTCACAAAGGGAATCCAAAAATGGAATAAGTCTGTCATCTGTGTGTTTATGACTAATTTGAGTTTCTGGGAGCATGAAAGAAAGATGTTACAAAGTAAATTAAGGACAGTGAGAGGAGCCCAAAAGCCCAAAATTCTAATCCAAGCTTTAAAATTTTTTTCAGTACCCTGTCCCAGTCACTTAACATTTGATTTTCTAATTTGTAAATCAGGTTGATTACTTTTTTCTTTTTTTTTTCTTTTTTTTTTAATGACAAGTAGGCACTGAAGTGTACAAAAGTGACTTGAACACACCATTATTTATTCTTACTGACTCTTAGTAGTCTGAGAATGCAAAATGACACATTCAGGATGGGACATGTAAGATGACCATATAGTAAGTTTCAGCCTCTGACTCCAAAACTTTCTAGTTAAATTGAACAAGTGGTGTAATAAAATACCTTGGAGGGAGCAGATATGATTACTTTTGATAGATTAAAGATAATCTACTCATATAAAATTTCCAATCTGATTTCCAGAATTATTCACCTGGAATTATACTTTGGATACTTTATCCACATTTTATGCCCCCATCCCCACACAAATAACTTCTTTTTCAGACTAATCTAAAGAGAATAGTATGGATAAGTGTTTCATATACCATATTAGACTCATCATGAGCCTGACACAAAGGCTTGCATTGTTGTTTTCTCATTATAAATACAAATTACACCATCTAAGTGCAAAAGGAAATTAGAGGAAATGCTGTCTTTAAGGAACATGAGTATGTCGAGGAGAAAAAGAAACATAGTGAACTACAGTATTTACCAGGGAAGGCAGTACAGCCTAATGTTGGGCTAGTCTGATACCTAACATCTAGGACTTCACTTTCTTTTCTCCCCCAGGCCAAAAGAGCAGACTACCATACCATGAAAATGACATATGACTTATGTAATACCTGGAGGGATTCCTGTTAACTATTAAAATAAATAGAATGCAATGTTGAACAGTTATGGTTTTTCTTGAGTATATCATGTATAGTTCATAAATCTGTGTTTTTGCTAAGAAAGTTCGTCCAGCATTCATCACATGCCTGGATGCTGATCAGACTTCTTTGCTACATACACACTTTGGTAGAACCACAAATGAAGGCACAGAACACCTTGTGCTTCTTCCTTTCATCATGTTTCTGAACTGCTTCCTGGAAAGACTCATGCCTCTTTCCTGGAGTTCACAGGGACTTTCCTGTGGAGATGCTCAGTGATAGATTCATACCTTGGCAGGGACAACAGAGCAACTGGAAAGGTTTAGCATTACAATTCCGGGTGTACAAACCAGATCCTATTTCTGTTGATGTGAGGAAGGTAAATACGATCTTAGAGATTTATTTTTTTATTATTATTATTATATCAGAGTTGTCTTTTAATAAAGAAGTTCCTATAAGGTTAGAAACATACATTTGGGACGTTTTTTTCTTGGTTTTGCTTAGAAGAGTTCTATCATCACTCTAGAATACTGTTAATGACATGCTAAGAGCACTAATAACAAAAAAAATAGAAAAATAGCTTCATAAAAATATGTTGATTTCTTGTAGAATTGTTCTGCCAAAACCAACAAATGGATTTTTCCTAGTAATCTAGTATGATTACTAGCGCAAATGTGCCTCAAACTTAATTGTTGAAACAAAACAATCAGTAGTAACAAAATTGGATTACTAAGCAAGGCTGAAAAGTACTAAGTGTTAAATATCATTGTCTGCAAAATTCCACAATACTGTCTCAAAATGTTGATGACAAATGTCTAACCATTGATAACAAATGTCTTTCTCTTTTCTAGTTAGCTGCTAATATGGAAAACTACGGTGTGAGACTCAACACAATTTGTCCAGGATTTGTCAATACACCAATTCTTCAGTCAATAGATAAAGAAGAGAATATGGGACAATATTATTCATATAAGGATGAGATAAAAAATATGATGCAGTTCTATGGTGTGATGGAGTAAGTCAAGTCAGATACAGTGGGGGTTTGACCTTTTTTCGTGAAGAACAAAGACACAGTAGCACTTTCAGCAAAATTAAAAGGGAAATGCTGCCTCAGATAAAAGTCAAATGTGTTATCCTGTAAACAAAAAAAACCAAGGCAGGTATCTAAGGCTATTTTAACATCACCACCTGCACAGTAATATAACCCTATATGCATACCCAATTCCCAGAAAAAATTCCTAAGCTAAATATAATGTGTTTAGTTTCTAATAGATCTTGGTGTTCCCTCATAAATTTGTTTAATCAATCTTGCTGTGAGATACAAGGCATACAATTTGCATTGAACTTTCAAAAAATTTTCTGGTGAACTGAGATAGAAATCAGCCCAAGAACTCACAAAACTGGACAAAGTTCATAAGAGCACAGTAGCAGCCATTGTGTATCAGATCAAAGAGTTATCTGGCCCATTACAGTATTGCCAGTAAAGGCCAAAAGCAGACATCTCAGGCAGCCTGTGAGAACAAGATAAGCATAAAGTATTATTTTTTTAACACTTTCTTAGTTTCTAACAATTGGCTGCTCAGATGCTTCTGCACAAAGGAAATGGTATGACTGTTGTTTCACCCATACTTTTCTGTATGTAAAATATGTTGCATCTACTGACCACAGCAAACTGCATGTGAAATTATCCTTATTCTAATTTGTATGTCAGTCCTGCCATAGAAACAGGATAAATCTACAGCAGAGCTGGAAAGGATTGTGTAAGGATTGCTTCTGTCCATTTTCCTGACAGAGAAAACTTTGATAGGAAGTCCAGTAACATCTGGATGTCCACAGGGATTTATCAGAAACTAGAGCAAACAAATGATGATTTTTAAAGTAGCCACTTTAGGATGTATGTCCTAATTGAGGAGACTAAATATCATTCTGGAAACACTCATATCACCTCTGCTTTTCTTCAAAATAAATTTTCTCAAACACCAGTTTGTATAATTTTCAGGATATATAGATTTACATTGAGTTTCTTTACTTGTCCTTTCCACATGTTCTATTATATCATGATTCTGAAGTAACCTTTTTTTTTTTTTCAGCCCATCAATAATTGCTGAGGGACTGATAACCATAATTGAAGATGATACTCTAAATGGAGAAGTTATGAAGATTACAGCATCCCAAGGGATTCATTTTCAGCAATATGGCCAAACACCTTTTACATCATCAAAGAGATAAATAATTGTTTTGTGCTAATTACTCTTGGCTTTTCTTAAATATAAAAAGTTTTGATAAGAGTAATTTTGAAGGAAAAGGTTAGTGTTGTATCTAGAGCAGTGACAGTGTTCAAACATTTGCATCCTAATAACAGAGAAATGGGCAAGAAAATCTGGTGTAGAAAGATGCTACCACCCTATTCTGATTCTATAAACACTAATAAGTATTATTTTAGTAGAATAAACACACTGCTCTGAAGACTTTTTTTATTGTTTAGTAAAAGGGGCCACTTTTTTCATTCTGGTAGTTTTGATCTACATAATCCAAGCATATTTTGGTGGACCTGACTTACTTTGTTAAAATTCTTTTCACTGTTGTGCCTACTTACTTACATCTTGAATTCTTCAGACCAGGAATTCAGTTCAGGAATCTAGCCCACAAACTCCTTCAGGAGTTAAGAATTTACTTTTTCTTATGAAATGTTAAATAAAACAAGAAGCAAAATTCACATTCCTTATATATATATGCAACTGAGTATGCTGCATATCGTATGAAAAAGATTTTTTATCTTCTTGGATTTTAGCTATTTATAAAATAATGCAGAAATATTTTTGTTTTATAGATATATATATATGTGATTTTTCTCTCTCTGTACATACAAGGATGAATACTTTGGCATTGATTGAAATGTCTGCTTGCTCATTAAATCTTATTTTCTAAACCTTTAAATCTAATTTCTTGTTTGATTAAAATATTAATTCAATCCTGAATAATTTGGGTTTTTTTCATGTTTTTTACATGTTCATTTTGGTTTCACAATACATATTCTCAGATGTAGCATGTCATATAGTGGCAATGAAAATAGAAATTGAACTTCTTACCTCCTGACCACTATTGGACTGTCTGAATCCAGGTCAATTCCTAGATACTTTTATGCAACAAACCTAGGTACTTCATGGCTTACATGCGTGACAAAAATAATTTTTTATGTGGTCATTTAATTAAGCTTCTAGCAAAGAAGATTTAATAGCTCCTGGGAAAGCTGGTAGAAGTTAATATTTACCCTTCTTAGGAGTATGAACTTTAATTTCATGCTCTTTTTCTCAGCATTGAATCTGAAAGAGTGGAAACAGTAGCATTTATCTTCTATGGAAGCTGGGGCAGGGAGAAGAAAAGAAACAGACACACATACTTTGAATTACTCATCATTCTCCCAACACTTCCATTTCTGGCTATGTTAACACTATTTTTAAAGCCCATTTTGAATGCACACATGATGCTAGCCACACCTTTCGCATCCCTGGTAGCATTTGTATATCCCTCTGAACTAACAACTACTAGGTGATTTGACAGCATTATTTTCTACTTGTCTCATTAAAATCAGAGCAGCTCCTAATACATGGCAGACTAGTGTAAAAGATGTGATGTAAACTTGAACTCAGAATGTGTTAATTAGGTCCTAATGGTGATAATCATCTACTTCTGTGTGTCTTCTTTACTGTGTTTCAGTATAGTTTTTAATCAAGGGAAGGCTTAATAATAATGCTACTATATGCAAACACATAAGGAGCAAACACCACTAAGATGGTAACCCAGCAGCTTCTCTTAGTAACACACTTCGAATTATGATGGGAATATTGTTGATGATATATTGCTGTCTTGACTGCTTTTGTTCATCTCTACTCCTTGCTGTCCCATAAGAAATACCTGTTAAACAGGGTGGGTTGGCTTTCACAAGGGTTCAGTGAAAGAACATATAATTTCAGAATGTTAATAATAAAAGTCATAAGTCCAATATAGGCACCCTGGAAGAAGAAAAAAAAAGAAAGAAATGTAGATTTAATTAGAGCTGATCACTTTAGGCATTAAACAATTAACTTGTGATAATACATTTGTACAAAATTCTAATCCTATGAATCAGCAGTATTGTAAGAGTGGATTCCATTTATATGGTATATCAATAGTCACACAAGGAAAAATTAGATTCATAAAATATACAATTAGGCTCGAGGACACCCAGAAAATCTAAGCCTATATCTGGGAAAGAATTTAAGTCACGTCTTGTACATATGGGTCTTTTCTTCTGGATTAATTTTGTAACTCAAAAGACAGATGTTTTCAAATCCAAACCATACAGAAAACTTCATGAAAGGCACATATTGCACTGATTTCCTTATGATAATCTGATAAGGAAGTCTCAGAATGCAATACATACTCATTTGACCAAATAAACATTTAAACTAAAATAAATCTCAAAATATTAGCACATCTGGAACTCGCTGGAAGAAACATGTATTGTGGAGCAAAACCCTTGATGCAAGTTATAATGGGGAAAATAGCCATCAAATTTCTACCTTTTAATTAAAAAGTGCCCCAAACCAAATATTACAGCCTTCCAGTTTCAGGTAGTCTGCATTTAAACACATCTGAGGGTTTTATCTGCACAGGAAGAACAAGTCCTACATATGTTTTGGAAAGGTTTCCTGTAAGACTTCCTCCCAACCACTGGAAGTCTTCCACTAAGAAAGAAAAGGAGCATATGTTTGATTTACAGAGAGAAACACCCAGAGAAGCAGTAGGGAGAAAGATGAGTTAAAAGGAGAAAGTGAGTTTCATTTTTGCACAAAGATTGTTTTAAAACTTCAGTTAAAAGCATTGACATAATTCCAAGACTTAATTTATTTTGCCTGGGAGATCATCATTTTTAAAACAACTGTTCCAGTTTTGTAGGGAAACTCAGCCAAAAAGAAAAACAAATATTTTAAATGAGATGCAATAATTGCCAAGAACACAGAATACCAAGTAATATCCTAGACTCATATAATGATGATTATTTGGAATGAACACTCAATCCCATGTGACACAAGTTTACTTTCCAGCAGGTCCTTACAGTTTCAACTGGGATTTTTTTAAAGATAAAGAAAAAATATTATTAGTGAACTCTATCTTTTCCATGATTGTTATCCTACATAAGAGCCCAAATCATAAGGCATTTCAAACGCTTTGTTACATGGCACTGTTGCTTTATTATTTTTATTATTTATATGAATTAAATATAAATGCTATATATTTAATGCCTTGAATCAAGGCACTTGGAAGGTACATAAATACAATCAACATAATTATGTGGATAAGACTACACTGTGTACAGTTCAGAAGAACACAATTTGTATTATGAGTATCATAAAATCATATGTGCAATAATTTTATTATTGAGGGAGTGAGCCATGCAGTAACAAGTCCTTAGTTTCCTTAAATTAAGGAAGTCCTGATATGAGAGACTAGACCCTTTCCTCTTTTTTGGAACATAAGCTTTGCAAACATTAAACCAAAAATAAACTTCAATAAAACCAAAATCTGGTTTCCACTGAAATCTCGAATATGAGACCATCTTTAAAGGAAAAGCATTAGATATCTAAGTCTATGGCTTTTGGGCAGGATGGGGTTCTTCTGACAGATAAAGATTTCCTTCCTCCAGTGTTGAACTGCTCTAAACTTTCTACACAATGATGCTCCAGCCTGAACTTCCCTTTCAGCTAAGTCTGTTTGCTTTGCGTCAAGAGACGTTGACAGTTTTCAGCTCCAGGAATCCAGATGGTTCAATGAAAGTGAAGGATAGTACCATATGACTTAGATTTTCTTTTCCCCTCCAGTACAGAAAGGAACAGCCTAATGTCAGGTCAAATTTTAAATTCAAACTGAGAGGGACGGTAAACAAGAAGAGTTATGCTCTTACTCTGAAGGGGACAGTAAACAGGAAGAGAACAGACCAGCTAAAAATATATGAGATGCAAAGAAGCTAAACCTGAAACATCTTTCAAATAAGTAACTTAACCTTATTGTTTAAGCGCAAAACCATTAGTATGAACTGTAGCCCAAATTTAAAACTTAATATTTTCTGACTTGTCTAGAATTAATCTAATACATTGTTCTCAAGGATTCAGAGGATAAAATTGGGATCTCCACAGTAAAAATTAATTAAAAAATCAGTCTATTTCAAGGAATCATTCTTTTAGCAGGGAAGCATTTGCAATAGTTTTATATTCAGCTCCTTTTATTTTACACAAGCTCTGTGCTAATTCAGTGCTGGCATCTGCTGGGCAAACCTTACAGAGATTATTACTATTGCAGAGACAGAATTGATTTCTTGGTACAAGAATTGCACTTTTTCGGCTTTCACATTCATCAGAGGGTTCCTAGCCCTCCTGCTTTCACACAGAAGAGAGGTACACAGGACAGGATGATCATCTGGTGACAGGTCTGACATCTGGTCCCGGAATTCTGGATGCTTGAAGTCTCTAGATTTAGCTTCATGAAGCAGAGATTTATTGTAGTGACATCCAAAAAGAGTGCAAAAGATCTATTCCCTTATCTGTCACCCTGACAACACCATCTCTGCATCTTTCCATTGGACTATCTTAAACACAAATACATCAGCAGTGTACACTCCACCTATACCAAAACACAACTGTGCCTCTTCATCAGTCACTGAGGACATATTCATTTAAGACATTACTTATTTCACTCATTTCAGACAAACTGTAAAGCCAGTTTATTAGTTCCCATGATGCTCCATGCCACAGAAACGGCACAAGGTATCTCAGCAGCATTTTCTCTTTGCAGAGACTTTTCCTCAGCAGTCACAATCTTGAGAAAGTAAAAGAATAGGATATTGTATCTCAGTTACACTCTTTTCTATAGAATGTGAGAATAAGCACACTTCTGCTCACTTTCATTAAGAAAGAAAAAAAAAAAAGACAACTTTCAGTGCACTTTCCCACAGCTGCAAACAAAACCCACAGAAGATAAGAGGAAATACAGATATTTTTGGAACACAGTAATGTAAAACTCCTCAGAAAAGATAGTTGGATTTTAGCTCATCTAGCCATTCTTATTTACACAAATGACTAACACTTCAGAATCTTGTACAGCATTTGACATTGAAGACTTATTTCCACAATCAAAACTACAAGCAGTTCACTGCAAATATGCATGAACAGTGCAGTTCTCAAAAAACAGCAGAGATGGGCAGAGAATACTGAATTCTCTGCTACTTACTCTGAACAGTTCTTACAGAAGTGAATCAGCTTCCTTGTACAAAATCCTTCTGGCAATTTCACTTCAAACAGATATAGTGTTCTTTTATGGATCTTTTATCATTCTCTGCATTTGTAAATCTGTTTAAATACACTGCCCTCAGCAATACTTACAAATTAGCTGACAACTATCAAAAGTATTGCTGTTGTTTTGATTTAAGAGAGTTACTATGCTTGGTACATATTAATGCAAGGCTAGAGAAAATGCAGATAGCACATTTTTACCTATCTGTATATATATACTCACATATCTGTGAGTGCTTGAATATATATTGCTTGAAAAGCAATCATAGTCATCTAAATAAACTAAATGTGCTTCATTTCTGTAAATTTCAAGCGCTGGTGCTGCATTTACAATAAAACATCTTTGTCCTCAAATTAAATGAAACTTTAGCACTGAAACATTCATGATTTTCTGGAAACATCTGCATGCAAAGCAGTACTTGAAAATGCATGCTAAGCTTCAGGGGAAAGCTCAGATGTCATCAGCCTCAGTGAAACTGAAGCCAGCCTACAAGTCCGCTGAATCTGCGTTCAGGTCTCTGCACTATAGATGAAAAACAAAGACATAGCATATATCAGTGAAGTATTAACTGCATATTGGTCCTGAAGGCATGTCAAATCTTCCTGTGAAGACTAAGAATTTTGGACATCACTTGTACTCAGGGCAGGTGAGAATTATGCAACAGTACCCCAAAGAAATGAGTTGGAATTTTCGGCCTCCCTCCAACACGACATTGCTCTCCGCCTTCTGGTTAAAAGGGGTCTGCATTAGCTGTCTTGGTTTGTGAGCTCTTTCCCTACACCTTCCCTTAATTTCTGGAAATTCAGAGAAACACTCAGTTAAAAGTAATTTTTGGCCTAGACCAGAAAACTAAAGTTAATCTCCAAATATATTGGGTCACAGTTTCTGAACTGCACAATTCTGGAGAAAATGAAGAAGAAATTGATAATTTACATGGACTTGGGCACTAACTAACAGTAAATGCTGCTCCAGAGCATGTGACAAACTGTGGAGCTTTGCTAACAGTAGTTGAAAATATTCATAAACTGAGTTCTTGTTCAATTTCTACATGAAATAGTAATGTTGAACCAAATTTATCATACTCTTTTTTCTCCTCTCCAAGGCTGTGATCACTTCCTCAGTTCTGAAAGTCAAAAAACAACATTCCAGCAGAAAAGAAAAAAAAAAAAAAGGAGAAGGTAAGAGGAGGGGAAGGTAAGAGGAGGGGAGGGGAAGGGGAAGGGGAGGGAGGGGAGAGGAGGGGAAAGGGGAGGGGAGGGGAGGAAAGGGAGGAAGGGAGGGAGGGAGGGAGGAAGGAAGGAAGGAAGGAAGGAAGGAAGGAAGGAAGGAAGGAAGGAAGGGGAGG
>JAWWMO010000138.1:36991580-37037417 GCA_035047845.1 Dendrocincla fuliginosa | reverse complement strand
ACACAAATGGGAGAGAAGAGAGCAAAAAAGAAGAGAGGGAGGAAACCTTCCTCCTGTCTTTATGTACACCTGATTACGTGAAGGAATGGTGTGGAATACTTCCTTAGTTACAACCTCGCTACCAAGGAAGGCCTAAACCAAACCCAAGAAAACTAAACTACCACAGAATTCGAAAAGGAGACTAATACATGAGCCCATCAATCCACAAACTGGGGAGGTCATCTGAACTGAAACATATTCCTGAGCTTGCTTAGACTGTAATGTACCAACTTCCTGGAAGTGTTATTCTAATCAAAGTGACTTAAAGGAGAAAAATAACAAAATAAACCAAAACAACATAACCCTATTTTATTGGACATGGGGCTGGTAAGGGTAAGACAAAGTGAAGAAAGATCTTCTTATTCTTAATTTTTGTTTTAAAAGAAGATGCTTTTCACTACTTCTCATACCTCCTTTAATAGATGAAAAGTCAACAATTTGCTATAGAAAACAAAACAGAGTGTGATTACCAGACAGGATCATTCACCTGTATTATTACATTCAGTATTCACAAACATAGTTACTGTAGAGAATAAACCTAATTACTAGTAATCATCCCTCTTCCTTCTCACAGTCAAAACCAGACTCTATTTTATTCCAAGAAGTAACCTTCATTAAGTCTGATGTCCTGTTCTGCACAAGGACATCATTCTCTCATGCTCTGGATCACTCAATAATCATTGAAGAATTTTGGCTGGAAAAGACCTTTAAGATTATCAAGTCCAACCAATAACACAGCACTGCCAAGTCCACCACCAAACCATGTGTCCAAGTGCCATATCTCCACATCTTTTAAATACCTTTGGGGACGATGACTCAACCACTTCCCTGAGCAGACCATTCAAATATTGACAATCCTTTTGGTGAGGAAATTTTTCCTTATATCCAATCTAAACCTCCATTGGCACAAAAGAAGGTCATTTCTTTCTGTCCAATATCTTGTTACCTGGGAAAGAGACTGACCCCCACCTGGCTATAACCTCCCTTCAGGTAGTTGTAGACAGTGATGCATCTTTAGTCACAGTCCAACATTCCTCTTATTCCCAGTTTCCCCTACCACAGAGACAAGGTTGCTTTTTTTGAAAAGGTTGCCTAAGACTTCCTTCTCCTCAATTTTCTCCAGTACCTACTTTTATTAACTATTCTGATGGCTCTTTCTTCTATTTACCAGTTTCTAGGTGGGTTCCTTTTACCCTTTAAAGTTCATGTTATCAAAGTTCCTGACAATGATAGTCTTCTAGGCTTTTAATACAAAATTCTTTTTACAAGCTCTTGAGACTAGAAAGATTATTGCTTCTTTCCCTACAGCACATAGATTTCCCCTTCAGATTTTTCTCTCCTCTTTTCTGATGAAGCTTTTGCCATCTGAACAAATGAACATTTAAAGATGAATAAGGCAAATCCAGATTCACTCGATCCATCTACCATATTCATTTCCAAAGTTGGATTTAAAGGAACAAATTATTTCTTGTGCTTTATTTATCTTTTCTATCTGCCAAAAAGCCAATATAAATGTGTTCAGTAAAACTGAGAAAGAATTAAGGTAACCTTGAGGATGAATCTGTGGGAATTGTGTTACATAGATAACTATAGTTTTACTGACAAGACATGTACAGCAATTCTCTTGTTAGTGATAAAACGCATGACTATCAGTGTTGGATGAGATACAAAAGGACAACTTTAAGTTTGATTAAAATGCAGTGGCCTATTTTAGCACACACAGCTATGCAGGACTTGCACTTGATTGCTCTGTGAAGCACTGACACTGATGTGATGAAGTAGTGTGTTCTGAAATAAAGAAAACTGAGAACTGAGCAGGCTGGCACTGAGATTACCAAGAAATTGACACACTTAGTGACTGTTGCCTAAAATGGGAGAAAAGAACTTTTGAGACAATATTAATATAGATATATAGCTGGTCTTTAATGAAAGCACTTTCAGGTCCCATAATACATAAATGCACAGCCAATACAGGGCTCTTACAAATTTATAACACTACTTAATTATATCTAATGGATATATCCAACCTGAAAACCATTTGCCCCTGGTACCACCCTCAGTACTACCCCACTGGATCCTTTCCAAGGGTTCTGGGCTCTCTGTCTTATTTTGACTACAATATATCTTATTATTCTGGTCCAGGTACACGTCCCAAACAGGATGCACTTGATAAAATCTCTTGCCTTGAAAAGACCATGAAACAGAACTTCAAGAATGTGGCACAAACCATGAGAAAGAGGTTTAGAAACTGTTAACTGTGATTTAAGAATGAGAAACTATACAGCTATATTAAAATCTACACACATTATATCTACAGCTATATAAAAATCTTTAGGCATCAACTTGGCCCCATTGACACAATAAACTAAATGAGACAAATTGCTTTCAAGAAAAAAAATATATTTTGAAGGCAGTCAGAAAAGTAATTTCTTATACAAAGTTCATATTTGATCTTTTGTCTTCAAAATAGTGAGGAATAATTGAAAATCTCCTAGTATTAAACTTTAATTCTCTCATCTCGACTTTTATATACAATACTGAAGCTCAACCCTTTCTGGGCCACTTACCTAAGTAAACACTTTGCTCTGAAGAATAAAATAATTCCATCTGCAACTTCTATATGACTTTTAAACATAAAAATCCACTCCTTTAAAAGCTTTCACTGGGCTGTGCAAGCTACGTCATTTGCCACAGTATTCCTCCAGCCATAATTACAGTTTAATTTTTCCTGTATTTAATTTATTAATTTGAATTATTTTTCACTGGCTTACTAATTCTGGAATGCAAGGTATATGCTATCTGTCATGCTTGAAGTGTCATGTTTGGCTTGTCCAACAATTTTTAGCCAAGCAAACTCCATGTGGGTTTGTTATCTCTGCTTATCTATGACTGTAAATTCCTCAGGGCAGTGACTGAGACCAAAACGAGGTACTGAAATCTGCTAAGCAAACAACAGTAGTTGACCTGTACAGTAAATTTCCATGACTTTATTGACAAACATATTGCCACAGACTTTTCTCTACAATAAATGTCATTCAACTAGCAAAGTTCCTGAACATTATATCAGTTTTAGAAGCTGATATAAATTTAAGAAGCATATTGAAACTGTATGCTAACCCAGATAACAGAACACCAATCCTACTGAGCACTAAAATAGTAAAGGTATTTGCTTCAGGTTGCCAGGATTAACCAAACATAGTCTTTGTTGGCTATCTTCCATACACTGGCAAGATGTTCTCTATCCTATCTCAATGCACTTGTAGAGACATACAAAACACTAAACACCCATATTGCTAATCAGTAACATACCTGTGTAAAGTACTAAAACCCTCAACGCTTCCCTGAAACCCACACAGATTTGGCTGTGTCAGCCAGATAAGAAATAGGCCAAAAGGACAAAGATAAACTTGTTAGGCTTCCAAGACTGTAGCATAGTTTTTGTGCACTGCTGCAGCACAGCAAGGTATCCGATACGGATACACCATTACATTTCATGTGGTGATGAAAGATGGTTTCTTCTTACTGAAGCTCCCCTCAATTTTTTTCACTTTCCCATGCCTGCAGTCAAATCAAGTTGCAGAAAGCCTAACTCTTCGCATTCTGGCTTTTAATTATAGTTACACTTAATTTGGAGCAAAGCAGCTCAATAATGCATTCACAGGATTTTAAGTTTATTGCACTGTCAGATTGCATTCTGTAGCAAGTATTTGGTACCAATACATTCCTCAAGAAAACAAAACAAAACAAATACAAAACAAAACAAACAAAAAACACAAGAAACTTTCTATCACTTCTATTTGAATGATAATTCTACCAGTTGAAATCAACACAAATTATACCTTAGAGATTCTATATGCTCCTAATGCCCTACTTGTGCAAGGAACACTGACTGTGGTTTGACATTTATTTTTTCCAGATGTATATTTGCCTTTTCAGGTACTTGGGAACACAAGCTGGGGTGGAGCATATTTGCATATTTTAGTCAAATTCCAGAAAATTAAACCACTCATTTTACAAATAAGATCATTTACCTTAACTGAAAGCTCTCAAGCACTGTGTGCAAAAGCCATCTGGAGCACTTATCACTGGATAATTTTTATTATACTGATTAGAGCAAGATATGCAGTATGCAGAAATTCTTAGATGTCAGAAGAGCTCATGGCTATAAGTAATGGCATTTTTCTCCTTTTTGAGGGAGAAAAAGAAAAGTCAGCAAATTCAGTTTAACTTTGGAAACATTTCCTACCCTTTATTGATTCCTGACATGTAAAATAAAACATTTATGGTTCCACTTCCAAAAATATGCTACAGTCACATATATTGCTTGATAAGTGTTTAACCTCCAGACTCTCTGCCTCTCCACCTTCCTTGTTTTGAAGTGGTTTAGTTATTTCTCATACAATGACAACAGAAGTATAGGCAGAACGAAATTGATTCCACACACCTAGTTAAAAAACCCTGAACAACATTTGTGGAATACTTGTAAATCACAGTTTTTATTATTTAAGAACATAATCCTACCTTGCTTCTAAACTAGTAGCATAGATAGCAGTTAAAAGCAACTAGAGGACTGAATGCATTATAAGGCCTTTAAGAATATGCACAGAGGTAAATGGGTATCCAAAGAAGAGATACCATATGTAGAAATTCAGACTATACAATAATGCACAGAAGTCTGTTTTCAAATATTTGGTCTATCAAATTCGGCCAAAAAACATCATTCACTCTCCAGTTTGCAAGATTCTATTTTTTCAGTCCAGTAATGATATTTTCAAAACATGTTTATTTTTCTCCTTTGTAAGACATGAAAACTAGGTTGCTGACTGTTTACAATTAGTAGGAGTTGCCTTTCATTTTCAAAAAAACTGGGATAATACACCTATGTTTAATTTTCAGCTTTTTATTTTCATTACTCCTAGTCCTCTTGACTGGAAGATTAATTTCTTTTCTTCTGCTCTAGGTATTTCAAGGTATTCTATATTCTATAATAACCTAAGTATTAGGACTTTAAGAGTCCATCTTCTTTTGAATGCTTTTACTAGTTTTGTAAAATGAAAACAGTCAGATCTCACAAACAAATTCCCTTTTTTTTTGTCACAGGAAAACAATTATTCCTGATTTTTCCAATGAACAGTCTGAAAAAATCAGTAAAGCAGTCTGGCAGAATATGTATTAACATCTTATAATAGTTAAAAAAAAAAAAAAGGCACAGAGGTCTGAAAAACCATCTTTGGTTGCTTCCCAGCTCTATTAAAAACAATATCTATCCTCCCTTTCTGGGAGTTCCTAGATTAGAGAACCTAGCAGACATTCTGTGCAGCTCTTGCTGGAAATCAATGCTTCCAGCCATCTCCAGTGCCACCCAGTTGTGCTTTTCAGTCCTTTACAGATGCACCAGCTGCCCATGGGCACAATGAGCCATATGCTGGAGACTCTCTGAATTAGCATAAATGAAAAGCTGAGGTTTTGGCAAAATAGGTTTGTGAGGTTGGCGTTCTCCAAGACACATTGCTATATGAAGTACAGGCTAGTATTTTCTTATGAAATTTGCATTCTATCTCCATTATTTTTTTTAAGTTTTAATATATATATATTTATGGGTGCACATGAAATTCCACTCTGATTGGCCAGAGAAAGATCAGTCTGGTTGAATGAAATACATTGCAGAAAAATTCACACAGGTATAAACACTTATGAAAGACCCCTTGCTACACTGAGCAGAGGTATTAGTTAAATCCCTGAATTAACTTATAAGTGGAGGAAGTGGGGGAAAACCTACAGGGGAAACCCACTCCCAAAAAGAAACCTATCAGCCTTTTCTTGATAAAAATGTAGGACAATTAAAAGCCAATAATACTTCTGGGAGAGCATTTTGTTTCTTAACACCAAAACAAAATATTTTTTCCTCATAGAAACATTTACTCTGTATGTTTTGATGATAAACCTTTCCCTTGATTTTACCTTTGGGCTAAAAGATGCAAAAGCTTTTCCTTCACTGTACATTATCTAAACAGACACCTCACTGCTCAGAGTGCCTAACCACAAAACAAAGGGCAAGAAAATAGCTATATGAGTTTTAAATAAACCATATTAAAACACAGTGATAATGGAAGTTAGTGAAATTCTGTAACACCCAGGATCTGACTAATTGCAATAATAAAACACAGCAATTATTTGTAGCTATAAACGGCTAGGTTACCTCTAATATTCTCTTGGGTTTTGCAGAACAATTTTAGTTCAGAAAACTTTTAAAAAAATGCACCTACACCGCCATCTTGTGGAAAGTATCCACTTTCCATTGATTGGATTTTGCCGGATCAAACTTCAAAAGGAAATTGCTCTTTCTTAATTGCTCATATATTAGACACGTAAACATTTTTTTTTAATAAGACAGTATTAATTTAACTTCAACTCATTTTCCTAATCTATAACATTAAAAAAGATAGACTCTGCACCGAACTTGTAGTTCAAAGTCCAATTCAGATAAAACCAGCAACTGACAGAGAAAAAAACATTGAAAAATGACATTACACTGAATGCCTCTCAGTGATCAATTGGAATATTCTCATTTTCCAGAACCGGATTTGTAGAATCTCCCTTTTGAACATATTCTCTCACCTACAATTTATCCATCACCTGCTCAGCATCATCAATAACACCTGTACATTTCTTACCCTCAGAGGAGCTGTCACTGAGCAGAATTTATGGCCGGAGTGGGACTAGCTCTGCTGTGAATCTGAAGGAAGCACTTCATCACCCTTTACATGTAAAAACACACTTCCTGTAGCCTGCAAGAACCACAAGGCATGTATTTTTCACACAGGGCTTGTAAAAAAACCCATTGATCAGCTATAGTGAGTGTTATATCAGCTAGGCATCTAGCAAAAGGATAAGAACTTGCCTAATTTTCTATTTTCATGACATTCATTATACTGAGATTGATAATGTTGAAGGAACCACACGTACAAGTTAAAAAAAAAAAAAAAAACCACAACACAGGGTAAGTCAAAGTTAAAGGGAACTAGATTCGGGGGAAGTTTCAAATGAAGATAGAAAAAATCCAGGTACAAGTCTGAAACCACCTGTTTATTAAATTTCAGTAAATGATAACAAGCATGAAAATAATTGCTTAACAGAAACATTTAATCTTTCCAAACATGTGTACACAGAATTGTGTATGCATACATTTGGTCTAAGTCTAAATACACTGCCTTGTGGTCTTTGTCTTCAGCAATGTATAACATACTTTAATACGGTACATAAAAAAATCTTCATCCAATAATTTCCACTTCAAACACAGAATATGGCTCAATACAAGTCAGGTTGGCAAAGACCTAGACACTACTGTTTTCTGGACTTGATGAAACATATATTGGATACTCACTTATTGTATAACTCTAGCAAGCACATCATGCCTGTATGGATAGACTGCAGTACCCCAGGTATTTGGAATATGCTGTCATAAGCTAGTTTTATTTCTATAGTAAATTAAACAAATACACATTGTCATATGTATATTTTCTCACTGTGTTATCACAAAATAATTGCTATTTTAAGGCTGTTCCAAAGATGAAGGATGAAATTATAAAATATTACGCTAACATTATTGTCACGGTTCTAGTTTTCAGAAAAGTAGGTATCTGCCATGGGAGGAATGTCTGGATGAAAGTGTTCAAAAAATAAAGTTTCTCTCGTGAAATTCGATGACGAGCAAAATGCACTAATATTAAGAAGGGAACTAACTCAATGCTCAATGAAATTAAAGTGGTAACAGACAGGTTTATATTTAACTATTTGTACCTGGTTGTGACAACTTATTCTTTGAATTCCTATTTATAAGATGTGATTATTTTAAGAGCCATACAGAACATGTGTGTCTGTATTACTGCACTGATAAACAGATAGATAGAAAATATATGCACAGAATTAATATTCTTGCCAAGCATTTTGTATTAAATCTCATTACCAACTGACAGATATCTAATTGGAGTAATAGATGCCTAACTTTCTGTAAACATATTAACCAGTTTCACATGTTTAAAGCCACTCAGTCATTTCTTGCAATGTTACTGAAAATGCAGAAATGTTTTGGAATAATTCAGTGTGTTGATGGTAAATATGCTGCGAGGTAATTATCACCTGGCATATCCTGATAGTAGACCAGATGTCATTTGTATGTCACCAGCTGAGCTGAAAGTATATTAGAACCATATAATGCTACTGTGAAAGGTGGCACAATGAAAACAAGTCCAAACGCCCCACACTCATTCTCAGAATTCAGTTAAACCAAAAAAAATTCACCTTGAATTTAGCTCAGACAAACTTGAAGACCTTCAGAATTCACCATATGCTGTATGTATACATACATACAGCGCATCTGAACATATCTGATAGGAAGCATAAGACTGATATTTTCCAAACCTTTGGGACAAGCATAAACTTAAATCCACACATAAAATATCAGAGGTAGTTCACATGCCTAACAAAACAAATTAACAAAAAACAGCCAGCAAACAAACAAAACTCACAATTCATAGTTCTTTGCTATTCACTAGGCAAATTCTGCAGATTCTGCAGCTTAAGTCACAATACAGCAGAATATCAGAAGAACACATTTTTACATATCTAATTATGTGAAGTCCCTGACAGATTAATTTAAACTGATTCTAAATGAAGACAGAACTTTCCTTACATATAATGAAATTAGTTATTTTTCTCTCTTTTCCAGTTGAATAGATGGTTTTACTATTAGGTCTCCCTTTCTCAGGGGGCATGTATAATTCCATAGAATACTGCCGAAACCTTTATATAGGTATTACACAGGGGCTAGACTAATTTAATACAAATTAGCAGTTATGAGGAAACAGATAATCTGATCTATAGATAACCATATGTTACGCATAAATATGACTATCTTTAAGTCTTATTTTACTTACTTAACTGCAGATGGAAGAACTCCATTCTGTTTTGTGCAATCCAGTGTCTCATCACTCATTTACTCATATGACCTGTCTCCCACCTTACAGAATACATTGGTAAAATTATTCTATACATACTAATGCCAAATATCCTAGAAGTTTTGGTTTGGAGCTCCCAGAAACTAAAAGGAAACTGGTACCCTGGAAAACTAGAGTAACACGTCAAAATTCACCAAAATTGACTCCATTGTCAATTCTTAGTATTGTCTGTTTTCTTAATAGTTTTCTAGTGTTACTGGTGATGTATTAAACAGCAGAAACTATGTTTTCCAGCTTCAGCTTAGACTTGTGGACTCTGTATCTGCTCAACTGTAGAGAATTAGAAACAACCTAAAAAATATTTTGAGATGATTATTTAACTCTGTTGTGATAATACTTTCTACTCACTCAAGTAGCATAGTTTATCAGAATAACTGTCTGAATTGGAATTTATAGAGCAAATTGGTTTAGGCCCTAAATAATGAATTATTTGCAGGGCATCTCTAAGGGGTCTGCAAGATTCTGTCAAGTCTATCAAATAGCTTGCTTGGTTTTAGAGAATAACAAATTCAGGGATTGCATTCCTCTTTGGCCACCTACAAAAGTTTATCTGATGCTATAAAGCAGGTGCAAAGTTTCATGTTCCTAGATATATTTTCTTTTTTTTTTTTTTTTCAAGCTATATGAAATGGAATGCTGATATTATGTAATGAATGTAAGCTGAGAACTAAGTGTCCTTAAAATTAACAATAAAAAGCTGCAAGCTGTAAGTAAAAACAAACACCACCCTTCAGGATTTTGACACAAACACTTCTAATTCAAAGAATTCTTCTCAATCCTCATGCTACCCTTTCTTTTTTTTTTTTTTTAATTCATTATTCATTCATGCAGAGATAATAACAAGGGAAGTTTGCCATGGAAGAAATCTACTCTTAAAAAAAAAAAAAAAAAAAAAAAGTGTTAAAAATTAACACCTCTGTCTAGATTACTACATTGCCCTTTTTCCAAAGATATCCAAGCCAGGAATCAAGAATAAAGCCATCTGTTATGAAAGGTCTTTCCTAATTTTAAAACTACTTCAAGACACTTAATGCTTTCCTTCAATTAAGAACAGAACAATTAAATTGCTGCACCACAAAGAGCAAACTCTGACAGCTGATTGCAAGGCAATCCTTCAAGACAGGTTCTGACTTGCCATGCTTGTAGTCAGCACTGAAGGAGATTACTCAAATGTAGGATGAAAAAGAGCTGTTGTTATACAACCTCACTGGTCTCAAAACTGTAGAAGAAAACATATGGGTAGCATATCAGAACCAAAAATGGCAGGTGTGCAAATGTGCAACATCCTCTTGATGGCCATTATGATTATATATAACCCCAGTATTCATACATAAAAATATGAAGATCTATTTTTATTGCCTTAGAACTGAACATCAGAAACCACTTTAATATTTTAGAGCTCTCTCAACTCAGTGTGTCCATGGTCCATGCTTTGTTCAATAAGGATTTATGTTAGTACAGAATTTCTCTGTATTATTAAAACATCCATCTTTAGGGTATTTTGTGTTCCCTTTCCCCACAGTATACTTGCATAATTTCCCAGAGATACTTGAAAACTCATAAAAGTTTTATGTAAGTGTGTCAAGGTAAGAATAACCAATTTCAGGAAAGTAAAGTAGTGCCTATTCTGAAAACCTGTAGACATCAAGAGAGCTACATATTCCTGGGTTGCTTTAGGGCCTTGACTTTGCGTTTGTTCATATGCAGGAATCAGGAAAACTCCCACTGTCTATATGTTGCTTATATTAATGGCACAATGATATACACAATACCTTCAGTGCTATACCCTTGGATATTGAACAGTTTTTTAGGATGCAGAAACCAGGAACCTACTTTAAAGGATTTATTTTTTAAGCATTCCTCCTAGAAGTTACCATTTTATTCTGCTGAGGTTCACAAATATAGTTTGAGCCTTCAAATTCTCCTAAATATGAAATTACTGAGGTGCTGTTTTAAGGAGAAACTGTAGTTTGTTCAAAATCAAGTGATTAATGCACAAGACAATGTTGTCACAGACTTCAGTGGTGCGGTATCATGCCTTAGAAGAGCAGTCATTTCTGCCTTTTCTGTGACTTCTAAATTCAAATTTATTTTTTTATTATTAAATTCAAATATTATTAAAATTATTTTATTGGCAGTTTTCTTACAAGAGCTGCATTTTTGCACATTAGAGAATGTTTGCAATGTTCAAAATACTAATTAATTAAGTAATTAAGTATATGCCAAAATATTGATTTATTTAGACACTATTCAAAAGACATAAGATCACAGTATTTTATGCTCATTAAATATTTAAACTGTCTAACCTAGACAAAAGTTTTTATAGACTGAAGTAGTTTTTTTCAGATATATTACTCTTTATCCTATCAGCTTGATAGAATAGAGAGCTATGAATGAAAAGACAAAAATAGACCAAGCAGCAGCATGAATTCTGAATCATGATCAATACCTTTGAAACAAGTTTCCTTTGTTCCTCCCTCCCTTGTTGTTGAATGGTGGTTATAATTTCTGCAGGTGTCCAGAAAATGTATCACACCAAACACACTATGTATCCCTGAGAGAAGTTAAAAACATGCTCACTGTCTTGCTAATGCACTTCCTTTGAGACAATGATATTCTCATGCAATAATGATACATAAAAGACAAAAATATTCCATTTAAAATAATAAATTAGTTGAAGTAAGGACTGTACAGGAGTTCAGAGACTTTAAAGAAAATCCAACAAGCCATTTCCTCAAATAACAGGACTTTTAATTAATATACACTTAAATATCATTCACTTACTGCACAAGGAATGACCTGACCCAGACTTCTTTACACATAATAAATGAAAGAGTTAAACTTGTGAGTATCGATACTTAAGCAACCTTATAAACTTCTGCAAGACTGACATGGCCATAAAAACTCTGTTCATCACCAATAAATCACTCCCTTTATTTTAATAGCACTAGCATAAAATCAAATGATAACAGTTACCACCTAGATTTACTTTGATGTAACTGAGGTTAGTGCTTGTGTGTTTTAGTGAATGGTTATTTCTAAGCATACTTAAAACCCTGGACCATGTAGAATTAATGAGGCTACAAACAAAGAGAGTAAATTTCTACTTATAATTTGTCTGTATGCCTGACACACAGAATCTGTGCACAGAGAAACAGGTCTCTCTACAGCAGAGCTGGTTTGAACTTTATACTTAAGGGCTTATACTTAGCAGGGGAAAAAGTAGTGCACAGTAAGACACAACCCAACAAAATGACTTTCACTACTGTCCTGCTCTGCCTCTGTACAGGCAATTGATCATGAGGTTCCATAACAAAGAAAGATGCGTGGTTCCAAGAGGTCTGTTAAACAGAAAGTAGAGGACCCAGTAGCTCAGTTCTGAAAAGAAAACCCGTCATACTGAACAGATAAATCAATTCAATAAACACCACAAACTACAAAACACCTTTGAACACGCACCATCAATTGCAAAAATCTTATTGTTTAATTTAGCTGGGGAAAAAAAATGCTGTGACTATTCGTTGGAGTGCTGCATTTCACTTCTGTGGAATAGAGGAAAGAGCACAGAGAAAGGGAAGGAGACCAAGACTGTTTTTCTTCTTGTACTCTCTGGCAGGGAATTGGAGACGGGCTCTCTATGGTGCCAACAGAGACAGTCATATCACATGTCCTTGAAAAAGCCTCTAAAAAGATACCTATGTTTGTAGCTTATTTCACTCCCCCGCATTGCACTGCCAAGCACTGTAGGACATGTAAGCAGAACTTCAATGAAACTAAACTGACAAATCCCTTCTAAGTGTTTTGTTTTAATTTAATAGAAACATGCTGGTGTGCCACCAAGATGGCCGTCTCTCTGTAAGTTTACTGTCCAACTACATCATTACAATTAAAAAAAATGGGGATAAAGTTAACAATGAAGAATGCAACTGACTTTATTACTTCATATTGCCTATTAGATTCTAAGCTTGTTTTGATAGCCTCTACTTTCCTTTTTTGTATCCACAAAGTAAATAAGGCAAGTCTGATGCATTTAAAGGAATCTGAGAATGCTCTTGGCAGAAAAGAAAGGAACACGAAATTATTATTTCTGAAGTACTTATTTTTGTAACCAAATCAAAATTTCTCTGCACCTTGTTTAAAGCTATCTTGCCCAGAAGTTTCTTCACACATCTAGAAAAATCTCTGTAAAGACACCTCTCACATGCACAACAACAAAAGAACAGCAAGCATCAATTGCTTTCAAAAACATTCCTGAAGAAAGATAAATGTCAATTCTTTTGCTCTCAATTTTACACATAGGACCGTGGTCTTTTCAACAGGTTTGGTATGTCTATGATTACTATGCCAAGACTCAAAATACTGCATAAAACATGTTTGTCACTGCTGCCCGAAATGCATTTTGTTTATATAGAAAACAAACCAATGAACTCCTAGCCCTTCACTGGTCTCCTCACCAAGCTGACGTGCACCCTTCCACACCAGTTTCTCACAAGTTGAAAGGATTCCAGAGAGTCTCCAAGGACAAATTTTAGAAGGAGGCTCAAGTTAAAAGATTGGCAGGACATAAATTTGTCTTTTTAATGGCAACCACTTTACATTGTTTAGCACATTTAGCAGATTTAAGGATGAATCTAATACAGTCACAAACTCTCAAAAAAAAAGTCTGTGAGGTGTAGGGGAAAAAATGGTGAGGGATGAAATATATAGTCACTGCCAACAGGTCTTGAGCAAGCACTGCATGAGCAGGTGAAAAAAAATCTAGTGACTGTGAAGAGCTTCATGACAGCCCTGGGTCTGCTTCTCTTATTCAACTGTTTCCACTTATATTCACTTTTGCATCTGTTATATATTTAGGGGTGTTTTTATTAGTAGCTTTAGATCCACCGAAGCAGGTGAGCACGTGTTCAAAAGACAACTAAAGAGAAAATAAGACATTAAAAAGAAAACATGAAACAGTTCAGAGAAAAGCAGAAGAACAAAGTATGCTCTTTGCAAATAAAGGCATCCACATTTTAATTGAATCTATGCCATTTGAATGCAGACAAAATGAATAAAACAGTTTAATTTTAAATTAAATTGGGGAATGTAATTGGGTGCACATAATCTTTCTTGGCAAGGACTACTTAAGAAGGATAGCAGCACATATATACACAGGCCACCTGCAAGTATCTATCATACAATGATCTTCCTTAAGCAGCTTTTCCCCATCTTCCCACTCTCCTACTGTAAACAATTATTCAAAACTCACTTTATAATCTTACCTGTTTTACTCTGTATTTATGTGTTGACAGAGATCCCAAGTCAGGAAAGCACATGGTATGCACTTGAGATCCAAGTGCATGGTGACAGGGAGAAGAGTTAATTCCCCACAAAATGCCTTTCTGAATATGAACCCTTTGGCCAAGGGTGATGAATTCATGCTTTTGTTTTCAAGCTGGTCTTGGAGAAAAAAGGAAAAAAGAAAATAGTAATCAACAGACTTGTCTCTAAAGTACTTCATATTTTTTGGGTTATATGTAAATAGGTTTTTGTTAGGTTTTGAGTTTTTACACATAACCTTATTTTAATACCTTAAATGCTGAGTAGGACAATATGCAGCTTTATGATTGGGACTATACATAAAAGTACTAAAATAAATTATAACCATTATTTTTCTTCGTACTACTGAGATCATGTAATTTTGACAGGGACTGTGAAGGACTTCACAGTCCAATAAATTGTAATTTCACATCTAAAAAGTTTAGAGGTGCTGCAGTCAGTGTCTTAGCACCTGACCAGCTCCTTCCTCACAGGAACATAAAGGAATCCAAACATCTGTATTAAAGCACAGTTCAGACATCGTCTTGTCTTCAGACAGCAAAGTCAGTTTAAGATTTTCCCATACATTTCCTGCCTGACCACAGCCTTTCATTCCTTTCTTTAAGCCAATTATATAAAACTCTTACAGAAACAAACAAAAAAAATCTTTGGGGTTTAGATGTTTTACCTGCAGTAAAATACCTCTCTCTAATTCTGATCACAGATGAAAACATATTACAAATTACAAGTACCTACATAGGAAGACACTTTTCTCTTTCAAAACACCTATGGTGGTGATGTTTATAAAGTAATCCAGAGAAAATTGTGACAAAAAAAAATCCATGATAGGATTGGTCTAGGCACCCCAAGACTGCTTACCTTGTAGCTGTACATATAGTGCAATAAGAAGCACAGAGCTGTGAAGAAGGAAAAAAAAATGAAAAAACCACACTCCTTATGGGAACTACTCTACATATTGCTGATTAAGACAATCCCTGAAAGTGGAGCCATATATTTGCATTCCTACTGCTCAGGAAACTACTACATGTCCTAAGCTGTAATACAAAAGGCAAGTCACAGAATCGCAGATTCATTTAGAATGGTAAAGACCTCCAAGATCACTGAGTCCAACCATTGATTGATCACCACCTTGTCAACTAGACCTTAGCACCAAGTGCCACATCCAATTGTTTCTTGAACATTTCTAGGGATATGGTGACTCCAACACCTCGCTGGGCAGTCCATTTCAATGTTTAACAACCCTTTCCATGAAGAAATTCTTTCTGATGTCCAAGCTGAGACTCCCTTGTGCAATTTGAGGCCATTTCCTTTCATCCTGTTGCTAGTTGTCTGGGAGAAGAAGCCAATTCACACCTTGTTACAATCTCCTTTCAGGCAGCTGTAGAGAGCAACAAGGTCTCCACTGAGACTCCTTTTCTCCAGACTAAACAATCCCAGCTCCCTCAGTCGCTCCTCATAGGACTTAGACCCTTCATCAGCTTTGTTGCCCTTCTCTGGACATGCTCCAGCACCTCAATGCTTTTCTTGTAGTGAGAGGCCCAAAACGCAGGACTCGAGGTGCAGCATCACCAGTGCCAAGTATGGGGTGGGGGGACAATCAGTGCCCTGGTCCTGCTGGCCACACTGTTGCTGATACAGGCCAGGATGCCATTGCCCTTCTTGCTCATCTGGGCACACTGCTGGCTCATGTTCACCCACTGTCAACCAGCATTCCAAAGTCCTGTTCCGCCAGGCTGCTTTCCAGCCACTGTTCCTGCAGCCTGTACTGCTGCAGGGGGTTGTTGTGACCCAAGGGCGAGACCCAACACTGGGCCTTGTTGAACCTCATCCAAATGACCTTGGCCCATTGATCCACCTGTGCAGATCCCTCTACAGAGCCTTCCTGCCCTCCAGAAGACCAAAAGTTCCACCCAACTTAGTGTCACCTGCAAACTTCATGAGGGTAGACTCAATACAGGTCATCCATAGATATTAAACAGGACTAAGCCCTGGGGAACACCACAAGTGCCTGGCCAACAACTGGATTTAGTTCCATTCACCACTTTCTGGGCCCTGCCATCCAGACAGTTTTTACCCAAGTGATGAGTGTACCTGTCCAAGCTGTGGGCTAACAGGTTTTTCAGGAGAATGCTGTGGGAGACAGTGTCAAAGGCTTTGCTGAAGTACAGATAGACTACATCCACAGCCTTCCCCTCATTCAATCCTGCCACCAATCTTACAAGCAGATCAGAGCAGTAAGTGGGCTCTGAGGACATGTATCAGACCAAGTCCCAAGGAAATATGTGTAAATGAGCTGGTTGGGTTTGGATGATGACTGTTCGAAAGGCTGCTCAGCACTGTTTAGGTCTGGACATAAAGAGATGTTCAAGTTTGTGGAGCTCTAGATTACATGAATTTTAATTTTAATTTTTATTTTGAATTCTGGTGGGTTTTGAGAGACAGCTTTGTGCTTAGGCATCCTAACTTAAGTTGATGCAAACTTTCTTCAAACATAGTTTAATTACTCCTTTGAACAATCCATTTACTCTAATTTATAAGGCAACATCTTTGTTCATATTCAGATAAAATATATCAGATAAACCACAAATAATGTTACTAAAAAACATAATGGATGCTTTCTTAAAAATAATCATCATATGGAAGATAACATATGATTTAATCAGTGAAAACATTTCAGTTCTTGAAAAATATATGAACAATAAACACATAAGAAAAGTGAAACATCTATAAGCATAGATTTTGAAAAATATTTCTCTCTGAAAACCTTTTCCAAAAGTCTGCAACTCTGCAACTTAGGTCAATGCTCATCATTTTGTCCAAACTGCAGTCACAGTGTGAAATCAAAAGCACAAACCATGATAAGATGACAAAGTATATTATCAAACTAAATTCCTACTAACTGCATGCTAGTCTCACAAGAGGACCTAGATTTGTTTTCATTTTTTGTCACATACTTGATACATTTACAGATACCTCTGGAACATTAAATTGGTCAGACTTAACAAAAACAATTGTTTGCCAACTGCTGAGTTGGGGGAACTAAAACATTCAAACTACTGATAGGTATTCATTCTACATGGCCAGATTGAGTCTAAGTCAAATCAAAGCATGCAGAGTATACACCATAGGGTCACACTGGCTGCAAAGGAGTAAGAGCTATTCATAGCACTAAGTAGGCTAAGGGCAGAAAAGGGTACAGGAAGAGCAGATAATGTATAAATGAGTCATAGGGATTCAGGCAGTAGGAAAGAAGATACTAGAGTCTATTTGGAGACAAATTTGTCAACTTTTGTTAGTTCACTCTAATACTTGAAAAAAATTTGGTTTTCTCCAGAACATATTTAGGGAGGCAGACAAAAATAATGCAACACAGTGAAAAAAAATTTAAATGAAACAATAAAATATGTAACTTTCATTTATTTTGTGGTGGTTTTAACTGAAAAGGTTTTACCCTTTTCAAGACAGTTACAATACCTAATTCTGCTGACAGTCTTAATAGAATTTGCTCAGCCCTTTTGTGTAACTATAATTGATCACCTTCATTTTTATGTGCAAAACATTTCACACAGCTGCAGAAATACTAGAAACGCTTGTTGCTTTCAAGTTCCTGAAGGTATTTTAAACAAGTACATCTCAAAATTCCATTTTATATAGAAAAGGGCTTCGATAGAAGAGATTATCCCAAGACATACTTGTTTCTCATTCAGGAAGTAACCAATCTTTCTTAGTCAAAATATCCAAATACACGAATGGACACCTCCAAATGGTGCTGTTATGATTAAATCTTTGACATTTGCTGCATGGAAAGACTAGTGTTATATCCTTAACAGATGTAGTGTTGAAATGATTCTATGCTCTTCAGAGAAATTGCAGAGTATGATTTATCACCCTAACTCAAGTGAAATGATACTGAATGGAGAGCTGTCAGTGATAAACGACAACTCCAGCTGATTGAACTTTTCTAAAGAAAGCAAAAGATGGCATCATTTCACTATTTTACAGTTTGGAAAAGCAGTCTGAAGTGTTGAAACCTGCCAGAACTGCTATAATTAGTGGCCTTCTACTATCTACTTTAAGCAAGGGAATTATACCATGTAGATTATGAAGCCACACACAGTGCAATTTTCATCGCCTCTGGAGGAGGATTTAAATATGAGTACAACTTCATCCAGGCACAAATTTTCTAAATGATATAGCATTACTATACAAAACCACTCAAAGTTAGATGTTTGCAAATCCTTGCAACTTGAAACCTAGATTTCCAATGCACTGGATTTGAATCTGCCACAAGAAAAAGCTAAGCACGAGGTAATTTTCAATAAGATATTTCAATAGAGAAATAAACCAGTTTCCAAGTCTATGACTGGTATACATAATCTGAGAGGATTTAAAACCTGCACATACTAACTCCAGTGAAACAGCTTCAAGGAGGACTTGAGGTCTTTACTTTCAATACCAGATCAGCAGAAAATAAAGAAGCAAACCTCATTCACATTACTATGTTCACATTACATTATCTCTCAAATGCTTTAAAACTTGTTTTTTTCTTAAAAGAGAAAAATTAATTTCCTGCATTAAAGAACAAACATTTAAACTTATTCCCCCCCCTCTTTTTTTTTATTTTTTTTTTTTACATTTTAACATTAATATTTGAGGGGTTTAAGTTCTAGTCAGCATTGCATTAACTCTTGGTCTAACAAGTGTTAATGCAGTTCCTGCCTTTCCTCGGAAGAGCTATAAAAACACAGTGCTTTCAAAATTTAGGTAAGGATATAAATCTCAGCTCCAGGTGTTCCTGAATTACTTTCCATAATCTGAAATGAAACTAGTCTTGACCAACTCTGAATAAAATTTGAATGCAGTATAGATTTGTACTAAGTTAAATTACCAGAAGAATGAGTAAGTAAAACAAACCAAAAGTTACTGACATATTTACTTTCTGGAAGGCATGTTAAATGAACTTTAAAACCAGATTTGAAAATCCAGCTGTAAAAGGGGTATGCAAAAATGATTAATGAGTGCTGAACACCATCCAGATCACATACTTACTTGTAAGAACTACAGCAAGCAAGTAAACATTCCACACTGAAGTGACAATTCAATTTAAATTAGAACTTGCAGTTACTCTTCTAAGTCAATAGTAATTTTACAAATGCCATATATCAAAAAAACTTTCTTAGTAAGAGTATAGAACTGCTCAGTGCAACCAACATAAACAACGATCTTTTCAAATTTCATTCCTTAGTGAAGAGTGCACAACTTCACTGCCAACCGTAGCACATATCCTCCTGAGTCCGTACCCACTAATCATGTTTCTACTTTCAATGAGTTTCTGAATGTCTCTCCTACTCCCCAACCACCACCACTCACTAGAAAATCCTCCCTCATTATCTTGACTGATTGCTTCAATTAGCAAGCAACTCAGTCACTCACATTATGTTCAATGTTTCAATTCCAGGAAGGTAAAAGTTCAGTGATATACCTCAAGTTTACTTAATTAGAAGGAAAATTAACTTAAATGTTCTATAGACACTGTGCTGGGTTAGACTGCCTGACTAATGCTCATAAACTATTTGCACCAGCCAAGACCTTCCTTGCCAGCCGTGTCCTGGGGGGCATCAGGCAAAGCATTGACAGCAGGCTGAGGGAGGGGATTGTCCCTCTCTGCTCTACACTGAGGCAGCCTCACCTGGAATATTGTGGGCAGTTTTGGGTGCCACAATAAGAATTAGAAATTAGAAACATCTTAGAGAACATCCAAAGGAGGGCAGTGAAAATGGTGAAGGCCTTGAGAGGAAGCTGTCTGAGGAGCAGCTGAGGTCACTTGGTGTGTTCAGCCTGGAGGAGACTGAGGGGAGATTTCTTTGCACTTTCAACTTCCTTGTGAGGGGAAGAGGAGGGGCAGGCACTGATATTTTCTCTCTGGTGAGCAGTGAGATGACATGAGGGAATGGCCTGAAGCTGTGTCAGGGGAAGTTTAGGCTCTTCACCCAGAGGGTGGTTGGGCACTGGAAACAGGCTCCCCATGGAAGTGGTCACAGCACCAAGCCTGAGAGAATTCAAGAAGTGTTTGGATGATACTCTCAGGCACATAGTGTGACTCTTGGAGATGGTCCTGTGCAGGGCTGAGTTGGACCGAGTTGGCTAGGGGGGATCCTTGTGGGTCCCTTCCAACTCGGCATATTCTGTGATTCTGTGATCACAGATTGCTTTGTCTGGTTGACAAGAAGCTCAACGTGATACAGCAATGTGCGCTGGCAGCCCTGAAAGCCAAGTGTATCTTGGGCTGCATCAAAAGCAGCCAGGCCAGCAGGTTGAGGGAGGTAATTCTCCCCCTTGAGGTCCTGCTCTGAGATCCCAATGTAAGAAGGATGTGGACCTATTAGAATAAGTCCAAGGGAGGCCACAAGACTGTTCAGAGGAATGGAACACCTCTCCTATGAAGACAGGCTTGAGAGTTGAGTTCATTGCGCCTGGAGAAGAGAAGCCTCCAGAAAGACCTCATAGCAGCCTTCCAGTACCTGAAGGGAACTTGAATCAGACCAGGAGAGGTACTTTTTACAAGGGCATGGAGTCAAGGGGGAATGGTCTTAAACTGAAAGAGTGTAGGTTTAGATTAGATATTAGTAAGAAAGTCTTTACTGTGAGGGTGGTAAGGCCCTGGAGCAGGTTTCCCAGAGAAGCTGTGAAGCCCCATCCCTGGAAGTGTTCAGGTCAGGCTGGATGGAGCTTTGAGCAACCTTGGTCTAGTGAAGCTGATCCTGCCCATGGCAGGTGGGCTGGATCTAGATGCTCTTTAAGGTCCCTTCCAACCAAAATTGTTCTATGACTCAAGGTATTTCAAGGCACATATTTCTCTTTGTATTTATCTCAGAACAACAAACAGAGATTTCAACTATAAGTGCTGTGAATTTAATATTTGGATCCAGTGAAACATCCATTATTAGGTGCATTGGTTAAATATAGACCAATATAATTGAGATTTAGTTTCAATAGGTGTTCAATGATATTTACTTTAATAAGGTTACAGATACTTTCATTTTCTTTAAGTACTTAAGAACTCATTTGGATCTGTATTCCCTTAAATTATATGAAATACTGTTTACATTTTATCTGCCAATGCACTTTTGTCAATTACCACTGGTTGATTTAACCTATCAAATTCCAAGTTTAGAGTTCATATAATTCAATCTTATTGTATTTCAAATTTTTGTATCAATTTAGGTTTTCCAGCGCTAGAAAATAGACTGAAATAGTCCTCAATATTAGTTTCTAGATAATGCTTGAAAAAAAAAAACACAGGGATCCATACAGAAAGGCTACAAGGAAAACCAGGTTTTTTGCAATGTAAGAAATCCAGAAAATTCAAGTTTGACTAGCAAGACGAATTGCAGTGTAAAAAATCTCCGGGTTCTGCAATAGTTTTAACAATTAGGTACTTACTCTAAAGCTTGTTAACGGTAGGACCATTTGACAGGAGAAAAAAAATGAGGAGACAAAGACCCTGTTTCCTGTGGGATTCAGACTTTATTTCCCAAGACAACTTTAAGCCTCAGGTTAGAAGAGAAGTAATTATATTATGGCATGCACTATAAACAATTGTTAGTGGCCTTTCTTTTACTTTTTCCAAGTAAATAAACTATCCGATCTCTAGTCAATAGCAGAAGTTAAACTCTCTCCTGAGGTGACAGTTAAAAAACAGCCCTTCACCTTTCCCCTTTTACTCCATTTGGAAATGCAATGTGAAATCTTGTTTTTTCTTAGCTTTCAGGCAAACCTGAGCTTTGAAAAACTTCTGAAAGCATGGAGTACTTAAAAAGAAGGAGAACCTAAGGGAATAAAGCCCATCTCTTGGATAAAAGGTTAAAATAGCAAGCATGCACATTAAAGCAGAGGAAGAAGTGACAGAATATTATGGATAAATAGTAACCATTTTAGAAAAGGAAAGAATTGCATTTTGGTGGCTTGGTACAGGACAGGGATATGGAAAGATCAGAATGCTTTTGCTTATCTCAGAATTATTAAATACTTAATATCTTTACAAACAAAAACTAGCACAGCAAATCTGAGCAGTTTTAAAGAGAGACACAATACATTCACATGCAGATAATTTTTATAATACAAAGATAAACAACAGTCTAATGAAGAGTTAAACTGACTGCATAAATTAGGTTAGATAGGTTATTTCTAGAAAATTGTATCACTGATGTCACAAATGTGACCTCCCAATATAATAAAGAAGTGCTGAAGCCTTGTCTAAGCAGAAGCAGTTTGGACCAGCTGTCCTTCATTATGGGTTTCTAGCGTAGCTGAGGGTTAGACCCTCAAGTCTCTGCTGACAGATGTTTGAGTAATACTTTATTTGGTTGCTTTGCAAGAAAGGGCTGAAATGATTGCCTGTGCTGACAGGAATCTTAACATTAACTTGAATTTGCAGTGGTACCTGTTTCTCACAGGTCACCTCAAGCAATTTTAGCTATATAAGGAGCTTTGAATGTTCCACAATTTCACCTAGACTTCTGCGTGGCCCTAAGGTCTCCGGCAGACAAGTTGTTAAAATTCAGTATCAGGCAGGGTCTCAGAAACCCAAAAGAGAGGAAAAAAATGCAGTTTTTCATGCTAAACAGACACAATGGTTAAGCGACCTGAGTGGTCAGTTTCGAGGTGTTTATCTTTATAATGAGAGTCTAAATATGAAATCAATACCTCCAAGTTAAAGTGGTTATTAAGTACCAAGTAATCAGTTATGTTACACTACTGAGAGTATGAAATTCAATTCCCTTTGAAGGATGCTGGACTCAGCTTAAACTTGTAGTTTCTGCAATTATGTGATAGGTATGCTCATTCCCAAGAATCCATCAAGTCAATCTATATTGTCTTTTTGCACCTACCTGTGACAAATGCCTAATTTTCTTCAAGTCATATAAACATTAGATATACAATACCCTCAAAAGACTCAAAAGAAGCAAAACTTTTCTTCAGCATCTTTATTTTAAGGGGATTTTTAGGTGGGAACTTCTGTTTAATATTATGCATCTGAAAGTATCCCTTACAGATTACAAGGTTCTGAAGATCAAAAACATTCCTGAATTTTTTGGAATTTTTCTTTCAGACAATTCTCTGAAATTTCTAGAGTGATATTTTGTTAAGGATCAGAAAACAGAAAGCTGAAGAAAACTTACAAGAAGGTTGTTTTGACAAAGATTTAATATTAAATTTTCACAGACTTAGCTGAGCAGCTACTGCTAGAAAACAGAAATATCAAATGCAAATCTATTCATAAATGTTCTATAAGACATGGTTATCTTGTGATATGATCATTTCAGTTGATAATATTCAGACTGTTAAGATGAGAAATGCTGAAAAAATGTTTGCTGAAAAAATGTTTACTCAAAATACTGAGTGAAAAAAGGAATTGCTGGAAAAGCTCAATGCTGACCAAAGACCTATTACAACTCTAACTTTGCAGTGATGAATTAATTCTCCCTATGTAAAAGGGAGATACTGAGTGTACAGATGTGTTTAGGAGGCAAAATAGTCCCTTTGGAAAATCTCAGAGATATTACATTTTGTTATGAAGAATTCAGGTCTCAAAAAGAAAACAATGAAAATATGATATATACAGAACCCCAAACTAACACTTACCTCTTCAAACAACACTGGAGATACTCATGCTAGTTTCCTGCTGACCTGTTTATGTTCTGCAAGCATTGTTTTCATAACTGAAGTTTACTGTCTATGCATTTTGACTCTACTGTTTCTCTCCAGTCACGCAAATGATACAAATATAGTCACAATATTACTTGTATGCTTATCTACAGTTTCTCTGGGATATTTCCCAGTTTTACCTTTTCTAGACCATTCTGCAAGAGCCTGCACAATGTCCCCCGTGGCCTACATTTTTTAAAAATTATCCTAAGTGATGTAGAATCTCTACCAATAGAATACAATGAGGTAACAAGAATAGCACTTTTGCCACAGTACTTGAATGATTCTGTTTATTTATTCCCTCCATTTCTCCTGTCACAATAATAGCTTCTCTTTCTGAAATGCAAGGCATAAAAGAAAGTAATGGCAAGCAAAACATTCACCTGATACAGTAACAAAAACCATTAACAATTTCTTCTTTACTGAACGAGAGAAAAACAGATCAGCTTAAGTGCTATTCATAAGAGATAATGCAAGGGCTTAAAGTAACAGGTATGTTAAAAGCTATATTACAATAATATGACCAGAAATAGGATTTCTGTCATTTCTTAAAGTTCCTGCTTTTGGATTATTTTTCTTTGAAATAATCACAGAGTAAATTCATTAAATTTTTTTTATCCTTAAATAAGGGCAATAATTTTCCTTTTCAATTAAAAAAAAGAATACAAAGATAAAACTAGAAATGATAATCAGCGTTAGTACCGCTAGCATAAGCAATGAGCTTGCTCTTCTCTCTTCCTCCAGATATATAGTTCAGACATTGAATGCAACAAGCAGTTTCTGAAATATAAAACATAGCTTTAATTTGTACAGTAGGAAAACATTAGCAGGCCAGGTATAAGGAAAGGAAGTAAAAGGGGAGTAAAACTTCCTTTCAGTCACAAAAACAGTTTTAACTGAACTTACAGTAAGGACATACCTGGTAATAATAATAGCAAGAGACCTGGAATTAACTAAGCCTATCCACCATTATGTGCAATAACATATTCCTCACTAACATTCTTGGATATCTCTTCTCAGATGTCAGAAACAATTGAATTAGAGGCATTATATGTGCAAGTGAGAGCCCACATGAATAATAAAAAGAGAAAATTAAATTTATCTTATTAAAAAATATTTTTATTCTCTACATTGCAGACAGCTTTAATTTTAAAGTTTAAGAGCTTGAGCTTTTTATAATAAGCTGTATAAATTAACATCTTTATCTTAAGTTCATATTTCTAAGTGATTGAGAATTTTTACGTAGAAAAAGGAGCTGATTTTATCAAGTTACTGGGAAGTTCTTTAGTCTTTAATCTTTTCTCAAACACAAAGGCCTTGCTTCACCATATTCAAAGTTGTTCTTATCTTCCTTATGACTTACAGAAATGCAGCTAAACATTTTTCTGATAAGAAAACACTGGCTACTGTTATGTGGAAAAAGCAAATGTCAATCTTTTCTGAAAAAAATGTAGCTTGAGGACTAAACTGTCTATATTACAGTAGACAAGTCTGTCTTCATTTGCTAATAAACTACACTGAAATAGCAAACATGTATGATACTTTATATGCTTTATTAAGAGTCTATTCAACAGTAAGTCAACTTTTTGTTTTGCATAATGACTAGCAGTGGAGCAACAAAAAAGAATGATCCTTCAGGAAATTGTCCGACTTAACATTCGGATTTAAAAACATCATTTTTGCATTAATAACAGCTTTACTTTACATGGGACAGGATGTTATTTCTGAAATCACTCCTAATACAACTTCAATTTTTAACAGGAAAGCATTGAGCCCATTTTAAAATAGAAATCTTGAGTTCAGATATTCTGTACTTGACTTTACCATTTCTGTTAAAAACTAGTACTAATTATGTTTTGAACATTTTATATGTATTTTTAAACGTATTCTTTCCTTCAGTTCCCACAAAAAATACACATGCAACAATCACTGTGGGATAGATGGGATATTGCAACTGCATAACATGAACTGCCAAGAACACCATTTAACTTTAGATTCCCCATTCAGTTAATGAGGTATGTGATGCTGCCCAGGATGCATTAAGTTTTTATTGAAATATTGGCATAAATTAATATTAGCAATGAACATTGGACCATATTTTTTCTTTTAGACAAAGAAAAATTCCGTTACATTTTCCACAAGCCCCTTATACACCTCACCAAACACACAGGCACTGCACACAAATTCCTCCTTCACCTTGATGACTTATGTTCTGAAGTATGAGAATTTGATATTTTTAATGGAGTTAGAAGTGTTCAGATGAAAACACAGAGAATTCAGAGGGGATTACCTAAATCCTGGAAGCAGAACAAAAAAAAAAAAAAAAAGAAAAAAGGCTTTGAACAGAAACACAAATTCAGATTCCAAATCCAAGTACCTCGCTCCAAAGGAATGCAGCCTCACTTTTTTTCCTTTATGTGCAAATCAGAATTATGTCAAACATCTTATTTACATCACTGCTCCCCACTCTCCTAGTTTCAGAGGCATTCCTGGGTGGAAAGTCTGCGAAACTTCTGAGGAGCAAGAGTCTGAACCACCTCCTCTCTTTCTGCACATTTCAATTGGAGATAAAGCTGTAATCATGCTGTCTTGGTCATGAAAATATTCCATTGTCTTATGCATTTGACCACCATACTACTGTGTATTTTCCCTACTCATTTGAGCTGTTTTAATTTCAAATAGTTAGTATACTTTTAATTAAATGTATTCCCTTGGTATTTCACGCTGCTTGATTGACAGACACATTGCATTATGAAGGTAACTTCTAAAGCATTACTTAAATAAAATACGTCCTGCTTTTGGTTCATCCAGAGCCTTTTTCCTGCTTCTCTTGCAGTTCCATTTTTACCTCATACAGAAAAATCTCCAATTTCCTGCTATGTGGACCTTACTTCAATAACGAGGAAAGACCTTCATATTCTGGGCTTTGATATTTCAAGGCCATAAACATCTCTAAAAGGACTTCAGTTTGCTCTTTACTAAACGCAGCTTCTCTCCTTAAGCAAGAATGAATCCATAGGTCATGATAACTTATCTAATTTATTGCTGGTACAGCAATGCTCACAAACCTTACCAGAACAACTATAGATCATTACAGCTACTTGTATCTCTACATTGGTATTAGTTAGTACATATTTATGTGAAATCTTTAACATGGGGGCAAGACCATCAGAAAACTCACTAAATCAAAATTCAAACACATATCAAAGACATGCCTGTAACAAAAATACTTCCAGTCAAGGCTGAAGTCATGAAATCAACTATGAAATAACAATAATCTCAGTGCCCTTACAATCACCGGAATAATTGCCTTTTTTCCACACTAAAGCAACATAAGAGTTGTTTGCTAGTATATTTTCATGAAAAGGGCCCTATGTAATAGAGATTACAGAAATGTGCCAATGGTGATATATGAAAAAACAGAAAATTTGAGTCAATGGTCTTAAATTGCTATATCTCAGCTTAAAATGGAACCTTGTTAAAGTATTCAGACTAATTATCTCCCACCATATGAGCACCTATTTTTCAGTTCACACAAAAGTACAACTACTTTATCTGAAATTATCACAGCTGTCAACTACTTTTATAACTGTGAGAAGCTGAAACTTAAGGTAACACTAACACAAGTTCAAGTTCATACATTTAGTCTTAATTCCTTCAGTAGGTTCCAGTGGAATGGTTTCAATTACAAGAACTCTTAAAAGAAGACTACATTTTTTTCCATTAGCTTTTTTCCTAAGTAATTCTTAAAGTGGGCATAAACAGTGAATCAAACCACATAATACTCAGGAGAAAAACAAGAGGGAATCACTTAATTTTACAGTTAGAGAAAGCAGACAACAAAATTACTAGAAATTACTTACACAATGATATGGAGATAAAGACTATGCAACCCGTCAGTTGATCACGTCAGAATGAGAGGAAAGGCAGAGTGCATTCTACTTGACCACTTATGAAGCAAACCAACATACACTGCTAAAAATAACTAGAGTCTTCATGCATATTAAAACTTGCTTATATTGATAGCAATGAAATGCTTCAAACTCCATTAACTGTATTATCTAGCTTATCATTTTACAGTTAGACTAAGGTTACATATAGACTCATTTGTTTCATATTTTTATAATACAGTGTGACCGCCTATCTGAAATACTTTAAATGCATTACACATTCATACATGTATATTACACAATATGAAAGGTTTCAAAAAAATATTCCCCAAGGATTGTGTTTGCATTTGCCTGTATACCTTATGGTCATTTTATACAACAACAGGACAGAAGTTTTTGGAGTTTTTTTAATATATGAAAGATATGACTCTATATCTATAAGAACTGGCCAGGGGAAAAAAAGAAGTAAAAATCACAGGTACATGTAATAAACAGAGCTATTCTAACGTAACTTTTAACCTGAAAACTGACCCAATTCAAAACTGCAGATTTAGATTCCCTTTAATCTTATTTTCCATGTTTTTCTCAGACACATATTTGCCCTCTCAATCAGTCAGTTCAAAAATAAAGTTTTCATGAATACATACACTGGAATTCTGCATAGGAACTTTTTCACTTCTAGTTCACTATAGGCTCAGAGAAAACATCCTTCCGTAGTAAAACACCACTTGGCCCATTCTTTTTCCTGCTGCCCAGCTACTTGTTGATAGTACAGCATGCTGCTCCAACTGAAAGTTCAGGCACAAATGTTTGTCTACAATGGCATAAGCTGGATCACAGAGCTGAGGTAAATCAGAAAAAAAACCAAAAACATGCCACCAAAAATACCCCAAGACCACCCCAAAAAAACAACCATTACCCCTCACTATGTGTTTTCCGAAGACTATACACTTAAGTCCTATCAGTTACAAAACACAGTTCATAACATAGACAGATGGGAATGAGCGGCACTGGGAGGAAATCCCTTAAGCTGCCAAAAACTTCAGCTTTGTGAAACTATTCTCAGCATTCACGGAAAGTATTTGAGGCTCCCTAACTGCAGTTCTCTTAATCCCAGTTCGTATTTCAAAATGCACTGCAGTGAAGTAACACTAGGTAAGAAGAGAACAGACATCAAGTGTGAAAGTTTATGAAGATCTTGCAGTATGTTTTAGAAATACAATTGCACCTTTGATTAAAATACCTTGAGGCATAATATTCTTGGCATTGTTTAGGCTGCAAATTAATCACTATAAACCTAACATTAGCAAAATTATATTTCTGTTGATTCTGTGGCCTATCAAGTGATTTTGCTTTACAGCCTAAGTTTTCTTTACAATAACTGCAAAGGGAAAGGGGACAAGAAAAACAACACACAGTGCTGGATTAGAAGAGCATCAGTGCTCCACACTACTGCTAATTGTTGCTAACCTGTAACTAGAGAGTTTGCTCCCAGAGAGCAAAAGGCCTCATTACCTCCAAGCATCTGCTCCAGATAATCTAAAGAGAATAAATTTTGCAACGATGACCTTTCTCTCAGATAAGGTCACATTGCCTAAATAGAGCTACTAAGTTTACTAAACCTCATTAAGCAAGCTGTAGGATACTCAGGTGAAGGAATATCAGTTTTGGCATGACTTCTTTTCCACATTTGAAACACTCAAAAGTGTTTTAATTAGTACCCTTGTACTGATTGCTCATCTGACATAGCTGACAGAGCGCATCATCCAAAATACCCTACGAAGGCCACAACACAGATCTCTATCCCACAGAAACCTGCCCAGATATCACAGAAGGGACATACTATCATTAAACAATTTTTACAGATATAAAACCTTTCCTGAAGAAGCATCGTTTGCTGTCTGAGGATTATAAGTGAACTCAAATATTTTCACCACAGTTAAAAAAAGATCCCAGTAAAAAACTGAACTACAGGTGGCATAAAGTGTTTGAAAGGATAACTGTAAATAATTAACAAATAATTTTAAGGGAGAATATATTACAACTGCACCATTCAAAATGATGGCTAACTCCTAGTATCAAAACAAGCAGATGATAGAAAAAGCTGTTTCAAATCATGTTCACTAATGATTGGTAAAGAACTTTAAGCATCTCTAATAAAAAGCTGCTAAATAAAGACCCCAAATATTAGTAGATTATCATATATTTTGATTGTCTTTCCTCTTCTTTTAAGAAAAATTAACCTCTGTAAGACAATAATGCACTTCTCAAACTTCAGTTTGCCCATATTCTTGATGTTAGCTTTTCATTACTATTTAAGCATTTAAGCTGCCAGAAGAAGCTCTGGATTTTCAATTCTAAAATTCTAGCACTAAATAGAGACGATATTGAACTGTACATACAGAAACACCTAATACTGCATTCCCCAGATGCATTCAATGATGGATCCCTGTAACTTAAATGAATGATACTGACTAGCAGTTGTCATTTTTGCCATAACAACAACAAACAACAGATTCATTTCTCTGGTTCCTGCCAGAAATAATACCAAATATCACAGAGAAAAAGTATCATATTTCAAGGTAAAAAGGAAAAATAAGAGAGAAATAATAATTCAAAATATTTGATCATTACTGATTTAAAGCAATAACTATCTGTATAGGAATATTAATTCTTACTCCTTTGATAATGACTCCATATAAAGATTTCCACAAGATGGTGCTGTAGTCCTATTTTAAAAACATGAATTGCTCTCACATTTAGAAAACCTCATTTCATTATTAGATAATGAACAGTGGTTTGCGATGCCTATTATCAAATAAGGAGGAAATGCCACACTCATGCCATCTAACTTTCCAACCTTTTTAACATTTTTTTTAAGCAACTGAAAACATTGCAGAAGTCAAAAAACTCCTCAGCTACTTTTTATATAACGTAATGAATCACTGTAAGTTATTCTGTTTGTACGTAAAACAAAGTCAATCTATAATCCTCATGGCTATAGAAGAAACCCATAATTATTAAGACATATAAATCACTTTTTTCAGTATGTCAAACAGCTGCTTTTGCCTTCATCTGTAAACTCTGCCAAAAGAAAAAATTCCAGTGGTTTTGTAATATTAAACTACAAAAATCTTTTAAAGTGAAGTATTAAAGTACAAAGAAACCTTGATATGATAGGCTACCAATTTACAAAGAATAATAAACAAATAAATAAATAAAACTTATCCAAACCTCACACATCTTTGGTTTGATCAGGTTTATGAAGTCTTACATCTACTTGTGTCTCTAAACAGAAATCTTAGTATGGCTTCAAATAATGAAAATGTTGTGTTTCTTTGTATAGTGGCTGGTCTCCATCTGTGCTGCTGGTCTTAAAATGTGTTGGGTAAGAGCACTAAAACACTCAACACATCTCTTGCAGTCAAAGTCTGTGGACTTACTGGCACATTTTAGTGTTTAAGATCAAACTGACCCCCACTTTGTCAGTGCTAATGGAAGCCATAAAGAGTTGGTGCTCTCCAGCGCAGTATGAAAACTTATATTTAAAAAAAAAATAACCAGCAAAAAAGGTACATACTTGAAACTGTGTATATAGGTTTTTATTAAGATTTATTCAACAGTACAGATGGTAAGATGGTATGTAAGAATGCCTCTTGGGTATAACATGCAAGTTTCAGCTGGAATGTTTCCAACAGGATGTAAACCACAGTCCTCAAGCCCA
Source organism: Dendrocincla fuliginosa (assembly GCA_035047845.1). Taxonomy (NCBI): domain Eukaryota; kingdom Metazoa; phylum Chordata; class Aves; order Passeriformes; family Dendrocolaptidae; genus Dendrocincla; species Dendrocincla fuliginosa. The sequence continues at coordinate 37,005,720 of JAWWMO010000138.1, read as the reverse complement.
CACTTTAAAAAACATATTACTTAGCACACTGCTAACAAATGTCAACACAAGAATACACTGCTGTAATGACTTCAATTTACATAAGTGCAGGGAGGGGGGAGAAGTTATTTGAACAGTTCTTAAAAAAAAAAAATTAGGGCCGGGGGGAGAGAAATCAATGCACATATGCAACAGAAAAATATTTATTCAAAGCAATAAAAGTACTGGTAATCATTATAAATTCGATATATTAAAAACTTAATGCTGTACAAACATACATATTACTCCTGGTATCCATAAGTCTGCAGAGACCAGGTCTGAAGATCTGTGCTTTCAGGTATTCTCAGAGGTGGGCTTGATGTTTTCAACAATTTGAAGGTTTCTTCAATTCTGAAAATAAATTTTGTTTACACATGCTTCTTATAATCAGGTAAGAAATAACTGAGTTGCTTTTAACTTTTTAATTATCCAAAATACTAACAAGCAGCATGAAACCAAAAGCTTTCTCTCACCCCCTCTTTTCCCTTGCAACTGGTTTGTATTTTAAATGCCTACCACATATCAATAAGCCTTACATACACATAAAGATAAAAGTAACTCGCACAAAAGAATTAAAATCACAGAAAGGGCTAGACCTTTTCACAGGCCAGGCACTTATAGAATAGAAATCTCTTGCTAAAGAAACATTATACAACAATGCATTTCTCTTCAAGTATAATAAAAATATTTCTTACAAAAAAAATTTCATTACAGATCTCAAGATTAGTATCAAATACATCTCAATCAGTTATCACAACTCTTAAGCTGAAATTGGTTTCAGTCTTCCTTAAATAATAAAAAGCAGTGTTAAGATAATATAGTTATTTTTCAGGAAGAAAAGTTGCAAGTACCAGGGAATTCCCATCAGAAGATAAATAATGCTCCTATTTCTTGTCAACAAAATTCTAACCACTCTTTAATCTCTAGTTAATAGTGTTAAGAATGTTTCTTATTGCTTTTTAGAAACCAAAACAGTGACTCATCCCACAAATACAGAACTATAAGTGGATTTATTATCCAGTGGAGTCATAAGGAAATGCCACACCTGATGTAGAGACCTTTGAGGTTTGGAACACATATGTACATTCTCTATATGCCTTAGTCCAGTACAACTCCCTCCTGGGAAATAAATTCCTGCTGCACTTTCCTATTACTTACATTTTACTTATCTTTTCCATTCTTTGTCTTATTGTCTCCTACAATTTAAAAGCAACAAAGTTAGTGAACTCTTCAAAGCTGACATTCTTCAGATGGACTTTCAACTTAAAAATTCAGAGAAAATGTGACTTTAAGCACTGTTTATATATCAAAAGTATTTTTATGACACAGACCTAGATGTAGTTTTGCTTAGTTTCCTTGTTTTTCACTAGTAGTATATACAACTAAAACCAGTGCTTACTTGTTCTCTTGACCTCAGAAAGGAAATCAACTGAGCATTCCACAGTTTTACTTACCTTTGAAATATCTGTCAGATCATGAGAATTAATGGTCATGGCTTTGGGAGATGGGTTTGTGGATAATAGTGAACTGCATCCAGAGGACTGAAGATGACTCTCTGGCATCATCTCATTCCTCTCTATACCTATAGAGAAATACTTGGGTTTGCGTCACCTTTGCCTTTTTGCTCCCTTTTGCAAGGTCAGCTATCAAATAACTTGATTTACAGTATGTAATAACAGAAGAGAATGCATTGTTTAGAGAGGGCAAAGGAAAAGTTACTACAAGAGTCCATAATAGGTTTGTTGGGTTTTTTTTTTAAACAAGGGCAGTGCAGTAATACTATGTATAATATACACAAAGCAAATTTCAAAAAGATTACTAGGAAGGTTATTTTATCCTGATTAGAGTAAAATCAAAACTTACAAACATCTGATCACAGCGGCAAATATTTAACAGTAATTTCATATAGTTTACATTATTTTTATCATAAACTGTCTGTTCAAAAACATCTTTGATTTGTGCTAAGCAACCTGTCTTATAAGTAGCAGAAATATTATAAAAAATTATCACCTTCTTACTTAGCTTAAAATCTGTACCAAGCTCTTGCTGCCTTCTGACTTTCATCCCCTTGGGATAGATGTAGCAATCATTCAGCAGAAACAGACTTTTTTTTCCCCATTATATTGGGAAGGCCATGATATTCTTTGCAATTTTAGATTACTAAAATTTCTTAGGGAAGAGAACTTAGTATCTTGGGAAAAAAAAGGGTTCTCATGCCCTATTTTTTAGTAAGATCATCATCAATGCATCATACCTTTGGAACGTGCTTAGCTACACTGCTGTGTCTAAAAATCTTAAATAATTTTTAAGTAATTAAAAATTGTTTCTTCTGTACAGCTGTGATTTCTGAAGAGCACTACAACCAAAAAGAGTATGAAAGCATTCCTGTATTGTCCTATCCCAGATAGAAGAGTTAAGATTGGCCCCATAACTTGTATGCCTAAAATTTCCTGGATTTTAGAAAAACAGGAATAACAAATTCAGAAGAACTCAAGAAGTCTGAAAATATGAAAATTCTCTTTTAAAGACCATCTGCCTGTTTACTGACTACAAAGTGCTCAAGTGTCATTAATAGACCATGTTGCAAGCTATGTCCTGTAAAATGAAGGTGCCATTTCTGAGACTATAAAATAAAAACAAAGCTTGACATAACCAAGAAACTGCCTCCCTAATTTCCATGGAAATTGAATTACTGAGATTCCCTTTTAAATACAGTGCAACAGCCCAACATTAGACAAAAATGCCAAATATGTGAGAATGCAAAACAGCATCACCTCCTCACCCTGGGGCATAGGAGTAACAGCTGCCACAGGGGGAACAGGCCAAATCAATGAAGAGAATGATGCAAGCTAAGGGACAAGGAGCTACCATTGAGGAGGACACATGAATTACAATGTTTTTCATTTCTTTCCGATTTAAGACTGTTTCCTTTACTTCTTGTATGTTATCAAAATTAAGTTGAAAATGGAAGAAAAAGATTCTGTCTTCCTCTTCTAAATAAGAAAGATTAGCAAAAATGCCAGTTGGATAGCTGCTAACTGCTTCAAAGGGATGAAACATAGAAAACATTCAGCAGTGATTTGAAAAAGAAAGATTATGAATGAAAAGGCTCTGGTTTGTCTTGTGTCCCATTATAAAAGTAGAAAATAGCATCATAAAACCTGTGGCAGCAAAAATAACTCCTTTTGTGCTTATGAATAGTGTATTTTCAAAACAAAATAACTACTTTAAAATCCAGATAACATTGTTTTTAACAGCCTTAGCTTAACTTAATTTTTATCTTTGATATTTTTAGTAGTTATTGGTAACTACTAATGACTATGCTATAGTAAATAAATCTTTTAAAGAACAATTTACAAACAAGAAATGATGAGGAGGTTCTAACTTCTAATCTGCAGTATGGATTTAAATTCAGAGGTCACAAAATTGCACTTACTGAACTAAAACCAGTATTTTAGTCAAGGTCAGCAAGACATGTTTAACATATTTATGTTAATTAAAAGGAAAATCATTAATACTCACCAGAAGAAACTGGAATGCTACTAGAAGTACATTCTTGACTTATATTGTTGAACTCTGTAGGTAAGTCTCTCTGAAATACAAGTTTACTGCATTTTAGTCATACACCCTGTTTAAATCATCTTTTGACTGAACCAAAGTACATTTAAGTACTAATTATGTATGCATTTGATACACCATCCAGGTTGGCACTGCACAAATGTCTTTACAGAATTAAAAAAATCCAATATTTCCATACATACACTTCCTTTAAAAAGTAGTCTGTTTCATGGGGGGGTTAATGGCAATATTACTGTTGGTAAACAGGTCAAAATCCAACCAAAACAGTGCATATAAGTAAGGTATGAGTAGAACAAAGAATCAGACTGCCCTTAGCCTGTGCTAACCATTGCATCTTTACATTGGCTGTCATTAGCTTAACAAAGTACATGCACCTTCCACTGCTAGTTCATGTTCAGAAATACAGTCCTCAGTCCTAAAAAATAGCCTATAGATTAACTGAACCTCTTTCCACTTAAATGCTTAGAACTCAGAAGCCTATTCTAAGAGAGTTTCCAAGGCTCCTAAATGAGAGAGGGCTCTTTTAAGGAAAGTTCTCAGTTTACGTCAACCTAATTTAAAAAGGTTGTTCATAAGCAAGTAAACAATAAATGTTTTTGAGTGACCTTTCCTAATTTCAAAGTAAAAAAATGCAACACAAACAACATCTAGACTCTTTTTAACAATAAGTTATCGTTATGATTTGAAATCTCAGCCTTTGAAATGTATCGCTTTACATACTGGAGCCTGTATCAGTTAACAGGGAAATATTATACCCAAATAAGTGAATGGCGGAGAAATAATGTGTATTATGTGTGAATATATTGCAAAAAAACTGTCATAACGGATACCTCTTAAAATAAAAAAATAGTTATCTGCACTTTCTATGTCTGTTCAGTTTCTTTTATTGAAATGGATTTGGTACCTTTCAGACTTTCCCAAAGCTAAATGCACAGCTGCTGCTACTTTGGCAACAGCGACAGATCTTACAGAGTCTTTGTTATGTTGGCTAGATACCAAAAATTCCCTGAAACATGCAAGAGTAAGTCTGAATTGTTTCTGTATATATGAAGCACAACTTGGATGCAATTTCATCGAACAAGGAAGTGCCAATTCTGTGACGCTAAGGATTATTTGTTGTCAGTTTTCAAATGTCTATTGGGAAACAGCTTTGAAGACTATGAAGACTATATGTATATACAGTATATATATATATATTAGCTTATTTTGCTTCAAGAAAAGACCAGCAACAATGCCACACAGAAACTACATTTGAACATGTTTCTGTGGGTGAATTTTTTTCAGTAACATGTAGTACAGAAATATAATTACCTCACTGGAAACTTTTGAGAGTATTTTCCAAATACTATTCCAACCATATGAACAACGGCAATAAACATGTTACTGAAGTAATAATAAACCAAATTTGCAGGAAAAAAAAGAACAAGTCTAGTCTGAAACACAAGCTGTCCTGTGCTTCTACAAGAATCTATTGAAAAGAATACAGAAGCAAACAAACAGGAGCAAAACTGCCTATGGCTGTTCACCTGAAGGCCTCTTGAGACTGCTAGAAGAAGAAAACATTTTCACTGGTGGTGTTATTTGCACATGTCTGCTGATAATTAAATTCCAATACCCATAAGAAACTGATTTCAGATGGATAATCACTTGAGCCATTACTGACCTGAAACTATTTTAACAAAGGTGACTGAGAATGTCAATCCTCACTATTTGAGCAACAGCCTTTAGAAATAATCTAGTGATCAGTCTGAACACTTATCCTTTTCAAGACTTTGCATAACCAGCCTACTTTCAAGGCACGTAGTAAAATATATGTCTGGCATACAAGTATTAGCAACATTTTCAAATTTGCAGGGTCAGCAATAGGCATAGAGCTCCTGGTTACGAATAAATTCAACGTTTTTACAGCTGCAGAGAAAAACACAACTATTTTCCACATGGGTTTTCAACTTCTGGAAAGCATTTGATGGATACACATGAGATGCATATGCAAATACACTTTGAAATTAAGCATGTGATCAAAAAATTGGTTCACTGCATCTCAAAATACTTACATGTGTACTTATATGAAATTATATGACGTGCATACAAGGACCTTTCAACAGCATGAAAAATAACCCAGTCTTAATGCAACAAAAGACTTTATTGGCTATGCCAAATGTAGCCATATTACAACTTTAGCACTTTTGCACATTTAAAAATGTAATGAACATCATGGGCAAGAAATAGGAAGTGGGGGAAGAGGAGAAAAACCATCAGTTGGACAAGAAATCTCAAGGAGCCACAAATTAAATACAGCACTAAAACAAGAATTAACTCTTTAATTAGCACTGTATTTTCTGTTACAGGCCATCTATTTTTGTCAACATCAGTTGTATAGTATAATGATTTCATGTTCAAAAGATTTCAAAAACTTCCTTCTATAACTTCACTAATAAATAAAAACACTCTGAAACATTACTAACGAAAAACAGACTTAGCTATTCCTATAAACATATAATTTCCAATGGAGAGCTTTGTTCATGGAGCATGATAGAACCATAGAACTTAACAGTTAAGAAAAAAGCACCACCAACTCCATGAACAGCACTTGCATTCAGATCATGCCTTTAAAACCAGTGAAAGAGCGCACACAGAAGGCAGGAAGAGCAGAAACAGACCAAAACATGTGTCCGGGCAATTTTTGTTACAGAATCAAAATAGAAGTTAACATACCTTTTGGGATTGTAACAACAGTTCCGTTTCAAGAAGCAAAACTCGATTCAATAAGTTATTCCAGTCCTTCTCATCTATGATCACCTTTCCTTGCAGTTTTTCTTCCAAAACCTGTAGTTTATCTTCTATGCAATCTAGCTTATGAAGCTTTTCCTGGCAATCAGCAAGCTGACTCTTTAAAAACTCAGTCTCAGAATTATCTTCTATGACCTGAAAATATGGATAAGAACATGTTCTCTAGTTTTAAAACAGATATAATTCATCATTTGAACAATCATATTAAGTACAATCTTCCTCAAGGTCAATAACTAAATCTTGCTACACAGGAAAATTATTTTTCAAGAATTGTAATAATATGCCTATTCATAAACTCAGCTTTTAAAATAAAGTGTTGACAAAACTCTCTTGAAAGGACTGTACAATTGAACTTTTTTCCAACTTTTTCAATATATTTGTTATATAACTATTAGTTATACATAAGGAGCATCTTGTAAAATCCTTTATTCCTTTAGAAAAACCTTGTTAAAAAAAAAAAAAAGAAAACATGCAGACAGCATCTTAAAAAATGAAAATTCTTACTTGTTCACATCTAACTTCCACAATGTCCTGATCCAGGCACAATTCCTCCTCATTACCCCCCTGTGCTGGAAGGGATGGTGGATGAAGTTCACCACTAACTTCATTTCCTGAGTGCCGTTCTACCAGAGGCTTCTTTTGAGTATGTTAAAAAACACACAAACAAAAAACCCAACAAACTGCTGGTGTTATTCAATACAAGAACATTTCAATTCATTACCCAAGTAATGACACATAAGATCTATCATTTTAGTATTTATTTAAATCTGACAATCTTATCTAATGTTACAAAACACAAAAAGCAACAGCAGGTAGTTTAATTTTAAAAAATCATAGACTTGAAAGAACTGTAAAACAAATATGCACACATTTTACCATATACATATATATATACACACATATATACTATGTACTTTGTTTCCCTTCCACAAACAGTAATGAAGGTACTAATCTCCTCTCAATGTAAGGGTTGTTAGATTTCTAAGTGTGGACTAGGATATATGCTAATACAACCAGCGAGACAGTTCAACCACCAAAACTATGACTAAAACATTCAGGGGGGAAAAAAAAGGTTTAACTAGAATTCTCTTGTTTTTGACAACTGCCAGCAAAATAGCCCTATGAGTTACAAATTTAGTTTCCTTTGAAGACTTCCCTTACAGAAAACAAAATAAGAGACAAATTTTGCAATTCTTTCTAGGTGGATTAAGTCCTATGATCCTGATACAAACCAAAATACTTAATCATTAAGAAGGCACAAGTACTAGTTTTGTGCAGCATCTTAACACATACAGATTCCCAGATGTTTTAGTAAAATAGGAACACTCCTCTTCTAGGGAATTCTTAATACACACACATAAGTATCTCCATCCATTTCTACCATTAAACAACCAGACGAGACAGAGAAGCCATTTCAAATACTTTCTTTGTGAAGTCTTCCACACTCACAAAACCAGCATTTTCTTTCTAAACAGAAATCCCCAATTTGGGCAGTCATAGTTCTAAAAGTTCTGCAAAATTTTATTTTGCATCCTTTCAGCAGAAAATATTAAGAAAACTGCCTCCTCCACATGTCAAGAGTAGCATAATGCAGAATCATTTTTACTCAATGCAGAATCATTTTACTCTTGTGAAAACTAAAGTCAAGAGGAATGTTACATTAGGAAATCTTTGCTGAACAGATTCAAACAAAAGAGCAAAAAGTGGATTGAAAGTTGTGTTGAAAACACATGTGTTAAGCTAAGCACACTTCACTCTCCAAACATGATGTAGCTTATTTTTCTATCTTTTTTCACTACTGTCCCTCCATTTGATATAATTCAAATAAAAAAAACAGCACTAGATCACTGCCACGAAGACTTTGAGATCAACTACTTAGTAAAAGAGAGAGGGAACATCCTCTGTATTTCAGCTATTATTTCAGCCAATCACACTTTGGGGAAAAACAAACATGAGCCCACCCCAAAAGTGGTTTGATTAAGCATTAAAATCTAAAGGAAAGCACAAATTCTATCAAGAGCATGATTTGCTACAAATGAGATACCTTTAGACCTAAAACATAAAAATTATTTTCATACCTGTTTGGAATTCACAGCATTGCCACTAGGATCAACAAGGCCTTTACCATAATTTGACTGTATTTCGTATTTAAAAGGTCTGAGTTTTTTCCTCATTTGGGATTTAACCTCCAAAGTGAACAGAAGAAAATAACATAGGAAAATCTTATAGGATTACACACCCCACTTTCTACCATCATCAATAGTCAGGAATATCTCATGGCACACACACACAAACCCATTTAAACATCTGTAGGATAATAATATCTCAAAATAAAAATTACCCAAATTTACAAAGAACACAGATCCACAAGGAAGGCCACATTTATACGCTCATTAATGCCCATACAAGGTTGTATCACAGCTAGTTGTAAATAGAACTTGCACCAGAGTTGAAAGTCAAACAGATAGAAAACAATGCAGTTATGCCCCCAAAAGTGGCAAATTAAGTACAGAGAAGTCCTGAAGACTGTTATAAACTCAAGGGAAACAAAATTCTGCAAAATAGGAAGACTGAAAATTTTCATTAAAGCACAGAACGACACAACACACACTGATAAGAACAATCCCTTGACAATGCAAAACAAGTATCATTGACAAAAATAATCAGATTTGAGAAACAAATGCAAATGTCATGTTTCAATAGTTATAGAATTTCAACATATTAGATGGTCTTGTTTTGCCTTTAAGTCGATCTGCAAGGTTGATTATGTTCGCTATCTCAAGAAATGCAAAAGTAAATATATTACTGTAAAGACACCAAGTACTAGATTTATCTTCATTCTAATATTTTTTTTTTGTTTATACTACAAAGTATTTGCAGTTTCTTGTCTTGAATGATAGCATTCAAACATCTTACAATGGAAATTCATACTAATTTCCCATTGTTTTGTCCATCAGCAATGTTGCATCTTAAACAGACTGATCTTCAGCTTCTACCTGCAGCATCAACCATGTCAATAAAAGTAAGCATTTAATCAGTACCTTATTAGAGTTACTCAATTCCTTATGTTTTTTCACCACACAGTTGATAATGTCACAAACAATTTGCATTTTTCTTTCTGCAAAGCCAAACTGAAGAAACTGCTCTTTCGTTAAAACTGGTTTATACTGAAATTGATCTCGAAGGAACTGAAACAAAACAAGTTTATTTCACTTTCAAAATCACCGTACAATTTGCTGTAGAACTGGCATTCTTATTCTCACTCATATTATTATTTTACTATGATCTTTTCTTTCATTCTGAACTTTAGCAGTTAAACCTTTTCTCATTCAATTATTTATATATATATATATATCTCACTTTCTTCTAACTAGGCTTTAAACAAACCTCCTCTTCCAGAAATATTTTGGTTCACGTCACTCTTGTAAATTTTAACTCAGTCTTAAGATTCATGAAATAAATTATTTATATGAAAAAACTTATAGACTTTCCAAGGTGAATGTACAATAAAATGTTGTATTCATCTCAGCAAATGAGTCACAGGGCTAAGCCAGTCTCTCCCAGAACTTTTCTGTAAAGCAGTCTCTGTCCTCAGACGGAAAACTAGTCTGAATAAGCCATTATTTGTTAATACATCACGCCACCTTTTCTAAAAATGCTTATGAATATTTTAAGGATAAAGTTATTTTCAATCAGTTAAGAATTTGATTCCAACTTATAAACTGTTAAATATTTGACTTTATAGATTACAATGGCATAGTGTATTAAAAATGACATATTTCTTATTGTGCTTTCATTACAATTTTTTAAGTTTTATGTGGGCTTTTTTTTGGTGGCTACAATTTCTTATGAAGACCTTATGAAGTGAAGGTCACTTCTATAAATCTTGTTGGGCAATAAATATTTAAGTATTCTTGAAAACCAATATAAAACAATATTACTGTTTCTGCAACTGTCTCAAAATGGAGAGACAGTTGGCTAACACCATCCATCCTTATTTTCATGAAAATTCAAACACTTGCCACACAGTGACTTACTACTCATCTTACATCCTAAGAGAGCTACAATTCACATTTGTTGCCAAAAATTTTCACTTTCTAGTAAAATTCATAGTAGATATTTAATTTTTGTGAAGCTACACTCAAAACTGCATTTCTTCTGGAAAGACCACAAAGACAGATACCTTATAAACAGCCTCAATAAAGCGTAAGTCACTCTTTGCTGTCAGTTCCACATCACACTTTACCAAAAGCTCTGCTATGCAAGTTGAAAAAGATGTAAAACAATAGTTGATGATAGGTAAAAATGCAGCTGGATCACCCTTTACAAGCCTATTAAGAAACAAAAGTATTTTACACAGCAGAAGATAACAAAAGCCTTTTGATTACATGAATTCAAACATTTAACTTGAAAAGCATTACTATATTACTATATAACAGCTTGTTATATCCAAGTATCTCTTTCAGTTTAAGCTTTTATTGTCCAGGCATATCTCATTCAGCAGTTTTTGCTGTTATATCTATAATGCTAAAAAAAAAAAGTTTCTGTGATTTTCATATCATTTAAACATTGACAGGTCTAAAGCCTGAGCATTTCCAGCTCAACATTCAACACCTTTTTTTTTAATTTTTAAACCTTACAGAATGAAACTTCCTGAAGGAAGCTTTGCAAGCTTACAAAGAAATTACAAAGGTGAGAGATTAACTAAAAAAAACCAGGAAAACAGCAGAAGAAAAGAGCAAGACAGTGATACACTTCAAGATTATTCCAAGGATCGCTCAGAAGAGGAAAATTGCACCCTTTTGTACTCAAATTCACATTTCCCAAACACCAGCTTCCCACAGACATATGCTTCGCTTCCTCATCACTGGGTGCAATGCTAATATTTATACATTTCTTGTTTACACATCTTGTAGTCATCATGTATTAGCACAGATTTTCACACTGCCACTTACACTGTATAATCGACATCTCTTGGATAACTTAACAAACGAAGTCCTTGTTCTATTTTTCGTAAGCTTCCATTTATGTCTCCTGTTGCCATTATTCCAAATGGTATTCTTCTCTCAGATTATGAAATAAGTGTAAAAAAAGTACATCCCCTTTAAAAAAACATGTACACAAAAATTACAAAATGCAATAGAATTACCACTGAAATTCAAAGGTTTTTGCTCCCCTTTCTAAACATTGCTATTTCCCAAGCATTACAAGACAGCACAGAACTGCAGCTCAATACCAATTAATACCAGCCATCATCTTCATTCTGAAAAGGATTAAGTAGTAATCCTCAATGGGATCAACTATCAAAGAGTTTTAAAGACATCTGAAAGCATTAAATTAAGAATTTATCACTGGCTAAATCCACTAAAACTGAATGAATGAAAACAAGTTCCTTGTCTGCTTCAAAGGAGTAAAGATTCCACAAGCAGTGAAAACCTTTGCATTCTACAGTTTGGAATGCTTCTTATTCTTTTCTTCACCTGTCCCCAAGGGCAATGTTTGGGTCTGTACACATCAGAAACCAGGACTATCGACTCATCATAGACAATACTTCTCTATTTAGACAATCCAATAAATACACTTAAAATTATTAAGGGGGTAACAGAGCGCCTAGATATTTAGGAAAAATAGTTTATTTGGATGATAAGCAAAAAGTCCCTGTTTAATTTCTACATTGTAACACACAAGTTGAGAATCTACTTGTAATTTACTGTGAACTTTGCTTTGCAGAAGTAAGAGAGTCATGTAAGCACTTGGTGCAAACTACAAAAAGCTGTCTTCCTGCAGCTTTTTTTTCCACAAGGAAACTGAAGATTGAAGAAGAAAAAAAAGAAAGAAAAAACAAACAAAACTCAAACCAAAGAAACAAAAACACCCAAAACAAAACAAACAAACAAAAAAAAACAACAACAAAAACCCAAACAAACAAAAAACCCCACCCACACAAAAAAAAAACCCACAACCACAACAGAACTGGCAAATCATGAAACCAACAACATCCAAACAAGTTTTTAGATCTATCAAAGCCCTAAATAAGTACAGGAAGCTCCCACTCTTAGTATGTTTTACCAAACAGAACTGATTAGTAAACTGTCAAATGAACAAGAGGAGAATGAGGGAGAAAGCAAATTAAAAATTGCTGTAAGAGATCAAAAAGTACTGGCAATTCTGCCTGCCTGTCTGGCAGATAGTAAAATGAAACACCTGAAGCAATACCTTCAAATATCAGTACTAATAATTACCCTTGAAAACAAATTTACATCTAGAGATAGCCTAAGAGCGTTGTACCTTGCAACCATTTGTTTACATGCAACCAATATTAGCTCTTCTCCAACACAAAACCTTAAGAGCACAAACTGGGTCATAGCCCAGCTCTTAAGTCACGACTAAAACCAAATGGCTTGCATCTTCACAAGCTGGACAGACTGACAGAACTTGAGAAAGCCTCTTAGCAAACTATCAAAGTCATTGTATTTTTAGTCGTTTAGATGGAATTTAAAAAAGCATAAAATTTAAAGTACAAAAATACAGAAAGCTGACACCTCACAAAAAGATTCTTCTTCACATCCTCTTCACATCCTTGAGATCTGCTTGTGACTGGCTTAATCCTCTACACTACTTGCTGCTAAAGCCTCAGTATAAGTAATGACTTCCATTAAAAGCCTGAGAATTGAAAATTATTGTTCAATTTCCTGATAGAACCTGAGAGATAATTGCCTGTCACTGTCGCCACTGAATTTCTTTTCTTGCCAGAAAACAAGTACCTTGAAGCCTACCAATCCAAGCAGTGAAGAGGCATTTCCAGACAACCCATAAATGAAGAGATGGTCTCAAGAGACAGTTAAAGCTTGCACTAATGGTCTGGGTTTGTTGTGGGTGTTTTTCTTCTTGTGCTTCTATGGCCTTTAATCAGCAGTCCTCAAGATTAAGCTTTTGACATGTGTTCTGCCCTTGTTAAAGTATTTTCTTCCTATTTTATTAGCAGGTTCTTTCAATTTAATCATTGAGTTCTGGGTTACTAATTGTGCTAAATATACATAACACTTACTGTTCAATGCTTAGGACAATTTATTTGGATACTGAGGCAGCTATTCTTCCTGTATTACCTTAAAAAGTGATCCACCCTATGGTTCTGCCAATTTAACTAGATCTTAAGACAACTCTCCAAGAGTGACATGAAATTGAAGCTCTGCTCTGCAGTGCAAATACTCACAGAAGGCACTCTCAGGAATTTGTCTAACCACACAGGCAGTTTCCCAAAAGTATGAAAAATCCTTTTGGATTTTTCAATCCTTCTGGATGTAAAAACTACCGTTAAGTAACTACCGTTACTACGAAACAAAACAAACTACTACTACAAAACAAAACAGGTTAAGAGGTCATAAAAATAACAGTCAAGTTGGCAGAAAGTCTTTGAACGCAGGAAAAAGTTGCACGTAGCTTCAGCCTGTAGAAATTCATGACAGAAGTTACAAAACACTGGCTATCCAGAATAAAATCGGTATAACAAAGTTTTAAGTTATGACCACATAGAACTGCAAGTGGCTCAAAGAACAACTCTCACAACTGTGCATGGTACTAAAAGACTCAACGTGGAAAACAAAAAACCAACCACAAACCAAAGTAACTACCCCGGCCGCGCTCCGAATCTGCCGCCGCCGGACCGACAGCCGCTTCCGCTTCCGGCTGCCGCCCGCCCCGCGGTGACGCCGCTTCCGGCAACACCGGCCGCCGTCAGAGCGGCCCGGCCGGC
>JAWWMO010000138.1:36826981-36991480 GCA_035047845.1 Dendrocincla fuliginosa | reverse complement strand
CGCCAATGGGGAGCCGCGGCCCCGCGCTCGGCCCAATGGGGCGTGGGGCCGGCCCTGCCGGACGGGACGGGACGGGACGGGCTCGCAGCCAGCGGGGCTGCCCTGCCCTGGCACTGCCCTTCAGTGCCCTGGCCCTGCACTGTCCTGCCCCGCCCCGCCCGGCCCGGCCGAGGCACCGCCGCTCGGGAGGGCAGCGCGGCTGCGGAGAGGCTTCGGGCAGCTTCGGCCCTTGATCCCCCGCTGCGCTCCCGCCCGCTGGGGCGGCTTTGGGCCTGCGGGGCGGGCTGAGCCTCCGCCTGGTTGCCCGGAGTCGGGATTGAAGGGCTCCTACGCTATGGGCCTCGGTTACGAAAACAAGAGGCATGAACGAAGCTTCAGTTTCGATAGCAGAGGGGGGAGGAACGTTCTACTGTGGGGATAATTGTGGCTGTAAAGCAGCAGCGCTTGGGCTCGGTTACCGTAAAGCAGAGAACATTTCGATCAAGCGTGCGTGTTGCTATTTTATTTCATGAAGTAGAAGCTGGTACTAGTGCAGCATTAATCTAGATTGCTTTTAGTATCCTATTAAGCTTGTCAGCACTGCAGTAGAATTTATTATGCAGAAGCAAAGTAACATGAAGACAAAATTAGAATTTAAATCAGTCTTTGATAAATACCAGACAGGGCTGGAGAAGATCAGCAATTTATAAACAAGCTTGGTTATTTTTACTGTCGTAATTATTAGTCAAGCTACCAACGTTTCAATTACTAGATAAAGTTACATTATTGGAAGTTTGAAAACATACATTTGAGTGGCCCATTGCGTCTGGAGATTGCAAATGTATGTTCAAAACAAGAATATATTTCCGGAGACCATTACTTAAAAGACATTATTATAACAACGGGTTTGCTTATCTCATGAGTTATGAGTGAATTTTGAAAGCGTTCATCCTGAATGGCTACAAAGCTGAAAGTAATTACACGATGGGGAAGATTGCGTGTAGCATATAAGCTGCTGAATAGCTGCATGCCTATTAGAGTTTGTGGATTTCCAGCAGGTAATTCTAGAGTGCTTAAAATTGTGCCTCACTTTGTTTCTTTTCTGAAATTTCTTCAGTTGATCCTTAAAATAGAAAATATATTTTTTAATATTTTTTTTCACATTAGAAAAAGGCTTTGTATACTATTTCTGCAGTGATGTCCTCTTTTTAAGTATATGAGTACCTTGTTCTGAAGGTTTTATGTTATACCACTAGGCAAGAAAGCTTGAAAAGATACTTATCTCTTGTTTCTAAGCACCCAAAATCCTTATCATTATGCATTATCATTGAAGTCATTAAACTTTGTTTCAATCAGTGTCAGTCACAGCCTCATCATGTGTTCTACCCAATACTCAGGACATTTTTGTTTCTCGTGATGTTTTCTAGCATTTCATTGACTCTAAATGAGATAGCTTCATTAAATTTTAAAGGAAGACTGAAGATTCCAAATGTTCTGAAGGTTATCTTTTCTTAACTTGCATAGGATATAGGTAATACTTGATGCTGTTTGCAGAACCTTATTGTTAATTTTGTAACTCTTCAAGCATGGAAATTTTTGAAAAGAATCTCTTAGGGATTTTTATGGGTTTTGTTTTCAGTATTTTCAGTTGCCTTATGAAGATAGATTACATAGCATAATTTTGGCAAAACTCACTTTGTATCAATTCAGATCAGTCCTACAGTTTTATTTTCCAGTATGTACTGAGTCTGTCTTACAGAAGTTTATTAATAGCTGTCGACATTTAATTTGGATTTTATGTCCAGCAGGCTCTCAGATGGGTCAGGGACTCTGGAGAGTTGCTAGGAACCAGCAATTGCAACAGCAAGGCTACAGTGGACAAGGCTATCTTACCAGAGAGCATGGTAGGAGGATAGCTGCTAACAATGCTGCCAATACAAGCCATCGCAAACAAGCTCAAGGAGGCATTGACATCTACCACCTGTTGAAGACAAGAAAATCTAAAGAACAAGAAGGATTCATTAACCTGGAAATGCTGCCACCAGAGCTTAGTTTTACCATTTTGTCATACCTGAATGCAACGGATCTCTGTCTAGCTTCATGTGTCTGGCAGGATCTTGCTAATGATGAGCTCCTCTGGCAAGGGTAAGCATGAAAAAGAAAGTATCACCTGGACATTTTAAAAATAATTAGATTTTAACTCTGTCTCCATGGTTTTTGGTATATTAACCCTAGCAAAGGTTTCCTAAGTTAAATGGGATTTGACATAGAGGAAGTGTATATAGTTTAAAATGTGTTATTCTGGATTTCTAATTGCTATTAGATATTTTTGGAGATTCCTGTATACACAAGTGTGCATGGCACAAGTGTACGGGTGTATTATTACACACCTTTTTTAGAGATCACAGAGAGATAAAACAGGGACTTGTTTTCATTTTTGTATTAGCTCAAAACACATCTCAGATGTTTATATTATTACTTCTCTGAACTGCAAACTAATATCTAGCTTAAGCAAGCAAACCTATTCAGCCAAACTTCCAAATTAAACGGCAGGTGAACTCATCTACTATACTTGTCTTAGAGCAACTTAAGTGTACATTTATTGGAAGACAGTTATGGAGAGAGGAAAGAAAAAGTTGATTTTTCTCAAGTGAAGTTTCAGCAGTCTATAAACACATTTATATATAACATATGCAAATCTTGTATGTCCAGGAAATAGAGCATTCTTTCAGATAAAAGAGTGTAATATCAAAATGTAATTAACAGTATTTTCTTTTATGTTTTACGACACTAAGAAAGACTCATGAAATCATGCTTATCTTTAGAGTAAATGGTTAGCAGAACTTGTAACTTCTTTCACAATATTTTCTTACCCCTAAACAGACAGTACTATTACTGTAGTAGTTGGGTTGTTGTTCAGATTGTTTCTTTTGCTTTCATTGTCCTCTATTTCTCTTCCTTCCCTCCTCTATTTCCTTGCCCCTGTGCATTTGAAATAAGCAGCTTCCCTTCCTGGCATGCTTTCTGAACATAGGAATAGCGTAATGCAATATAATTTCTTAGTTGTGATTGTTCTGCTGTTGGGGACAGTTATATTAACAGGAAATAAGAATTCTAGTGAAGGATACCAGTAAGCTTCTAAGTCCATTAGTATGCATTGCATTGCATTCACTTCTTGGTATCAAACCCACCCTCAATAGAAATAAATTTCCTCGACCAAAGCTTAAGGTACCAGAGCTTCTTAATTGTATGCTGAAAAAAACCCCAGTGTATTTTCCTCAAAGTTCATTATGGGAAATAGTTCAATCATTTTTAGTGAAATCTTCCCAAATAGTATTTTCAAAGTATGCACTTTGCTAATATGTCCTGATTTAGCAGATTAATTGAGAACTCAGTTTGCATAATCTCTGTAGACATCTACAAATCTTCAACATTCCGCATATATCGGATGCGTTCAAGCTTTGGCAAGTCCTGTGGCTGCAGTTCCAAACTCAGTTCAAATAAACCCCGGGTTACGGAACTTGAAATAAAGTCTTTGCCACGTCCTTGGTGGCTCCCTGCTGGGTCCTAAACATTTTGTCTAATTAGATATGAAGCAGGTGTGTTGAAGCAGAACTGCCAGTTCAATAGGGAATCTAGAATGCATAGAAAGTGAAGGTTACAGGGAATTTCAGATGGTGTTATCAAAGAGATTGAGATGAGGGACAAAAACCAAGGAAACTGAGATACAGAATCAGAGGGCGATAGAAGGATAAGAAACTGAGAATTTACAGAAGATACAGAGGGATGGGGCTGACCAAGACATAAGAAAGAAGAGTTGGGTGGAAAAGGTAGGGAAGGTGGTGAGTTAATAGCATAAGTTTTTGCAGATGCAGTGTCCCATTCACTGCGTAACTGGGGCACAAGAAAAGAAACAATGTTTTAATCTGTGGTAGTACTGCAGGAGAACAACTTGTCACAGTTCTAGGAGGGCCAGAGGTCTCCACTGTGTGGATTTTGTTATGATGCCACCTACCGATATGTTTCGAGTTTGCATTCAAAATACACCAAAATGTCTGTGAGAAGAAAACAATGATCATATAATTGAAGATTTTGGCAGCACACATGCAAAAGACTTAATAACTGTTACAAGCAACCTGGTTCTAACCTTTCCTATAGTTTGGTATTAAGCTTTGCCATGTTGATTATGTTTTGCTTCTGTAAAATACCTGAAATTCCGAAAAGAAGTTTTATAATAGACTAATTCTATTTTCATAGGTTGTGCAAATCCACTTGGGGTCACTGTTCTATATACAATAAGAATCCACCTCTAGGATTTTCTTTTAGAAAATTATATATGCAGCTAGATGAGGGAAGTCTCACCTTTAATGCCAACCCTGATGAGGTAAGTGAACTGTTGCTGACAGTAATAAACAGTTAAAATAATTGTGATTGTTGTTTTATAATTATAGCCATATGAAAACCAAGCTTTAAGAGCTATTTGTTTTATTGTAGGGATGGTAAGCTACAGCCCTATTCCGGTCTTTTTTTGAGTATTGTACCTGTGCACATCATTTACATAACTTGCCTCTTGAGTGCTCTGTA
The DNA here is from genome assembly GCA_035047845.1 of Dendrocincla fuliginosa. Taxonomy (NCBI): domain Eukaryota; kingdom Metazoa; phylum Chordata; class Aves; order Passeriformes; family Dendrocolaptidae; genus Dendrocincla; species Dendrocincla fuliginosa. The sequence goes on along the minus strand of JAWWMO010000138.1, from coordinate 36,986,917 downwards.
CGCCAGTCTGACTTATGGATGCCAGAAATTTGTAACCACATCTTGACTTAGGAACGAGACAGATATCCTAACTGAAGAGATAGTGATGAATTTTAAAAGGATAATAATACACTTATATAAATTAAAATGCTAAAATGCTTCTGCAGAGTATGAGTTTAGTTCCACTTTAGTCAAAGTAGGGTGAGGTGTAAAGTCCAACTGCTTCTCTAACAATTATGTTTTCTTGTAAGGGATTTTTACCTAATTTCCACTATCAAAGAGCAAATCTTGAAATATTATGAGAATGATATACTGCTGAACTATCCTGATTTGATTTCTGTGGATGTTTGTTGTGCATAATCTTTCTTTATAGTACAGAAAAACATCAATTTATCTGCAGAAATATACCCCATGTCAAATTGAAATGTTTCCATTAATTCACGTAACTTTCTGGAAAAGTCAGTTTCTTCTTTCGGTCTGTCACCTTTCAAAGAAGAAAAGAGTTTCAGAGTAGACAACTTTCGTCTGGGACATAGGCAATTAATGCCCAACTGAAAAAGTCTTCTGTCTATAAAACCAGATTTCTGCTTAATGTTTCCTAGGAAAAGAGGGTGCACAATGCATTACTGAACAAAAGTAGCATTAACTTCCTGCATATACTTACACATGCACCGGGAAGTGGTAATTGAATAAATCCAAAGTAGAAAAAGGATTATGATGTAGGAAAGGGTATACTTCTAGAAGCAAATTGCTCCTGTGATGCAGAAAATGTGTACTTGTGACCACAGGGTGAAATAACTGAAGCAGTTGTATAAATCATTACAATAATGTGATTTTGTTTAAGTTCTTGCTTTATCTAATATTCTACTTGATCAGGAGACCAGTAGTTCTGTCAGTCAAAAATCAGAGTATTTTGTAATTTCTCTGATAGAACTCTGCCTTGAACTCTGATACACAGTGAGACATCTTAACCAGCACCTTGCCACTTGAGTCATTAGTATTGATTTTCAGCAAAATTTTCTCAAATTAGTAATAAATGTAAAAGTTTTCAAATGAAATGCAATGTTCAGATAACTTAAATGTTTTCAATAATATGTCAAGTTTTAAGTGGTAGCAACTTTGTCCATCTATATTTTTCTTTTTCAGTTTGTTTTAAAGTAATTCTTCACTTAACTATGTTAGTTTATAATGCGCTGTTATATTCCAACCTTATTTAAATTAATCTTGATATGTTTAAAACATTTGGAGCCTTCAGAACAGGTATTTAATAAAAGATTCATTATTTTTAAAGGAAATTAAGATCTTCAGATTAGAGCTAACTTATAGTATACCTAAATTAGGTATTAACTTTACAATGCTGGTCTTGCTTCTTCTGGGTTCATTATGGTTATGTTGTACAGTAGTAGTATGAACAGTCTGCTTCAATGAGAGATGAGAACCTCAGGGTATCTCCTAAGGGCTCTGTTCCTCTCTCCCTGTGGAGCACCATAGCCTGGTAGGAATCATTGAGGGCCTGAGTTTCAGGACAATTCACAAATAATATTGTTTTTATTGTTTACAACTGTAGTATTGGCAGAATTATTATTATAAGGACACTGTGACTGGACTATATGATATGCCATTCCACCATTACAAATCGTGTCTCCGAATTTCCTGCCAAACTCTGCTTTACATTTGATAACAGACCTGATCAAATTACTATAAAAATAGGAATACTTACAGCCACAGGAGCAAGATTCTCCAAAGGACACCGCCCATGTCATGAAAATGGGTAACCAGGCTCCACAGCAACAGCTCCAGAGCTAGAGGTGGCTCACGGGGTAGGGAAGAGCATCTACACACTTTGTGGTAGGATTCTCTGGTTAGCCATTGTTGTGTGCATGGTGTTGTGGTATCTGCTGTAATTTAATGTGTTGATTGTGTGCATGAGCTTGCATAATTCATAGCAGGTGCTCACATTCTGCTGAAAGGATGTGCCTAATCACATTACACATAACCTTTTAAAAAAAAAAAAAAAAAACTTCCAGTGCATGTTTGGGTTGGGGTTTTTTTTGGTTGGTTGGTTTTGTTGTTTTTTTTTCATATGGCGCCACCACTGGAGGGAAGATTTTGGAACCTTGTTTTTGTTGGGGTTTTTTGGGTTATTTTTTTTTGGAGAGAGAGATTTAGTGTCAGTATTGACACTTGAATATTAATATTATGTTGTTTAATCTGCATACGTGGTCTCTATTTTATTTTAAAGAGTTTGTGGTGTATGTGAACTGTTTCTCATGCACTCCTCATTTCATTTCATGTGCTTATGACTCAGAATTTGTAAGCAACCAGAAGTTATTTCCCACTGTTTTGTTTCTGGTTTCTAACTCCCTACAAAATACGTTGTTAATTTTAGTACGTGGAGCTATGCTATGTAATTAAAATTGAAACTGAAGGTACAAAAGAGAATCGTTCGGTCAGGAAAGAAGATCTATTTTCTGCTTCATCCTTAGTGATAATGATTCTAATAATGATTCTGATTTATTTAATAGCATTAGTTTTTATGGACCTTTTGGAATCTGTTCTCTACCAAAACTGTCAGTATTTACTGACGTCAGGATTTCCTTTATGTAGCATAATAATAACATACAGTAAGACAGTGCTTATACTATGCCTGGCTTTGCAGTTTTCTGATTGTCTCCTTCACTACCAACACCCCTTAGTTTTTGTCAGGAAGGTCATTTTTTTCTGACCTTTTCCTGATTTTATGGTATAAAGCTATCTTCCCTGCCTTTTTGTTATAGATAGTGTGTAGATGATGGAATGTTTACTGTGCTGTATATTTCTAAGCAATTCTTTTTAAAGTCACCTGTTTCATAATGATTTACTAAGCCAGCCAGTTTTTAGATGCATTGATTCATCTGTCTGAAGAATATTAGAAGTACGTGTATGTTGTAGAAGCAAGAAGTTCTTTTGTGTGATTTATCAAAAAAGTTGGAAAGGAACATAAATCTGAAACCTTTTGAAAACTCTGCATTAAAGTCAGAGGGGTTTAGTCTTGTAAATTATTAGTTATTGATCCTCTGCAACATGGAAAATATTTCTGTGTTCTACTTGCAATTTCTGCCCTCATAAGTTTGTATCACTGAGGCTATAGTACAGTTAGGCACTGTTTGAAATGTTACATATTGTGTCAATGTTTGTCACCAAATTACTTGATTCATAACTTAGAGGAAAAACTTTTGTTAAGTATTCACCAGTACTGTGCGTTTTTTTTCCAGAAGATGCACTATGAAATATATTAAGATACTGCATTTCTGTAGAAAAATGGGAACAATAGTACTGTAAATGTCTAATTATTATTTACTAATAATGTTACCTATAATCCCCAGTTAAAAATTGAGACCCTATAATGCTAGATACTCTATATATGGAATAAAATGATAGTCACTGCCCCCAAAGAATTTTTCTAAATAATAAAGCTAGTATTTAAACTTTAATTCCTGTGTTTTCTCAGCTTTTATTTAAAAATGTTTTAATTTGATTGGTTGATGCCTAAAGGTGATCAAAAAAAGTGATCAAAATCACTTTTTTTAAATACAGTACAAACTAGAAAGAAATCAGCACTTTATGTTGATACTTCTATAATTCTACCAAAATGTAATAACGTATATCTTGCAGAGCTATAAATCATCTAAAAATGTTAACGTAAAGATGCTACTAGTGTTTTCCGTAGTCACATTTTAAAACTAATTAAGCTAAACAAATACAGCATGTGTAAAACTGTTTATGTGAAATTGGAAATATTAAGTGAAATTTGTCTTTATTGACAAACGTATTTGTCATATATTTTTCCTGCACTACCTTTAAATAGGCATTAGGTAAAAAGCTTTGTTGTTTCCCAACTCTGACTTTGCGAACAATACTATTTGAATATGAAAAATAGAAATTATTTACATGTGTAGAAAAACACTGAGTCCAAAATTTCTGTGCCATCTGCTTTTTTGTATGCATATATAAACAGAGGTGTCAAAAGCAACTAAAAAAGTTTTAATGTTGACTGCTGTACTAAAGTATTCTGAAAGTACTCTTAACAGAGAAGAAAATCAATGTGGAAATGAAACCAATAATGAAATAGAAAACTTTTCCGGTTTAGATATCCTGTATGGATATAAACAAATGCAAATGTTCTTGGAAACAGATAAAGCAAGCAAGGAGTGTCAGTGCTATAATAGGTTGGTTAAACAAACATTGTGTGCTTGGAAAAAAAAGAGCAACTGTAAAAAATAACATCTTGAAATACAACAAATGGCTTTTGTTGTTACTGTTAGTCTATTGTCATGACTGTTATTTGCTTGTGTAATTTAAATCAACACTTTCATACATTAATACTTTATCCAGAGCTGTCGGAAATCCAGTGATAATACTCTTGCCACAGAGGCAAGGTATCTTTAAGGCGTCTTCCTAATTATCTAATGCTAAGAACATACAATGCTCTGAATCAGAATTAAAAGAACATAGTATATGTGTTTATCCTGCAACGTTTTCCAAATGCCTCTTCAGACCTGGCAGATGGTGGCACAGATTCTGCTTACCTGACTGCAGTCAAATGTTTCCTAAGAGAATCACCAACTGACTGATAAATAATCTTAGCATTGGTTTTATTAGTGTATAGAGCAACTGATTTCAGCTAGTATATATGCCACAAGTGACCATCTTAGGTACGAAAGTTGATCTGTTTGAAGCATGGGTTCTGAAAAAGTTTCAAGGCAGTGTTTACAGTGCTACAAAAAGCAGATTCGATGACATGCTGTAAATCTTGTAAATTAATTTGCTGTGCGACAAAATTGAGGAACTTAAAAGGAAAATCATATTTCTACTGTTGCAAAGTATTTTTGATAGCTTAGAATGAAATAAAAAGTAACTAAAAATTATGGCATGTGATGAAGTACATTTTATTTATACCATGTTTATTTGTGAAGGAGTTGAGCAAAATTAATGAGACTGCATTCACAGAGAAAGATATCACCAAGCATTATGCATGGTGAGGAAAGAGTGAGAGAATTAGAGGCAAGTAATAAAAATGTTCGGCAAAGACTTGGTAGCCTGTCAGGTGAAGATCCTACATTGAGTTGCAATCTAATACATGAGAAAGAAATTACAGCATTTACTGTCACAGAGAGCCCAACCCATTGTCTGTCTTAAAGAAGGTGTCATTTTCATCCTGCCTCAGCTGTGACATGCCAGGTGTTTTCTGGATGTGTTGCAGAAGTTCTTGTTCATTGCAGCAGGAATGCTACTCAGACTTCCTTGCCAGGCTTCAGTTTGTACTACCTTAAGCAAATACCTGTTACTAAAGCAAATGCATAACTCTTATTAAGTCAGGATATATGTAAAGGAGATGTTCTGCTGCTCATCTTACATAAATTGCCAAAATCCTTGAGGAATTAACACACACTTGTTATTAATTTTAATCTCCCATATTTAGTTTCTTATTTAGCTCTAATTCAGGAAAGTACTTAACATTATGTTGTCCATCCATATTATGGACAAACTGAAATACAATCTAATTTGGACTGAAATGTGAACTTACATTGCAATACATGTTTCATTGTGGTCCTAAATACAAATTCTTCTTCAAATTGGGGCCGAACATTGCTAGATTTATTTTTATTTCTTTTTATAAACCATTCTTTTAACAAAATAAGTGTACACTGTTTAACTGTTACTTTCAAAAAATATATAAGCAAAAATTATGCACTAGTAAAAACAGGTCATTAATATTATAGGTGTTTCTTGGCTTCTCACTTTTATTCTTAAGCATATTTTCTAATAACTTTCTTTTTTTGCTTGATGTAACTGAGACTTTCCTCTACTAATCCACTTCATAAAATGCTCCAGACCTGCACTCAGTCCTTTTATTTCTTTTTCACACAAAACTGAAAAGCACTGGAAGTTTATTTTATACACCGAATGACAGGTTGCCCCTACATATTTACAGATGTAATGTAAATTAAAAGGGCAAACTTGCAATATATTTTGAAGCTTGATATAAGGAAATTTATGAAAAATTATTTCAGGAGTATTTTAAAGGTTGTAGCCTTGGTACATTATTCTCTGCAAAAATGCACTGTCCTACACATCTTACATTTGAATATTATGCTACAGTCAAGATATATTATACTTAAATATTGTAACAAGTGCTCAGAACCACTTCCAGCCCTTGCCAAATAGAACAATTTGGTTAGTTATTCTCAGGTTTAGATTTTTCTTGTTGAAAAATGTGAATGTTTTTTAAATCCATTAGTTGGGTTTTGATTTCTAAGATCATAAGAAAATAATTTTATGCTTTGGGATATTTCAATGACCAGAAAGAATCCAGAATATCACTGAAATATTTTAAAATTAAATTTGGTGCATTTATTCAATAAATAATGTGTGCTTATAAAAGTGTAAAAATCTGGAAATAATAATATGAATATAAAATATGTACCATTTTGTATTTTTAAACTTTTTATGTTAGGTGTAGTGTTCTTATTTATGTGTATACATATTTATATGTGTTGATAATTACCTATGCTTTGAAATCCTTGTGCTTGTGTTTATTTGCATTATTGCACATTTAAACAAATGCATTTAATGCATCTATTTGAATGTGATACCTCATATACATTGAGAACATTACTGTTTTAATGAAAATTAGAGACTAAACACATTATGGCTAAGATTTTCTTACTTAAAAAAGCTATAAAATTAACAGTTATGGTCCCCACAGCATTTACTATTGCAAAGAATGAAAGCCAAAATACTCACCTACACTGTAAAAAAATTATTAAAGAACCATCATGCTCGTTATGGGGTTCATAATTTAAAATTTCCTACTATGACTGTATGTAAAATCTCAACCATAACAATAAATTGTTCCTTTGCATTTGAGCTATAGAGTGTATTGTGCATGTTGAAATGTGATTTAGAGGAGGAGGAATCATTCTGAAAAAACAACTAATTAGTAGGATGGTGTTCCTACATTGTGAAATATAATATTTGTTCCTAGATACATTATGAAAGTTAAACAAATTTATATGTATATGTATTTTATCTCAGGGAGTCAACTACTTTATGTCCAAAGGCATACTAGACGATTCACCAAAAGAAATAGCTAAGTTTATCTTCTGCACAAGAACACTAAATTGGAAGAAGCTGAGAATCTACCTTGATGAAAGGTAACTTGAATTTCTCTTAAGACATTTTCTATTAATTTTCAATGTATAGCACCGTTCAACAGTATTTTGCTTGTAGTGATGCAATTTTATAGGTGTAAAAAGACAAGAAAATGCAACTAAATAATGATGCTGCTGAATCTGAACAGTTATTCAGTTCAAGTATTTATGTGACTGTAACCCTTCATAAGAACCCTTGAAAATACCACCTCTAACTAATAAATCTCACATCCTGAGATTTTCCTGCATGTTTGCAGTTCTGTACATAAATTGTTTTGAAGTTATAGTCAAACCATTGATTATAGATAACCATTATTTGGTTATCTGATATTTCTCATTTGGAAGTCTCACTTCCTAAGATGCAACGGAGCATCCTCTTGGAGGCATCATGAGCTGCAGTAGGGAACAGTCTCTCTGCTTTGATGTGCTCTTCTACTCTACACTGCTTTCTCATGACGTCAGGTTGGGGGTAGGGCAGTATGAGGAAAAAAGAGCACCAGTGCTTTCAAGAGAATGAGAATAGTAATGGCACCTAAATAGGAACAACGGAAGGACAACAGTACTTCTAGCAGGAATACTCTCTTACTTCTCATCCTCTTCAGCCTGTAGTACTAAAGGAATAAAAGGAGACATTCTGTAGTGTTATCACCACTGACAGTTATGTGTTGTAAAACTTAAGATGATCATTTTTTCAGTCAATAGAAAAAATACCAAGCCATTTAATGGATAAGATTGCAAGTCAATGTTAGCAACCCCTACTACCATTCATCTTCCTTTCATAAACAGATTGTAATCAGGCCCTAAAAATGAAAACTAGTTTTCTGATGTTGAAATTACCATCTTAATACTGGAAGGTAAAAATTAGGTTAAACATAGTAGAACATTCTTTGGTTCGCTTCAAATTTGCTTCCAAATTTTCTTCAGATGTCTTTTGCACATACATAGTCTGGTCTGAATCCTTTAGATGTTTCTGTGTTCAGTGGAAAACACTTGAGAGCATCACACCCTGATGGACTTATGTGAGCAAATTTTGTCTAGCTGAAGCCTGGTTTTAGCAAGACACCCCAGTAGCAGGTTATGCTTAGGCATCAAAGTGTGACACGTGAATTAATTCCCTTTACTGTCTTTTTCTAATGGCTTTGTCACAATTCAGGGGAAGCAAAGCCTCTATGTAGATTAAATGAATGTACATATAAAGAAACCTTGAATTCTGATTAATATGTATTTTTATAGTATTTGACTACTGTAGAAGTGAAGAACATGTGTTATGTATACATGTATATTATCTTTGTGCTTAGTGATAATTTTATTTTTCAGCAAAAAACAAAGATCATGCTACTGTAAAGCTTTCAGTTTTATTTTTAAAACTTACATTTTTGTATTTCATAAACAGTTAAAAGAAACTTCTCTAATAATTTGGGTTTTCATTCTGCCAGGCGAGATGTTTTGGATGACCTTGTGACGCTGCACAACTTCAGAAATCAGTTCTTGCCAAATGCACTGAGAGAGTTCTTCAGACACATTCATGCTCCTGAGGAGCGTGGGGAGTACCTTGAAACTCTCATAACAAAGTTCTCTCACAGATTCTGTGCTTGTAATCCTGATTTGATGAGAGAACTTGGCCTTAGCCCTGGTAAGCAAAAATAAGCTTTGATTCTGTGGATCAGCCTTATATTTCTGGATGTTACTGCTGTTTCAGATAGCTTTAAAATCAGCATCGAAACAAGTATTTCTCAAAGTACAAACATGGTTCAGTATGGAGTCATAATTCCACTTGGATTTAAAAAAAAAACAACTAAAGAAACCAAATGTACAGATTCTTTTTTTAGCTGGTTTGTAGAGTTTATTTTCATGTTGTCTTTCCATCACTTGTCTATACTTGAGCTTTTTGCTTGAGTTTTTGGCTATCTGAATTTCCTCTTGCAGAGTCTTACACACTGAACATTTTACCTTTTAGTCTCACAGAAATGAAAGGGAATGTTTTGGGCCACATTAAATTTAACCAGCATTTCTGGTTGGTTGGAGGTTTTTAGCAGTGGAACTGCTTACATATTTAAAAGATAGGGTTTTGGAGGATGTTGGCTTTAGTTTACAAAAACTTCAAGAATCTGTTTAAAGGAACATTCATAAAGCCCTTAGTGACTTTTGGATTATGTAATAGTATAAAGAGATTTGTAAATCTTTGAAAGTTGCTATATTTTATTTCACTGGGATACCCTTTTGAGTTGTTGTGTATATATGCTTATGTATATATAAATAAAATTACAAGCCCAGATCATGCAGACTGTAGGGTTCTTGGAGATGGAGCAATATTTTTAATGATCACAATTTCATTTTTAAACTTTTTTTATTTATTCTCTCTTGTCTAGATGCAGTTTATGTACTGTGTTACTCTTTGATTCTACTTTCAATTGATCTAACAAGCCCTCATGTGAAGAACAAAATGTCAAAGAGGGAATTCATCCGAAATACACGACGAGCTGCACAGAATATTAGTGAAGATTTTGTAGGGCACCTTTATGACAACATCTACCTTATTGGCCATGTGGCTGCCTAAAAACACAATTTGCTAGCACTTAAAATTTGTAATTTTCAAAAATTACATCAATTCAAGACGTTAATTATTTTGTAGAGATGGGGGTTATTTTAGTGCTGGTCATTCTAACCTCTGTATGCAATCAAGGTTCGTGTGCGTAAGTGTGTGTATGTGTAAACTACATTTTCTATCTATTTGCTGTGGGAATGTAAGGATTTGGTTTTCATGAATTTTTTTTAGTTTTGCACAGAACAATGCCATTAGTCTGACACAGCCATTTACGAATGTTCAACTGACATTACAGTCTAAGCTGACAAAGTGGTGAATTTGTGCATTAGATATGCTTGAAACTTTAATAAGTTCATTCTTTTTAGAATACCATGTAATGTGTATATATTTAACTAAAGAGATTTATAATCATAATTATTTTATTGTAAAATATTTTAACTAAAATTTCTCCTTTTATCTCTTAGTGTTGTACTTTTGTTTGCATTTTTTTACAATGTTGACTACCTCAGATGCATAAGTTAGAGAAGCATTGATCTGAATAATACAATAAAGTTTATTCTAGGAGATGACAGAACACTTGTAAAATATCTAAGCTAGTGTTTTATACTATATTTACTAACTTGAATTAGCATATTGCCAATCTACTGTTCAGTTTTAAAGATTACAGGCTCTTATTTTAGGTGAATCCTGATGTCATACAGGCATAGCCAAGGGAAATCAGACAGTGTACAGAGAGTTTTATATAATTTACATATATAACCTATTTTGCAGACACTATATTTTGGGAAGCAGGGCAGCTGCAATCACCTATTCAGCACAGTAAGGCAGGAAAAATCTGGACAGGGAAAGTAGCGGGGACGACTAACGTGTTGCTGCTTTCCAGTGGTTCCCTCAGTTTAGAAGTGTCAATGATGAAAGTGCCTAGGCAAATATATACCAGATGACTCATTGCTGAAACTGTTAAAAACTGACTGTGCAAGATTAGAGCAGTGACTGTGCAGGATTGGAGAGCCATTTCAGAGTCAGATACTGAATTACTTTCTAAATCAATCATTTACCTAGGTTTTTAAGCAGTTTTAGATTTATGGAAATACTTCAAAAATTACTTGGGTCAGGTTCTGTCTTGACATTTTCTGAAGTATGTAAAATATTAGCAGTGCAACTGCTGCACATGTGCAGGAATTGAATGAGGATTTGCATGGGTTTTGTTCAGACAACTCACAGAGCAGTGCTTTTCTTAGACTGACATAACATGTAGTTGAAATAAGAGCTGTTCCTGATTATGTTTGTTTACATAATATTCAGCTCTCAGTAGCATCTGGATTCATCATAGCAACAAGTATATTTATTTTTTTTCCCTACCTAGTGGGAAGGTATTCTTAGTTGTATTTTACAGATTAATCTGTTTTTTCTATGTAGAAAGCCTGTGGAGATAGGAAGTCAATGGAGGTCATACCCCTCACAGGCACGCACTTTGCCTACGCTGCTGCTTTCCATTTGGCACCTCGGGAGTGTCATATTTTATTTAGATGTGAGAATAGTTGTGATAGTGACAGTCCACATAAGGACTTCATAAATGACATGAATAAAAAAAAAGGAGCTATTGCTGCTATTTCAAGTGTTGAGTACATTTTGTTTCAATGTGGCTCTGGCCACATAGAAAAATGCATGCAGAAAAAAGTTGTACTTTTTTATTACATTTAATCAAGTGTAAATGCCATTTGTATTTATGTAGCGTACACAGACAAAGCCAGGAGCCAGCAGTATTGCAGCTATCTTCCAGACAGGTTTACAGTATCATTTGCCTCTCTCAGGATAACTACTCTTCGCTTCACTCTGTGTTCTTTCATGTATTTTAGAAATTCCAAAGATGATTCTGCAGCCATCAATTAACCTTGAGCACATATAAAGAGTATGTGGTGCGATGGAGAGTTTAGTTTAAGGCACAGGTATTTACTCCTGTATTAGTAAAAATAAAAAGGCCAATTGGAAAACTTTTAACATAATTTGTAAAACCACCAGTAAAGGGCAAGTGTCTCCTGGGCTCCTTTAAGTGGAGACTGCAGAATTCAGTTTTCTAGAAAACATTCCTCAAAAGTTAGACACATAAAAAGAAGAACACAGTGAATTTTGAAACTAGAACTGTTCTTATTATGAAATATTTTCTTCCCAAACCATAAATGCAGAGCAAGGCCTAATTCTTTACTGACTTGTATTGAGGTTGACATTAGTGATACTGGTTTTGATTTTGCACTGATACGGGAGTATGAATTGTTAGTCTGCATTTCTCTTAATTTCCAGTTACCCTGATACAAAACAATACCTCCAGGCAGACAGAACATGTTTTCTGGAATACATGAGTGCATCTGTTAGCAAGGTTTAGAAAGCTTCAAGGCCAGTGTAGCAGCCAAGAAGAAGATAAATTAGAAACAGGATGATATGATTAAAGTTTCCATAAGACAAGTCCAGCGGAAAACAAAACAAAACCTTAATGACATACGGATATCAGCATCTTTTCTTCACAGTAGGTTTTTGCACAGTGTTAGATGATGAGTACCCAACTCATGTTTATATTGTTTTTACCAACTCAGAGTTGAACAGAAAATAGCAAACACAACGTCAAGTGTGAATTCCCTCAGAGGCAACCAAGAAACAAAAAAAGGAATATACACATTGCTTCTGTCCTTTTTCCTTTTCCCCCTTGAGTCTTTTTCTGAAGTGGCTGAGAAGTAATTTTTTGCATCTTAATAATCTAGACTTTATGTGAAGTTAGGCAATTTTTTGTCTTAAAAAAAAAAAGTCTCAAGCGGGTGTAATAGTACTCTGTTACAAAGTGAGTAAAATTCTCTAAGTCATTCTCCAAAAACCCTTTACAAAACTTGAGTTTTGGGCAGTGTCTTCTTCAATGCACATTTTAAAAGAAAATAATGATAGATACTTAATTGATCCAGGAGTCACTAAGTGATGTGATGGGGAAATCGCTACTTGATCAATCACTTCAGAAGATTCAGTAGAGGATCTAATTACATGAGCATGATCATCCTTATAACTGCAAAGTGATTCCCAAGCTATTGTAATTCCACCACTGCATGTCCTTTGAACCTTGGCCATGTGGTGTTGCCTTAATGCTACGTGTACACACTGTACACAGCTGAAGGAAGAAATGAGCTTGTAGGCCATTGCCCTGCACATGCTCACTGTTCTGGTCCTAAAAGACACTGGAATGGTTCTGAATAACCATTTCTGAAATTTTGCTAACTTCAGCATGCACAGATGTGACAGAAGGAAAACTGTTCTGTGTTCATGTAGGGAAAATGAGTGTGTCCTTGTAAAGTGTCACACAAATACAGCATATTGTTGCATTTGTTAAATTCTCAGACTCTCATTGCATTTATTGAAGGAATATGGCATATATTACATATTCACATGGCTTAGTTATTTTCTTGAACTGTTTCTGTCTAGAATACTTTCCATTCAAGCTCTAAACAACACATTTATACAGCTTTGACTTTTTAAAATAAATCAAAAATTCTTTGACGTACAAAAGTCCGGTTAAGTGTAAGTTAGATACATGTTTGTCAATTTTGAAGTGGGCAAGAAAATCACATTCAGAGAAAAAAAATTCAGTTTGTTCTGTTCAGCCTTTCCCTTCTACCTCCCACATTGGAAAAAGAAAAATTATAAACAGTTTCAAAATACACCTTTAGGAAAATAAACTGCCTAGCTGGGCAAATAAATGTTACTGTTTCCTCTTCAGTATTCTGCAGTTTATTAATGTGCTCTAGAGAAACAAATTTACCTACAGGAATAGCTCTTTTTTTTTTGAAGTGGTAATAGTTTTTTTGTCCGTATAAGGGTGTCATGGTTCAATCTGATATTTTTTTATAGTTCTGTTTTTAGAAAACAAAAATTATTTTACGTACTTAAACAAAATTGAGATATACCTACTTGATCATATTAAGATGTCAAAATAACAATAATAACTATTTCGAAAAGTCAGATTTACTTGCCTTCTACTGGATTGGGATTTTTTTTTCTCTTCAAATATTTCATGGGTGGATCAAATCTAATAAACATTAAGGCTGATGACTTGTCCTCTGCCATTGTAAGATCTACTACTCAAAGCTCAAAAGCACTATTAAAATGGACAAAGAACAGACTTATTTCCTGTGTCTCCCATAGGCACATTATGGTTTCATTTTGCCTCAAAGAGAATATACAAACTTTTATAATCTACATCTAAGAGTGATTTTAGTAGGATAAAATTTTATATGATACTCTGATATTATTTATCAGATATTAAAAGTTCAGACTTCCCATACAATATGTGAAATTAAGTCATAACCAAAAAGCTAGGATTAGTTTTGGAAATGTGTATGTGAAAAATTTTAAAGAGATCACATTGCTCCTGCAACTCTGTTTTTGCTGACATAGTGATAGTAAATTTGCAGTTCTCCTTCCTTATGAATAGGCTTAGAGAAAAGATGGATTAGAAAATATTTACACAGAATACTTCCTTTTCATATGTGAAACTTACTTGCAATAAAAAGAAACTTCCTGTATTTACAATTTAAAAAAAAAAAAAACTGCAATTCATTGAAAGAAGGAAGAGGTTCTAATTTTCAGCTGTTTGGTTCATTTATAGCACCTAATACAGAAAACAAGCAAAAAGCACTTTTCAAATTCCTAGTGATCCAAAACCGCATTATTTTTTAAGCTGAAAAATACCGCTTTTTAGTACAGTATGCATACCTAACAGAAATCAAGCATGTTTTATGTGAAAGCAACACGGTCAGGATACCAGTTCTTTTCAGGGTATTCATTTGTAAAACTTAGCTTTCTTCTTGGCAGTGTTGGAGAGGAATGTTGGATTTAATTTAAAATGATTAATGAGATTTTGTCAGACTCCCTGCCTTTACCACCACTGCAGTTTGTCAGCACAACAACCTGGGAAACCCGGACGCCACTCTGTCGCCCAAAACTGCTTTTCAGGAAAAAATAAACCTGAGTAACTAGTGCCAGGTACGTGTCAATGGTATTGTCTTTCAGCTGTTGAAAGTTTAAATGTAACTTGGGACATTTACACATTCTGAGGAAGTGAACCTCATTCGTTATTTCAAAAGTCTGTTTTTGACAGTGGATACCAGTGTAAACTGAAATTTTCAGAGCAAGCATAGCCTTTATTATTAACCTTACAGAAAGTCCATGCAGAAGAGAAATTCTTTAAAAGGGAAAAATGTATATCAAAACTTGCTTCACTAAGTTTTTCTGGAGAACTACCATCTACACAACCTGTCTCATTTTTTACTGTATTTCATTAGAAGGATCTTGTCCGCTGAACACTACACACGCCATTAGGAATCCTCTGCTGGACTCAAAGCAGACACATCTGTGTGCACATATATGCCAATAGCCAAAATCTGACAAGTTTATAGCAGTTCCATAACATATGAAAATGAGTAATTCTTTTGAAATGTAGGGATGATACTGAAAATTATTTACAATTTGTCCTTCATTCCTTGTGGAAGTTTATTCTGTTTACTACTGTTTCAGTATTGTGTTCTCCTTACACATGAAATTGACCAAAGCTGAAAAGACTTAATTCCAGAAGCAGCCTTCCCCTTCCAAGAAAAAGATATGCCGGCCTGTGCTGCAAAAGTCTGTCTGCAGCCACATAATGCTGTATCAACAAACTGACTTTACATTCACTGCTGTGGACCCCTTTATACACCAGTTCTGTCAATTAACTCAGCAGGCCAAAATCCTGTGAGGCTTCACAGTGATGTGGATTGTGAAAAAGACAGTGCTGCTCTGCTACAGCAGGCAGAAGACACTCACTGTGGGCCACAATGGCACACGTATTCTTTGCATGACTTTTAGCTATTTCTTATGTGTTAAAATAAGTATTTTCACAACCGCAGTTCCCTCATCTTCATATCCAGAATTCAGACTAATTTCATCATTATACGTAACATTGAAGTACATTTTTATAACTGAAGAACTTCTTAAGTTTATTTGCCTTCTGCAGCATTAATCACCTGCATGACAAAGTATGCAAGGAGATCACAGAACTGCTTTAGCAGTGCTAGAGAAGTGCATCTCTCAGCCTGCTTAGAACAATCAAAGTGCTGCATTTTTTTTACATTAAATGTGACTTCTTGTTTCTGTATTCCACTTAGGAATTAATAAATGTATGTTACTGTTCCATGCTGTCTAAAGTCTGACAGTACCATTTGTACTAGCTAAAGCTAGACTTTTTGTTGTGGTTTGGGTTTTTTTCCCCAGCATAGCAGGAAAACTTAGAATAAATACCATTCATCCATCCCTGCAAAAATATAAAAAATGCTTGGATCTTCTTTCCCTATATATAAGCTTTAGATATGTAATAAAATACAGAAGTCACATGATTACAAATCAGCTTTTGTAAAACTCTTTTTCAACTTTTTAGAAATAAATATATTAGTATATGATTTCCCTTTCTTGGCATTGTGTTCACAATGTACAGTGCTGCATAACATATACTGAAAATAACAGCACTTACAGGCCTATTTTGAAGTTTTAAATGGTACATAGACAGACATTGTTGACTTCCTATATAAGATAAAAGTCATGAAGATACTGAAATGTATTGAAAAGTCTTTTAAATTAGTGATATTTGGTAGTATTAAGTTAAATTGTCAAACATAAATTAAAAGACTTTTCATTAAAACTAAAATTTTGTTGGTTTTAATGCAGATCAAGAGAAATTTTGAGGAGGTGAGATTAGTGGTTTCTATAAGAGGATACTTAGTCCCAGACAGATTCATGCCTCATACTTCCTCTTTCCTGCAGTAACAGCCTTCCTGCCCTGCCCAACACATCTGCACGTCTCCGTAGTTGTCCACAAGGAGGATGAACAGTCTTCTTTCCAGCCTACTCCTCTTCCCCCCAAATTACTAAATAGACTGCATGTAGTCTTGTTATTTTTAAAGTATAAATTGTTCTCTGGAATTTCTTAACAGTGGTTAAATAACAGATACAAGAGAAATTAGCAGTTAAAATGTACTCTGAGTAACAATATTTTCTAAGTACAGACAGATGTTTTATTATACAAAAGGAACAGAAAAGGAAGTCCTTGTTCCAAATCATACAGTTTTGTATCAATAACTTCATTCCAAAATCATCCTCAAGTTAATTTAAGGAATGCTGATTATTTTAGAAGTTGTTCACTACATACTTGAACTAAGAAGAATTTTACATAGTATATGAGATAATACTTGGAGAAGCTTATGTGCATTATCCGTACCACACACCTAATAAGTTACACCTTAAAATTGGTAAAATTGTTGACCCACCACTGTCAGAAGCAAATCGGTAACTCAGGGAAGTACAGTCAGGATGTTACTGCAATTTGGAAGAAGTAAAAGCTTAGCAGTATCTTTAATGCCTCACCTTCTGACAGACTCATGGTCTCAACTTTGTGTTTAAGCTGAGAAATGTCACTGTGCTATCAATCAAAACACAGCAGTATTCTCAAATCTTTTTGGATAATTATTCTCAATAAGGAAGCAGAAGCAGTTGACTCTGTGGAGGCTTTATGCTTACAAGTGGTGCAAGTAATAAATAGTTAATATGAGTAGTGCCGAAAAGCATTTAACCTCAGAGAAAAGAGAAATAATAAAATTCAGTGCCCATGATGCATAGGAGATCTGTAAAATAAATAGCAAAGGTATAGTAGAATATTGATCTAAAAGAAAAGGCGTCTCTGTTTTAGTAAGCTATAATGTAATTTTCTCAAGCAGTCATTAAAGTGACCATTTGGTTTCACCCCTATCATAGCCAGTTCTCAGTGTACAGATGTACCACATAATGTAGCAAAGGAGAATTTGTGTATGAATGGGCTGAACCTGTCTGCTCTGGCCGGCACTTCTCACAGTCTTTGGTGAGTCAGTAGCATTGTAAGATCTGGAAAGACATTTGTCACTTGCCATATCACAAAGTTAGAAGGAATGCTCAAAGGCTGAAGAAAGCCAGGTTGGGGGCTGGGGTTGTTTATAATGTCAGGTATGTGTCTGGTCTCCCCCTTTCCTCCTTTTTTACTTTTTTCACTTTCAGAAAAGCTTCTTTATATCAGTCTTAAGAATCATTTATCATGGGGGAAAAAAAAAAAAAAAAGACTGTGAAACTTCGAGGGTAAAAAGGTGTGTTAGCTTTCATGAGTTTTCCATAACATTAAAATCACATCAAAATTATTATTTACTGAGTCTTCAAATGCTATTTTAATTATTATGTATTTCATGTACTATTTTAACTGTAAATTGTAATTTAATACATTTATCACTCATTGTATCACTCTTACACATCACAAATCAAGGCAAGTTTTCATCAAAGGACTCTATAATACATTGCTGTGGAAAATAATACATCGGGTCCACAACAGTAAAGCTTTGATGAAGCTTTCACTTAACATGGTGAGAAGTATACATTATAATATGAAAATGAAACTACCTTTAAGCAAGCAAATGATCCAGTCCTTAAAGGGGGGAGGGGGAGGAGGTTAGATGTAAGCCCAATCTCTGTTCTGTTGACCATAAACATCTTTAAACACGTTAAGTTTCTGAGAAGCCAGTGAAACAACTTTTCCGATTACTTATGTCTCTAAGACCCAGTCAGCTTGGAAAGACAGCACCAAAACCCACTCTGTTAAAATGAGTAGTATTTGGCTTAGGCTCCTTACAGGATTTAACAGGTGACAACCATGGAGTGAAATTACCAAATACCAAGTTTATTCTTGGTAGGAAAACAAATGCAATAATTTTAAAAAAAAAAAAAATTATTCTTGACGATGGCTCCATAGAGGCAATGCAGCCACAAGGTCTTTCCTGAGCAAAACCACTGGGCTCCAATATTACAAGCTTGTTTGGCAGGTTCCACCAGTTAGGAAAAGCTTCTCTTGATACTTTGTGCCAAAGCACAGCTTCTCTCTGGGCATCATTCCCCAGTCTTTCCTCAATACTCATGATCCAGAAGGAGCCACAGTTTCAGATCATGGCCACGTAAGAACAACACACCATTTCTTCAGTACCAACCAGTCCTCTTTCTGTGAAACTCCTAATTTACAGCAGCGCAGAATATGTCCTTCTCTTTTAAAAGTCCTGACCCTTGATTATCTTCTCCTACCTTGATATGTAACTATTCTTTCTGCATTACTGGAATTCCTTTCTCACACATGTCCTTTTGCAAGCAAAAGACTCGAGAAAGAGAGGGCACAAACTCCATGCTATGCAGAGCTCTTAGTTTCAAAAGATCATTTAAAACAAACAAACAAAAAAAAAAAGCAGAAAAAAAAAAAAAAAAAAACCAAACCAAAACAACACAGTGCATTTGCAAGGTCCTATCCTTGGATACAAATATGTTTCCAATTAGAAAGTAAGGCTAGAAATGACTGCAACATGAAGAATACTTTGCTGACTAGCAAATCTGGTAAACTCATGTCTTTTCCAGATGTATCTATTGCACTGTATTTTAAAACAGCCAGGTTTCATGGTTTTCAGCCACATATTCTTGAAATTGTCTCTCTGTAAGCATAATATCTTTTTAAAACTTCAGCGTTCTTAGACACTTTTTTCTTTCTCTTTTCCAGTATTTCCTTTGCTGATATTAAAACATACAATGTAACATAACTTCCTAACAATACCTCCTACTTTTTCACCATGATTTCCTGACTTTGTCAGAATCGTTCTAGATAGGGTTTGTCCTAGCAAGGTTTAAAGGAAAACAAAATCTAACTACTCCAAAGCTGACAGGGTTTCTATGTATATATTTATGTCTTGTATATATCCTAGGCTCCTAGTCTGCTTGCTTGCCAGCATGATTGATTGACTGCGTCCCGAAAGCTGTTTATAAAAACCGGCAGGCCCTGTATTTGTACAGATCTGCAAAGACGCAAGGAAAACCAAGCGCCCGTGATCTCCCTGCTGGCTGTATTCCTGCAGCCTCAGACGGGAGTGCTGTTCCGGCGGTGGTTCTAACCAAAGCCGGCGGCGAGCTGCCCTGCCCGCTCCCTGCGCTACAGCGGAGCCCCCGCAGCCGCGGGATTTGCACGGGCGCTGCCCGCGGAGGGCGGCAAAGCGGAGCGGCCCTCGGGGATTGCCAGGGCGACCCGGGAAAATTAATCAGCTTGTCCTTGCCCGGGCTCCGGGGAGGCGGGGGAATGGCGGGAGGGGGTTTTGCCTTTGTTTTTTTCTTTCTCTGTGTCAGGAGGGTCCTTGTTCTCCCAGGGTGACAGCCGGCTCACTTTACAGGCGCGTCAGCTGGAGCAAAAATAAAATAATAAAAAGCAAGCTGCCCACAGATTGAGGAGTCTTACTCCAATGCTTTATGTACCTTAGAAGCCCAAGTCCCGCCAGCGCGGAGCCGAGCCCAGCCCAGCCCAGCCCAAACCCACCCAGCACAACCCAACCCAACCCAGCCCAGCCCCACCCTGCCAGTCTCCACCTGCCGGAGTGCAGGGCCGGGAGAATCTCCTGCCCTAACCGCCCTCTCCCGGGGGTCTTTCCCATGTGGATCCCATTATCATCATTTGCTCCTAGTATAGGGGGGATTAAGGCGATTAGAATGAAAATAATTAAATGATTTTTCAATTCACCCCTTCGTGCAACTGGAAAGAGAGGGAGAGGGGGCTCTACCCGGAGAAACTGAGATAGAGTCTGGGATTCGAAGGGGTTTATTTTTAAAGTAAGGGAAGCAAAGCGGGCAACGTTTGCAACTGTCAGCTGTTTTCAAACATTAGTTTAATGCTGGCCAGACCTTTGCCGTAACGTGGCCCTACTGTTTTCAAATGGGTTTTTCAGCTTGTTATTGTTAAGTCTCGGCGTTGAATATGCAAGCAAAATAAAACCAAAACATCCTCAGATGCTCAGGGGTTTTGCTGTTTTGGAGATGGGAAGGTGAAGAAAATTTTAGGGGGGTGGGATAGTTTGTTTCTTTGTGGTTTTGGTTTTTATTTGTTTGTTTGTTTTCCTGTTACAAGAAAAAATTCCTCTGTTTCATCATTTGGAATAAATCCATAACGAAAGTATTTAAAGATTTAAAATAACAGACGGATTTTAATCTGATGAAGGGATAATAATTTCATCAGCCTCTCTTCTTTCTCAATGAAATTGCTCTGAACAAGTGGCAAAACAGCTTATATACAAACGCACACATTCACACTAACACTTTATGTTCATTTAGATATCTTTATGAATCTGTACCTCAATATTTACTGCTTTCGTTTGCACAGATAAAATTTAGACCTTAAATGCGTGCTTGAGAACAGGTAAAAGGGTTAGTTAGTTACAAGTGCCTTTGCTTTCTTCTTTTGCCTTCTCTCTTCTTTTAAAGATAACGTTAGTATTACAGAAAGTATTAAAATGCTGGGGCCCACCGGGGGAAATTCGTGTGGCAGATTTTCGAAGACAAAAAGAGAGAGCCTTTCCAAAGACGGTGGAAACTGCGCTGATCGTCGCCCCATCGATTTTCCTACCTATGCCCCCGTGCATGCGAGCCCTGCCGCGGGGTGGATAGGGAGGCAGTGAGGAGGCAGAACAGGGGCTGCCGGCAGCGTTGTTTCACCACAGAATCCCCCTCCACCTTTGCCCGGAGAGGCAAAGTCGCTGGAACCAGTCTATTGACTTTAAATGGGCAGAGATGGAGACATAACCCACCCCTTCATAATCATAATGAGCTAAATTAAAATTTTAACACCCCTGAAAGGACTGGTGCTGATGGAGGAGGAAGGCGAGACTGAGACATTCAGAAAAATCGAAGTTTACAGTTCTAATACCTCTGCTACCTGAAGGCACAGCGCCAGAGCGGGCAATTCCTTTTGCTAATTACTTAGCAACAAGCAGGTCAAAAAGAAAACCTTGTAGGAAAAACTTCAGGATTTGCAGGAGAGAATAACAGTTCTGTGCTCCCTGCATAGCCGAAAACCCTAACAAATGCTGTTCTCCCACCGGCTCTAAGCATATACGTCTGCCCACAGGCAGCACTTCGGTTTGGTTTTAAAGGTTCTTCTAGAGCTGGAAAATTGCCCTGCGGGGTGTTGTTATTTTTAAAATAGTAGATCTTTTAGGGTGAAATTTAAGTATAGACGTTTCTTTGATTCAACGAGGAGGGAAAATCTCTCTTTTTGTCAGAAGTTAATTTTCAGCTACTAGAGAAGTTTCTGACTTCAAATATTTTTCTTTCCTCTATAAATGTTATTGGCCTGCTTTCATAATTACTAAAAAGTTTATCCGGCAAATCGAAGCCTGAATCCAGGCATTCATTTGTCAGTAACTCCTTCAGTTGATAGTTGTTATTACCGCGTAGTGCCCTTTGCCCGCTGGGTCTCGTCACCAGCCCGGCAACATAATACCTACCCACCAAAGCGGTCATTAATGCCAAACCTGCGGCTACGAGGCGCTTCTCAGTTACCAATAAAACCTTTACTGCGGCTCGGCCCGAAGTGTCTTTTGAGATCACGCTTTTAGGCGCTCGGTGCCTGAGCGCTGTTCTGCCTAATGCCTCCCTTCCGGATCGCATTACTGGCCCCTCTCCCGGTACCCTTTATGGGCAATAAAAGCTCCCGCAGGCCCCGCTCGGGGCCGCGCCACCGCGCCCCGGGGCCGGGCCGGGCTCTCCTGCGGTCAGGGCGAGGAGCAGGTGACCGACCCCGCGGTTTTCCTTTTTCCCCGTTTTAATGCCAAATAGACAAACCCTCGGCTTTACTCCCCTCGGTTTCCTTGGGGAAGTCCGCATGGAGCTTCGGAGAGGAAGTGTCTTCTCCCGTGGCATGGTCCGCGAAGGGCCCGCAGAGCTCCGCGCCCGCGGGGCTGGGACCGAGCTGCGGGCAAGGAGGAGGGAGGAGGTGAGCGCTCCGGCCGGGACGGGCACTCCGCGTCTCCGCGTTGTTTCCGCCGCCAGCGCGGAGCCCGCGGAGTCCGTCCCTTCGCGTGGGACAGACAGCTGGCTTGGGACAGGGCGGCGGCCCTCCCCGGGGATGCCGACAGCCGCCTCCCCCTGGCAGGTCCGTGCCGTTCAGAAAACGCCGAGAGAAGGAAAAAAAAGAAAATTAAAAAAAGTATATATTAAAACCCCCGCAAATACACACAACCCCCCACCCCCACCCACAAATCCAAACAAAAAGCTCAAACCAAACCAAAAAGTTCAAACTAACGACAGCGGCAGAACCCCAAACTATAGTGGCTAAAGGCGATTTACCTGTTGCGGCCGGGAAGGATGTTATGGCTCTCCTCGGAAATCGCCCGTCTCCTCCGGCAGCCTCTCCCCGTGCTCCCCAGAATTAGACACAACCGCGTGTAGCGCAGAGCGACCCCCGCCCGCGCACGGTCCCCGCCGCCCGCGCTCGGCGCCTCGCAGCCGTGCCCGGGGTGCCCCCCTCCCTCCCCCGCCATATAAGGCGCTCCGGCAAAGCCCCGGGGACCCGCCAGTGCCAAGCGCTGTCCCCACCACTCTGGTCCTTAAACACCGGGAAACCCTCCTTCTCTTGTTGCGTTTTGTGGTGTTGGGTTTTTTTGGTGGTGTTTTTTTCCCCTGTGGGTATGTACTGAGTCCGAGCTCGGCGAGCCCCTCAGACGTGCTAGGAAGAAACCTCCCTCCCAAGAGGGGCTCCTTGGCGATCCCCAGAGCCGCGGGAGCCTCAGCCGAGGCCAGGGTGAGGCTCTCGGCCGGAGCGCTGAGCTGCTCGTCGCCTTCACACTGAGGCCGGAGCGACGGGGTCGCCGAGAGCCGTCTGTCTCCTGGCTGTAGGAGTTAGGCTGGATGGAGTCCTCTCTTACACGGACATTTGATTTAAATCTGCCTCCGGGGAAATGCAAATAAATAATTTAATAGGGAGGAGGGGGAGGAATCAAAAGAACACCCAATCCTAAAGCTGACAGGAACTACAGACACTAAATATGTGTAGGGATGGGAGAAAGAGTAAAAGTAAATAAATCTCGGTTACCTAATTGAAAGGCAGAAGCGAGCCCTTTGTGTACACAGGGCTTCACGGAGAGGAAAGCCAGAGCACGGAGAACACGGGGGGAGCTCTGGGGCTCCTCTTGCCCCTGCCGGCGACGGGAGATTTACCTTCGCCCGGCTGTCTCCTCCGAGGAAAAAAAAAAAAAAAAAAAAGGGGGGAAAAAAAAGTATTATGAGAAGTCCAGTAACAGGAGCGAAATGCTGAGCGGCACGGAGAGCTGCCACGGCTGCGGGCAGTGAAGCCGGGGATTTACCCGCAGCGGTGGGGGGCTCGGCACGGTGCCGCTTCTGCAGCACCAGTGGCGAACGGTCAACAAGGCTGGAAAGCTGCAAGTTAAACACAGTGACAAGAAATAACATTAACACTACGCCCCCCTCTCCCCCTCCACCCCCCGGTCTGGTGCTCGAGGAGTGCAGCGGGACTCGCGGAAGAACAGGTTTTTAGCGGGTTAACAAAATGGTTTGATGGGGTTTGGGGCTTTTTTAAAACTAAGTGCCTTGGCAAGGGTATCTATACACGTTTCTCTGCATAGAAGCCAAATGATCAAACGGGGTCTCCAAAATCAGTTATGTTTAATTATTTGGGGACAAATCTGTAATTTGACCCAATAAGAGAATGAACTGAAAACGAACCTCAAGAGAAGGCTTTCCAGTGTCTCATATACACCCACAAGTTTTTCTCCCTGCATTTATAATTATGCCCATTAATTCCCCAAATGTAGAGGATAATATATCTCAGAACTGTGAAGTTACTCACACCACACTTGTTTGAAGAATTTAGCTCTTTAACTTGAGAGAGTGAATAGTACCAAAGGATGCTCTGGAGACATAATTTCCGACTGCAAATCAATCTTATTCCTTCTGTAATCCCTGGTTCACCCACAGTAATTAATAACAACTGGGATTAACAACTTCAAATTAATGTCTCATAGTATTGTCCACATGAAAATGTACCAATGATCTGCAGTTTGCAGTTTTCAGTGTTACTATCATATGTAAAACAACTCTCTAACATTTCTTTTCTCAAATGTGACCTTTCAGATACCCCTCTCCAGGACATCAAGGGAAGGCCTTCCCCACTGGTTCTAAATTTGTTTGCAACAACTCACTCTTCACAAGTCAGCCGCTCCCTGGACACTGATTCCAGCATCATTTCGATAAAAAAACACCAGACTGGTAACTCCAAAGACAGTACAACCAGTTCCATTCAGCTGTTTCAGTTAAGAAGACAACACAGTCTGTCAAGAGATCTGTCCTAAAACTCAATTAATGCGAACATATGCATATACCTAAGAAATATCATTACTTTTTCTGATAAATCTTCTGTACATTGTGGATGCAGTCAGAAGTGTCTTGCAACTGGTGTGCAATATTCTTGATGTGCAGGTGCATATCTGGGTTTACCAGGAATGGAGAGGTTGAAAATGGCCTGTTTAGTGTCATCAGCACTATCTAGTGTCAGGCATACATTGCTAATCAGATGGTGCAATGCAGAAAAGCAAAGGCCGCTCAGATGCTCCAGGCCATTTCATCTGTGACTGTGGAAAGTCTTAAGAAGAATAACTGTCACCTTCATCTACTGTCATAATGTCCTACTATTTCAATTTTCCAGCTACCAGATATAGGGTTTTGAAAATGCAGTTTTCATATAGAAATAGAAAGCTGATAAAATAATAATAAAAATGGCAATTTAGTTTTGAGAAAAATTTAACCATTCATGAGTTGTGGAACTGAAAATATTTAAGGTGACTGTTTAAGAAATTGGAAAAAAATTCTGCTTACTCAATTTCTCAAATTCCAATTTTTATTTTTTTTTTTAAATAAAAATGTACATTTAATTTACAATTCACTTATAAGGTTTAGTTATAGAAATGTTATCAGATTATTTGCTGCACAGGCAACTGTAGACTCCAAGAGATCCCATTGGTGACTTCTAGTCCTCCTGAGGGGGTACAACAGCAGTTGTTCAGTAGTTAGCAACATTAATCAGGAGTCTACATCCTGCAGTTTAAAGCAGTGAACAGGAAAGGTAAACACATATAAATCCTTATGTCTTAGGTAGAAATCTTGCATTAGTCTATCATATGAAAAAATAAGGTGAAGAAAGCTGGGTCTGTTGTCAAGATGTAAAATTTCTACACTAGTCCTAGCACTAGGTGAGAGAGTGGCTGAAGCACTGATTGGTGTGCGTAAGAATTAGCTCTTTAGGCAACTGAAAAGGGCAAGGTCAGCAGAATGCTCACAGGAGGAATGTCATGCCTCAGGAAAAAGTCAAGAGAGAAGTGACTACTTGTAGGCAATTGTAGTGTCAGTCTGGCTAATCAAAATACTTAGATTTCTCTCCCACTTTTGTAAGAGGCCAGTCAGATTGGCCTCAAGTTGTCCCAGGTGGTCCCTTACTGCTTTATGTGGTGCAATGGCGAATCCAGGCACAGGACACTGTGAGATGTTTCCTAAAGTCTCATGAAAGGTCAGGAGTAATTTTTGCTGCCTATTTCTCAAAGAAACCTGCAACAGTGATGGGATCTGATTCCTCACCTTTCAGGATGCTACCATTGTGATGTTCTTGCATTTGTTCTACTGAAATATATAGAGAGGGACGCAAATTTGAGAATAAGCATGAAAGCCATTTTAATGGCTGGGCACTCATTTTTCTCATCTTCCTGAAGTCAGAAAATGTCTTGATTTGATGCAGCACTTATTACATAGATACTCAAGGGCTGTTTACTAAGATGGTTCCATAAAAATTTGCAAAATAAAAAGACACAGCCCTGCCCTCCCTGTTCCCACTGGCCAGTGGGTGTTTTTTTGATCATCTGACTGCATCCCTACTCCAG
Source organism: Dendrocincla fuliginosa (assembly GCA_035047845.1). Lineage (NCBI taxonomy): Eukaryota > Metazoa > Chordata > Aves > Passeriformes > Dendrocolaptidae > Dendrocincla > Dendrocincla fuliginosa. The sequence goes on along the minus strand of JAWWMO010000138.1, from coordinate 36,960,374 downwards.
ACTCTTGCTTTCTGCTCCACGGGGCAGGCACTGAAATTTCTTAGCCTGCAAAACTGAGACCCAAGCTCATTACCTGACATAGTCGGTCTTTCTGAGAAACCCAGAAGTTTCATGTTTCTATTTCATGTTGCAGCATGCAAACTGAAAAAACCAGAGCATTGTGAAGAGGTGCTCTGTGAGTGGTGTGGAGCTGTGTGAAGGCTCGGGCATCACCAACGGCAGCTGAAGAAGCCATTGTGGCCCTACTCTTGGAAAGAAAAGGCAGAGTGCCAGACGGCAGCCAACCAGAACAGCTGAGGTCTAAACAAAAAACTTAAAGAAAACAAAAACAAAAAGAAGGGGGAGGGGGGAGAGCCACCTAAACCCTGAACAGGGAAGTAGTCTTTTGGGGTAACACAGATTTCATTGAGAAGTATTAAAAAAAAAAAACAACCACAAAAAAAACAAACAAAGTTGCCGATGGTGTCTCTGCTTTTCCAAAAGGCTTATTTTCCCAGATATCTGCACCAAAAATATCACAAGATATTACCTAGCTTATTTGTAATTCAGAAAGCCACTAAGGAAAAAAAAATTAAAAAGCTTTCTTCAAGGGGAGTTTGATGTGCTGTTTAGCCTGCTCTGTCATTTTTCTTGTCTCTCTTCATAATCCCTATGTAATCCAGAAACGGCCAGTAAAAAAGAGAGACCCTCTGCTTGTTTAATTACTTCCTGAAAATTTGACAACTACTACTTCGGTCTCATTGGATAATCTACTTTTAAATTACCTAGTCTTTCAAAGACAGCATAATTATTTGAGTACATTTACTTCCCTAGCTATACATCATGCCTATCAAAATTAAATGCTTCCAACATACCATTGCAGCATTTTAACATTTTACTTCTGTAATACATTTAACAGTAAATTGATCTTATACTTCCTTTTTAACAAATTTTCATACTTTTAGCAGTAAAACACAGTTAGAAGTGGATCTTTACTTCTTCTGATGAGGGAGTAAAATTCTGTAAGGAAAGATAGAGTCTTATAAAATGAAAAGCTTGGTGGCAACATTTGTGGCATTTAATAGTTTTCCTTTATTCCTATTCCTTTATATTTTTATTAAGAAAAAGACTATTTCATTAGTACAACTAATATCTGAACAAAATATGCACTCAGGCATAACTTAATGTGTTTTCAATTTTTTTTCCACATATAACCGAAAAGATAAATGTTATCTCAAAAGAATTAATGTGATTTTTCTCTGACATTTTTAAGCCTTTTTCTTTTTTTTCAAAACAATGAAAGGATTTACAGAAACTAAGAATAAACAGGTCCATCTACTTATTTAGCAGACTATTCCACTGTCATATTAACCGGTGCACATGTCGGTTTTTAGAAATATTGTTTTTCTGTGTTCCATATGATTATTTCCGCTTCTATATCATGAAACCAAAAATTATCTTAACAACACGTATTGATTCATCATCAAAATACACAGTAAGCACGTATTCAGGGTACAGTCACTGCAGAGGGTGTGTGTGTTTTTCAAAGCTGAAAGACTACCCCACATAGTACTAGGATTTCTCCTGTAGAGAAACAGGAAGTGAAAAGCAGTCACAAAACCAGACCTCATTCCCAGATACTAGTATTGCTTTTGAGCATTCCTCTCTCAGGATATGCTGAATTTGAGACTGGCATTTTTTGTTTGTTTGTTTGTAGTGACACATGTCAATAAGCCCTATTTTCAAAAGACAGCAATTTTAATTGTAGGAATACATGCAGACTCTCGTGGTGGATCCTCTTGGTATATGCACCACATGTGTGTGCACGCATGCAAGCCAGAAGACTGTCTACAGCACATGTGCAGGTCAATCCAACATGAGCCAAACCAAAAGCAAAGGAGGTAAAGAAACAGCACGTAAAAAAAAAAAAAAAAAAAAAAAAAAAAAAAAAAAAGGAAAAAAAAAAAAAAAAAAAAAAAAAAAAAAAAAAAAAGGAAAAAGAAAGACACCCTCTCCAGTCACCCCCCACCCCCTTGCTTCTAAATCATCATAAAGACTGCAATATCCTGTTATCTCTTGTAGTAAATTCATATACAAAAATAAGGAAACAAATGTTACCCTTCTGTATAGGAATAAAATGGGAGGGGGAGGGGAGGGAGCGGAACAACCAGGGGATATAAGAAATAAGTTGTTTTAAACTATACTCAAGAAAAGCATAGGCTGACATAACATTTAAGCTGTTCAAATTTCTTCGTATTGTCTGTTACTGTTGCCTTACAGAGCAAACAGTATAAACATGAGATGAAAGGCAAATAAAAGCCATTGGATGTCTGGTTGCCACAAACCTGCTTCTAAAGCATGCCACTGATCTAGTGGAGGCAAGATTTCCACACCAATTTTCATTTATTTTTTCCTACTACACAGCTAAAAGGGACAGAATATGTTTTTTAGGCACCCCACAACAAATGCATTCTATCTCAAAGAAAGAATATGATTAACCAAGGATTAGTGTTGATTTAAAACATCTATGCAGAATGCCTTATTAATTCTATTATTATGGTTAACTAGTCATAATTAAGTATGTATAAGGAAAGCAAAAGTGTCAAGTTATAACATTAAATGATGAGAAAACAGCAACACCACTTCAGACACCAACACTTTTTAGTTGAATGTCAAGGAATTAAAATCAGTTATCTACCTGTTTCTAAAATTTCTGGTTTCTGATTTCATTGATTTACCAACTCAAGTTTCAACCTCTGTCATACCCTAAACACACTTACATAATTGGGAAATATAAAAAATTTACAAATATTATTAAAACTTACAAAACATTTGAAGAAATATAATACAAAATAAGAAATAGTATGCATAAATAAATCTTCCTCCTTTCCCTGCTACAGGATCACAGCAAAACATGTGCAAAGTGAAAACCGATACACAGAAAAATATTTAGGCACTATCTACAGAACTCACAAGAATAAGCACAGTAATCTACTGTGCACAGATGAAGCAATTTTTAAAGGTTAAGACTGCAGAACAAAATTGTGAGAGGTATATGCCCACGGCTGGACATTCAGGATCTTATTTAGCCCCCTAATGAAGTCTGGCCAACAACTCCCAGTGATATTGATGGAAAGTGTCTGACACTTCTGAAGACTGCCTAAATAAGGTGCTTGGTTAGGCAGACGGCACATTAAAGGCAGAGAGTAACCCTCCATATCTTGACATATGCACACACAATTTTAGTGTACTTGGTCTGGTACTGTGAATAATTGATGCTACTTTTTCTGTGGGTAGCACAGTAGCAGTTTTTCCTCTTCTGTAGTATTCAGTGGCACACAGAGAACTCTCTCTATTTCCAAGGCTTTTATTATTTTTGTTTCATTTTAATGTATAGATCAACCTAAGCTGATACATTAGAAACCTAAACCAAAACATGATGGTTTATTTGACTTTATTTGATTTTTATTGTAGTTAGCTAATTTTGAGTAATCATCATCAGCCTTACAAAACAGACATTTCAAATTTCTGCAAAAGTTTTATTTACTTACTTATAAGAGTATTCCATAATAACTTTTACTGTCTATTGCATGGTTGCTTAATATTTAAGGTCAGAACAGTCACAATAGGTTTAAATCTCTTTTCTGAATGGAGTCATGCTCATCCAGTGATTTATAAAAACGGATTAGATCTTAAAAATCAATCATTATAAATGAAAGAATTCCAGGCAACATCCCACCTGGAATTAATATCTAATTAAGTTCAACAATCTCAAAAGAAAAAAAAAAAACCCTTTAGTAACTTATGCACATGTATCTGGCATTTCCACCTTCTCTTATATAGAAACTTTTATATAGTAGCTGCCACTAAAGATCTATACTTTTGCTTCAGTCCCAGCTTTCAAATTCAGGTTGCAATATATGTCCATTTAAAATAATAATTTGCCACTCCTAAACTTCTGATCCATGTTAAAAAGCTTATACTAGAATAAATTTTCATATAGAAATTTGACCCATAAGTTCTCAAAAATACCAGAAAAAAAGTTATTCTGAGAGTCATTTACAGTATAAATAAATATATTTAAAAATTGACATTTCCTTTCTCTTACTTGGTTTTTATATGCTCTTGATCTTTTTCTTAAACTGTTAGAATGTTATTTCCTATCCCCTCCTTAACCCACATTTCTTTAGTGGGATGTTGCAGAGCTTCTACACAGCAGCCACATTCCCGACATACAAATAGTTTTCTCAATTTGAAATTTGTCCTTGTTCTATTCATACTCCTTGGGACAAGACCCAGAGATGAATCCTCACTTCAGTGAAATATCTTTTGCAATGGATTGTGATGGAATCAGAATTTTGTAAAGAAAGTCTATTTGCAAGAGATTTAAAGTTTCTCTAGAGGTAGAGTGCAATGAAAATAGAAACAACTCAGTAACTATAGTCAGACAGTATTTCTTTATTCTTAGAAAAATAAAATAAAATAACTTTATAAGTAAATGTAATAAGCTCTATCCAATAATGGGTGACTTTTTTTGACAATCTGCAATAAAAAGACCATTGGGCCAGAGTTACCTCTTCCCCTGAGGAATTTCTTTTTCTTATTTATTTTTGACTTTGAAAAAGGGTAAGAATTATTCCTTTAAACAACTGGCTGCAGATTAAAATTAACACTGTACATTTCAATTATTATCAATTCATCAGGGAGCCAAAAGAATTGGTATCTTTTTAATTAAAATATTTTTATCAGATAACCTAAGCCTCTAAAGCCATATATTTGATTTTAATTAAAAAAAAATTCTGGTTGTGATCATTGTGTAGAATTAATATACCAAATAAAATATGGGAAGAAAGGAGGTAAAAGGAGGTTATATAGTGTTACCTGATAAAAGGAGACAGTAATATATAAAATGAGGTAAGTGTTACACCGATTTATGACGTATTTTATCTTCTAGAGAAACCCTAGTTTATCGTAGTGTCGTTCAGTTTGAAACATCAGCTGTATATCTTTCTGCTTTTGAATGTAACTCTAGGTTGAAAGGAAAAGGTTTGCAGTAACGTGATGTCTAAGCAGATCAAAAGCTTGGCATTTTTTCTGGGACAATTCATTTTGATATTGAAATATTTTTGTTGTCATAAATGCACAAATATTATAAATAGCTTATAAATATCTTGAAATAATATTAATTAATAACACTTAACATGCCTCTCATCTTCATGGTGCTGTACAAACATCTATTAATCAGAAAGGATGAAAACGTTCCCTTTGTTTTAGTCTCCACTCAAATTATCCTGTAAACATCCTCATCCCTAAACCACTAGAACCAAGACTTGTATTTTTGTCTTTGTTTCAAAACCAAACCAAAATATCTTCATTGATAGTCTGCTTTCCTTTGTATCCATAACATACCTGTATCAGGACTCTTGCCAGTACAAAAAAAACCAAAGCAAACAACCCACACAAAACAAACCAGTGTTTTAGTTTGTAAGATAACAAGGCAGAGCAAATCAGACTCTAAGTCACACACAGTGTAATCATTCCAAAACAATCTAGCAGCCCAATGCCAGATCAACTCGTGTGTTTGCAGCAAGAGCACACAGCAGGGTGAGCAGAGGTGGCACTTGCCTTCACCCGTGTGCTGTGTACAAGCTGAAAATGCTTTGACTTTTATGGGTGGTATTGAATGTTTTATTTATTACCTTTTTTAAACTAAAATTATAAGCCAACCAGATTTCAAGGCTTGCTGTGTCCAAAGGAGTAAAGATGCCATGAACTTGCAGATGAGCAGGATTTAATTTCTTTCAAGGTGGCAGTTCCTCCCTCCCACTGACTTCCAAATACCAAAGATGCAGTGAAATGTCACTTTTTGGTAAATGGTCTCTAAATATGTTGTTGGTTCTCAGCTCCTAGAATTATACCAGTGGACCATTTACCATTCAAAATCACAAAAATCGTGGATTTCTGGTCCTAATGCTTGAGGGTATTTAACCATCCCACTTCTGTGTCTTTATCCATATATCCAGTGAAGAATATATTATTATTTTTTTAATAGACAGTAGTATACACGCACACTTTAAAGAAATTAACTGAAGGAAAAAAATTACGATCTTCCCTTGCTCTGTGAGTGGGTTATTTTGCTCTGTGTAGGCTAAGCCAGCCCCCCTGAGCACTATTGTTTATTTCCATTTACAGCAATTTGTAGGATAATGTATAATGTAGTCTAAGGATTATAGCAAACTGACACAATTGTCAGCACAATTTATTAAAGGAGTGCCAGCCTGAACTCCCATGACCTTCCACTTTTCAACTTTAGAATACAACGTTTGGTCTAGGTTCCAGTATATTTAGTCATTATACTGTTCATTTTTTAGATCTCATAGCTTGTTCCCAGAGTAAATGGGATAATAGCTATTGTAATCTATAAACCATTAACATATTTGCCTCATGAGACTTCAGTGCCTGGGCTGTACACTTTGGTGTTAACATCTCAAGTGTAACTACAAGAAAGGAAATCATGACTAAATCAGAAGGATTTGCTTTATTTTTACTCTTACCAAAGGGGGGAAAAAAAAGCGACAAATTCTTCCAATTAAAGAAAAGAAGAAACTTGCATAAATCTTGCATAGATCTTCCAGGGACCTCAGCTCACAATTTAAGCTCATTATGGTGGATAAGGAATTAATAACTGTTGAGCACTCATGCATTCTGGGGATTTAAATTAGTATAATTTGGACATGTACAACAGCAGGATTTTATTTATTGCATATGCAATCACTTAGCTTCTCATTACATGAACCTGTTGGATCCACGGGGCTCATTCCAAATCAGACAAATGGAAAAGGAGAGTCTCCTATTGGCTTAGGGTGCTTTGGGTTTGGCCTATTGAAGAAAACATGTCTTGAAGACATTTTCAGACTTTGTCTTGGACAGACATGTTGGGAATTTTGAGCAAATTTATGAGTGCCACCATTTTTTATGTTACTCTTCTACTGGCTTTCAGATTATCATCTGAATCATTAATGCACACACCTAGACAGTTGCACATACATGGATACCCACAAAGATTTAGAGCATGAAGACTCGTGGAAAATTAAGGGTGTGCTTTTCTGATTTGCTATCAGGATTCTGAAAGGAAAAAAAAAATATTTGCTTTCCTTCAAGTTTTCCCAGGACTAGAAAGGTTCTTCAAAAACACAAATCAGAGCAATGACCAAGTTCCTGACTGAACTGGCAATGAAATCGAAGCATGTAGGTAACCCTTCAGTCTTGCCTCAGCAGTTCCATGTTAGAGAAGCATCTGTTTGTCTGCTGTTCACTAAGTTTCTATTAAGCTAGAAAATACAGAGAAATTTGCAATATTTGATGTTGCACTAGCAACAAGTTATGGTTTATTAAAAATATTAAGAAAACAAAGTGACTATAAAATATGTATTTGTACAGGAGCCCAGTTACTGTATCTTTCCCTTTTTTTCAGAGGGAAACGTGCTTTCCCGTGCTGAAACATTGTGCTACCCTGATGAAGAAAGAGAACAAATACATTCTCAGGATCTCACTTTTCCATTGTTCACTGCCTTAGCAAGCTGACTCTGGAGTTTTGGCATATGAAGTGTATATGCAAAGCAAGTTTGCAGACAAATGCCTCTTTTGCCAACAGGAGTTGGGAGGAAGACAAACATGCAGGCCAAATTGATCCTTCGTAGTTGGTCAGGGTATACAAATTATAAGGCGCTCCAGCATGCACACACCATCAAAAGACAACATGAATCACCAGAGACAGGGATAATTTACCCTTGTACAACTCTGAGGGGAGAGTTTTGATCTCTCTTTTACATTTTGCCATAACATACTCTTTCTCTCATGATTTTTCTTTTTTTTTTTTTACTATTCATTTACTCTTAGCACCCCTAAACCAAACAAGGCACAAGCCTCAGACACTTAGTACTATGGTAGTTGTCATGAACCTCCTTTACCACCTGTTCTTTACAAAAGGTGAAGCAGAGAGTCTACCATTTACCACAGTCAAATGAGCAAGTAGGAGACCTAAAAATAAAACTTCTCAAGACTCCTATAATCAGCTTCCAGATCTGTACTTTTCCAGTCGCATACTGTGCCCTTATAATCTGAGGGCAGAAAAAAGCCTTCTTCATTTAAATCCATTGCGATTCCAAGAAAGAGAATCTTTGACTTGTTTGCTATGCTTCCCTTGACATACTGCCTCCAGGGCAATGTTCAAAATGACCTTACATAACAGTTTACATTCATAATCCATCACTGCAGAGGGAAATCAAAACAACAGACTCTTTCCCGCTTCATTATGAAGAGCTGCTCTTGTTCTATGTTCTGTCTTTGGGAAAGAACCAGTAATGAAGTCAATTTAGAACTATGAAAACACAGAACATCCCCTCCCCACCCCCCACTCCTCCCTCATAAAAAACCCCAAAACCAAAAAAAAACCCTTGACAATCTGCATTTGCAAATTAATTGCACTTTGGCAATGTGCGTTTGCAAAAAACAGAAATCAAGTGACTTAAAAATTAATAAAATTACTGGTCTTTAAATCCCAAAGTTCTTTTAATTCTTGTTTTTTAGGTGGTAAACCTTGCTGAAATATTTCAAGTATCATGTTTAGAATATATATATGTATACATTATGCCTTTTTTAATTTGTCAAAGTTATATTTTTTTCTGTAAATACTTCACTTAATACAGATTTTCTTTCAACTTCTTTCTTTACCTATCAATGTAATACTGCAGGATCTTGCAAAATAATGTTATTACTTACCAGAACAGGAGAAATCTCATCATCTCTTAACTTGAGGCTGACAATGAAAGCCTCTCTCATCCTACTTGTCAGGACAATAAAAAAAAAACCACATTCTTATTCACCTCACAAAGTGAATGATTAAACAAACATGACACAGCAGGTTTAGAGATAAGAAGTCAATGAATCGATAAAAACCTATTCTTACTATCGTCAGATCTAAAGCAGTTTTGCTAAACGGCTCCCCTTCTTTGTTAAAAGAAACAAGGGTGAAAGCTTTAGAATAACCTTCAGTGCTTCTTGATAAATAGCAAAAAAGTTCAGTGGAAATGTTGAACTTCTCTATGATTAAAAAACAAACCTTTAATGTAGTTTTTGTTTACTGTGTCATAAGTGCAGTGTTGGAAGTTGTTGCCAAAGAATCATTGGAACAGGCATCACTAAAGCAGTGTCAGCCAGCCAGCTCTTTGAAAATGATTCAGTTCCTCTAGTCTTATGACTAAAATAATATCCAGTGGCTCCAGCTCGAAGCCTGGTTAATACATCTGTCCAGAACACATAATTACTCGGTCATAACATTCCCCCGGCCACCAGCCAACAAACCAATCAGCATTTCTTCCTAACTCACTAGAATTTTTGCTGTGTCAAACTGTTTGATCTCTAGGTAGTAAAAATGCAAAAAATGGAAGGACACTGCACTGGAAGGTTTTAATTTAACATAGTTTCTCATGGAAATTAAGTCTGAAGAGAAACATGTTTTTGTTGACATTGTTGAAGTTGAGATTTTCATTCTGCTTTGGGAATGATATTGACATATTTATCTTGCAGCTTTTTTCTTATCTTTTCACCAGTGAAGATTCTGCAATGTAATCTCACTTTCATTAATTACTTTCATGAAAAAACCTCATGTTTATGAGACAGTAAAATGATACCAGCAAATTTAACAGGCCACTATGTGTGTAAATACCAAGGAATATGCTGTGTACACTGTGCATGGAAATGAAAGTGAAAGAGTTGAAACAGACTGGATTTACACAGGTACTACTATCCACAGTTCTCTAAGCTTTATTTGTAAGCCCATATGTTTAATTTTCTGAAGCTAAATTTTGAAAGCTCTGATCCAAATCCTGAGGCACTCTGTGACCATAAAAGCTTTAGATTGACTTCACTAGGACACAGAATCAAGAGAACAGTAGTCTTGTACTTCTTTCCATATCATGTGCCAAAGCCACGCTCAGGAAAGCACTTCATGCACATTTCAGAGTAATTCAACATTTTCTCTATGCAAATATGGTATTTCTAAAGTGACAAAATTAATTGCTAAATTTTCTGTAGTGAAGAACTTAAGCATCACCCTTGAAAGTGCAACATCAAAGAAACCACATAATTTCTAAGTTCGTAGTATATTTATTGTCACAAGTGCTGTAGTTTTACACAGTATCCTTTTTCACAATGCCTCTAGACACATTTTCTTATAGCCAATATTTAGAATTAAAGACACTACAAAAATACAAATAAAGTACAGTGCACCTCCCCTGTCCATACAGACTATTAGTCTTTCAATCTGATGAATAGGACACAAACGTTTTCCCTAATTTCCTTTACAAGAGCCACACCAGATATAGTTACAAATCTCTCAGATTCAGTACCTAGTCTGTACAAAAGTGGAATTAAAGGACCCAAACAGCATATTCTGAATTTTTGGCCTAGTACAATACAGGCATAGTTAAATATTTCAAAGGTCTATATATTTGTTCTATGAGTGTTAATAGTGCTGTCATACATTCCAGCATTAAAAGGGATTTTATACATTTACATGCAGATAATCTCTGACAGAACTGTAAAAGTGTTAATTATAACCAAGGATTGCCAAGGAATGTTGGAGTTCTTATCACGTGTATCAGCTTCTACTTGAAATTACCATGAATTTCCTGAATCTAAACATTCAAACTATTATGGATAAAAGCTAAGATACCCCTTCACTACACTTTGAGCAAAATGGGTAAACAGTGTATCATTTGTATGCTCCAGACAATACTCAACAAATATGAAGGCTGATGGATTAAGTTTGGAAATGCCAGAATAATATTGTCTGACTTCATGTAATCTACACACATCAGTTGCTTCTTTGTGCAAGTGCACTTTTATCCAGCTTTAAATCTATGATCCAGCATCAAGTAGTCAACAGGACTCATGTATTATTTGATGAAATCATAATCCTGCTTTTTTTTTTTGTCTTCTGCATTGATTGTATACTTAATCATTGTACAGAGGCATGTTATCTAGACCTGCTTTGAATGCAAAGCTATGAACTTCATGTTTGTATACTCACTTTCACCTTCCTCCCTCATAACCAGCTTAAAGGAGTACTTTGCAGATTTATTTTCATGCCACCTTACTTATTAAGATCCATGAAATTACTTGTACTTTTACCCTCACAGAGAAATAAAAAATACTTATCAGGAGCATTCATAAATTTGTTAGACAATCTTAACATACATAATACTGTGAAAAATTTGACTATCTACATAGATTCTATAAGTCAGGACTGAACATTAGCAAGAGTAGTACTGAGGACTCAGTACCCCTGAAAACCTGGCCACAGATCTTTCTTATTTTTATAATAAATAAGAAATTATAAGGTAAATACTGAGACAACTAGCATTTGAATGCTTTGCTCTTTCTCTCATCTATGGGAGTGAAAATACACTAAAAAGGGAACTCAAAACAGCACTCACTATGAGCCTATTTTTTTTCTGTTCCCCAATTGTTTCAACTCTTTCCAGTATCTGTGATAAGCACAATTCCTACAGAGTTCCTACCTTAGCTACAACAGCCTCATCCACTTTGGAGCAGGGCCACAGTATGGCACTGCCGTGCACAGAACGAGCTCTCTGCTTTCATTCTCTCCTGGTTTCTTTTCTTCATTCACTGAAAGAAAAAGAAGCAGCATACCCTCTCTATCCCCTCTTCCTTTTAAACATATTAAGACACATTTTATCTTTTGAAAAGCAAAGCCAAGAACCCAGCCCCTAGCCTTGGTCAAACTATCTCTGGGGACCTGTGATTAATGAGAAGAATCCTACATGCTTTAGGACAGAGACACCTGAACACAAACTCTCTTATTTGGAAAGGTCTACAGGTTTACAATGTCTGCAATTTTTTGGTTACTTTCACTGAATGATCAGAAATGGACATACACATTTTGAATCTGAAGGTCATACCAGCTGCTGGATTTATAACAGAAATAAAAGCAGGTTATAAAATATTCTACATTAAAACAGATCAACTGAATTCTTTTTCAGTTCAAACCTGATACCTGAATGTTCTCATTAAGTCACTGTCCATGTTTATTTTCAATTATTTTGCATAAATAATTGTGTACACCGTTATTGCTAGCCAGAATTTCATAGCATGAGGTGGGCATGTTCACTAGATGGTCAAATGAGATGTATTAGTGTAGCGACATCAGTAGAAAAGTAAATCCTGTGACTCATTAGATCCACAGAGCAAGAACTACTTCAAAAGCACACTCAGCCTGCAGCAACAGCTGCATAGAATTAAGTCTGTATTTCAGCAGGATCATGAGAACAGGTAGCTGCTGCATAAGCAACAACGGTATTTCCCAGCCAATTCATGCACAAACTGAAACTATGCACTCATTAGCACTTTTAAAAGGACATAAAAGCCATGAAGCTTATCCATACAAAGACCACAGTGAAATCCGAAGAGGAACATTTAAAAACTGAGTAGTTGAGCAGAGTCATCTGTTAATTTGGTTTATTTTTGAAACCAAATTGCAGCCTGAAATTGACCAAACAGTATTCAAATGAAGGGTTTTTTCCAGTCTAGTTCTGCACAGTGACACATCTGGAGAGAGGCTGCTGTGCACACTTGATTCAGAATACCCAGCAGCGTTTTTTGTTCTGGATGTTTTCCCTGGTCCTTCTTTTGAATCAAACATTGTTGAAGTTGAATACTTTCCTCACAATCCAGGAGGGCTTTTTTTGGTCTCATTCCTTTCTTAAATAAACCCCAAGTGCCCCAATTTGAATTCTTGGGGTCTGTATGAAGAAGATAGTATATGAAGATACAGTAGAGATCTCATGTTAGAAGCTAATATAAAGAATAATTTCTCACTCTCTCTACCCCTTGTTTCCAGCTTTCTACAGAGTCGGCATTATTTTTCCTTCCATGCTCTTCCCCTCCCAAAGACACATATTTCAAATCCAAAGGACATGTTTCAACAATAATTTCTTCATGTGTCCACAAGACTGTTCCAGTCCTTGATCTTCTTATTTGCTTATTACTGGCACTAGAAAAACACATAAGTGACAGTTATAAAATGCTATTAAAATATGTATTAATTGAAAAGAACCCAACCAAACAATATTCTGAAAAACAGCATCATGTACCACTTCAGCATGTCACTTAAAGAAGTGGAAAGGCTAACAAGTTGTCCTAATTTATTCCAAAAGTAGGGTTAGCAGAGAAGTGAAAGAAAGCATTAAGACTTATAGTGGAAGGACCTATATATTTAATATTTTATGTATGGCATTAACAGTCCCTCCACTAATTCTCATATGTGTCCCCTAAATATGCCTTGACCACATTGACAGAGATGATAGCTAGATACTATTTTCTTCCTGAAATGGGTATTGCTACTCTCAGTAGCACAAATTTCTGATAAATCCCACCTTGCCAAAACTCTAACTAACCACAGGCCCTGAGGTATCCATTTCCCTCTCTACCAGCAGTGGGAAGAGGCATCTGGAACACAAATTCATCTCTGGAGATATACTTCTATCAGTTGGGAGGCTCAAAGTTAAGGTAGCATTGTCTCAACTAAGGTTACTTCAAATGAAGGACTTAATTTCCATCTTTACAGGGTGGAGGGGTGCATCCAGATTGACATCTCACAGGACTCTTTTTTAAGACACGATAACCACAGCAATCTCTGATGTGTGGCACTCTCTTTCCTCTGCTGCCACTCTTTCCAAAGGCAATATTTATTCTTCTACTCAGAAATGAAAATGAAAGCTAGTGTGAGACCAAATGTACAGTATTATGCAAACCACTTCATGTCATAACAAAAACAGCCTACAGACAGCATGCCAGTGATGATATCATTCACAGACAACAGTTAATTTGGAAACTGGAAGGGAGAAGCCAATATCTGTAGTGTGATGTGATTTTGTACTGAAAGGCGCTCATGTAAATGCGCATACACACAGGAATGGAATTAAAACCACTTAGTTTTAGGATTGAACACCAGAAAATGTAAAGTTGGGAACAACTTTGCATTGGTCAGTAGATGAGATAACTGACTTTAACCTTTAATTTGCTATTGAATATCTATTAACATTTCCTTGTATTTGCAGGCTTAAGCAGCAAGCTGGATACTAACAGAGTGTTTTTGTCCTCCCAGAATATGAATTTTTCCCAAACCATTTATCATGGTTTGCACTGGTAAAAAAAGAAAAAATCTTAAATTACTATTAAATATACCTTTGACTGAATCCAGGCTACAATGTAGTGAGCAACTATGCATTCTGGATGAACTTTAAAGAGCTTCTTGCAATTATATATTCATTGCTTCACCAAGACAATCCACTGTACTTCAGGGAGTATACTTATATTGCAGTCTATGTATATAGATGCTGTATATATTACCACTTCCTTAAAATAACAAGCAGAGTCATGAAAAAATATAAAGAAAAAAGATGAAAGGCGTAAGTGATTAGTTTGGAAATTAAACATAAATTAAGGTGGAGGAAATTCTCATTATTTACTTAGGGCCTGAACCAAAGCTTTTTAAAGTCAATGGAAAGAACATCAACTGCATAAGATTTAAAATGTGACACTACAGTTGGATGCTTTCAAAAAAATGTCTGGGAAAGCAGCACCAAAAAAAAAAGACCTACTTAAAAGTTGAGAGGGAATCCTGGATTATCGTATACCATTTTTACCTGTGGGACAGTCTTCATCTCAGCTTATAAGGATGTGCATTCCTTTATTTCTTCTGTGCAGGAATGAAGTTTGCTAAAACTTCATGGCACGGAATCAAGTGTAAGAAAGGACTAGAGCACGAAATAAAATACCTTGAGTAATGTTCTCATGAGCCCTGTAATTATGAAAGGACATCTGAAAGCAGCTATGTCTGTGACCTCTGCTGAGATAGAGGCACTGTCTCAGCCTATTCTGCAGCTCAGAGAAGCAATCGATGTACCACAGATTGGGAGCACCGCTGGGACACTGTGTGTGTGTCTTGAGGCCCACACTGCCAAAACCTGTGAAGATCAAAGAAACTAGCAAGCGAAGAAAAATCACTGCTTCTCAGGATTTCCAGCATTCTGTCCAGTACTGCCTAACATTTCCACTGATAATAAACAGTGTATCCAAAGTATAGGATGAGACCTTTGAGATGCAAGTTTTTTCCTCCCAATGAAATTTGGTTTTCTGTCTCTTTCGGTTTTCTGTCTTTTTGCTCTTATGATTGTCCTTTGGGAGTTTTGAATTAAAGGTTTCTCTCTACTAATGAGTGCATCCATTATTCTGACTGCCTATTAAGTTATCATTAAATTTATCACATCACAAAACTGAAGTTCGGATATTACTCCTTGAGCACAGATGCTATATAGCACCTACACAGAACACTCCTATAGATATTTGAATATACTGGAAAGCATAGAGCTTTTCATTTGAGATTCAGGAGAGAGAAAATCTGAGTTGAAAGTATGTAACGCACTTGAATGTAAGTCTTCAATAATGCGCTCAATTATAGCATGGGGTCAGGTTTTCATATATATTTTCCTGTTCCACAGAGTGTGAAAGTTGGTGCTGGATAGTCATTATAAAAATGCCCTCAAAGCTTTTTTCTCATTCACTGTTTTATTATTTTCACCATGACTATTGCAGCCTATAACAATCAAACTAATAGCAGTTAAAGTTCTTTGAGAGTTAGTCTAGTACATAACTTTGGTCCAATGCTTCCATCAACAAAAAGTATGATAAAAATAGTAGTAGAGAGACCACTGATTGAAAAAGTCTGGTTCTGTGTAATTGAGAGAGAATCACAGAATTAAAACATTAATAAAATTTACTTTATTTTATAAAAATTATACTGAAATTCTCCTGTTTTGTTTTGATTGTAAGTCATCCAAGGAAAGAATAAAGAAGGAATTTAGGGTTTGCTTGTAAAATCAGTGGAAACAGAAACCTGAGCCAACTGAAGTCTTACAGTAAAGAAATTTACTTACCACCACATTGCTACTGTTTAATTGTTTATTACTTTGAAAATGTAGTCCCAATAGTAACATTAAAATCTGGTTCTAGGCCAACCCAGGCACATAAGGTAGAGCTGGAAAAGATCCAGTTAGTTTATAGTATTACATTTTGCGGTGTCAAATCATCAAAAGTTAGGTTCAAAGACATCATAATATCTTATTTAAATTAAATGCTGAAAACATAAAGTAGTTGAGATAATTTTGTTGTTGTTGTTTTTCTGATTATTTTTTTGTTTAGGTTTTCTTTGTTTGTTTAGACTCATCATATGGAAATAGTTTGCAACGTATGGATAAAACTAGGCACTTTCAGTGATATTCTGGAGAACCAAACTGTTACCTTCAAGAAACTGGGTCCACTCTGGTGAGACGGTTGAGAAGTTCATCTGCTTAAACTTCAGTGACCAAATTTAAAGAAAAACTTCCAAAAGAGATAAGTTAAAAATGCAAAACAGGTGTGGGGAAACTTCTGCTTTAACATAAAGAGCAATTTTCACAGGAAATGTAGGCTGTTTGACTGCCAATTCTATTTATGGCATCTTCAGGTTTCTCCCCCCTCCATCCAGACTAGAAATACCCAGATTAGTATTTGAATGCCCAAATCAACTCCATGCCTTTTTGGAATACCGTAAAGCTGTCGCCTAGGCAACAGCTGTGATATTTCTTTCTGATCTTGATCTAGTCACTGTAATTCTAGCTACAAACAGAGATGATGTTTCTTGCCTTTGGTAAGAATTTCTTCCCCAAAATGCTGATTTTACTATCTCCACCATTTTCCTACAGTGTGTCAGAACATGGTGGCTTGTACTCTGTATGCAGAAAGAGTTCTTCATATAATATCTGTGTTCTGCAGTGTATTTAATTCAACGTATATTCTGATACACATTCCTCAGTACTTTTCATAGTGCTATAACTTCAGATACTCTCAAGAAGTTGCTCTATTCAGGTCCTCACTCTTTCCCTCCACATTGGAAAAAAATCCCAGTGCAATACCAAAATAAACGCACACTCACTCCACAGCATTATTGCTGTTTTTCCTAACCTATTATCACACAGCCAAGATATTGACTGGTGCACTCCTGAGAGGGGGCAGTGCCATTCCCCAAAGGTGACTGTGAGTCTGCATGAAATTTGGGCCAGAACAATGCAAACTCCCAGAACAATGTGCACTAAGCAGAATGATCGATACTGCAGATAGCCATGGTCTGCCCTGCAGCAATGATCACCACTTGCATCTGCTGTGTAATCCTATAGCAAGCAGTGTCTCCTGCCTAGTCTCTGAGTCTCTAACAAGTTATTATGCAACCTTATCAAAAGCAATGAATCTATTTCTATCTTATGTCTTAAATTTGCTAGTGTACTCCTTTTCTTTATTTAGTTAGCCTGTCTCCTAGCTTGCAGTCTGTGAAGAGAAAGCGAGTATATTGTTTTGTAGAAGGCTAGCACATTTTTATAATAATTACTATGTGACAAGATAATATTATTTATTTTTAGGCTATGCTATATTTTGTGGAAGACTTTTGCCTTTTCTTAGTGGCATTATTAGAAACATGACAGCATATGAAATGGAATGTAAACACCTGTAATTATTTTACATATATTGTTTTTAACCATACTGATTTGAATGGCTTTTCAAACTGACGTATGAATAACATGGCTTAACTGCTAAATCCACAGAAGAAACTGCTATACCTCAGAATGAATTAGCACCGTTTTGGTTTTGGTTTTGTTTAGCTGTTTTTTGTTGGTTTTTGTTTTTTTTTTTCTTCCTGGCAGAGCATGTTTATTTTGTATTCTCAATAAAATATTGCATTTCACAATACCGGGCTTTAAAGAACGCATTAACAAAGACTCAGTCTCTGTCTTTCAGCCAAAAAGCCTTCCAAACCATTTAGCAGGTGGCATTTTTCCTAGGTTATTCCAAATACAATATTTAAGAAGAATATTATTCAAAAGATTACAAGTAGGAACAAAGGTCTTCAAGTCCCAGAAGACTATGATATCATTAAGAGAAATTTAGCATGTCAAACTATTTTGTCAAAATCAATGCCTGTAAACATGTACTTAACATTATAAGAAGTGGATATTTAGGACTGTACAAAGAAACCACTCAGAACAGAACACAGGAAAGGACTGGCAGAAGGATTCTTCACAGCAACTGCTTGCTTTACACAAAACCACATTGAAGATTCAGGAATAGAGAAGGAGGGCAAAAGAATCACAGTATATGGCCTACCAAACATTGCAACACCTGCTGAGTGCAGGGTATTGTCACTTTAAAGAAAAAGTAATTTAATTTGTATTTAGCTGGATAAAGTAACTACCTTTGCAGAGATACACCCTCATTTTTATCTGTGCTTCAAACACACAAGTTAAAAATCACAGTCATACTGTTGTTGCATAGACTTTGGTAAAGCTGCGCCAGAGGATTATACAGACTGATTAATGAATATCTCCTATGGCTGCCTTTGGCTGCCCCAAATGTCTTCTGTCCTGCTGCAGACGAAGATGTTTAAACCTGTGCTAGGGGGGCCAATGAGTCACCCACTGCTGATGGTGTGACATTCTTTTTTTCTTTCCTATCTTGTATTTACATAAAAGTGGAAGCCTGATTGGACCTGTAGTTATAAGGTTTAATAACGTTCTTTCAGCATACCATCAAATAATTCAGAATAATAAAAAAAATTCAGCTGCTCTTACAATAATCTCATTTCCTGGTTGACAGGTACTGAAAAAAAAAAATTAAAGTTGAATTCCATACTACTGCTGTGTCATGCAGAATGCTCCATATCAGAATACAATCCTGTAAAGATCAAAGACCAAACGTAGCAAATTTATTTGGATTTAATGTGGAAAGCCACCAAACTTTATACACCACAGCAAAGCAAAATGTTGAAACAGGGTGTGTGGAAACAGTACATATCTACAAGAATGTAATGTTGCAGGTGAGGTGCCATGCTGAAAGGTCAGTGCATGCTCCCGCATTTCACTGTGTCAAGCCTTTGAGTTTGCGATTCATATGGTAATAGCCACAAAAGAAACTTCAAAATTATTGCTGAATGTTATTATATTTGTATGCAGATCCCCATGTTTCTCTGCTGTTCCTATTTAGAAGATCCATCTGTTTGTGTAGCATGAATCAAAGATGCTGAATGGAGGCTGAAATGACACAACTGAGTATTGAGATATGAAAAAGAGATTCTAATATTTAGTCCTGCAAGATTTTGTTCAATCCAGTTTCATCCATAAAGCAACCAGTGTCATGAGTTTAGGAAGTAAGTGAACTTACACATGAGCTCAGGTCAATTGTGGTCTAAGGGGAAATAGAATTTTCTGACACCACATCTCTTGTGGAGAAGTTACGTTTATCATTCATATTCCCCTTGGGATGTACTGTGTCTTTGAAAACAGAGGCAAGTACATTTATTAATGTCACTGTGAATAACGTCACCCATTTCCTTTACTGTTTTTCAGTGATTGAATCGTATTTTGAAACTAAATTTAAGCATTCTCTGCGAGGCAAGAGCAGAGTACAGCAGAATCAGTAGAAAGGGCCAAGTTGGAGGAAAACGATTTGAAATTATCTTTCTAGCTTAGCTCAGAAAATCAGAAACATAGTTTATGTCTGGATTTCCTTAAGAGTATTAAACAAAGATAAAAAATTCCAAACAAAACCACAGAATATTAGAGACAGACTTTCAAAGATGCATTCACTAACCTTGTACACACACTTCTTGCCCAAAAAGCTTTCATGACAGTGCAGACTTCACACATAACAGGAGCTAGTTTTTCATTTTAATCAGCTGACACACGAGATAGAGCTCCAAAATAACAAATTGGTGTCTTTTTTGTCTTTTTGTCTTTTTTGTCTTTTTTTTTTTTCCCCCCTAACAAGTGAAGATACATCACTGAATCAGGAATAAACTATTGAATATTGCAATTAATGCTATTCTACTTCTAGATAATAAACCAAATACATACACATTGTACCTTTTCTGGGTATTTCTCATGGAAGAAAAGAAGTCTAGAGTAAAAATTTGGCCAGGAAAGTCAATTAGGCTTTTCCAGCCGCATTAAAGTTAGACAGAATTCACACACGATCTTAGTGCCAAAGTGGTGTTCTAGAATAAATAGGATCCACAGGACAACAGAGAAACATGATTTCAAGAGTGATAAAAAGAAATTAAATCCTGAATATGCTATTTTATGAGAGAACTCATCATGTTATTTATAGGTTTGATTCATAAATTGACTTTAATTTCAGAATTTTCTATGTAAATTAGAAACATGGTTGAAGAGTTGTGAAGAAAGGAAACATCTTTGAATTGTTTGAGGGAGCAGACATAAAATTTGTTCCTTCTACTCGCTTGCATGGAGGTCTCAGATATTTTTCAGTAAATATACAGTTTGGCCAATTTGTCAAATAATTCTTTTTTTCCCTCTAACAAGAAACGTATCTCTAGTTAAGGTACTTTCTCCTCTTTTTTTGGTCTTCCTTTGAAATCCTTTTTTAGTCCCCAAAGATTAGTACTGGTTTCAGTCCAACGATGTGAGAATCCTTTCATGTTACTTGTATTTGTATGCAGTAATTACATAAAGATTTCCTTAGCCCTTACCCACTGATCCCTAAGAAGAATTAAGAGCAACTTTTTCCATGAGAGAGTCCGGTCAGCTGTACTTCCAGACCACTTTCTAATGTTTTTTAACCTTGTGTCATTTGGACTTCCCTCTCCAAACAGATACATTTCAGTAAGTGGCTCATTAGCATCACATAGGAGAAGAATCCTTACTTTTTTCCTTTTAAAACTACCATATCCTTAGCTATCTATCTCTGGTGTTTGTACTGATATTACAACCACTTCAGTAAATTGAAGCTTTTCCACAGATCTCTACTCCAAATCAGCGCCAGCCTCAATTCTTTGACTGAGGCAAATGCCAGACATTGTTTATACAGTGGTAATCAACATGGTAAATTTAGAATATACCAAAATAAATGATGATAAAATTGCTGCCTCAGAATAAAGATAACATATGGGTAGAGTCAGTGCTTATCTCTTAAAAAAGGGGGAAATTGATGAACAGACATTTTTTTTTCTTTCCAGGCTATCAGAATAAATTTTTTTTCCCCTCTGGGATTTTTAGAAAAAGAAGATGGGACATGTGGATCTCATGAACTCTGATGCTAAATACAGCTACAACTTTTGAAAGACTGTCTTCCCTCTATTTCAAGTTGAACTCCACGTTCGAACCTTAGCATTAAGGGTTGTTTTCTTTCTTTTTTTTTTTTTTTTTTTTTTTTTTCCCCCTGTCATCTCTCCAGAAGTCAGGAAATAAACTGCGTGTCATCAGAGAGCAAAGCAGTACAGAACCCAGGGGGCCTAATAGCAATGGTGCTTTTTTTTCCCACCTCAGCAGCATAACTTGCTGTTCCCAGAGGGGATTTCAGGATCATCAATTACTGGAAAATCAGTGATGGTGTTGGTTTGGGGGGAGGTGGGGCGGGAGGGGAGGGTTTGGTGAGGGTTTTTTCTTTCTTTGTTTTAACCTCAGAATATTTATTAAAAACCCCCCAAAACCCAACACATCTTTTCACTCAGTATGGGATGGCACTTCACTTTCCCTCTCAAACTGAGTGCTTGAGACATCTTTTTTAGCAAAGTGAATTTACCTGTAGTTTTCAGAACATATCCATTCCAAATGCAACCTATATTCAGAGTAGACTGACATTTCTCCTTCTCTGCCAAATACTTGTACTCAGCCCCAAATTTGTGGGAGAAAAATTGCATGTTGGTGCTTAGTATGTAACCTCAGCAAATCTTCTGGGGAATGAAGATGATCAGGATCTAACTAAATCCTGATCTACCGGCAAAGCATGACAATCCTCTGTAATAGATGCCACCTGTCTGCATTGGGACATTTTTTTGTAAGTAAAATACTGCAGCTAGAATACACACACACACAAGCATACAGTCACTCCTTTGTTAAAGCAACAGGCAGAATTGCATTTCTTCAATTTAATTTTCCATTTCTGCCTTTCAACTCCATCAATCTTTAAGTATGTGTTTAAGTCCAACAGGCTTTAATAGGATTTAAACACATGCTTTGCCTCACTATGGAGGAAACTCACCTGCCTACCCATTTAAATTATACACTTTGCCAAATGGGAGACTTTATGTCCTACTACATCAGTACTGAGAAGATGTGAAGGTGGAAGCCTGAAGCCTGATAGCACTTATTTATCCACTCTCCAAGTCACGGCAAGGAGGATGAGCAGGCAGTACATCTTCATCTTCCTCTTGATTTGAGCAGGGGATATCCCAAGAAGAACAGGTGTCTCTAGGCCAAGGAGGTGCTCACCTACCCAGCCCTCTCAAATGTGCTGAACCCGAATGAACTGCAGTAAGACTGTGTTGCCCAGAGGTACCTAGGAGATACACTGTACACTGTCAGTTGGTAGCACAGGTATCTCAGAAGCTGCTACAGTATTGATTTTAATCTCCAGAATGATAGCAGATAAGGAAAATTCCATCATCATGCCCATTTTTGTTAAGAAAAATAGTCTTCCCCATTTTCCAGAATATTCTAAGTCAATAAGAAAATATTTACAGCACACAACATGGTACCAGTTACAGTATCAGGGGGTTTCTGGTGAGGACCTGAACAGGACTCACTCATATTTCTATGCAGAGAGACACAACTTCTGAACTCACCTGAGTTCATCCCACAGGGCTGAACCATGCATGTATAGCATGTATACCCATTGCAACCCAGATACTCAGAATAACTCATAGTCAGTCACTGAGCCTGTTGGAGAACAACTAAAAGCACTTATATTTCTATTTTTCAGCCATTTTGGTCCTTTCCCACATGCTTCATTCTCTTTTTTGCTCACTCACTGCAGCCACACAAAATATTGTAATATTTCAGAAAGATATTTACAATCTCAGGCATCCAAGTGACCAGCACATCCCTGTGACCTTCTCACCCTACCAGTTAGCTGTCAAGTTTTTCTATATTATGTCCTTACAGAAATTTTTCTTAGACTTCTGTTGCTTAAACAGAGCCATTCCAATGTCAGCACTTGTAAAGTTTACATTTGTCTGGAGTGTGACTGCTCTGTGGAAGGAGAATACCAGCTACCTGGCACAAACGCCTAACCCTGTAAACTACAGTTTAATCTGGCAGCACAGAGCAATTGGGAAATTTAATTTATTACTGAGGTGTAAAGAAAACTTCAAATTCCCACTGACTCCTGTCTTTAATCAGACAAATTTTGCAGTCGACTACTAGCATTCCTAAAACTAAGGTATTTGTGCTCTTCATATTGAAACACAACAGAAAGGTTTAAATATATAATCAAGTAAGGGCTTTTTGTTGTGTTATTTGAGAAGAAAACCCCTTGTATTTGGCAGCCGTGTTTCCCATTCAAAAAAAAAACCCAAAACCCCACAAAAACCCCACAACCCCCCCCCCCAACCCCAAAACCAAAAATAAACAAAAAACCAAACCAAAACAAAACCAAACCCCACAAAAACCAATCACCAAGATAAAACTCAAAATTTATATTTGTTCAGCAAAATAACCCTTTAGATGCAATTTGAAATACAATATAAGCAAACCACTTAAAGTGGGTTTAAAAGATAGTTATTCCATAAACATAGGCAGGGCATTCAACAGAAAAAAAAATGTCTCTAGAGAGAACAAAAGAAATAAAACCCAAAAATCTAATGTTAAGTTGATTTTCTTACTAAAGCCTATAAGAACGATGAACTTTGAAACACTTCAAGAAATAATGCAAGAGAACGTTGAAAATTTTCCCTGTGAACTGGGAATGTGGACAATCTTTTTCTGATTCAAATGCTTGTGTATATACAGACATACTTAGGTAGATATATAAGTCTCATTTAAGTAAAAAAATTGGAATTGCAAGCCACTGATGGTTCTTACTGGCTCTACTCTCCCTCAGGAGTCGCTGGAGATTCTACTGCTCCTAGGGACATCAGTTTAGCTCCCCTCCTGGAGCTGTCAAGCAAGCATGGTTGCAGATTGGCAGATAGCCCTGATATACTCACTGAAGTGTACTGTCTCTTCCCTCAGCTGTGTTTATATTTTAGGGTACAATCATTGCAATTGCTCATTTGGCAATTAGAAGTTTCAGTGCAAATAAACCGCACTCGGTTTGAAGAATGACCACTCACATTGGTTTCCTGTTCTTTTTTATTGCTTAAAATGTGGCAGCAACTCAAAGTCTGAACCCAGTATAGGGCCTCCTGGTTTTAACCAAGGTAGATCCTCTTGTGAGAGGACAGGCTGAACCTCCAAGATGTTTCAGTCTTTCAGAGAGATTTGCAGAGACAAAAGCCAGGTAAGTACTTTGCTCTTCCTAAATACCCTCCATAAATGAGCACAAGACAGGGAATAGAAGTGCTACTGTGGAGCCTGTTAGTTTATAGGTGGACAACTGAGGCAGAAGAGCATTTTTGAAGTACCTCTCGAAGTGTTTTAAAAGTCTTGAAAATATGAGCTTACGTGAACTGGTCAAGGTTACAAAGGCAGGCTTTACCTGAATATGAAAATTGATGAGTGTCTCTGAGTTCCATGACAGGCTTATAGCAGTCATTTTCCCAGCCAATTTGTACATTAAAATTATTTAGAAAAGCCTCCTTTTGAGGGAAGTCAAAGTTTAAGATGGGCAATTCTTGTAACTAAAAAGACATAAGAAATTCAGGGGAATGAATCATTCACCAGAAAAGAGAGAGTTAACTGCGTATTCACACAGTAAAGACAGGGTATATATCAAAACCTTCACAGTTTTTTCCATTCTGTAGTTTGCTCCATACTTTTAAAATGTATTTAAACCAACTGACCATGTATGCAAAGGAAAACTTTACAAGCAGATAAGTCTTCTAGAGCTGAGTGTCTGCCAAGACAAAAGTGTGTGGTTTATTTTAAAAGGAGGAGTGGTTATCACTCAGAACATACTATTTCTGTTTAAGCAGTGAAGGCAAAAATTAATCCTTACGATTTTTGCTTGTCCTTAAAATAGAACTCTTGAGAAATAAGAATCATATTTTTTTAGCCTATACTGGAATTAAAAAAAAAAAAAAATAGGCAAATTTTATGGAGGAAAATTTTTAATACAAAAGGAAAAATTGTCTCATGGAGAAATAAATCTCCAATACAAGGAGCTCTTACATACAGGTGTTATGTATTATAATCTACATTACAGTACTGTAATGAGACCACTCCACATGATACCACATACAATGAAAAGCTTCTGGACATTATTCAGGTTTGTGGGTTTCATTCTAATTTAATTTGCAGCAAGTCTTACCTCCATAGACATGAGTACCTCCACTGGCTTCAGTGAACCCTCAAACTTTATAGTGGCATGAGTATGGGGTATTGAGACTCTCACTCTTCTATTTTAACTCTCAGAATATAAGGGTGAAAGCTCCAAAAATTTTTTATATTTACTATTATCAAGAAAAACTAAAGAAAATGAAAGAATTCATATTTCTTGCAGTTTACCTCAACATGCCTTGTCTAGACCAACATGAACTTCTCATAAGAGTAAAAGCAGGTTTTCCTGCAGAAGTAAAAACTGATCAATTCAACAGAAATCAGGGAAATTTAGAAGATTGAAACTCAGGCAAGACAGAATCACATCAAATCTATATCATCTGCTTCATACAGCAACAACAGCAAGAAAAGCATATTTGTATAAGCTTCTCTTGTTCAAAGTAATGTTCCTTACTAAGTTATTGTATAGATCTTAATACTGCATGGATTCTTAATGTCTTAATGGGGATATTTTATTTATTCAAAAAATTTGAGTTTAGTTCATATAATGAGGAAATTTAAATTCACACCTTTCTTTCTGGCATGCCTAAAAAGTTTAAAGAATTGCACCACTCTGTCTCGTCAGACAGCAAACCCCTTTGCTCCAGACAACTGAGAGCTTTTTGGGAACCCTAGCTAGTGATAGGGAAGAGGGGAGGAGGGTGGTAGCCACTAGGTGGCAATAGAAACCCCCCAAATAAACTACTGCTTACCCATTCGATGCTGTTCAACAGCTATCAACTAAGAAAGTGTTGAATTAAAAGGAAGTAAACAAAATTTCATGAAGTTCATTAAACCCCCTACAATTTCAGTACACTTTTCTGAAAGATTAATAGGAAACAAGTGATTTCTCACTGTACTGCATTAATTTCTCTTACTTATCTTCATATTTTCTCCCAAGATCATTATTTAACATGTCATGCAGTAGAAAAGTATTTTCAATTATTATTTCAGAATTATTGGAAAGTATTGTGATAATTTCAGTTGTTCTTTATAAATTTATGACTCTGCCATAATTACAGAAGTCAGATGGTTGAAATTACTACTTTTTGAGTTTGGAAAGCATTAACAGACTGAAGCTACTACTGACTCAGCTTCTGATTGTTTTACACATTTTTTTCTCAAGCTCTAAAATCTCAATGACTCTTACAGGGGACTTAAGAAGAAAATCGGTCTTCAAATTAGATCTGAAGTTACATATCAAAAAGTATCTAAAGTGAAGAGATCATTCTTTCAAATTTGGCATAAGAGTTTCAGTGCTGGAAAGTTCCTTGTTTGTATATGTGCAACTTCCCGCTATGATAAAAATGTGATATTGCTTATTTTTTCAGTTTGTGAGTTAGCAAAACTAAAAGTCACAACTTAATGTGCATACACACTATAACAGAGTTAAGATTGTGGAGTTCAGATTGCAGAAAGATAAGAGTGTATCAATTTGGCATTTCTATTTTCAAACCCTAGATTTTTCAATTTCAACATCTCTGTAATATTTGTCTTGTGTATAATTTCCAAGGTTTCTTTCTGCACAGACAACAAAACCTCCCATAGTGAACTCCTCCTTGCCATTGTTATAATGGTTCAACTACTGAACATTAAAATTTATACCCCAAAGTGCCAGGGACGGAGGGCAGGTCCAAGAGCTGCTTTCAGTTTGGTAATGGCAATCTGTGTGCTTGATTTAGCCTATCTTTTTTTTTTTTTTTTCCTTTCTCTTTTCAAGGAGGAGGTCGGAGTCTTTGTATGTAGTGTCACAAGACAGAGAAAGAAATTCAGAGGAGGTTGGTCTGATTTCTCTCTCTCTGTACCAGTTTCTTCCCCAGCCCTCACTCATTGCCCTCTGCTCTGTCTCCCACCGCTTGCAGCAGCAATGTGAGCATGGGGTTATATTATCACGTTAACATCCAGAGATGCCAGCCTTTCTCCAGGGGATTACCATACAGGAAAGGGAAAGAGCAATAAAACTAAAATTTAACTTTAATAAAGTTCTAACGGAAAAGAGGCAGAGAAGTATCTGTTATTTAGGTACTCTACTGCCTTAGGGTTTTCTTAAATGAATCTTAACAGGCGCAACAAATTATCACCAAAAAATAAATTCACTGTGACAAAACTCAGATAACCTGCCAGGAGACATTCTGATGACTTGTTAAAGAGCAAGTTCATCAGAATACAAATCCAAACATCCCAGTTTGGGGAAATGACAAGACAAGATCAGGCACAAATTGTGCCAAAATTTCACATATTGTTTTAATCTCTAGAATGGGGCAAAGGATAATAAATTATCAACTTTTGAAAAAACTGTCTCCAAATCTGGCTTTGAAAGCTCAGCCTATTTTCTGTTTACAATGCCATTTACTTGACATAGAAATGCATCTTTAACATTTTTACCTACAGCTTTGAAATACTTAGAGGCAATAGTAAACTCTTAATAAAGTAGAAATATATTCACAGGCATGCACATGAACATTGCCTGACATCTGCAGACTTTCCCTTAAAAACATGACTAAAAATGCATTTGAAGAAAATCTGGTTTAAAATTTGAAACCCTTATTTTCCTTTCTGCAAGTGGTACTGAATCATACACTTTTTATTCTTTACCAGAACAAATAATTCTAGGGAGAATCTAGAAGGTGACATAATTGCATGAATTTTATTTTACTTAAAGAAAAAGAAAGGTTAAAGGATGCAGTAAACATATGTATACCATTTTATTCCCAAATATATTTTAAAAAGAAAATCTGAAATGTTCAGGGTGTAACTAATTCAGTTTTTTGTTTTTTTTTTTGTTCCTCTACAGTTAACCTTAATAAACACAATGTAAGAAGATCTTTAACATATCCTTCCTGCCACTGCTTTTTTGTTTAGTCCCTCTCGTCTTGTGGTTGCTCAGGTCTTGTGGTTATGGAAATATACAGCATCTAGGCATGCTGGTATTAAACAAGGCAAAAAAATTATTCATCCAAGTTACCAAACAAGTGATGAATATAACAATAAATTGAAGTTTAGAAGTTTTGCTTTACTGCCAGGTTTTCGAGAGAAGGAGTGGTAAAACCCTATAGATATAAACATACAGATGAAACCAATATTTTCTCAGATTTACATCAATCAGTTTGAAAACACACGTATCTGACAAGTGGATGATAAGCCACACAAGGAGTTCTTATAGACAAGAGCTCATTGAAGTATTGAAACAGGCTTGTAAATTCATTTAAAGTGTCACGTATAAACAGTGTTTGTTAAGCCCATGCACCTCTCCTCTGTCTGGGAGCACACAGTAACAGGCCCAAAGGAAAGGGAGCTTTTGTTTGTTAAAATGAGCCTACAAGTTGTTAAAAATCTCTTACAAGTATGCCAAATCCATAGAGTCATAAAAAAGAAAAAATAGGAGCAAGATAATTCTGACCTTTTACATTATCCTCTTTTCAAAATGCTTCTTTGTAGAGCCTATTGTCCGATTTGCTTCATTCACCATGTTCTTTACCAGCATTCTCAGGGAAATAGAGGTACAGGGAAATCAAGTAGTTCTTCATTATTTTATATTTAACCCAGTAGAAATTCATTCTTCCTCAGACCTGGCAGAAAACGGTAATGGCAGGAAACAGAGAAAGAAATAGAGAAGAAGGAGCAGCTGTTCTCCAACTATCACATAAAGACGCTTCATCTATGTGGCAATTGCACTGATCTCAGGTGGGGAACAATTTGTTGGATGGTGACTGGGTACCTGGGGAGTCCCTGGTAAATGAGGAGTTTTTGTCACAAGAAAAGTCTGAAGTGTTTGCAGATCCACCACATCTTCAGAATCTGATGCTTTCAGTTTTTAGCTGTGCTATGGCATTTGCTGCTAGCCCAAAGGGTGAGGAGCTTACTAGTTTTTGGGAGACTTCTGTATTTTTGTTCTCAATGAGGAAGAAAAGCCCACAAAAGTTTTTTGCTAAAGGAAAATAGCCCGCAGTAGGTAGGAGAGAGAGGGATGCTGAAATCTGGGCTCTGACCAGCTCAATAGAGAATGATCCCCATTCCACAAGTTTTGATGATTCAAGCTGAGGTCAGTTTCACCTCACTCACCCACTGTCTGCTTTGAAGTGAACCTTCCTCATAGGAGTCCACCTTATCCACTGCTGCAACTCACAGCCCACCATGCTAATTGAAACTAAAATCAAGCTGATCACCAGCCCGTCACACACCTCTGGAGTTTGGCTGACATTACTCTCAATTTCACAGGACCCTCTAATACTCCCTTCTGTTCCTTATGGAAAAACTAGAAGTTGGAGATCTCTCTTTTCTTAAGAAGTTTTTAGGGGATTGGTTTCTTTCCATTAGAGTCTGATAGTTGTCACGAAGTGGAGCTGTGTTCTCAAAGGAAGTGGGTACAAGTGGTTTTCACCCAAGTCCTGTAGAGTGTTTTGCCTGCACCAAAGGTTATTTAGCTGTGTCCCTCTAACCACATGGGCTTTTGCATCTCTTGAAGTTATTTTTGGAATAATATCCTGCCTGTTGTTAAAAGAGTTTGCTATTTTCCTCTTTGTGCTCAGTATAAATCAAAATACACTTAATATTTTATTCTGTTTATTTAAGAGTTTATTAATTTATTATGTTAAAAGTGTTTTCTCACCCAGAAAGCATTCAGAACATTTTTTTCCAGATATCTGTCCAGTTCTTATTTTTGATTTTCAGGGCTGGCTCAAATAAAGCTCATTTTTTCTTGAATAAAATGACCTTTATTTCCTGCTCTTCTACTCAAATACATTTCTTATGCTTTGACTTATGTGAAAAGTAATGGAAAGACAGCTTCCAAAAAAAAAAAATATCCAAAACAGATTAAAAATTAAGATTATTTTCAGCTAAAGAGCTTGAGTGCATGCTTTACATTGTCATTCCTAACAAATACAGTTCTTTAAATTGATTAAATTAAAGGGCACAATTGCAATAGAGGAGCAACTAAAATATGTTGGTGGCTTTCTGTTTATGTTGGAGTGAGAGGGACATGGATATTTATAACAGTTCAGGTATGGCAAAAAGTTTGTTTACATGTGGAGGAAAGGAGACATTAAGAAATGGTTCATGAGCAGTTTTAGCTAACTTCTTTAGCCTTTTATTGTGAGACTGAAAACTCCGCATACACAGCATTCTTGTAATTTACTTTCTACAGCATCCATTAGGAACGTATCTGCATGGTGGTAGACAGTCTTTCCTGAAACACATTTTTAGAAAAAATTTTGCAGGAGAGAAAAAGTTAAAATACACCCTCCAATAATTTCTTTGACCAGCTTTTCATAGTTTTTCTGACTAGTTTTGGCCCGATTTCCCTTCACATACCAGTCTTGCATTTTGCATCCTCACAGTCCTTAGTGCAGTCATGCTTGATTTACATCATTTAAGACCAAAGGTGGATACCTGGGTAAAATCCAGGCCATGTGGAATCCAGCAGCAAAGCTCCCATTGACTCTGCTGGGGCTAAAATTTCATCCTTTTCTGTTTAAACAAAGGCTGTCCCCTGCTTCAGCTACCCCTCATACCCATGGAGAAGCTCTAACACTGAATCATCAATTTCACAACTGTTTCACAAATGAAAATAGGCTGAAATATTTAAAAAGTGTAGGGAAGGAAGATAAATTATTTAAAGATATACCAAGTAAGTATGGGCTGAACTTTAGAAAGGTAACATTTATAGGCTGGCTGTATGGAAAAACATCCTGACTATACATTAATCAATTTTCAGTAGGAATATTAAACAAGGCCAGCAGTTTCAGACTCAGATGACTGAAGTTCAAATCTAAATCCACAGCTGGGAATTCAGTTTTAAGACTACCTGGCTTAAAAAAATGTGGTTCTAGTCTGAGTTTATCTCTTTATGTTTTCTTGAGAACTTCACAAACTAAAGAAAACTAGTGATATGCCTTACTGAAAAAAAATACTGAACACCTTACCCTACTATTTCAAAATAAATGCTGCAGGAGAACTCCTGCCATTTAACAACAGACCCTTCTCCAACAACTGCATAACCACAACCAATTCTCCAAAGAAAAATATACACACGTCAGAACTGAGGAACATAGACCACTGCTGGGAAAATACTGCAGGAAAGATAGAATAAAGGAGGACTATATTGTCATTAAAATTTTACTTTTAATCTTTGCTATATAAAGAAACACAGAACTTGAAAGCATTGTGGGGCTTCTCTGGAATGATGTGTCCTGATTCTTGAGAATAAATATTATTTTAAGTCTTCTTTTAAAAATATATCTTAAACATATTGACATACTACAGTATATTAAAGAGATTTCCCATTTTAATAATAAAAATAACTCATATTAGTTTGAAAGTTGCAAGATGTTAACATCAGATGGGAAACAGTTTAAAAGACAAGTGCTAAAAATAACCTTTAAAATACATTGTACATTGATGTTTCAAAGATGAGTGAAAGTTACACTTGGCAAGAGTGTTGGATCCTTTCATACACTCGATATGTTTAGCTTTGGTATTTTCTTAACAAATGGTTAGTATTGGGCCCTATGTCCCTGGAGGAAAGACATCACCCTACAGTGACATGTTTCTATACAAACATACTCAAACCAAGGTCATCACTCACCTTCCTAAACCCTCAGTAACACAGGCCAACAACTTAATTTACAGAGAGAAGCTGTATGAAGTGTGTGACTAGCGGATCCCAGGGTCCAATCAAGGTCTGCCACTGAATTAAGGGAACAGATGGAGTGGCTCAAGCTAGAAGAGAATTTTTTTTCCTACTTCACCCATATATTTTCACATGCATCCCTAACTAATGCTTAACCCTTTCGCATCTAGGGAGGCACACAATCTGAAAGACGTGAACACCAATTCACTTTGCTGTACCACTTCTACACAAGACCTGATATTGTCTCTAAGTTGGTGCCCACGTACTACAATGAATTCAGGCAACTTCACCATGGTTTGAAGGTTCTGACTTTCCCATTATAATTTTTAGAATAGCTTCCTATAAATAAAGCTGCAGGCTCAGATTCTCTTAATCAGATCTTTAAATGAGCAACAAGATCCAAACCAGACACAGTTTAGCCATGATTTTGATTCCTCCCTTTTTCTCATTTGCATCTGACAGGTACATATTTGAGTTCCCAAGATTTGTGATACTGCATCTTGGCAGCCATTTGTCACTACTTGAAAGTGAAACTATCAATCTGAATTCATTTAACAATTTTTTTAAAAAATAGCTACTGACAAAGCAAGATCATAAATATATAAACTACTAAAAACATATTTCTTATGTCCAAATATAACTATCATGGGTGTCGCTTCCCACAAGAAAGAAATGACATCGCTCGGGAATTAAAAATACACAAAATTAAAGAGGTTTATCTTTCTTGAATTCAGTTTTCCTTTTCCCTTTAATATTAGATAAAAATAAAAATCAAAGCTACAATTTGCCAATTCAATAAGGATCAGTTATCTATCTGGGTCGGTGAGTTTCATACCCTGGCACTGAAAGATGACAGACACACAGCAATCTCAGCAGTTCCATCAGATATAATAGGAATAAAATCAGATTTACACTTTGAGTTTTTTGCTAGATCTTGGCATTTGGCATGTCATAACTTCTCTGAAGAGGATCATATTCTTTGCCCAACAAATATGAGTGATATATAAAATTTCTTTTTGTCTTCTGTCAAGAGGCTGCAATCCTTTACAGCATGAAACAAAATTCTGAAAAACATAATTCTTCGAATAAACAGGTAAATATATTGGCCAGTTGTTACCTTCTTGCACATGTGCCTCTCCCTGGGAAAGTCTGGTGGTATAGACTTACAGTGTCTGCACAGAAAAGGAGGGGTTGCCATCTCTTTCTTTTATTCCTGTAACATCTGCTACTGGTCATTGTTACAGACTGGGGCTTTGATCTAATCGAGAATGGCTATTCCTATGTCCTCTAACGGCTTTCATAAATTAAAGCCATAGCCTTTCCCCTTCCCATTACTGTTGGTCACACCATTTAACATTTTCATATAGCATAAGATATACTTATCTGAGAAATATAATGTGCTGGTGTGCGTTGTTGGAAATTAATTCTGCAATTGTTAATCAGCTTGATGTACTTTACAAAGGGACAAAATTCTACAGTTTTATCAAATTATTAATTGTCTCAAATTTCTTTGTAGAATTACTTAGTTGCGAACATTTGTTGAGAAATAAGAACCCTGTCCATCCACTGCAAGTTATGAAAGATCAGTAATTTACATTAGTAGTGATCAGGCAATTCCCACTCAAATTGCTCAGTATTGCACTCTAGTAAGGAGTTATTTACCTCTCAGGAACTGTACTTCTTTGAAATGTGGTATGCACATGTAGTCCATTCTTGGACTGTACGTGCTCCTTGTGCCTGAACTAGCCATGAACAGGCACACAATAAAAATGGACTCCATGTGGACAATTACTCAGTGAAGAGAAGAAAGTTATTTAGGTTGCAAAGTCAAGGAGCAAAAAATTAGGAAATGCCAAATTTACTGTTGTGTCTGTAACAGTGACATCAGTGGAGAAAAGCATTATTTACTGTCACAGTGCAAGAAGTCGAATTCCCTTTCCCAAGTAAAAGAATAACCTCTATCTTCTAAATGTCTTCTTGCCAAGTACTGAAAATACATGCGACTCAGACAGTGCCAGGAGTAGCATTCTGAAAGTACTATTGCAAACTCAAAGGAAATAGCTTGTATCCTGTGGGGGGAAAGGGATAAAACCCCTGGCGTAACTTTCACTCCCTCCCTCTATAATTTATGATGCCTTGATTTGCATTCTGTTGTTTTTCAAATACATTGGATTCATTTTATATGAATTTTTCCTTCCTTGCATCCTGCTCACTAACTAGATCATCTGGTGCATTCTCACTGACTGAAAAATAGGTTCTTTGGGAAGACAAGGGACGAGCCTTCCTGTATTCAAAATAATACTCCTGCTCAGTTCCAGTGAGCAAAGTCCTTTTCTAGCTAGGATGTAGTTTTTCCATGATGGTGTAGTGTCTTCTGTTCCATGGTACTAGGATTTTTCCCTCTCAGTCCTCTCAGTCTTTAATTCTTTTCTTGTTAAAAATCTACCCAGTTCTTACTGCATTTATTTCCTTATCTCCCTTCCCTTAGCTGTTTCTCTCTACTGTTTGCTAGCTAAAGTTTTGTTTAGTCATTTTTTCTTCTTCCTTTATTCCCATGCCTGGCTGTATCTTCTTGGAAGTCTAGCATTCTTTATGACAGGACCTACATAAAGAAGTTAAGTTGCATTGCTCGTTTACTCCCTATTTACTGTGCAATATGCACAGTGTGAAAACTGAAGTCAGTAGTAATATCTGCCTTGCTACACTGGGTTCCAGTTTTCTGGTGAATTGGCTCATATTCAGTTATCTTTATCACAAAATAGCCCAGTCATATGTATGTATATAAAGGACAGAAATACCAATCAGACTTCTTTTAATGTAAAATATTCTGAATTAGGTCATAGGAGTATCGAGAGTAAACATTCTTTGTCTTGAATATTTAAAGAGAGAATAAACACAAGGCAAAACTGTGATTTATTATAAAAACACACAAAATTCGATTTTTTTTATTTCAGTAATTTATTTCTTGGTTTTAGAAAAGTATTCTAACAAGTATCTGGGTACTGGAACTAGTTCCCCAGGGAAGTGGTCACAGCACCAAGCCTGCCAGAGTGAAAGAAGTGTTTGGATAATACTCTCAGATACAGTGTGTCTCTTGGGGGTGGTTCTGTGCAGGGCTAAGGGTTGGACTCGATGATCTTTGTGGAGCCCTTTCAACTCAGCATGATTCTGTGAAATAGGTAGGCATAATTGTCATTCTGTGAAATAGGTGGGCATAATTGTCATTCTGTGTTGATACAACAGTCCCAATCCCTGGCATGTATACTGTTTGTACCTGGTGGCATCTATTGGCACGTCAATTCACATGCACAGGCCTGTGATTTATTCTCACAGTTAAGGTAGCTGTGTGAAAATGCTAGACATGCAGTGGCACCTGTACTTGAACCAAGGACATGTGAGAAAAGCTGAAGCTCAAAATTGGCTGCTAGATCATTCTATCTACCTCACTCTTATTTTGGACAGCACTACATTTCATTCAAGTCCTTCTGAATGGAGTACAATTTGAATTGAAGCAGCTAATATTTGTCTAAGATCCACTCCTCCAAAAGGTTAGCTGGTTTTGGCTTGAAGACAGTAAGAGAGGGAACAAGTGCAGAAAGGATTAGTTCAGCTTAGAAGCTGGACCTCATTTTTACTTTGAATTTGTCTCACTTTGACCTACACTTTCTTAAACTCATTTTTTGCATTTCTCTAATATGTGAAGGATTAAAAACAGTTTTCTCTCTGAATCTAATGTCATACAATCACATTGCTTGCCAAGCTTTTCGTTTTTGTTTTGAATAATACAGATTGAATATTCTAATTGTGAGACATATTCTAAGTGATATATTTATACACCTATTTTAATTTTTCAATATCTTTTTAAAAAGTGAAAAATAGGACTCATTTCCATCTTCCATTATCAATATTCTCTCTACACATACAAAAACTGAATAGCTAGTTTCACCATACAGTTATGTTGGGAAAGGTGTTCAACTGAGTACTCATTTTGACTCCCAAACCTGCTTTCCAATATATAGTATCCTATTCTGGAAATATGCCTGCTTTCTATACTTTTAAACTCTGCACATTCCAGTGCATTTGTATTGTGCAAGAAAACTAGCCTGTAGAGAGATGCTTATCAACTATGTAAAAATATTGCCATCATGGATCTAGAGAAGAGATTTTGTCCCGCTGTAATTTAGGGCCTTTACTTAATTATTTAACAACTATTTGGTTATCAACTTTTAACTGGGTAATAAAAGTCCTTTGTCGTCATCTCATGAGACTGTCAGTGGATGAAAAAGGGCAACAGTGAGGTTAAAAAAAAGAAGAGGAAAGTAGATCTAGATCTTATCATATTATGACTATTGCTTTTCATGGAAAACTTACCAAAAGATACAGCTAAGATCAAGAGATACTTGATTTTTTAAACTTGTCATATTTCCTGGGCAGTCTTAGATATTGTGAAACAACTGAGGAAGGATCCAGTTCTGGGACAATGTGTGTTCTCAGCTAGTATTGGAATCTAGCTAACGAAGGGAGCAGTGTTTTTCCTAGCTGAGGCTTTAAAGTACATTTATCGTGCAGCTTATACTCTGGCAGAAAACCCATTCCTAATCTGTTTTAAAACAAATAGATTGTGTACAGCTGTCTCTATATCCAAGGCAAAATGATGATTTAATGTTGATTAAGAGAGAAGGCCTTTGAAGTGAGTGAGGCAGGAGCCCATAGTATGTCTCTAGTGATCATTATCAGTCTTTCCCTGAAGGGTGACTTGGTGCCAAAAGCGCTTTCCCCAAACCGGCTGAGGTGGATTCAGGAGCAAATGCTTTGTAAATTTAAAAAGACCTTCTCATTCACAGGCCTCTGATGTCTTATTCCTTTAGCTGTATTAATGTCTGAGAATAAGCAGATGCAGTCTTTTTCACCAGTTAACTACAAAAAGGGGCAAGGTCCACTGCTCCACGGCACTGTGGGCATCACAAGAAGAGCAGCCGAGCATGTATCCTGCAGTAAAATCAAAGAAAAGTTGTTGGGTTTGTTTGTTTTCTTTTTTCTTCTTTTTTTTTTTTTTTTTTTTTCTCCCCATACAAATGGCTGTTTTAGCAAAAGAAAAAACATTTGGATTTAGCTTTTTATAACTAAACAGTTTTGCAAATAATTACATAAAAGTATAGAAAAAGTGCTCAAGTTCTCTCTCTCTCACTTGTTTGTCTCACGTTACAGGCCAACCAGTCACAATACATGTGTGCGTATGTGGACCTCCACATAAACATTGTATATTATATACACGTACACAGACAGGCTTACATTACCATCTAAAATGAAATGAGTGCTAGGTCAATCGTATTTGCATCTGTCTATCCATCTGTCTACAATTTGGCTAAAAAAATCACAGCACTAGTGACAATTAAGAGCAACCCTGTGTTGTTTCATGCTAACGGTTGTAAAGAATGTAATTCTCATATAGCTGAAGGGATGATGGCAACAGAAAGAAGGCATGAGAGAAAACTTGATTGACAATTGCAATTTACATTCATTTAGGAAAATGCTGATTTTACCTTACCAAAAAAAAAAAAAAAAAAAGGGAAAAAAATCAATAATTTTCCTGAATATACTCTTTTCATTTCATCACTGAAGTCCAATTTTACAAAACCAAAAAATCACCATTGCCTGTTTGTTTCTTAGCATTCCATAGTTATCATATATGCTCTACATGGTGCTTACCATCAAAGACTTCATAGCTACTATTTATAGCAACTCATTACTAACATACTTTCTCAAATACCACAGTACTAGGTAAAAGCAAAAATATAATTTCAAGCATATAGTGCTCTGCTTAAGTATAACCAAGACATTTTTTCCCACTGCTGAGAAAGGACATTTTGCTATTGACTTCAGGGGAAGGGTGGGGAAGGAAACTGATCCTTTGATGAAGAAGGGTTTTGTATAATTGTCTGTAATTTAAAAATTATGTAAATGTTGTACTGTGAGAGCTGCCAGATTGACAATTCTGGGAATTTAAATAAAGAGCAATAGTGTGTGTTTCTCAACATTTCTCCATTATTGTGTTACAAATCATGCCAGGAGGGAGATATGTCTTAAATATACATAACCAAGTGCAGAAGAGTGCTTCTAGACCCATATTGTAAAATCTTAATTCTTCCTCAACCTCCTCCCTCCCAAATAACCAAAACCAGACAAGTTTTTGGCTTAAAATATTTTGTTTAGGGGCATTTGAAAAGTTGAAATAATAAAATATTTTTCCAAAGGAAAAAATGTTTTGCATGAAATTTTCAGCTAGTCATATCAAATTTGAAACTTTTCTTCCTATAAACATAAAATTAAATCTTGCTTTACCTTTTTCCTTTGAATGTGATTAATTTTTCAGCTTTTCTTCATAATCTGTAACAAAAAAAGATCCAACACATGGAAAAACTTGCACATTAATGTAATTTTCACACTCTCTTTCAAAACATCTATTTTGTTAATGTCTGGCTATTTCATGGCTAGATCAAGTGAGGCGTGGATGGTACCATACAGCATCCAAATCTATTTTGTGGCAATCTCCTGTGAAACCTGTAATTGTGAATTTGTCAGCTAGAGATTTCGAGGGGAACAGAACTACAATGAAAGGTCAGATCATACTCCAAGCCTAATTAATCCTTGACCTCGCTAAAACTGATGAAGGTAGCGATTTATCCCAATTACAGAGTTTGGTTTTGTGCAATGTACAATATAAAATTTATTTAATTAAGTTTGTCTGATAAATTATGCCTAGATTTAGTTGCTGCCTGATTAGCCAGTGTCTCTAGCAAGGTGCCATTATTAGATTTAGTAAAGAGAATTATCTGGTTTAAATACATATCCTTCTGTCTATGGAATGATAGTCTGTAAACATGTCATTCAAAAGTGCTGTGGGGTTTTTTTTATCCTCTGAATCTTTTCTCACCAAAATATCAGGACTTTTTTAACAATTCAGTTGGAATGTTGGGTTTGACGTTTTCCATCACTTGCATGTTTCTGTTTTGTTCCAGAGGGCAATAAAAATGAATGACCTACAGGTTTGGTTTTTGTTTCTTCTCAAAAAAATGCTGACTCTCTGCAAAATATCCACAATTTTGGGAAAAATCATTTAAAAATACTTAAGAACACCATAATAACTTAGTTTTTGTACTTAATAGCTTTGTAGTAATGAAAGACATTTTGAAATGTTGCAAAGTTACTGTTTCAGCATCATAGTGAAGTATCTTGTATAGGTTTAAGGTATAATTGGCAAAACTTAACAGAAAGACCTCAAACAAAAATGTTTCAAGACATAAAAATGGGAATTTGTCCTACAAACCCTGCGCTGTTCTGCCAAAAGACCTGATCCTGCAAAAACTGCATTTGCTGTTTACTGTCTGGATCAGTTCTCTAGCAGTTCTGGGCCTACTTATCATGGTAGTATACACAATTATCAGATGTTTAGTGGATTTGATTCTTAGTGTCCAGACACATTTCTAAACCTAGTTCAGACTCCCTTTGTAAGCTCATGCATAATTAATTGATTTTAGTCTATTATTTTGTTTTCATGTCTGTGACAGAGGGTCTTCTCATTCTCAAATTTCACATTCCTTGGCTTACTTAAAAAATTCTTTTGTCCAGTGTCACAATTGGTTAGAAGTTCAAGTCTCCAAGTAAGTTTTGGGCTAAAAATTGGTCCCATATTAAGCCTACATGGTATACATATTAAAAATATTTATTTACAGAGTAGATCGTCACAACAGTAAGAACAGCATAATCACACAGAGTAAAAAACCATTTACCTTATTTAAATACAGCTGAAAAAAGAAAATTTGTTCTTGCTGGAACTAAGAATTGGCAATTTTGGCCTCTAGGAAAAATAGCTGAACAGATCATTTTAAATAGCATGAACAGCAGCTCTGTGCTTTAAGCCTTCTGTTACTGCAGTGTCCACTCTGATGTTAAACTGAGTTGATCTAATTTTTGCAATCCAAATAATATCCCAGTGTTTGTCCATCCACAGCCAGAAGAGAAGCTCATGTTCTTCTAGATAGTGTGGTTTCAAGACCCCAAGAATATTCAACATTTGAAGAAATAAGGTTAATTAGATCAATTTATGGTAAAAATGCATGATCCATTCTTTAATAAACCATTGGCCAATATAATATGGCTGAGAACAGGATGTCTCATAACCAGACAATTAACTAATTCTGAATTAATTAAGAATTAGCAGAGTGTGGAAAACTCTGTGACTTTCACCAGAGACTTCAGTTTCTTTCAGGGAAGAATGACACTGTGGATAAGAGGAATAATTATGAATCCCAAATAAAGAGAATGAATGTAGGAGCACCATCCATGAAAAGCCCAAAAGCTGACATGACTGCCCTGTGCTTGCAGAACTACATAATGCATTCAGGAATTAAATGGCAGAGGATTGTGAGAATCTCCTGAGAAACACAGAGTGCAGAATTTCATGTAAAATGGTCATTCTTGTCCCATTCCCTGGTTAAGTGTTTTTTTAATCTCCATTTTCTCTTTCCCCCCCCCCCCTCAATTTTGTTATTTTAGTGTCCTGACGATACCTCTTATTCACAGAATTTTAAGGATGACTTTGCTGCTAAGTAGAAAACTACCTAAAATATCTTGAGATATTATGCTATTAAGATTTTTCACTATATCTGTGGTATTCTGAATACTAATAATAAATGTGGAAAAAATAGGCTGAAGTACATTGGTTACGAATCAGTTAAAGAAAATGAGCCAAAAATAACATCTGCACCAGCAAATCTGCA
The DNA here is from genome assembly GCA_035047845.1 of Dendrocincla fuliginosa. Lineage (NCBI taxonomy): Eukaryota > Metazoa > Chordata > Aves > Passeriformes > Dendrocolaptidae > Dendrocincla > Dendrocincla fuliginosa. The sequence goes on along the minus strand of JAWWMO010000138.1, from coordinate 36,919,599 downwards.
CTGTTTAGCATACGGTTTTAATTTAAAAATATTTACTCCTAAATTTTGAGAGCTGTGAGAGCTTTTAGATGTGTGCTTCTCATTAAAAAGATGCTGGCAGATAGTATAGGCCAAATATTGGCTCTGGAGAAAGGAAGGTTCAGAAAAGACCTAATATTAGGCCACATTGAGCTGTCGAATTTTTTAGACAGAAGTCTTCGCTGAGTCCTAACAGAATTCGCTTTTACAAATTTATACTGATAATTGAAACTTGTCACTCAAGTTTTAGTCAGATAAAAGTTTAAAAATGGTATTAGACAGTACCTTGATATCATACAGTAATTAACTAGCAATAGACCAGTTCAGCTTTTTTGATAAGGTTTTAACAAAAATCCATTGTTAAATGTTAAAAAACCTGTCTTTTAAATACAGCATTAAGTATTTGAGTTTTTAGTTGCTAATGCTGACAAATTAGACTGCCTGTTAATTTGATTGAACGTGGCCTCTAGAGAGCAAGTTATTTCTAGAGCTCCCAAGTATAAGAAGCAACACAATTCACTCTGAAGTGAAGGGTAATGGAGCAGTAACACTGTGTGTCCACACCAGGAGTATAAAATACTTAACGTTTGTGTGCTGGTTTGTAGCCTGCCTGAATCACTATCCTGTTACTTTAAAATGTCTTTTCAATTAAAATAAAATACAAGGGAAGTAAAACCAAATTGACAACACTATAAAAAGAGTTTTATGTGATTGGCTAAATTTAAATATTTCTGCAATTAAACATTCCTAACTTTTTGGTGATTTTCCTTCCTTTTTGTTGTCTTTAGTTTTACTACAAACTGCATAAAAATATTTTTAATTGTCCAGTGATAAAAGCTGTCCAGCAACAGAAAAGACTACATCTGCTTCAACATCAGACATATAAAACCTGTGTGACAAACTCGATCATTAAACGATCTGATTTTCTTGTTGGGAAGGTTTAATGCTGTTTGGTGTAGTATTAAAATGTAGAATTTGATAGCGTGTCTTAAAATTTTAATGATGTGTTCATGAATATAAAACATGCTTCCATCAGTGACTTTATGACTTCTCCTCTGCATAATTAGTGGTATCTGTTTTATGAGCTTACTGTTGTTGCCTTGATCCCATGAAAATGTGAAACCACCATAATAATTTGCACCCTTCTAAAGCTCTAAAGATATGAGCAGAGATTTCTTCCTCTTTCCTCCTTTCATATTACTTTGCATTTAATATCAAAGCAGAATTTTAAGTGGCCCTCATGAAAGCTGGGCAAGGAGAAAATTCAAGGACAACAATTAAATTTAAACATTTGTCATAACAGTGTATTTGTTGCCTCAGCTTAAACCTGTGTTATCTTCTGTTAGAGAATAAGACAAACTTCCTACAACAAAGCTGGTAAAGCGATTTCATTCATTGAAGAATGTACAAAATAAAATGTAACTAACTTCCAGTGAAAAAAAAAAAATATTCAGATGATAATGATTCTATGATCATAATCACCTAACTTCTGAACTAGCATTTACTGCACAGTCTGTCACCATTCTTCTTCCTCCACACTTTAGCAAGAACTGGACCCATACAACCAAAATGTCATTTGATTCATGAGAAGCAACATGGCATTATGTTTTAAGACTTAGACCAAATATTAGGCAAGAAGGACAGCAGTTTCTTCTTTGATTTCAATCTGTAAATCAAGGCTGGTGCTGGTTAAAACAGTGGTTAGTTGTTGTGGCATTTAACAGGGTTGACTAATTAATCTTCCTCCACTTCCTTTAGAATTTGAACAAATATTTTAAAAAAAGAAATAAATTAAAAATTGACCACTATGTAACAAGGACAAAGGGTGTCACCTCTCAGTCCAAAAGGCTGAGCTTCTAGGGAGTTATGCAAATGCCACTCACAAAACAAAGAAACAAAGGTAAAAATGAATTCTAAAAATAGACAAAGCCTCTAATGACGTTTCATTAACACTAGTGACTATAGCACTTGAAACTAGCTGAGTCTCTTACCAATTAAACAGCATCATTTTACTATTTGTCTGGGGAGAAGACATATAGATAAAAATGTACCCAGAGGAAGTTAAGTTTTCAGTGAAAATTGCATAAAGCATGAAAAAACCTCTTTTTATTCTCTGTCAATTGAATTTCCTTTTAAAGAACACTGTTTTGGTTGCTTTTATCAGGGAAGGTTATCATGTTGGTCTAAGGGTTTTAAGTGGAGACACATCATTGTCATAGGTGCTTTCGTAGGCATAGCATTTCCTCCCACACTTTCTATTATTCTCTGCAGTCATCCCTTTGATTGAAATATTGTGTATCTGTTGACTGAAAATTCACCCCACCAGAAAACCTGAACATGAGAAGAGTTTGGGCGCAAGGGATTACCATGCACAAGAGACAACATAGCTTGACAAGAAAGTGGAGCCAAAACAATCCATCCTTTCAAAATCAGGTTCATTAGGAATTGTTCATTAATATATATAATTTATATATATGTATAAAATACGAACCACAATGTTCCAAACTTCATTATGATTTGGGATGAAAATAAATATCAGTGTATGAGAATACATCAAGGAACCAAAGCTTCACTGCTCACTCAGTTATAATGCAAACACAGGACTTCAGGTCCTGCTTGTCTCAGCTCTTCTCATTTGACAAACATTAAGCAGTCCCAGATGATGGATCCTTGCTTCTCATTGTCTTTCAAAGTTTTTGCTGTAGAAGGGCTTATCTCATCCTGCTTTGCTCTTGCAGCATGGCTAGGTAGGTTGAACTCTGACTGAAGTCAGTCTCTTTGCTATGGGAATAACTAGTTAAAGAGTTAAATTAATCTCAGTATTTGGCTTTCTATACCAGCTCCAGTTTTGCACTCCCTATTTGAATTTTACTGGGCTTTCTTCTGAAGAACATTTTCTCATTGCTTTCTTCAGTGGGAGGTTATCTCTTTCCTTTGAAGGTTATATTGTGATTGGCAGAGGGTCAGGAAACATCAGTCACATTGGCCTATTACGGAAATACTTTGAAAAATAAATGTGAAAGACAAATGTTAAGTAAAGAGACTCCTTAATCAGCAACAGTTCCATAAGACTTCAGAACCACAGAGGTATCCACAAGAGTTTTGTTTACACAGTTTATTAATACATACATTTGGGAGCAATGGGATATTCTCTGTTGACTTTGATAGTCAAGCTGAAGATAAATGTGGGGTTCATGCTCTGTTGGCAGCAAGTTCACAAAGCAACAGACTGAAAAACAAACACTCTATTTGGCCACTGTCAAGATTTCATGTAGATTAGAAGCCTTTTGTTATTATACAGTGCTGTAAGATTCTCTGAAGCTTTGTCTTGCATCCACTGAGCTTGCTAAAAGTAGTACTCTATCACTTTATAACAGCATCAACAAGATTAACTAGAAATATATTCTCGTGATACAGAAGGGTTAGGCTTTCTGATGTTCTAACATATCCTAAAACATTACCATTTTTTAGTTTTCTAATTTTACAATCCATTTTTTATCTATATATACTAAAAATGAGACAGAAATTTAAGAATGCATTTAGTATGCATTATATGATATATAATCCAAAGTACATAAAATTTTGTTTTAAACTGTCTGAGGAATAGACATTCCACATTCTGATATATAACTCCAAATACACTTATAATTGAATAATAATATTAGAAGTATTATGAATAATATCAAAGCTGGCTAGGATCCTATTGTTTCTGGAGAAGTCCATTTCATTCTTACCAGTAGCAAAGGGAGCAATCAGCAGAAGGGCATATATCCTTCAAATTTAAAGCTAGAGCTGTCTTTATTTGATTCAGTTGACCTTAATAGTCATGTTTGCAGGGAGTCCAATTAGCAGCTGGTTGTAACATACTGTACCATATGTGCTGGATCTCTAAAGCACAAGTAGGAACTTAAAGATGGAGGGTCAAGCTTAACTGTCATTTTTATAAAAATTAATTTCCTCTAGGCATTTTAAAAGAAAAAATAGTAGCAAACACATTAGAATAGTGCAGCTTTTATGGTAAATGGCAATTTAAGCAATAGCCCATGTGTTCCACTTTCAGCAGGTCAAAATGTTGTATAGTACTTCATAGTTTCAGTATTCTGCACTGTATTAACACTGTCCCCTGCTGCTATGGGACACAGTCAGTCCAAGTGCCAATACCAGGAAATCTTCCTTTGTGTTGAACATACTGAAACGTGTGTAAACCTTCAGCAGGAAGTTAAACCTCTATGGAGCACAGGTTTGTTCTCAAATTACATTTAATTCAACAGCAAAATGTGAAAAAGAAATTGTTATTATTTCTGATTTCATCTTCCTAGTGGTTCAAATCTAGCTCAAATTTATTGCCTGCCTAACTGGGCCAATATAACTGTTTATATTGTTTGCTCTATGTCAGATCAGTACACTGAAACAATATGAAAGACCTCAAAAGAATTTTTAAAAAGCAGCAGTGACTTTCCCTTTCATATAATGTCTTTTTTTTTTTTTTGTATTTGCTAACTGAACAATAATTTTGAAAAATCATTCCTATTGGAATGATTTCATTTTCTTGCAACTAAATTTCAATTTCACACTCTTAGTCAGCAATAGGACCAATTTTTTTCATTCCGCTCCATTTCTGGGGGATTCTAAAGACAGGAATAACATACTGATGAAATTTCAGCACTATGTTCAAAGTCACTAAAATTTGTTTGCTTTAGATGTATTTTTAAGCACAAACAACTGAGGGAGACTTCCTGACCTGCAGCTTCCATTCAAGCAGCTGAGATCTCATCCCAGGCATTGATAGAGGGAAATAGCTTCAGTTAGTTTTCTACCCATCTCCAGCCTCTGGCACCACTGAGTGCTCAGAAACAGGCTTAGGTTTAATCCGAAGTTTACTAGAGAAACATCCTATTCCACAAGATAGACTTTCAGCTTTTTCAGAAAGGACTAATGGAATACATTCATGCCAATCACCATTTTACAAATTCCAAAAACCAAAGTTTGGTACCAGGATAAAGATAACCTATTTATGGTTAAAACCACTAATGTGCTAATTTTGATTCTGGTCCCTTTATCCTTTTTCCCTACTGTCTCAGCAGTTCATTAAGGTTCGTAAGTGCACAACACCTAGCAGTATGGGACTGCTGGAGTGAATGTAGCTCCATACCTTCACAGCTCTTAACTTGGATGGGGTCTTCCCTGTACAACTGCATGGTGAATAAGGGCGAGAAACGAAAATTCTCATCCAAAATCTACTAAATTGGTTGTATCTTTAAATAGCTACACTGGCTAACTGAACTTCTCAGCACATACTCAGGCCTTTAAGAAAGCAGCAGAATTTTGATACTCAAAGACACTGGCATTGTGTGAATGCTAATGCAAGACAAGGCTGCAGCTCCCTGCAGGAGTCATGACACAGCACCGGGGTTAAAAGCCTAAAAAGCAGCCCTGGAAAGCCTGAATAAAGCCTGGCCTACCAGTTGAAGATTTGCTCTGTGTCTGAAGGCAGGAGAAACAAGAAGGCGGCAAATAAATAAAAGTTTCAGCTGAAGTATGTGATCAGTCACCTTAAAAAAGGTGACTATGAGTCCTTTGCAAACTTAGAAAACTTAGTTTCTGTGTAAAAAAATTTTACTGTAATATTGCTTGGAAGATCAGGGCACAGTTGGGACCAGCATTTTCTGGATCTTCATTTCTTCCATATGTCAACTTGGCTCCAGAGTTCCAAATTGTGGTAAGGATTCTACCTTCTGGTATGCGTATACATGGAGGATTTAATTTTCCTCTCTCTCACATAGCTTAAAGTGATTTCAATTTGCTCATCTTTATTTTCTACTCCTTTTAAACAATCATCAATTCAACAACTACTCACAGAATAAATGGCTTCAAACAAAGAGCTGCAAAGTCATTTTGCAGCTGAAGTTGGAGCAAGGGGAAGATCAGATAACACTGGCAACCTAGTAACATTATATTCAAGTAATTTTTGGTTTAAAATGCATTTAAATTGTAGTTGCATCACAAAGTCTATGGTGCTTGCAAGGTGACCAATCCTAGCTTTGAAGACCTAAATTCCAAGACATCAATAAAAAATAGATTTTGAATTTTAAACACTGTTTAAAATCCCGAGAGAAATCAGTGCCAGATATATGCTAAAAATATGATTTATAACATGAGAAAATTGGCAATTTCTATTAATACCTTAACTTTAAGGTGTACTCATTCTGGTTAATCTGACTTAAAGGCCATGAAGATCTTTCAATGTCAGGACATTGGGACCTTCCCAATAAGCAAGTAGCTGACATTTGTCAGAGGCATCCTTTAAAACCCTTCACAACAACCTGAGCTCACCTCATTGTTATAAGAAACCAGATGAGCTTCCTCACTTGTAGTCAAGGAGGAAATATAGTCACTGGCGGAACTCTTACAATTTCCAGATGTCTATTGACACACTACCCAATCTTTTTCTTGTCATTTAACTTCTCTGTCTGGAAAACTAGAAAAAACAATTTAACATACAGGAAAATCTAATATTGTATTTAGTTGCTTGTTTAACTAGTGTAATGTATATACATTATATAATAATATATACACATATATAATAATATATATACACTATACTTGCATATATACATACACACACTCATATATATACATCACTTTCGGGGGAGTGGTTGTTTAAGTAAAGCAGACTGTACTTCTCTGCTTTATTCTATTTTTTTTTTTCACATCATTAAAATAAGCAATTTAAATCATTGTCACTAACAGTTTTAAACAAAGTATTGTGAATAGGATTATGAGGAACGATCCCAGCACTTACTGATGAACATTAAACATGGAAACCTTCTATGTTTCACAATATGGCTAGAAAACATGTGGAGAAAAGAATTCATCTGTTTCTCAGGTTTCTAAGTGTCTGATGCTCAGAAGAGAAATGGTCATAGGGCTTGATTTCCTATGTTCTTCACAAAACTTCTCTGTTTTTTCATTCATATGAATAGGTTAAAGTTGACTAGCCTTTAGTGTCTTACAGAAACAAATAGTAATCTGTTTTAAAGAAACAACTGTACTTAACTGTCTTAACATTATGGGACAAATTCTCCATCAGTTATACACATGCAACTTCTATCAGTTTCTGAGGAAGCATATGAGCTTCAGTTGTGAGCACGAGTCTCATATTTTAATTGCTGCCAAACACACGAGCGTGCGTACAAACGCACACAGTCCTGTCCCTTCCCTTAGTTCAAAGCTAGAAATGACATGATATTGAGATTTCAAACATTTTCCTGCTCTGAGTCAAGGCAAAAAGTTGAAATCTCATAAATTTCCATCAATGCACATTCCAAATAAAAGTTTGGCTTGAGCTAATAAAAATATTTTGGTATTATTTTTAGATGTTGCTTTGTCCCAAAATGGGACCAAAAAACCAAAACAACAAAAAACAACCAACCAAAAAAACCCCACAACCAAACATAGTGCCCACTTTGAATTATCCATGGATTTTTTTTGTTTGTTTAAAAAGAGATAAACTGGACCAGATAATTTCTGTGGGTTTTATTTGGATACCTTAACACTTCCTTCTTCCACTTCCTTCTAAAGAAGCTTAGTAGAAAAATCCCCTGGTCAACTGTTACTCCTATGTTACATCAGTCTTAAAATCCAGAACTGTCATTTTTTGTGTGGCAAGGATTAAAGCCAGTTTCTCTGTCAGTGCTGGGAATACAGAAATGTTTAGTGAGCAGAAAGGTGGTGCAATGTGTTGTGATGTTGTGACTGGAGCAGGTGAAGGCTGCAGTCTCCATTCTCTTCCTTATTCTGCTGTCTGTACAATCTGGATGTACAATCCTCAGCAGATTTTAATGCCTAAAGGTCAGCTCTGGATGTTACAAGTGTTTTGCTGAAAACAGGACTCCCATTGTGTGCATAAGCTCCACTAGGAAAACTATTCCTTTGCCAGTGTAATTTATTACAGTCCTTCACAGTTCAAGAGTGGGGTTCCCAGGGATTATACCTTTTTCTGCCCTCTGAAAAAAATTATCCAGGCTGACATTTGTACTGAAGACAGAAGTTTCCTCTCTTTTCAAGCATGACAGAAATGAGAACTTGGAAAAGCATTTGTGCATTGTGGCATCTGTGCTGCTGCATAATTAATATCATGTTTCTTCGCAGCAGCAGAATAGAAGTGGCTGATTTTCCAAAGTGATGATCGTCATCACTTGCCATCGACTGTGATGTGAGAAGTGGCTGAGCAGCACTTTAGGAAACCAGGCAGCTCAAATGTGCTACTGTAAGAGACAGTAGTATAAAGCAGCTTACTTGCCTTTGCTTTGCACAGAGTTCTCTGATAAAATCCTGGCACACTAAAGAAGGAGACTGTGGAGACGGTTTCCTACTTTTTCTTCATGTTACGGGGACCTTCAGATCAGTTATGATGTTTTATGATGTTTTCCTCGTTCTTATTCTTTTGAGGAAATATAGGCTTGAATCTGCACTCTTCCACACATCTTAAAATAAAGAATTTAGAGAAGTTTCCAGTAAAGGAATGAGCGTTGTCAACTAGTTAGCACAAACTATTGGAAAAATCCCTCAGCTCTGTACAGGCAGAATAATTACACACAAATGCATTTGGAAATACTGTGGAAAATGTAGTCTAGTGACCTGGCATGGATACAGCACAATTTAGCAAGTATGTTAGAACAAATTACTCCTTTTAACCATAAGCCATTCTGTTTCACGCTTTTAATGAAGGCCTGTGCCACACACTAGAATACTTCTCACCTCATTACTACTCATAAAAAGCAATGATCCATTCAAAGGCTCCTCATATCTCCCATATGAGACGCAAAAGAGCCTACTCTTTCTCAAGCTGGCACAAAAGAGAACAGCTTCTTGTTTCAGCCTTTGATGTTGATCATTAGGATGTTTACTAGATAAAAGAACTGAAAAATTTATCTGTGTAACTTCACTGCTGTCGTGTGTTAGCTTTCTGCCTCCTGGCCTCCGGCTCCCTATTTATAAATGTAAATCTCTTGTTGCTGTTTAGGGGAGGCAAAGGGTTTCAAGATTTCTCCTGAGCAATTATTTTGCTCTCTCTGTGTATACATGCCTATATTTATATATAAAAAGTATACAACAAAAGGGAAGAAAAGGGTAGAGAGAGAAGTATCCAGTGAACTTGAAGAATATATTGAGGCAGTAAAACAGAAACTATGAACTAAATAAAAATTAAATGCAACATGCTGTATGAAAAGCAAGTTTGAAAAATATAATCGTGTGTGAATTTAAGCTAGTTATTTATTACACACATGCACATATACCACACACGTACTGCATATAGTAGTTGTGTGTACATAAAAAAAAAAACCTGCTGCCATAAAGATACAAAATTTTTAAAAAAATACAAAATTTAAAAATACATAGTGCTGCAAAAAGCATTTTCATATTTGTTGGCAAGCCCACACATACTGCTTTGGTTTTGCTTCTTCTTGAGAAAGCCCAAAAAAGACTTCATTCTAGCAGCAATTTTACTATTTCAGTATATCTTATCAGACTGCTTTCTGACAGAATCTGCATTACCTACTGTAGCACTGTGACTGCAATGACCAGCTTGCAGACGTTGCAGTCAGTAACACAAGGTGGCCTAAGGTCTTCCCTGACAACCTGTTGTGTTTTAACCCATTTACCTAAACAGATGAACAACGGCTAGAGGAGAGAGGGCATATACTGGTATGATACTCAGATGTGCTATAGAGTTTTTAATGAGTAAGGGTCTTTGTATTGGAATTATATCCACTGAACCAAATCAGAACTGCAATCAAAATTTCATCAACAAATGTGGAACACTCAAATACCTAAGGGCTCAGTAAGATGGGACATCACCTAACCATATAGTGTAGCCATAGACAGGTACGTTGTGCATCAGTAAGATGCACGCAGAAGCAAAAAGTTTCTTCTCCACCAGTCAGTGAGGATCTAGAAACACAGAAGACTGTGACATGCATTCTTGTTAAAGCTAGCAGTTTGTTTAACCTAGTATCCTGCTCCAGCCAACAGTGTGCAATGCTTCAAAGTAATACACAAGCTACCCCACAACCACCAAAAGTAATACTCTAATAACCTCCCTCCTAATCTCAAGTAGCTAGTTATGCCAGAAAACTTGGGTATTTTAAATCCCTTGTATCTTATCCTAGGCAAGCATGAATGTTTTATTATCTATATAAACCTCTAATCATATTTAAGTTCTGGAAAGCTTACCTTCAAAGAGTTTTAGCAGCATTAACTGACAATCCCTTAAAAGGGGAGGTGAGTAAGCATGCTGTTGCCATCTCTTCATTTTCTTAAATATACAAAAAGTGAAGTATGAAGTGCCTCAACTCAGTGCTCAAGCCAAACAGTGACTGAATATAAAAGCTAGAGTTAAAATACTGAAGCTCATGATTCATTGTACTCCATGAATTCAACAGGCTACAAATTTCACATGCATATTGCTCACATTTAACTAGGAAATGCGAAGGCAGTATTTTCTTGATTATTTTCTGCTTATCAACAACTTTATAGTGATTTATTAAAAATATAATTTGGTAGTGGCCAGACTATGACATTTTGGCATCTTTCTTTAGAGGTGGCCCAGACAAACTGCATTAAGTCTGTGATAGTTCTTCAGAATTTCGGGTTAGACAGCATTGAAAAAAGAGGCAATAAATCACTACAAGGTGCATTGAATAGGTACTGACTTTTGTTGCATACCTGTCCAGTGACTGGCTTCTGTGAGCTCAAAAGCTCTGTAAACTACAATAATAAGTATGGAAAAGAAAAATAACACCTAAACTTTTTAAGAGGTATGCTCAACTCTTATTTCTTCAATGCTTTCTTCAACTCCATTATTCCATCCTCTATTGCAAAAACACCAAGAAACACTTAAGCTATACTGCTTCTAAGTTGAATTGCAGAATCTGTCAGAAACATGAACATGAGTATTTTGAACATTGTTTAGCTGCATTAAAGAAGTGACAATATTCCAGGAAGATCAGAAATTTAAAAATTAAAGTACTTTTACAAGTATGTGGCCTCTGGAATAACAGCTGCAGTGCTCTGTCTTATTTGGAAGCTTAAATCAATACACAAATACCTGGTTAGAGATTTCTCTATGTTGAAAATTGAATCCTACCAATGAGTAGTAAGTGGCAGGAAGAAGACTATAGAGATGGTGACAGTATTATTCAAACTTCTCAATATCTTCCTGTATGCATAAATTTGATTGTTGTTTATAAATACCATTCAGATATAATTCACACAACTTCTGTTAACCTGTTGATTGTAAAATCTGTCCAAAACAATTTGATATTCCACAAATCCTTCACGATACCAAACACACTCATGAAGTTTACATCTGCCCTTGAAAATCTACATTTATTTCATAATATGGTGGTAAGAAAGACAAAGGTACAAACAGCGTAACCTTGAACCATTTCAATTACATTTGTCATTCACTGATGAAACTTTTAAAATCCCCCAGAGTCAGTACAGATAATTACCAATGCTCCTCTCTGCTTTTGCTATCAGACTGTAATAAATTGTTAGATTAGGGTAGGCTGATGCAAAATATTTAGGAAAAAAAATTAAAATGGCTTTTGAACTATATCATAACTCAGTTCTATAGGTTCCTGAGAACAAGAACTTTTCATACTTGTTTCAAAACCAGTACATTCAGGTCTCAGCCTATCTTTTTTACAGCTGACATGTATATTATTTTGTAACAAAGAAACCTGACAGCTGTATTGAACTGTTTATTGCTTTGACAACTTGATTTTGACTTTTTCTGCATGATTTGCCAAGATTAGCTTTTATTTACAATGTTTTATGTTCTAAGATGAGGTGAAAGTAAGAACAGCAAATATATCTTTTTCCCTGACATCTCCAATAATTTTACCTGGTTGAATGTTTGGATACACAGAAAAATGCAGTAAAAGTGCATGATTAGTACACTCCCCTGTGGATTATGAACAGAAAGCATGTGTTGGGCTTATACACAGATGGTGATTTACTCACAGTCACATATGAAGGTATTTGCTCTGTCTCTCCAGTGTCTTTGGTGCTCTTTTCTCATTAAAGAAGACAGATACCAACAGACAATGAAATGGGTCTGTTTTGAAAAATACAGATCTGGCTTTTGAAACAAGCATCCTGACCAAAGTACTAGAAGAAAGTTTTCAAAGGTGATCTTGCAAGAGTAAAATATGCTGTTGATTTGTGACCCTTGCTGTACAAAATGTCACGGCGATGGATTTTCCAGTATCAGGTAAAAGTATTAGCAGAAATAATTCTGTAATCTGTTTTCAGATAGTGGGTTTGGGGTTCCCAGCTTGCCACAAAATGATATTGGTTATAGAACTATCAACATGAAACAGATTCTAACAAAAGCGTAATAGAAACTCCAGATTCCATGAAAATGCACAGAGTACATTTGGGATTTAAAATCAAAATGGCTACAAGATAACTATTCAATTCATCCCATCCTGCAACAGTGCAAATATTAGGTTTCTGTGATGAATTTTATTATTTTAAAACATATGTATCAAAATGATCTTTTGCATCAGATCCCTGTTCATCGTAAAGCTGCTCACTCTCACTTAGCACACACCGAACGGAATAACATAGTAATTTGAACAAATGCGGGTCTTCCTGAAATGCTCCTTTTAATGAGTTTCATTAAATTCATAGATTTACTTTGGTCTTACGAGCTTTCCAGCTTGGCAGATGGCTGAGAGGTTTCTGTGAAAAGCCTGAGGGATGCAGGAGGGGATGTGAGTGCCTCAGTAGATGGCACCCTTCTCTCTGCCTCAGAGGAGAAGAAGCCTCTGCTCAGCCCTGTTGCTGTTGCTTATCAGCTCCAGGTGTGGAAAAATAGCTGACACACCACATAAGCAAGGCTATTGTGACTTTTCAGCAAAGGTTGCTGCTGTGGCTGGTGCTGAAGGCAAGCTCCACGCGTTATGGGCAAGAAATCTCAGGGTCCACGAAGAGTTCATGGAGATCAGTGTGACTGCTCGCAATGCAGGAAGTTAATCACAAGGATCAGCCCTGAGGCCCTTTTGGGGCAGAAAATGGTCTAATTATGGCCATAAAGCATGCAGCACGTAGCTTATACTGCAACCAAGATTTAGTCCTTATTCAATTATACTGCTCTACTCTTCAAAGACTACTCAGTACTGCAGATTGAAGAAGATTGTAATACAGCAGCTTGTTTGCTGAACCTCACTGAATTATTAAGATAGTTAGGGTTTACTAATGTTCAAAGGAAGTGTTCCCACTGGAATCACTGGATTACTGAAGACTTGAATTTAGAATCTCTTTAAGCAATGGCATATTTAGAAGTAAAATAGATGTGCAATTTGTTATAATTTCTTTCTGGTGGTTTTATTGCACTCTACATGTACCAGTCACTGTTTTTTATCTGAGACATTATATGGCTAAAGCCTTCCTGACAAAGATATATAAAATAGTTTGCAATCATCTGGTTTTAGTAATAAGTGCCACAACAGGTTATATGTAAGGTAAACATATTTTCAAAATAAAAAGGAGCACTTTTGTGGCAGTATTTTCTACAGTCATGAAATGTCTTAACTGCTCTATATTGTGGCTTCTTTCTTTGATCTGATAGCCTGGGTCAGAAAAGCTTCACCTGGAGCAGATCAAAGAAAGCCTGAGCAATGCCTCTTCCTCCTGAACCTCTTCCTCCTTCACTTCCCTCAGTTCTATGGTACTGGAAATCACAAAAAAAAAAAAATAAAAAAAAAAAAATCTCCCTCTCCCACAGGCCACGTCTCTTCCAATCTCAAGTGTGAAATGTTATCTCTTCATCAGGCAGGATCATCAGACCACTAGACTCATTCATGTTACAGAGCTGTCACTCAACAGATTATGACAGGCTTTGGACAGTGAGTGCCAAGGAACACGTGCACTCCCTGCACACTCAGTTCTACATCATTAGCAAGGCAAAGCAATTGAATTATGTGGGATCACTCACGTGCATGAAATTACCCACATGAAATGACCAGTTAAAAAACAAATATAGCAGATACAAAATGTCTCTTGGGATGGGGAGTGTGTCGCCATTAAAAATACAACTCTTAAGCATAAATAAATTATGTGAATGAAAATGGGAAAAGAGAAATTTTAAGCAAGCAAAAGAGCTCAAATATCAAAACAAAAACACAACACTGTGTCTATGAAATAGACCAGGATAGCTGGATATTTTAGGAAAAAGAAATAATTCAATATTTTGTATTTTCCCAATAATATCAACACCCTAGCAGAAATCAAATCAAGTATATTTCAGAAAGGACAGAGGAATACAAACATTTTCCAGCAAAAGAAATTGTATTTTAGTCATTATTATAACTAACATGACTTGAAGACAATACATGTGCTAAAAATACCTCTTTTAGGGAATATTTTAAATAATATGTTAAAATATAACACAAACAGCCATCCATGTTAACATAGTTTTATGCCTGCTATTTTAATAGCTAAGTGAAATAGAAGTCTATTTAAATGAAAAAAAAAAAAAAACAAAACAAAAAAAACCAAAACACACAACCAAACAAAAAAATCCCCCAAACAAACCCAAAAATAATAACCCCAACAATAATACTGACTGGCTGCTTCAGATTTGTGAAAACCATAGAAAATTTTCCAATATAACTTTAAAATGGTTTAGTTCCAGTCAGTTATCTGATAGCTTTATTGCTGCTGAGAGATGCCAGGATCTTGACTGCTGGTGATAGATTCCCAGCTTCAAGGGAGCATCAGTGTGATATGGCAACACGTGACAGATGTGACTCCTGGGCCGGCAGTGAAGCAGTTAACCATTAGAGAGAGGAAACGCCTGCAGGAACAGGAACTGTTAAAAGGTTTGCCACAAGTTTAGAGAGGAGAATGCAAAGAAATGGACGTTGCTTTAGCTCAGGTAGTGGTGAAGGCAGGCTTTCTTTACATTGGCAATGAATTTCATTTCTGTGCATCATTCACAAAGCATTCTTCAATAGTAATTTAAAGAGAATTTATAAGCAATGTTTCATATGTATAAATCATGTGAAACACTGATTTAAAGTTTCTTTTGTTTTTCTTTTACATTAAGTTTCAAACTTCAGGATAAATATGCATTTTAGGAGTTCCCCATTTTTATGCCTGTGTGAAGTCACTGGACCAAATGTTATTCCTTTTGTAATAGTGTAAATACTGGGGAGATACATTATAGTCAAATCCACAATTTGGTACCTCGGGAGCCATTTGCTCTAAACTGATATTATGAGATTAAGTCTCATTAAGCTTGCAGCTTTGAAACAACTGTCAGGAAGACACAAATTGCAAGTATAGGAATGAAAGTGCATTCTTGGTGATATAAAAGCTATTCGCAGATTTATTTTTTTTTTAAATAAAGTGGACATCTCTGATCTGGGAGGCTCAGACTTGTTTGGAAGTCAGCACACTAGACAGGTAATACTTGGGCTGCTACTGTTAATTTTTGCTAAATTGACAGTTCAATTTAACACCCCACCTCTTTACCTGAACAGCTTTATTCTGGTTCCAACTTGCGTTTTTCTGCAAGGGATGGAGAAGGTAGAGTGTTTCCACTCCTGATATGAAATATATTGAAAAGCAAACTCTGTATTGAAGTATACCTAAAAGATGAGATAGGTGAAGTCCTTGAAAATACTGAGAACAGTATCTACATAAGGGAACTCAAAATCACTTCTACTGCATAAATCCCTGAGACTCGCTGGTTTACAGTAACTTCTTTCTCTATAGTTGCTCCGTTTCTCTAGGAGTCATCTCAAAGAATATAAGCTGTGGTGTTTCTCAGAATAGATTTAATATACAATATTTTGACATCTATGGAAAATGTACCACTGACATGAAATTTTATTTCCATGTAAGAAATAATATGTAAACCAAGATATGGTTGGATTCTTTTGACTCTGAGTGAAAACCTAGTAAGACAGAGAGTAAAAGCATGGTTTATAATGATCATGCAAAAATTTTTCCACTGCAATAATTTTTTTACAAATCTCTTTTTCACTTACTTCTGATCCTGAATAGAAAGTTTACTGCTCCACTTGATTTCTTCTGTTTTGATAATATCATTAAAAGACCTCAAGAAAATCTTGCTTACCATCAGCATTAATGTCCTTTACCTGAGTATGACAGAGAGAAAGCAGATGTCTAAACACTCTTATATTGTATATGCAAACCTAACAGTAGGGAATATTCCTTACATGCATTTATTTAATTCAAATCTATATACACGTGATTGGAAATTGTGAAATAACTCATGGGATTTTTTCTTACCTCAGGTCTTTGAAATTCAAAAATTCCTGTTACAGAACCACTGTTATTATTGCACCAAGCAGCCAGAACATAAAATAGTTGAGCATTACAGAGAATAGGGATGTGATCCAGAACACCTTCCTGCCAGGGAAGACTGTCTCATCCTGCTCCATACCTGGGCTGTTCTTGCTCTATTTGATTTCATCAGTTCTGCAATTCTAGATCTCTGGTGGTCCAACCTCACCTGGAAATTATCAGGCAATTCTAGATCTCTGGTGGTCCAACCTCACCTGGAAATTATCAGGCTGCTCTCCAGACAAATGAGATGGGGACTTGAACCTTCGCAGGCTTGGGATGAATGGCAATCCAGTTCTGCCTCTCAGCAAGTACTCTAACCACTCAGCTGAAACTAAAAAAGTGGTTTGAGTACCTTCTTTTTGCTTAGGGTAGTTCTGTTTTATAATCTTGAATGATTGACAAGGCATATACTTTCCAGAAGCTGAATTGCAAGCCAATTCTTGGGCACTTCCCGTTGCCTGACTCCAGCACCAGTTTAGCTGCACACTTTGAATGATTATGAGTATAAAGAGATCCTTTCATGAATTTCAAATAAGAAACCTGCTTCTCACACCTTTTGAACAGCTCAAGTTTTATATATAGCATGGCGACACTGCTCCCTCAGAAGTGTAATCATGCTCTTTCCCTGATTTATACCAGCTAAAGTTCCAGGGGACATCTGTGTCACTTTTAGGAATGAATCCTTAAATGAGAGGACCTGAGAATACACTCATGAAGTCTGCATTTGTTTTTTGAGAAGAAAATCTCAAAGATGATTTTTGCAGTTTTTCTGGACTGGTGACCGGTGTGTCAGCAGGCAATTAAAGTCTGTTATTTTCACATGTTAAAGTAATTGTTATAGTTCAATAGTACGGCAACAACTCAAACACTTGGATCCCAGTAGGTAGAGCCTGAAAAATCTTAGCTCAGGCTGTTTTACTTTGGACTTCATGTTTTGTCAGCTGACTGACAGAAACAGGCAAGCAGCAGTTTGCATCATTTCCAGCCTTAACTACACATGAATGCAGAGACTATCTTCGATTCCCTGTGTGGGTCTACTGCTGCCATTGTGTATTATACAATAAACTGTTTACATAGCAGCCTTTTGTTACAGGTTTTAAATCTTCTTAGGCTGCCAGTGTGAGGCAGAGGCTGCCAGCTGGCAGGCATAGGGGTACTTGTGCTCCAACTGTTGGAGGTAATTAACAGCCCAAACTGTCAGAAGGTGACAGCCGGCAAAAAGTTCCTGCCCTGGGGTCACAGCTGTATTCCGGCAACTTGCTTCTTGATTTACCAGTAAAACTAATAACATAAATAATATTGATATTAAATTATCAAACAAGAGGGACTAAGCCCAAGTTATATTTTCTCCTCTTAAATTAACTGACAAAGAAAATTAGCATTAATACCCTGAAGCAAATAAGTAAGATGAACCACTATGGGGGGAAAGATCCCAAAAGACTAGTCTACTATTAATTTGGTAGACATAAATATTGGGATGGGTGCAGACCCTTTTACTGTTGGGTTCCATCTTCCTGATTTTATAGAAAATTAAACTGATATTAATAATTAAGTATTAATAACCTGGGCAATGACGATCAGCGAAAACCGATAAATGCATTCTTCATATTTATGATATCCTACAGCTATCTCATCTACTGTAAGGTGTTGTAAATTGGCTTGTGGGAAGATATAATGACTGATGTTAGCTGAACATTGGCTAAGATGTTAATTTGTAAAGAACTCTCAGTCATTAGAAATACAAATTCTTCCACTGTATATTGACTTGTATTGTGGCTTATTTTGGGATACCAGGAAGCTTTGAGATATTTTCCTGTATCCTTGTATCATAACCAGCAAGGCAACACATTTTCCTACAGTCCCTTTACACACTCATTTGACACCTAAGTTCTAGTTGTGCTGTCCCTTTTTACCCAAATTTTGACATGTGAATAGTGATGAATTAGGCTTTTCCTGTTTAGGAATTACTTTGATATGCAAGAGAAATAAGTAATAGTGGTAAAGTTTCCAAAATCATAAGTATTCTAACACTAAACCAGAAACAATTAGAAACTCCAGACGCAACCAGAAATGGTAGCAGACAGTGCACATCAGAATAGACAAAAAAGGGAAGCTAAAGCATTGCTTTAGTTTGCTGTTAGATGTTTGTGTCTAAACTGTGAGCCTTGTGAGTACAAGTACTTTCTTGTACTTGAAGCCTTGCCTCCTTCACTGCACAGACTGGAAGGCAAAGTAGTTCTTTCCTTGCCGGTGCAGATTTCCTGGTGCACACTCAGATCGTGCTCCAGTCTGAGGTCAGGCCATTGCCACTACTCACAACTCAGCCCAGGGATGGGGATGGGCATCCAGACTCCAGCATTCAAGGTATCTACAGAAAACTCATGAGCGTGTGCTGCAATCTACCAAAGACATCAGCTCCATAGACAGTATCCATCCTGAAAGCACAAGTTTTCTGAGAAACACTCTACACTTAACTTTCAGGAGGAGGGGAAATAGGGAGGGATTTTGCAACTTTTCAGTGCACTGACCTTTTTCAGAAAATACAAGTTGATATGGATCAGCTCTGAATTCCTAAGGCCTTTGAAGGATCACTCTTGGGAGTTTTTCTAAAATTTATAACTATGTCGTGTTTCAATACAATTTTTTAAGACCTCATTTCACACCCTTTTAACTTAATGGGAGATTTCCCATTGACAACAATGGGCACAAGACCAAACCCTCAGTGAATATTAACCAGCCAAAATAAAAATTCTATCTGGGCAATGTTAGCTTACAACTTAGTTCTCAGTCCATGTGTTCATCCATGTGACAAAACTTTGAGGAAAAATCTGTAGGGCAATTTTAATTTTTAACTTCGCTATGCAGCCTGTGCAATACACTCCAAGGAGAAGAATAATTATAAAAAATGAAAGAAAAGTATGGATTTTAAAATTAAATTTAAGAAAATAGAGAGAACAATACTTAAAAAACCTGAACTGGAAGTAAGTTCCCTTCAGCTGAAGTTCTGTGAGTGTAGCTCTCAGTCCACACAGAAGCCTTTATGGAGCAACACAGAGTAACACACTAATAGTAATAAAAGAGATGCTTGCAGTCCAAAAAGCCAATAAATAGATGCAAGAAACCTTTTTTAATTCCCTAAAACTAAGAAGGGCAAAAGAGCTAAAACATAAAAAAATAAAGATAGTTTACACAAACTATTTCAAATAGATGAGTAATACCTAATCTCTGAAGTTTTTCACCGTATTCCATCCATCCATAAAATCCCCTTATTTAAGTTCAAACTTTACTTTCTAAATTGTCTGAGCCCAATATTTTTTAATTCCCAAAGTATTCTGTGACATATATTCTGACATATTCTTTAGTGGAAACATTCTTCCTTTCCTATTCCCTGAAAATAATATTAGCAATTCGTATTGCTGACAGTTTTCACATTTATATTCTTCCCCTTTGTCAATCCTTTTTCCTCCATTCTGGTGCAAGAGCAATGTCACACAACTCTATAGGCAACAAATGTCACACGATATTAATTAAGCCCATAGAACCTTATGCCTTGACACTACTCGATCCTAAATTTGCTGCTGTTATATGCTGCAGTCATGACTGCTTTTTAACACTGCCCTGGGGCTCAGACAGTTGACTTCAGATCTGGCCTTCAAAAATGAGTGTTGCCCAGAGGTTCTGAGCAGGTGGCTCTTCTCCTTCAAAATAAATTTTGTAAGCAATGAATTAGCCTGATCATCAACAGGGGTGAAAAGTCAACAGTACTTTTAGCAGCACTAGATAATACCAAGATAGGCAAAATGTTTAATACTCTCTTGACTCATGGTTCACAAAAAGTAGTGATCTGAGATTACAAATTGTGAGATTATCATTGACAATAACAGCATTAAACTTCAACAGTGAGTTATATAGGCCTTCACAAAGATATTTAGGTGGTGAGGTAAACTTAGAATCATTAGAAATTAGAGAACCTGGAGAGGTCAAGATCCTGGAACAATAAAAAGTACAATCATGTTGCTTTTTGCTAAAAGTGGGCAAAAGGAGAGCCAAGGAACCGTCTAAGAGCTAGTCTGACTTTAAGCAATTGAAAAACTAATAAAACACTTATTTCTAGGCACTTAAAAGATTAACCAGTAAAAAGTAACAGCCAAAAATTATGCATCATATCTATCTAATTATGCATCATATCATATCTATTTCACTAAAACAATCAATTCTGCTTTGTATAAATATTAACCTCTTTGGAAAAAAAAAAACAAACAAACAGGAAAATAACTTTCTTCCTTACATCCCTGTAACAAGGATGAAGAGGAGACTGTAAAACAATATGTTGAAAGGTTGTATCAACTAGGGTTCTACTGAAATCTGTCTGGAGTCTGGTACTGTGCAGTCAATTCATTAATGCTCTGAGTAGTAAAACAGGCAGTAAGTTTATTAAATTTTTATATGATAGCAAGCTCGGAGGAGTGCAAGTATTTTGGAGGACAAGGTTAGAATTCAAAATAAGCAAGACAAATGGGAAAGAGAAGCTATAATAAATAGAAAGCAATTCAATCAAGACAAATAGAATATTTAAGTAGAAACAGCTTCACAAATACTCTATTAGAAAATAATGTCTTGCCTAGATAGTAGTCCCACAGAAAAGAATCTGGATGTTATAGTGTATCACATGAGTCATAGAGGTCTTAACATTTCAATAAAGCAAATACCACATTGGGAAGTTTTATGTACAGCACTCAGTTTTGCATTTGCTCTGTCAAGACCGGACAAGGCTCAACACAAAGCAAAGAAATTATCAGGCATCAAGTAAATGTGAATTTCAAGGAACAACAGCTAAAAAGGGATTACTTTAGAGAATAATAATAAAAAAAGGACTAAGGAGAAATGTGGCATAGCTATGTAAACAACTACTACAAAGAATAAATTACTCCCCATCTCTACTATAGGAAGGAAAATAAGTAATTGGATTAATTTGTGGCAGGAGAATTGAGGTTGGAACTTTCCCCCTATTATTTCTCTGTAAGGGTGCTGGAGAGAGAGTAGAAATGATTACACAAGGAGGTTGTGGGTTGTCTGTTTCTGGAGTTTTTAGAGAATAGACTAGACCAGCTTCTGTCAGCAATGTTTTAGTTCTAGTTTTGGAGGCCAGACTACATGATCTCTGAGCATCTCTCCTGCCCTCACTTTTTAGTCTGTTACCTGAAGAGTTCAATACATATAGTAAATACAGTAAATATGGGAGATGCACAATTGATTGCACAGATTTTAAATCGAAACAAGCAGTCATATGAAAATATGCTTATTTAATAACAAAGTAATTGTTATTAAACTGATATATGGAAATGCAAATATTTCACATTGATATCTTCTTGTCAGATTGTCATTTATCATTCAGTGTGGTCAGTTAACAAACCAAGATGCTACTAGTCAAGTGAATCTATCTGCAAAAAATATTTATGAAGAAGGCTGAAATCTGAATTCCCTGTTGTCTTTATTTCTTTACAAAGTTGTATAAATGAGGAAATAGCACCGAAGACCTATTGGTAATAGTTATTTCCTAATTGCAGTGGGAAGCATCCTGCATGTTTAAATAAATATTGTTAACTCTGACCTCTTGGTTTGCCTGGACTGATAAGACAATTGTTTGACTTATATGAAGCACATACAGTATGCATGGACTGAAAGCAGCAGGAAAACAGGAAACAATAAATCAGAAATTAGAGCACTGATTGTTGTAGCTAATTACATCAGACTTCTGCTTAATTTCTCACTCTGTCATTGTAACCTGATTTTCTTGCCAACAGACTTTGCAAATTGCTGGTGTCACGTACATACAGCATATAATAATCTTTAGTTACTGTGATTGACAAATGAATGAGAAGGAGAACATAGTTTATTATGGAAGAATGAACTGTGACACACACCAGATACCTGCTCAGATGCTTTTTTAATTCATTTACCAAGACATGCTGCATGATACATTTTGCCAGGACCACAAGTTTGGCATCACAACATCATAATTGAATTTGTGTCATGGTTTGATAATGTTGGACAAAGAAGGAAAAATATAGTTATAAAGGGAGAAAAATGGCATGGATTGATTTCCACAGCAACAGACATAAAGTGGTAACAAGAAAATTTAAATCAATTCTGAAAATAACATGCTTAGAATTAGGTGTATTAATCAACATGTTTATTCTTGATTTTTTTTTCCTCATACTGCACATCAGATAACTTGATGTCCTTATTATTGTCTCTTTTTACATTACTCCACTTTCAAACCATAATATCTTTCTTTGTCCTGTTTCATCACTGACATTAGTATCTTCAGCTGACATAAATTAGCAGAGACATTTTACTATGGCTAGAAATATTTGATAGAACATAATTAATTTGTAGGTGTCTAAATGGCAATTTGACCCTTCTGATCCAAGTAAAAGTCATTAGCAGTCTTTTTAGTACACTGTCTTTCCGTATGTGTGCTTTTCTTTAGACCAGCAGGTTGCTGACATTGTTTTGAACGATCAGGTAGTCATAGGTCATAGTCATCTATAGGGAGACATGCAGTTTTTGCTTTCTTCAGTGTCTGATAGACTCCTGTCAGGATGAATTCAAGGCTAGTAGAGTCCAACAGATACACTAGAGAAGTACCAGAAGGATGAATAGTATATCATCATTGCCTTTAACAGTCTGTGCCTTGTGTATTATGTATTCTGAAATGGCCCATATGATTTAACAAAACAACATCTGGGGAAAAAAAAAAAGAACTGCAGGCTAATGTAATGTTTTATTCATATGGTATATGCATATATCATATTTCTTAATATTATTTTGGGTATTACAAATTATTTTCTCCACACTTGTTGCCGTGTCTCCTTCATCCTATCCTTTTGGGACTTTTATTTGTAACTTTGTAAGGGTCAAAGCCTAGAAATGAACCAAAAAAGTAACATACTGATATTTTTATCTCTGCATTTACAGAGCTCTTCCATTTTCTTACCAGAGGGCCATGGCATCAGTTAAACTGACTGCCACAGTAGTTAATATTGGGCTGCAGTGGTTGTCAGGTTGTAGGACTTTCTATGTATTCTCTTCTCCCCTGCCAGGGAATCATAAAATTGCTCTTCCTCAAAAATTTCCGATATTACAGCAATGACACCAGAGTTCTTTAGTGCTTCCTTTAAGAGTCAGTTTCCTGACAACGATACATTCATTAATCATTATGTACATCTTTCTATATGTAATACAGATTTAAATATTCAAGCTGGTGTTTGAGTTTTGTTAAAGTATAATATTTTACAATCCTCAAATCTTTATTCTTCCAAAGAACAACACATCTGTATCCATTTCTGCCTGTCCTCCAACTTAGGAATGGAGTTTCCTCTTTTTTTTAGAACTACTCTGTCCCTTTGCCTCTGTTCTACTTTTTGTATTGATAGGTGATAAGATTATTTAAAACTGGAAGCAAAAGACAAATCTTATGTCTGAATTACTGACATAGAAACGTGTATTCAAATGTCAGAGCAAATATAATATTTAATAAGCATTAAAACTTACTGGAAAGACTTTTGCTATACCTGCAATGTTAAGGCAACAGATTTCCTATAGCAACAAGACTGTTGCCTTATTACTACAGATAAAGCAATAACACTACATCACAACACAGATTGCTGTTAGCTGTTGTGGGCCACATTAAAACATTTTATTTTGGTGGAGGAGCCAACTGAGAACATTGGGGTACTTGCTGGTCTTTCAGCAATCCAAGCACCAAGCCAAGGAGCTGCTCCATCTAGCAGCAGAATAACCTTAAGAGATATGAACAGTGTAGAAGAGGCCTTGTAAAAATTCCAGTTAGTTTCTGATTTCCCTCACGTTATCTTGTTGAATTCCTGGCCTTGTTTTTGAGGCAGCCGGTTCATCCATCTCCATATAGAAGACAAGCACAGTCTTGTTTGTAGCATTGTTATCAAAGACTAATGCATGGATAAAGCAAACAAACAAACCCTAATCCAAAGCTATTTTAACTGCAGCATTAGAGCTAGGAAATCTGCTGATTAACTCTCGTCATGCATGACAGCTAACAGGACTAAGATTTATTTAAAGCATAGTCTTCAAACTACATGGTACAGACAAGTTTTCTTTTGTAAATGAGTGGGTCCATATCCCCTGTCCATTTGTTCTATTCTGTCCTAGTTGAAGAAGCTTTAAGTACAGCAAAATCCTACTCCATATTTTGACATTGAAGGAAGATACAGAGTGATCTAACTTTGAGAAAATAGAGAACTGTCTTATAATGAAGTGCCTGCCTAAGGGATAAACAGGGGAAAAGCTTTTAAACTGATTACACAGAACTGCAAACATCACACTTATATAATTATCTTTCTCTAGAATAAAATTATCCTGCAAAATACAGCAGGAATCCAGTTTAATATTTTTCCTCATAGCCAGGAAGTATAATTTTCTCTTGGAACTTGGTTTAGTAGCATCTCAGTTGCTTTGCGAAAGTCAAAAATTAATGAAAACTGAGAAATCCATATCTTTGCTGCATTTTTTCTGTTTGCTGTGTGTTAACTCCCACCTGTTTTCTTCTTACTATGGATTTTGACCTTTAACACACAAAAATCTGCAATCAGCCCCTCTGCATCAGACTCTCTGCAGAAGTCCTATAACAAGACCACCCCTTCACAGGTAAGGAAAGTCATTAAACCCTGTGAATTTTCTCAGTGGATAAGCCTAGATTAATTTGACCCAGGTGTTTGTCTATTACTGTGCATGGGAACACTTGCAGTGTCCCCTAGTTGTTTCTCCTGTGGTGGTCCAGTCTTAGTACTCTCTGGACTCTAATCCAAACCAGGCAAGAGTACCAGCTGGCTTAGGACTTTGTAGACAGATTCTTGTTACGCTGCTTGTGTCACTTTGATGTATTCTCTTGCTTTACGTATGAGTACTTGTAGAAGCAGGAGGAAAACATGTACACCCATGTGCTGGAATTAAGTTATCACAAAATCACACACACAAAATTACAAAAGTAATCACAAATGTCAATCTCTTATTCAATTTGACAAAAACAAGTCCTTGATTTTATGCTACACATGCAAAGGGAAGCGTCATTATGAACAGTGCAAAAATTTAGTGGCAAATCTGCCCTCATTTGAACCTATGCAACCCTTGCTGAAGTGAGGTTGCTTGAGCAGAAGTAAGAGAAGTCTGAATCTGTCCTGTTAGTCTGTATTTGCATGTAACACATTTATGTTAATTTATATTTTATTTTAAAACCAAACAATTCAATGACCATTAATGGCTAAGTGATTGGATGTTACGTCATTTTGTGTATGGATGTGAGAAACTTGAGTTATTGTACCAAAAGCTGCTCATAATATAAGCTGAAATATTTATAAAAAACTTCCATTATTTCAGCACAATTTACTAGACTTAAATAGTGAGAAGAGTAACTCTGGCAGTTAATTAGTGGGTAAAAATATGAATTGCCCCACATTCCCCAAACTTGTGAAACTGAAAAACATTTCTAAACTTAATCATGGCTAAAACATAATACATGACTAAAAGGTGCTCTAAGATGCCTAGCCCACTGGAAACACAATAATATATTGGCAAGATTGAGAGATGTAACAATGTGAGCAGCAAAATTTTTCAAAAGGACAAGATGAATCTACAAGGTCTCATTATCCTCTCACAGCAATACAGATTGGCAGCTAATAGAATTAAGCTGGTTTTAAACATGTATAACTGAATTGGACCCTGGATAATCAGAAAGTTGGCATATCACAGACCTATTTGGTTTGTTATGAATAATCCTGTAAAAATCCAGGGGTACATCTGGAAACTCATGTTGAAAGTGAGATGAGAATCAGGCCATGCCTGAAAATTGTAATTCAACATAAACCGAAAAAAAAAACCCAACATTTTTCACCATCTAAAGCTAATCTTGCTACATCTGTCAGAGGCATAGCAAAAAGACTACTTATATCCATTGGCAAAGTAGTATATAATTCTGTAGTTACATTTGTCTTAGGACTGCTTGTGAAGATGTAATGCATACCATCAAGGCTCACATTTTGAGCTCAGTTTGACACCATACTAACATGAATATAAATGGTACAGATCAGAATTACTCAAAACCACAAATAGAACTCTCTCAGTTCTCACAAACTCAAGCTGAGCCTGTCAGAACGGTAAAACTTAACCAGTAATTTTAAACACAAAGTTAGTAACCAAGCAGTGAGTAACATTTCAGTGAGACCAATTAATGATGAAAGCTGCATTTACCTCTAGACTGCTATATCTTTAGTCATCAAATTCAAATGTATAAAATTATTTACAAGAAATGGAGTTGTTGAATACAAATGGATTTCAGGTACTGCAGAGATCAGCCTCTGACTTCACAGATTTGTTTAGTACCATCTTTGAGCACTTCTGAGGAGCCATTTTTTTCAGGAAGTATTTAAGGAAATTAATGATTTTTTAATATATATTCTTGATTTTCCTATAATTCAAACTATTGCAAGGGAAAAAGCAATCTTTTTTACCTGGCTTGAAATACTAGTTCCCAGAGAGATTTGTATTCCAAATTTATATCATCCCTTAAGTGAGATGCCTCATCCTGCCTTGAAGATAAGATTCCAGGCATTGCTCAGATACTTCGGCATAATTTATTGTAACCACACAAAAGTCAGATCTAAATCCTTTTGGACCATGATGCCACAAACCAGCAGTTCAAAGTTCAAAGAGGGAGGCCGACAGAGGCAATTAAGTTATCACTGTTGGGATAACTGTAACCCTTCCTGTGCTTTTAGTGCTTCTGGAATCCTGAAGACTGTGAAGTGTTAAAAAAGAAAAAAATTAAAAAATAGAGCATTCTTCTCAACACTACCTATATTTTCATTGCATAAATCAGAGACGTTGGAATAAAATACATCCAGTGAATGATTTCCTGCCAGTAAGGAAAAAAAAAATCCAAAATCTTGTTTCCTGATGACTACAAACTTCTCTTGACAAACCTCCAGTGCCAAATGTGGTTTCCATTTACTGTTTTGGGATTTATTTGTCTATGCCAAAGTTCAGGTGTGCCAACTCTTTGTAATAAGCCATTTGGATGAAAGCTTGGCTAGCTCAAAGGATTCTGATGTATTTTATTGCTGCCTTTTAAGATTATTGTTCAGAAATACCAACTCTAATTTTGAAATCAATTAGCCATGCAGTCTGATGAGGTGTTGGCCCAGCTCAGGTTCACACCCGCTGTCCTCAGATTATTGTTAAGTTGAGTCAGGTCCTTAGTGCTGCTCTGCATTGCAGGCATCTGGTGTACACATGTTTGATGTCCTCACAAAATGACGCTGATGGCTTAAATGGCAAGGCTCTAATGAAGAAAGCCTAGCAAGTTTGCTGCTGTTTGCCAGCAAAACATGAGTTTTACAGAGCAGTGTAAAAGTCTTTTTCCCCGTTATTTAACTCTTCGATGTCAAAAGAATATAAATCTTCCTTGGAGAATAAAGATTCAGGAAAGGTGACAAGAATGGAAGCTGAGGGTCCACTATAGGCAAGCAGTAGGAAAATCCTTCTGCAGTTCTGCACCTTCTTGGCACCTGCATGGCCTGCACATCCAAGTGCACAAAAATTGTGCCTCCGGAGGGAAAGGCATTTGCCTGCACTGGCCATTGAGCTCCCTGGAGGGCTACAATTTGGCAAAGCCAAAAAGAGGGGCACCCAAGCTTCTTCAAGGGAAGTGAATCACAGAATTTTAGAATGGCTTGGATTGGAAGGGACCCCAAAAATCACCTAGGTCCACCCCTCCTGCCATGAGCAGGGATCACTTCCACTAGTCTAGGTAGCTGAAATCATCCAAAATGGTTTTTTTCCATTACAAAATTTCGCATGTAGCCCAGACAAAGAATGACTGCAGAAAGTTTTTCTGTATTTTCCCCAATTTTGCACACGAGGTCTAAGAATACAACCTCAGAGGCATAAACACAAACCCAAAGCACCCAACAGTATGAAACCCACCAGACTTTGTTCTTTGACATGTATGGGGGAATTAAGTACTTATTCTCTCAGACTAAGGCACTTTTCAAAATCAAATTTTCCTGCTTGTAATCAAAAAATACTCCTTCAAATTCACCAAGAGGAGCAACTGAATATCAGCAATATGAGCCATACCAGATGAAGAGCAATAGCAGGGATGTGTGATGAGTTATTTCTAACCATTTTCATGCTAGTCTGTCTTGCTAAACTGCCAGTCTAATAATCTCAAAAGGATTGCATTGTGGCTTCAGAATAGGAACCATTTATCAAAATCAACCTTCTGTTAAACCCATCTGCAACATTTTAGAGAATGCTAAGAACATGCAGCCTGAATTTAATCTAACTTTCTCTATTTTTCAAAAGCAAAAACTTTTTAGTTATTGCTTGCATTAACTGTTATGGTCATGTGGTCATTTAGACCCATTGTCCTGTATGTTAAATAGAACAAAAGAGGTACATACAAACAATTGATCTAGCTCAGAACAATCAGGTATGAAAATCTAGTTCTTATCTGGTCAAGGAAATGCACATAGCAGCAGTACAGTCATGCTCAGTCATGCTGAAGTTATCCTGAAGGAAAGATTACTGTCTATATATGTGGCCATACATACGTGGCCATCATTATTCAATACATTATTAGGTTCTTTCCATCTGCAATGTCCATCCTAAAAGAAGAAAATGGGGCAAAGGAAGGAAGCACAGAAGAGTAAGAGGAAGAGCTTGTCCAGATAGCAGTTTAGAGAAATGGGGTAAAAATCAGTCATAACTGATGAGAATTTTTCCTTTCCTTAAGTCCTTGACAACTGAGTATGCCAAAAGGGCCATGGAAAAAAAGTCTGCATAGCTCAGTATCCTGCCTTCATCAGTGGTCTTGTATAAGAAACAGGTACAAAATAATCTGATATAATCTCTCAACTGTTAACAATCTCTGAGCAGTTTCCTACATGTTTAAAAGTCACTGGTGGGTCCATCTGTCAGGAATTGGTTTAGAACAGTTTCATTCCAAATTCTTTTATATTTTATCTTCCATAGCACTCTATGGCTAACAACTCCATACCACAGCACTCTGTGAACACCATTTAGTTATGTAGGGAGACAAAAAAAGGCCTTCTCTTGACACTGTTTTCATGTGCTGAGTTCCTGTGTGAAGAAAAAGTATATAAACACCTTATATTCATCTCTTCTACATACTCCTTGATTTTGTAATGCCTCCTCTATATAGACCATTATCCTTTTGCTCCCCATTCATGCAGTAGTCATTCCATACCTCTAATCAGCACTTATCAGCCCTTATTTTTTATCTGATTCTGTTTTATGATTGTGGCAATATGATGAACAGACTCTGTACACCAGATTCCTTTTTAGCATGGATTCTCAACATTCTGGAAACCGCAGCCTACAGATCAAAAGTTTGAAAAATCTTGCCTCCAGACTAGCTAGATCTGGCATCACTCTGTGTACCATAAACAAATAGCCTTCCTTTAGCATCCTGGAAGGAATATTAAGGGAAGTTCTGTTATCTAAAAGTCCCATAAAATTATAGATGACTGAAGGGAAAAGGGAAGTTCTGTCAAAATGCCTCATCTTTTAAATAATTAAATTAACTTTCATTTTCATTGCATCCAAAAAGAAAAGTGTGTAAATGAAAGCAACTTGGCTGCTCTTGAGTCAACACTGGAATAGTTTAGTCAGTCTATCCAGCTTCTGTTAAGTCTATCAAGCACTGGCCTTTTCATTTAAGTTTATTAAGGTGCTTTGATATTTTATTAGAAATCTATCCTATTTGATAGTAAATCCATTTAGATTTCTGTTAGCCACGCATGTAGTTCAGATTTGGGTAACACCAGCATAACTGGCAGACTTATTGAAACCTTACAATAATATTAATGTCAGTAGTGCAGGCCAAGTTGCTCTGGTCGAAGCTGTTTGACACAACAGATATTATCCAATTATATAAGGTTGAGGGAAAATGTTGATAAAATAAAGGAAACCCATTATGATGTTTCCTTAGAAGCATTTTTATACAATCTGACATCTGAAAACAATACTTTGTCTCAAGCACATACCAGGGAGATCACCACCTGATTGCCTCTGTCATGAGTTATTGTTTAGCTCATTAATATTTGAAGCTTGGACTTTGTGAACTTTAAAATATATGATGTAGTGGGCACATAATGGTGTATAACAATTCTAGGGTAAATATTTAAGTGGTTTACTGCATTTCAGTGGGAAAAATCCCCCAAAATTATTGACGGGAAAATTCTTACTATTATTGAAAACAATTTCTTTACAACAAGTGGCTAAGTTCACTGGCTCCAGATCACACTAACAACACCGGTCATGCCATTAGGAAGGAGAGATCCTACAAGCCTTGCCTACCTATTAGTTGTTGATATTTGTATGGAGATATGGTGGGAAGATGGAAGGCAATCTCTCAAATGGTTCATTCCATGATTAGTGCTAAATCCAGATTCTGGATTGCCAGCAAAGTAAACATAACAAAGTAAATGAGGAGACTAGAGCTATTCTTTCACCAGACTCCTGTTAATTCTGCTAGTCTGTAAAAGGGAATCTGACATTTGGGCCAGAGCTCAGGGTAATCCGACTGCTGGCCACATAAATGTTGATGTGTTGTTCTTTTTTTTTTCTTCCCCCCCACCCCTGAGAGTTCTCCTTCAGTGGGCTATTGATGCTCTTATTTCTACCTGACTTTTTTTCCTACATTCTTATTCATTACTTACTTCTACCTGGGGTCTCCGGCAATATACAGCCAGGTTTGATTTCTCAAGTTTTTGCTTCCCAATCAATTATGTTTTCCATGAGAAACATGACATTTTCAATCTGAATATGATTTTATTGTTTTGAGTTCTATTTGTGGTTTGGTTTTGGTTTTTTTGAAACACTGGATGAACTGAACTACACAGACACCATCAGTATGCATCATGATGTCTTCCTGAAATGCTTTTATTATGCTATTTCATAGCAACTATTACCATTGCTGTTACTGTGCTCCCAATAAATAATACAGTAGAGGATAGTAAATGCCTTAATCTACTAACCATTACCTTTCTTGAATTTTAGAACTACTTTGTAAAAAAAGAATTGGACTTTAGCAAAATTCTATATGACTTTGCCTAATTTGTGCAGCTCTTTGAAACTTTTGTGTCCCAAGAGACAGGTTGCTTCTCTCTGAGTCTAATGCAATATATACCAGGCAGTAAGCATTAAAAAGAGAAAAGCATGTGAAAAATTAAAATGAAAATCCTTCAATGATATCAACCTGTACATAGCTGGGCCTCATAAACATAGAAAATGTGAAGGCTGTGTGGCAAAACACTGACAAGTTTTCACACCACCTCTTTCATGGCAAATGGCCAACATAGGTGCAGAACTGCCTGCTAGTGATGTGTACTTACAGAAATGAGAGAAAGAAAAGGCACAACTCTACAGGTATATAACACAGGTCACAACACACATTGAAAAGTCATGACCTTCAATATTAAGGCAACAATTCTCTCCTCAACTCTCTGTATGTTATGAACAAGAGCAGCTAGAGTAAGGAACACTGTCACCATAAATTGAGAAGTCAGATTCTGTTGCTTTGCTCCAACCTTCATGTTACTCAAATGCTGTTTTGTTGTGCCTTTAATACAATAAAGGACTAATTCCTCAAAAGTCAAGGACATAAGTCACATAAATGAAAACTTGTAAATTATGTCAATAATCCATAACTCATACAACTGATTTGGAAACCATAGCCTTATGGTTCAGAAAGAAGTAATTGCTTTATTAACTCCCATTTATCAGTATAAAACTGGCTAATTTAACTGACTGACAGATTTATATATTGATACTTTAAATTTAGGCCAACATCCTAATGTAATAAGGAGATCACATATAGATGTTTAAGAATATATTACTTTCTTGTTGGTTGATACTCTAAGCATGCCCTTATTAAGACAGATTATCTCCTTTCCCTTGTTCTTTTAAGAGAAGGACAAAACAAATTATATATCTCATTTATTCTACCTGACAGAAAGGCCATGTTTTCATATAACCCCCTCTCTAATAATATATTGAATGCATTGCTAACCACATCATTCATTCTCTTTTTAACATACATGATGTCATAATCTTTTGCAACAGTAAGCATGTATTCCTGCCTGCAGACTTTTGGAAATCACCACAGGGAGCCAGACTTACGAAGCTTAGTCAAGTCATAAATCTACCTGGTACACTTGAAACAAAAGTTGGAAAGAAAAGCTAATATGGATTTATACACCTCTGATTCTCCAATAAGTGAGGTCTTGTGTACATTTAGCTGATTCTAAATTATATATTAAGAACTCAAGGGTTCTCAGTAACTACCTTTAAATCACAAAATCAAGGCAAGGCTATGCTACTTACTTTAAGTAACATTATTTATATTGCCAACAATGATAATACGCTTTTCAAGGAGACACATGGGTTAGGAACCTAATGAATACAGGTTTTAGGTATTGGTATTAAAAAACTCTCAGCTGTAACAATCATAAATTATAATCTATGTGAGTAAGGTTATAGACAGTATATGATATACAACCATGACTCTTAAAAAACACAGGCTAAAAGTAAAAATGTGAGCATTGAGTGTATTTTACTTGCAAAATTAGCACACCTTTGGAAAGGGGCACTGTTAAGAGGAGGCTATGTGTAGATCAAGGTAGTTAGTTCTGAGCCAGTTTACATTCAGATAATATTTTCAGATTTCTATTGATAGCAAATCATACCATTGCCTAGACAAAAGCAGATTTTACTAGTAATGCTAAGTCTGAAGACTTTAATAGTATGTAGGATTTTGATCACAGAATAAGCTGAACTCCAAATAATAAGGTAGGTCTAATACCAGGTAACAATTTGTGCTAAATTATGGCTTGAAATGGCACCTCTATATTTCACACTATCATCAGACAAGCATTTTTTTCTTTCCAGAACACCTCTTAAAAATTGTGGATCTTGGTTAGGAAATCAAAACGTTTTTATTTCAGCCCTTCAATCTAGTGATTTTAGCTCAAGATTCTTACTTACTTAAAACCTTAACAGGAGATGATTAGAGCAATGGGAAAATTCACTTTCTGAAGTCCAGACAAGTTCTAAAATGAATATTTAAATTGACTTTGGAACCTGATTTTAGTATTTAGAAATTACCACAGTGCTGTTTCACAACACAGAAAACCCACACCAATGCTGACACATAGTAGGCCTGTCTCAGTTGTGATTCCAGTTTCACATACCTGGACTTAATGTGCTTTACCTCTCTTGAAACATGTTAGTCAGTACAACTGTGTACAAGAATTAAGTCTTCTATGTTTGTTGTTTCATAACTCCAGAGACATCTGATCACAATGAGGGAAAAGAAATTGCAGCTTAGAATACTGAAAGTGAAAGACACTGGAGTTTGAAGTCCATGTGTGCTCTATAGTATTCCTTCATCCTTGCAGCATCATAATGATAAAATCATACAATGTAGCTGAATTCATTATCTATTATATTACTTTACTCTTCCTCTTTCACTCTTTCAGTTTTATACAGCATTTATTATTCTTAGCCACATGGTACACTCACAGTTCCCTTAACATATGCTGTGCAACCTTGTTTGGTGAATGTGAACAATAAATGTCTGATTAGAACCAGAAAGCCACTAATGAAACAAAGTGGCTATTATTCCATATAAAATAACCACTGAAATGATCTTCCTAATACTCTTCTTGAAGGGTATTTCCTCAGCAACAATAGGCTGATTGCTGAGATGGATGGGTAACTGAAAAAGCTGAAAGATGTTCAAAAGACTTAACGGTCAAGAAAAATGATGAAATTTGGATTTTGTTCTGAAGACAGCAGCAGGTGTTTGAGAGAAGCCTATAGTTTACCAGAAATACATTTTCTTTCTCTTTGTAATGACTTTTGTTTTCTCCATATGCAAATTTACAGTGAAACTAAAATGCAGTTCAACCAGAGGTAAACCTGCGACAGTACTGGCTTCAGGTGATACTGAAAGCTTACAAAAAAAGTAATAGTTCTGTCTGATCACATCTCATCAGCAAATGTCTCGCTCACATTCAAGTGTTCTGCAATTCAAACCTACTTCTGCAATCTCACAGCACTATTGCACTCACAGTGCAATGGACTCACCTTGTATTTATCAGAAGTGAACTGCTGCCGGCAGCTGAAAGGTTTGTGGTTTTAGTGAGCGCACCCCAATGTAGCTCATCACGTATTCACTTTCCAGAGTGGTGCACATTTCTCTCTTCCCTAAACACAGAAAAATGTTTAAGGTCAAAACAAAACAATTTGTATCAAAGCTGATTTCTTGTATTACAATTTACAGCAAATAAAATTTTGAGATGCAGATAATTCAGAATTAATTCCCCACAAGATTGTGATGAAGTAGAAATGCAGACTATATTTTTTCTTTTTTTTTTTTTTCAGAAATTACACACTCTAACAGAGTGTAAAAAATTATTTAAGAATATAACCATTTCTGAAAGGTGAATTTCAATTTTTTTATTTTAAATAATAAACAATTCTGTTAATAATAACAACACCTTGACAAATTGTGGGGTTTTTTCATGCTATTATTACTTTCAGGTGCTGAGGATTTTCTCCATTTTTATTCTAAAAAAGTCCAAAAATTGACCTATGAAGACTTTCAAATTGCTCAATAAAGATATTTTTTTTCTGGTTAATTAACAGGATATGGTGTTGCTACAATTAGTAACAAATCTGTCCAGGGGTCTTCCAAAAATTATAGCTGTGTGTGCCCAATGGGATTTTCTGTTTGTTGTAGCTTTGTTAAAATAATTTTTTCCATGAGAGTTGTGAAACACTGAAACATGGTGCCCATAGAAGTAGTGGATGCCCCATCCCTGCAAACATACCAGGTCAGGTTCGACAGGGCTCTGAGCAGCCTGATCTGGTATAAGATGTCCCTGATATTGCAGGGGGGTTGGATTAGATGACCTTGAAAGGTCCCTTCCAACCCAAATTATCCTATGATTTCATGAATAACATCTCTTGACCCAATGAAAACATTGCCATGCAGAGCAAAACTCAGGCAGTTATTTTAATTTGATTTGCAATGTTCTTGTAGATTGCAATGTTCTTCTAAATTCATTTTAAAGAGAGAGACAATTTCTCTCCAGTTTTGCTGAATTTAAAATAAAAAAGAAATTCAGTGAAAAAAAATCTCTCTCCTCAGACAATATATCTGTGTGTTGCAGCTTTGTTCAGAGAGGTTCTACTTCAGACTGTAGTGCACACATTAGAAACTGTGACAAAGAATAATTTCTGTGAGGTTTCATGGTTCCAGATGCTCTCAATACCTCTACAATGAAATAATATCCTATACTTTAAGAATGCCTGCTTTAATTCTCAATGCAAAATCAGGACCACAATTTCTCTTTCAATGCACATTCTGATACATATAATATTGAAATTAAACAAGGATGTAATTGGCTTCAGTGAGGTTTGGATGAGTCTTCAAAGGCATTTTTAAACATAGGAATACAATATATGCCAATTGGTTTACTGCTTGAAAAAATGTACCTGTTCAGCTTGCAGAACTGAAGACATAAATATGTTGTAGAACAGCCCAGAAGAAAAGAAAATCACAACTTTACAATATTTTCTCACACAACAGCAAGAAAATGGAGGAAAAAAAGAGTATTGACTCATTAAGACCCTGCTTTAGGACTTAGAATTGAAAAATTCAAGGCTTTGCATTACCAGCTTCTTCCTATGTGATCATAAACTATTCTTCTCTGTTCTTCTGTAAGAAAGAACAGTACTTCTGTATTAATAAAATTAAATGGATAAGTATATAAAAAAAAGTGTAGTGCATTCTGATGCTGTGCTTCAAGAAGCACTTAGGGTGGGATGCAAACACAGGCAAAGAAGGTATCTACCTCCATCAGCCAACAGCTTCTGCTACCAAAACAGTCACAATCCCACAATGTGCATTGCAGATGCCAAAACTCTGGAAGCCTCATCTGGTTCTAGCTCCAGGGTATAAAAAACCACCATGGGGAAGAAAGAGGGACTTTTCCATTTCTTCTGAGAAGCAGCTATAAGCCCTCATAGTCGTTCTTTTCTGATCTGTCCAGGGTCTTGGTCCTGAACATTCACTGCTAGTCCTAGAGGAGAATGTCACTGTGTTTCTTTAGCTGGGACAGGCTCTCTTCCAGGTGTGGCAAACTGAAGGTCATGTGAGTTTAAGGAGAAATTAAATGTTGAGGAGAACTCTAACCATAAGGCAATAAGAAAAATGTGCACCAACATCATCACCATGCATGCCAGCACGATATTTCCTCTGAAAAAATTTGCCATGGATGAATGCAGTATAACTGGTGTGAGATAAATACAATCAGAAGATGCCTACCTCATCATGATCTGCAGAGAATTTGTTCACAGGGCCATTTTGTCTGTGACTTATAAGTAGCTAGGCACAGGAAGTGGAAGACAAATTGCTTGTTTCAGACAACAGAGGGACAAGTCCTACCACAATACACCCAAGGAGCAGAAAACTTCAGAAAACTTGATGTTCCTACACTCCATTGTGGTTGGAGAGTCTTAAAAGCTTATTTACATCTAGTGTTTAGAGAATAGTCACAGTTAACTT
This sequence comes from Dendrocincla fuliginosa, assembly GCA_035047845.1. Classification (NCBI taxonomy): domain Eukaryota; kingdom Metazoa; phylum Chordata; class Aves; order Passeriformes; family Dendrocolaptidae; genus Dendrocincla; species Dendrocincla fuliginosa. Next base: position 36,882,497 of record JAWWMO010000138.1, on the reverse strand, counting down.
AGTCTTTAACTTATATTTTCTTCCCAGCCTCAAAGTACACAAGTTGTTCAAACATATATCTCTGCATGTCAGCAGTGAATTTCACTTTTTTTTATATATATATATATATGTTGCTAGCTTTGCTTATTTTGTAAATTCATATATTGTATGATAATTTTATAGAAGTATTCATGTATTGTGCCATATATGCTAAATCTGGACTCTTAAGATAGAATCCAGGGTGTACCATTTTTATTTAGGCATATGTTGATAGGGTATTGAAATTTGCACAAATTGCAGCAACTTAGCTTAGACAAAAACTTTGCAAATGCACATGGAGACATAATCAACATTTACCAGAAAACAGTGACTCACTGAAAGAAAGAATCAGCCAAGGACACAGCATGCCCAGACAGTGCAGACTGCCCAAGTTGTTTTCTTTCAATGCCCACATGTTCTAAATCCATTTATTTTTAATTCGGTCAATATAACATAATTTATTAGCCTTGAAAACCACCAGAAAAGAACTAACTCACTCTCTAGAGAGTCACTGAACAAGGAATGAAACAAAAAAGCAAATATCTAAGATAAATAAATTGGGGAAGGACCTCAAGGACAATCTTATTTTTCCATTTTTTTTTTTTTTTTTAATGGCAACTCTGGCATGTATGGAGTTTGGCACTTTTTTCGTTCCATTTAAATATAAAGAACTCACTATCTTTTACATGAGTCAACATTTTCCAGCCTGGAATTCCTTTGATTTATACTTAATGGCCAAATTTCTGTCTTTAAGATTCGGCAAGTCTGAGTCGGTTCCTTCAAGAAGATCCAGCTGCCCTTGTGGGAGTCTCCTGTGCTGTTGATGCTCCCCCTGCTGACGACGTTCAATCGGGAAAATGCTTTGCAAGGGCTTGAGCGAACAGTGGGAAGAAACTGCTTGGATGGAGTTAATCAAAGAAATAGAAACAGTAGAGGAAATCACGGAGCGAAAGAGACGGACAAAATCAGAGATCACAGTGGCAAAAGACCCCAAATCACCAACCCACATGCACTGAGAATCTGCAGTTGAAACCTAATCTTTCTAAGAAGCAGTGGAAAGGCTGCAAAAGTTGTGGTGGATTTGAAAGAATTTACAGGAAGAACAAAAATTCCTTTGTAGCAAGCAAACTCATATGGGAAATGGAAGATCAAGATTACAGGCCAGGTATATGTCAGGCAGATAAGGAACTGAAATTGAGGGACAGATAAGTGCCCTAAGGACCAAGTTAGCAGTAATATCCATGATGATGATATTTTCTTCCTATTTTTTTTTAAATGGATAAAAAAAATCACAGGTTTTGTTAACATTTGTGTCCTTTTATTTGCTGAAAGTCATGTCAAAACCATGCTGTCTTACTCTCTTCACTTGCCTCCTATGTCCCACCAAACTTTCACTTTAAGACCAGATGAGTTCTTGAAGCTTAAAATTCTTTAACTTTCTACCAAAACCTATGAAAATGAAAGCTTCAAAAAGCCTTCTTTAGTGGTTCACAAACAGCATGACACCTCCCCTCCATTTGCTATCATTAGTTTGAGGGATAAAAGACTAGGGTATATTGCTGAAGAACTCCAGTAGTATTGATGAATTTCTAAAGGATCAGGCTTGCATTTTCCATGATCTTTTAAAAGCTTAAGAAACGACACAACTTTCCCACTTCTACAACATTTTGCCCTCATCAAAGACACACCGCATTTGACATCCATGGCTGTATTTTTTATGGCATAGTCCTCAATCTCATGGATTTTTTATACTCCTGCCTCAAAAACTGAGGAATTCATTGGCTTCCCAACAGAGGATTGCATCTGTATAGCAAATAAAGCTGTTGTTGTTGTATTACAATTGTCAACAGAGAGTGCAATACGATGCTTACTCCAATTAAGCAAAGCTACTCTGGAGAATCGGGTTTTCTCCCTATCTTTGACATGAAGGACTGTAGTCAAGTAAGTACCTCAATTTTTCATCATTGATCATTGTTTTTTTCTAATTTGACAGGAAAAAATCAAAGGCAGGATTTGTCAACTAATTAATATTTATTTGGGGGAAGGGGGTAAGGGACATCTGTTTCTCTCCACTGGCAGTAAAGTAAATGTAAACCATCTTAATTCAGATGCAGACATTTATTTCTGTTGTGCTTTTAACAATAGGATCTGAATTTCAGAGGTGAGCACTCCCAAACACAACTGAAGCCACCCTTAGACACAACCAAAACCAATGTTTGTCTCTTGTCTGGGCACAAGGTAGGAACATTCCAGCATCCCAAGGATTTAGATAGTATTTGTTACCACTATAAAAAGGCAAGCAGAGCAGAAAACTCAAGCTAAGCACATTTTATATTTGTAGACTCAAATTAGTTGACTGTGGATAGTGGCAATTTTCTGATAAATTATATATAAGTGAGAAGGATAAATGGAATTGTTGCTACCTATGAAATTAGCATATTGTACTTTGCATGTGGTGCACTAGTGCATTCTTATCAACGGCATGCCTGTGCTCTTCAAGTACAGTGAGATGCAGAAAAGCCTGTGTGACACATGAATCTCTTTCAACATAGTTAACTGTCTTTATTTTGCTGTTTCATAACTACTGATAGCTCAGTTGTCTTTCTTTCTTTCTTTTTTTTTCCATGTACACCTCCCTGCATTATCTATGACTGAAAACTTTACAACAGCAAGTGTTTTCAGTGAAGGCTGGTGCACAAAATGAGAAAGGGTCAGTTTTTAATGAAGCTTCTTTGACAATGGTCAAAATGCAAGAGCTCCATCACCAACACATCACCAAAACAGCATCTGATCCAGACACAAGAGTACTCTGTTCAGATCTAGGAGATCTTTTTTCAATGTCCTGCTCTGGAATAGGACAGGACAGAACAGCAATTTAAACCTGAGCCTTTCACATTCCAGCTAAATGCCCCAAAATTTCCTGCCAGCTCTAATCTATGTGGAAAGATGAAAGATGAAGAGTGAGCACATTAACTACGTGTGGTTTCAACAAGCAGTTTTATATATAGCAGTAACACTGGGAGAGTCTTAGCTTAGACATACTTGATACAAACAGTCTACATTTGCAAAACATGATTTTAAGAAAAGGGAGAAAATACAGAGCTATGTTGTTTTTACAGATAATTCCACAAATATAGCCTTAAAAACCTTTGGTGGGAAAGGTAAAATCTGTCTTTTGCTGTCACAATACTCTGCTACCATCAATGAATTTTGTTTAGAATAATATGGCCTTAATGCCCCCATCTCCTGTAGAATTGCTCAGACTGGTAGTTGATTAGAGTGGAGAGAGGTGCCAGTATTATCTGTGTTAGTGCTCCAGAGGTCATCCTACACTAACAAGACTGCCCCAGTCAGAGATGACAGAATCCAGCTGTTGCGCCTTCAGCTGAATGAGAAGAATCCACTTAATGCCAGGGATGTATCTTGAAAGATTAACTATAACAACTAGTTACTTTCCACCTCTGCAAAAGTGGCTGGCTCATCATTATTGTCCTCTTTTTAGCAGAGGCCTGTGGTATACATGAAACCATTTACCTTTTTAACCTCATGAACTGTAAGGCACCGAATAGACATTATTTTAAATGGATAAAACAGTTTTAAGTTCACTGATTTCTGTCTAAAAGTGAACTCATGTAATAGAGGATATTGCTCCATTTTCAAAGAAATATGCATATGCATTTTTTAGATGGTAAAGCAGTGTACCAGATGTGCCATGCTCCCTCTGTTTGGCAGCAGTGAGTTCCAAAAATTTATTCTCAAAGATAAGAGGAGCAGCACAAGCACACTTGCAGTCATTATACAGCACTGCTACAATATAATCTGAAAATCTAACATCCTTAGGTAGAGCCTTAATACTTTGAAAATAATTTATAAAAAGCTACAGTGTTAAATATATTAGTGAAGATTTTTTCTAGTGCTCTCCTGTAGCCTGAAACTTTTTCCTGACTTCCACTTTCTCAAATGTTGTTTTGTAGGTTTTTGTTTCTCGTTTGTTTTTTTTGTTTTTTTTTTTTTTTTTCTTTCTTTTTTTTTTTTTTTTTCTCTTTAGCAGAATGCCAGTCAGCTGGGCTCTTGTTTCTTCGTACATGTCAGCATCCGTGGAAATGTCAGCACGGCTCCAGGACTACAGATTTATTGCTTGGCCAGCAGAGGGTACCAGAGTTTTCTAATGACTTCACAGACCCGAAGAAAAAAACAATCGTGAGGTCAAAGCATACCTATTGTTTGCTTCCATTTCCTACTGACACTGATTGCTCTGGGCTGTTTTTCGGTAGGGTGGCGGCGTTTTTTAGTTCTTGAGTTTTACATTAGACAGGCCCAAACTCAGATTTTCTTCCATTCAAATGATCTTGCCTAACTGAAAAGCCATTTCAAACTCATTTTATAGTTGAATATGGTTTAAACATTTGATGGTTTTAATGACAATAGAGTTCTTCAGAAGTATTAACACCACTTGAACTCGTTTAAATACTTGGCTCTTAGCGTGCTGAAAAGGAGGAGATTTTCAAAGCTCAAAAGAAAATTTTTGAATCTCATCAGAAGTGAACCTGAGGGTATGAGAAAGACCTCTCAGTAGGTATTATCATTTGCAAATTCACGGAAGTCTTAGTTCAGAAATAGATTCGATTTTTTTATTAGTATTTTGATTTTGCTGATAAAGCTGATGCTTAAAAAACTCAGCATAATTTCCCAGATTTATTGCCTGGTGACAATAGCACTAGAGTAAATGTGAAAACACAGATATGAATTCCCTTCAGTTCAATCCTGAAGTGAAATAAGCATATTAAAACATGCTGAAATGTCAAAGGAAGGTTTTCCCAAGGTTTTGAGGGCTTTCTCTGTTTGCTAAATTAAAAATACAAATCTTACCTATGAAGATTTCCCCAGAATCTACTTCAGTGGCTGGAAATTGAGTGAAATTATGACACTGCAAGAACCAAAGAAGTGAAATTTGAGCAGACAAGATGGGATTTCATCTTCAGTTATTCAGGAATTTTAGTGACACAAGGGATCGTGCCATCATGTACTCTGACTTCTTACATAACAGAAACCATGGAATTTCACCCTGTAATTCCTGTACTGTGTCCAATAAAAATATGGTTGAATTACAGCATGGTATTTAGAAAGGCATCTGGTCTTGATTTTAGGAGTCTGGGTAAACTGTTTTCTCCTAATGCTCAGGTCATTCTAAAAAGGGATGGGCGCCTAATTCTCTTAGACTTTTAATATTTTAATTACCTCTTTTAAAAATGGCTGCCATTATTCATATGGAGCCATACCAATATACAACTAACTTATTGCTTAATGTTGCTTACAATGATTTTTATAGAGAGGGGAAAAAAAATGAGTGTAATGAAGGGCTTACTGTTTCTTTAGGTATTGTGAGAGTTTTCATCTCTCATTCATCCTTTCCAAATGCCATTTTTTCTTAGATAAATAATGACTTCTTGCAGGTGCAAGTTGTTGGCAGGTACAATGTCAAAAATAAATCCAAGTCAGAAAAACACTGAAATAGTTTCTAATGATACCTCTGTAGCCTTTCGTTTAAATCCCTAAGACACTTTTCTGAGCCTATGCGATCAACAAACAATATCTATGAAAACAATATATGTTAAGACTGAGGCTGGGAGAGGACAAGGTGATATGTGAAAAGATCTAATACCTTTTCTTATCTGCAGCATCTGGCTAGATGACTTCATGTTGAGATGCTTATGCTTACCCTGTGTGCTACACAGTAATCTTTAAATACTATTCAGTTAGGAAAAAAACCTCTCCTGCTTATCATCCAGCTAGTGAAGTCCTCAAAGTACTGTCATTTTTGAGTGCCTCTGGTCTGTAGGTACAAAGAGAGGGATGGTTCATGAGAGGCATTGCTATCAGCTTTACCCTTTAACTTACACTTGGTCAAAGGTGCAACTAAAGAACACCTTCAACAATAAAAGATCTGCAGTAACATATACAGGAAAAAACAAAAGGTGGGAAAGCTTTTTCCTGTTCCTGTTGTAGCTGATGTCGAGTAGAAGTCACTGCTGGAGTGCTAACAAAAGCACAGGGAGAGGAATGGCATCAGATGGGATATGCGGGCACACATGCCTGCACCTAAGTTTTGCCTCCCAGATATTGTCTGAAGACTATAAAGTAAAAGAAGTGAATTGTAAGCTTTCTAGAGGAGCACAAGTGTCTCACAGAAGGATAGCAGCACACACCTGTAGAGTGCAAGGGAGGGGGCAATGCCCAAAACAGTGTTGGATTGTTTGTCTGCTGAATATGAGCAAGAGCCCTCAATTGCTTTGTGCTTGAATTCTCCACACAATTACACATAATGAGGACGTTCTATGATGTGAATAACCATGCCAAAGAGTGGGAGATCCTCACAGCAAGCAGTAATCAGACCCTTTAATTTCTTATTTAGTTAGAAAGTAGCATGAGAGGAACTAAAAAATGGTTGTAGATGAGATATGCAGAGGAAGCACAAATGAGATTTAACAATTACAGGAATATGGGTCACATCCAAAATAGTAGGAGAAATATGGGGGAAATATGATAGATGAAAAAGATAGGGAGAATGGATGATGTTTTTCATGTAAAAATTAGTAGGGATAAGGAAAATAACAACTCTACAAAAATTCCTATTGACATGTAAATGATACAACAAAATAGACATTTTTAGTATGTAAAATAAGTTACTAAAATACCATTACTCACAAAAAAATATGGTATATATCCTAACTATCCTTCAAAATTAGATAAGAACTGGACTTTTTCTGTTATTCATTGGTGGTTTTGAGGATCTAGTGAGTTATTTTCATGGAGAATTGCTATGTCACCATTTAATCAGAAGAAAAAATAGGCCGCAGAACAAGGAACATTTGTTGTTTATTTTCTTAAGACTGGTAAGAATGTAACATGATAAATCGGAAAATAAGACAACTTAAAATGCTGGCTCAATAGAAGACATCATATATGGTTTATGGATTGCAGTGAGGTTTTGCTATTATTTTTTTAATTGTTCCTCCATTACTTGTGGGCATGTGACTATAATTTATGCTGTTATGTTGTCAGGCTTCTGATCAGGGAAGGACTATTTGTTTAGACTGTGTAGCTCTTCACTTTAATTCACTTTGGCTCCAGTGTGACATGTTAAAATTACTATCAATGGAAAATCCAAATTTCCCAGAAAGACTTAAAAGAGCAACCTCAGTGAACTGAAATTATCTCCTCTTAAAGCTAATTGCCTTAGTACACTTAAGAAAGTAGCACTATAGGAAATCTGTTTCTTTAGACTTTCTTCTATTTCATTAAATGCCTCAGGTCAATATGAATAATTATTGTTTGCTTTTATTGCACTTTTTTTTCATTATTCATTTACATGCCTGCTAAAGGACATAACACTTGAAACAAATTAAGAGTAATTTTTTGAGACAGGCATTCATAATTAAAAAGCAAATAGAAAATATTTTCACCTTTCAGTTTATTTTATTAAAAAGAAAGTACTGTGAGGTTACCATTTAATAGAAAGCTTTAAAGCATTAATGAGTCTCCCAGGGCAGTTATTGCAAGTAAATATGGAATTTGTCCAAAATTAAATGCATTCTTCAATTATCTGTTACCCGAGGGCTGGATTTAGGAAAAATATGCATCAAAGGCTGTTTGGTGATGAAAGCAATACATGATTCTATGTCATCTTCTATCAAGACAGTCCACCTAACACCAGTGTGGCAATTTTTCCTGGCCCCCAAAAATGAATTTAGAGTAGTTTCTTTATTTTGACTGACTCAACCATAACTTTGGCAATCATTTTAAAGCCCCACATCCCAACTATTTTATGACCTCACAGGACCTGTCTTTTATAAGGGCCAACCTGGGAGACAAATCAAGGAGCTCTCATACTCCAAAGCCTGCAGTCTTTAATGTAACAAATGAGATGGCTTACGTGCTACCAAGATATAAGGGTATGAGGAAAGATCTCTTAACTCACTATCACCTTCTACTAGTCATATATTCCACTTCCACTCATTTTTATATATATTAGACACTGTTTTCCTGGACCTATGAGGAAAGTTCTTTCCCTACTAGTGTTGTTTGATTCACCTCATTCTTCTGTGTGACTCAGTCATGGACACAAGGACTCCCCCACACCCATTCAGACTGTAGTTGTGTTCATCCTTCTCTAGATATATATTTTGAGACACTGTCAAATACATTTTCTCACACCCTCCTTGTACTCATTTCATTTTAGCACATTGTATGCACACAGTTGAGACATGAAAACAAATAAGGAATTACACAGAAAAATTAATTTATTTTAAATGAATGTACAACAGGTCAGTATTCCTACATTTTTTCTAATCCTGGATTATACCCATGGAAAATAACCATTACTCTCTGTCGCTGCATATTTACTGCGAGCCAAGAAAAAATAATGCAAAGGTTTAAAAGCAAGTTTTTAGATATTATCTTATTTTTTTATTGTCATAGAAAGAAAGAAAAACATTGCCACAGCAAATAAAACTTAAATCAAATCACATATATTTTTTCTGCAAGCAACCGTAATCACTCACATATCATCTCTGCTTGTCTGTCAATTGTTCCACTATCATTTGTCAAGCTCTTTGAACAAAGATTAATTTTTGGGTCAAAAAGCACCAAAACAAAACCCCTGAATATCATAATTTTAGTAGTTCTTCCAGTAACAGTATTGCTTATCCCAGACTTCACTTATGTAGTCTTTCCTTTTTCTACACAAAGTTATTGATCACACTGCAAACAGCTTGTCTTTCAAATTTTTGTCCCCAAGATTTGCCAGTTTAGTACTCATGCTCTGAAAAAAAGATGACATAAATTTGATGTAGAAAGCTTGCTATGGAAGAAGACATCTAGAAAAAAAGAGATTTTTAAATCGATGTTATTATTCAGAAGTAAGTTGAAGAAAAACAGCCAGAGAGTTGCAACTCACCCTAAACTCTTGTTATTTTAGCCCTGACTACACAGGATGTTCCATAGAGCCAAAAATCTCTTAAGGAAGAGAAAAAATAACTTCCTGAACTCCTGGCTGCCATGTCATCTTGCAAAAGGGAATAACACTGCTAATTGCGTAGGAAAATAATTCCCCTTATCAGTATCCCCTTTTGGTTCTATTCTTGTCTTTTTACTTTAGGGATGAGAATGACACTTCCTAATAAGCTGCATTTAGTATGACTCTCAGCATCACGATAATGGAGAAATTGATTGATTTTCTGTGCCTAGTATAATGAGGGCTACCCAGTTTTTATCTTTATGTAATAATGATAACAATGGTAATTTGCTTTAAATCTCATGACTATCCCTATGTTTCATTCAATAGCATTTAATGATGTGCTTAGCAGATTTTGAAATATTTTCTTTTTAGATGTGTAAGGGTCATCCTTCTGGACAGGATTAAAAAAAGCAACTTACTTGAACAAAAATGAAAACAATCTGAACCATAAGAAAAGTTTAGAAAACAAGAAAATTTAGACATCTTCCTGAAAGATGTTGCCCAGAAATAAGATGTACAAGCTAAAGTGCTCCCTGTTGCTTAGGCAGAGAAGCCTAAAATCCAGTATGTAACCAGTGTACATTAATGTTTCTAGGAACTGGCTCTTTTTTTTTAGCAAACTTGCAAAAAAATCCTGCAGAAAAATCAGATTAAAGAAAAAACAAACCTGAAAAAACTCCAAACTAGGGTAGAATAGGGACCAAAGTAAGTAATTTATTTGAATACACTTCAAGTTTAGCAGTTTAATTTCTACCTTTTCTTTTTAATTTCTGGATGCACACACAACCACTCTACATGTACATATTTAAATAACATACTATGTGATGTAATGATCAACTGAAAGGTAAGCTTAGCATGTACTATTGTAAAAATGAAGAATATATGATTACTAACAGTCATTGGAAATAAGAATCCAGTGGAGTTCTGTATACTAGAATTGAAGTTACAGACATCAGGAATCAGGTGTATCTGTACCTATCAAATTCTCCACAGAAGTCTGCAGATTTATTCCTTTTTCTTTCTTTTTAAAGAAAATAAAAAGTAGCCTGCAAAAGTTTTTTATCTTTTCAGAAATGCTTAATTATTTAAGCATCGTGGTAGGAAGTTTTTTTCAACCCAAATTAGAGCAAAATAAGAGCAGATGGAACTTCAAATCTGAAGAAAAGCAGCAGCAAGTGATGACTGGTGACATCTGAAAGTGACAGGACTGCTGATTGTCATCAAGCAAGTTTCCTAAATTTTAAAGAGAACAGAAAGTATGTTCATTCATTTTGTTTGGTTTTTTTTTTACATTCTGGTGTAATCTCTCGTTATTCTAGAACTGGTCTCTTGGAGGAAGACTGGATTTCTATTGTGTGAACATTTGCAGTTGGAGCTGAGGGAGGGGCAGGCTTCCAGAAATGGGAAAGTCTGAGAACAGCTGGAATATAGTTCCACAGATGCTGCCACAGTCTCCATAAATATTTTTGGTATGAATAAAACGTTGGAGGGGTCATGAAACTATGCTATGCACCATTATTACAGCCCTTTTTTTCTGAACTTCACCTTAACTTCTTTCTGAGACAGAGCCTGGGCTTATGTTGTTTTACAGCATTTCAAAAAGTAAAATACAGAATTAGACTTCACCATTACCATAAATAAATCTCTGAAAAAAGATATTGCAGTCAGCACAGGAAACATTGTAAGTCCTATTTAAAATAACTTTAATTAAAATATTCTGGAGACTAGATTTGCTAACATCCATTCTTTAAAATATTGTACTGATGTTCAATTATTTGAATTTAAATGCATAGTTGAACAGGATGAATACATTCCCATATGCTTAATTGACATAGTCCTGTCCAATCAATTGAGATTTCTCATTCTTCACGCTCAGGAGTGATCATAGCATGCATCATCTGTTTTCTTCCAAGCTTGGAAAAAACCCAGCAGCTTCTCAATTCTATACAATTTCTTTTGATCCCTTTCAACAAAGAAATATTGAGACCACCAAAGCCAGACCATGTGCCAATAGCTGCCTACTCTTCAGTGACTAATGAGACCAAACATTTGTAGTCCGAGCAGTATTAGTGCTATTGGCATTGGAAGATACTTCTTTTAGCCTTTTCAAGCTGAGGCTCCTGGTACAATGATAGGTGTGAAAGGTGAACTAGTAGCTCTGCCCACCTACATTTGCAACCATGCTGTCCTTACTAAAATTAACTCAAGAGCCCAAAATGATGAGGTATTTCTGCTGGGCAAATGCCTGTTACTGAAGTCTCCAATACCCTTTTGCAGTATGTGCAGTAGTCATTCTATCCAACTTCTCTGTGCTTTTCATCCTGCTTAAGCCATCCTGTTCTGTGCTACCACAGTATAGAAACTCAGTTTGCAGTATGTTATCTGATGTTCTCATCCTCTGCTTTTCCTTTCTCTGGGTTGAACAAAGTCAGGATAAAGACTATGAATTATATGAACAATCTCACTTCATCAGCTTTATTTTCTCCCTGACTTTCACTGATACATTTTTCATTATTTCATTTAATCTGATGTTTTAACAATTATTAGCTTTCCTCAGAAACTGTGTTGATAATCACTGAAAACTTTATTGTTCATGAAAGAATGGACCAATATTTCAGTCAAGTCAGACTATTCAGTCAGATTATGAGCTTTCCACTGAAATGGAGGAGCTTTACCTTTGAATAGGCCCTTGCTCTAGGCTTGTGTCAAATATATACTTAGTCTTTTACATGGGAATATTAATCTATCTATAAAAATCTAATGGTTTACATAAGTTTTGTTCTATTACTGAAATAAAATAGCAATTGCTCAGTCAAAGGAAAAAAAAGTAAAACAATGTGAACAGAACATTTATAAGAAGCAAAAAAGAATTTAATGAAACTGGAATGGAATAAAAGGTATGTTGGTGAAGTGTGTAAATGCCATAACCTGATAGAAATTCAGTTTGGTAGGTGTTATACATACCTCCCAAAAAGTCAAATATGATACTATAAGACGCTGCCTAAGTTCTCATTAAAAGATTTGGCCTTGGTCTTTAAGGTCAGATCTCAAGAGGCTATTTGATTCCAGATGCAGATGCAGTCTAGCTTGCATCTATTCAATACTTGCATCCTTTTCAGGAAAAGAAATCTGTTTACAGAGTTTTCAACATCTAAAAAGCATGTAGTAGTGAATACAGTAAAGACAGGAGATGAAGAGCACTAGGAGCAGTGCCTTTGTTAAGGAGACAGATGTCATCTCTGATTGACATCATCTGATTGACAGCTGTCATCTCTGCTGTCACTGTTGTCCAAAACTTGAGTCACATCTTATCATACATCTGACCAATCTAAGCTTTTGGAAAAGTCTATAGCACAGAAGTGAGCTGAGAGGTGTCAAGGTGCAATGACACAAGGTTTCACTGGAAATGGTTTGGAAGAGGCAGATCATATTTTACATACCTTGCAGTGCAGGCTTCAAACAAGAACAGATTCATGCCCAAGTAAAAGAGGTTAAAGACAGCATAAAAACAACCAGGTTGGAAACAGGGGAAAGATTTTAATGATGTTCTTACAGTAGGACCTGGTATCCTTCCTGCTGCAAACTCTGCAAACTTACACTTCTGGCTCATTTTTTCCTTATCACTAGGATATACAACTTTGCTTGGGAACTGTCAAAAAGTTTTAATTCCCTTTTAATCCTATGCTATGGCACAACCACTCCTTGTTGTTTGGAAATGAAGGAACATTTTAATAACGTGTAGATGCCAAAATAAGAGGCAGGCAAGGGTTACTTTAAAAATGGATGATCACACTCCGCACTTAGATTAGGCGTACTAGAAGTAGGCAGAGAATTTCCCCAACCCTCACAAGCAGCTTTTATCCCTAGCCATTTATCCTCTGAATCCACCTTGATAAAAGTCCAGCCCTGCCCTTCTAAAAGCAGTACTGGTCCTCTAAGACCAAACTCTGTAATGCACATCTCTCCCAAAAGCATAAAGCTCTTGGGTCGGTTGAGAAAGAGAAGGACTATGAGTCTGGGTATCCAGGGGAATGCACTACTTGGAAAAAAATGAATAAAGCCCGCCTTAGTCAGAAGGCTCCTGCAGCTCTGAAGCAAGCAGTGCTGCATTGCTGCTCTGTGTCATGAATCTAAATGTCCTTTCATTCCACACTGTTCCAGTGGTCAGCTGGGTCATGTCCTGCTCTCAGAATTTGGCCAAGTATAAACGTGTAATGGAATTTTTGTTATAATTTTGAAACAAAAGTAAGCATGAAAAAACAGGCTATGTATCAGTCCATTTTCCTTCAGAATTGAGGCTCCTTTGTTAGTTTTCAAGAACCTGACCATGTAAGATTTACTTCCCCTATCTTCAAAGTGTGACCATTTGGCACATAGCAATAGCTCTGTGAGTTCTCCAGCTGACAAATCTCGCAGAAGCTGTTAACTTACTCAGTGCCTGTCTCTGACCAAACCGCAACAAAATGTGCCCCATACCTTATGAAAGAGATGTTATAATAAAAGAGAGTGAATGATATTCAGTCAACTGTATCAACAGGAGCTTCTGCATTGATACTGGAGCTTACAGGCTTCCAGTAAGCACTGAAAATGCTGATCTCAAGTTGCAAACACTGCATCGAAGCAAACACCAGGAATCAGGAAGAGGCAGTTATAAAAATGACCTCCCTTACCTGCCAGTTGTATCAGAGCACATGTTGTACCTGCACCATCTGTGGATACAGCTTCACTGTAATTTAAAATGTAAAAGCCATCATATTTTTCTGTCAGGGTTCAGGACTCCCCAGTGTACACTAATATGTAAAACACTTTGTTGCTATAAGGTCCAATTGCATGTGCACATATGTCAGCCTTTACTGAGGCTCACTAAGCCATTGTCAGGCAGATGTTGTTTTGGCAGGTGTGCTTTTGTAGAACTTACATCTGGATAAATTTCCCAGAGAGGATTTCTAAATTGGAGATGTGCAAATTCTAAATGTTGCAAGGTTCAATTAAATAAGCAGCTAAAAATCTGGATTCTTATCTGAATCAAATCAATAGCCCCAAAAGAAGGGTATAGGCCTTATAGAATAGACAAAAATTGTATCATTTTGTTGTCATGATAGCATATTAAATGTGCAGAATATTTTAAATTAGATTTTTGCAAGATACAAACTTTTGTTTCAGTCTTGCACAAAGCTTCAGGTCAGTTCTATTTTAGCCAAATTATTTTCCTAGCTCCTAGTTTGAAACCTTGTGGACCACATTGCATTCCATTTAAACTAGATGGAATATCTACCATTATTTCTAATAAAAAAGGAAGTTTCAAGCTATGTATCTTCCAAAGTATATCTAATGCAAAAAACCCCAGAAATAATAGAAATAAGGTTTTAACTTGACCATATATTTCAACTGGATAAATATGACATTGGTCCCAATACCAGTGGTTCGAAAGTATCTTTTTCATTCCTTTGAGAGGGACCATTATATCTGTAATTTGGGGAAGTTCAGTAAAATGCCTTATTTTCTACTTGTGGAAACCTGGTCTAAACAGAGAAGCAACTAACTTTTTGATAGACTTTTACTTGGGCAATGTGGAAGGTTGGATGCTTTTTTTTTTTCCCCACAATGAAACAAATCTATTCCTTCCCATTTCACATGCTAAACATTTTGAAGCTCTTCACAGATTGTAAGTGATTTTTCCCAGGCTGTAATAAAGGTCTGACCTGGTAACTGGAATTGAGGGAATAACTTGCAATGGATAATTCATCAAATAGGTATTGCTTATTTCTTTATCTAAAAATATCCTCCCAAAGGATACAAAAAGAGGTGGCGGAATTTTCTATCAAGGTTAATAGAAAATTCTTTTCAAGTCAATGGAATGACAAAAAAATTCTCTCTACTTATTAATTATTCCTGATTTTATGGGGGTAGTATCTGATAACATTGTTCCTCTGTTAGTCATATGGTAAGTTCTAAAATAAGTCCAGTATTTTTCGTGTGACTTTTTTTTTCTGTAAGTAAAGAGAACTGTCAGAAGATGTATTTCTTAAAAGCATGTGAGAATTTCACACAAAAATATTCTAATTCACAGAATTACTTATTGGGATATGCTTGCAAATATTTGCAGGATATTTTTGTAGGCTGGAAGCAATTCACTTGGAACCATTGCTGATCAATCAATTGGATTGATTGGAGAGTGTAAAAATACAATGACTGACATGAAGAGTCATGGGAAGAAAACAATTTGGAAACGATATAAATATGCAAATAGGAATTGCACAGTTCTGTGTGCTTTTAGCTACTTTCATACCTGTTCAGAAGGACATAAACAGACATCATAGGACAAACTCTATTTTGCTACAGAAGTTTTCAAAGATCTCAATACTAGTATCTTTCAATTTGTGTATAGATGATCACAAACTCTGTAGACACTTCTCATTTGACAGATATACTGTACTGTATATTTCATTAGTCAATACACTAATGCTTAAAAAAAAACTATGATATGTCACAGAATCATTTAGGTTGGAAAATACCCCCAACATAACTGAGTCACCACTTTTCCAGATAGAGCACAGGACTAAGTACCATGTCCAATAATTTCTTGAACACCTCCAGGGATGGTGAATCCACCACCTCCCTGGGCAGCCCATTTCAGAGCTTAGCTACCCTTTCAGTGAAGAAATTATTCTTGCTGTCAAACATGAACCTTCCTTGATGTAGTTTGAGGCTATGTCCTCTCATCCTGTTGCTGATTACCTGGGAGAAGAGACTGACTCCCACTTGGACACAACCTCCTTTCAAGTTGCAGAGAGCGATAGGGTCCCCCCTAGTCTCCTTTTCTCCAGGATACGCAAGCCCAGCTCCCTCAGCTGTTCCTCATAGGACTTACTCTCTAGACCCTTCTCTGTGCTGACTCCAGCACCTCAACATCTTCTAGTGAAGGGTCCAGAACAGCAGAGAGCACTTGAGGTGCAGCCTCACCAGTGCCAAGTACAGGGGGGCAATCACTTCTAATCACAAAATCGCTATTTTTGATACAATCCAGGATGCCATTGGCCTTCTTGGACACCTGGTCTGGTTCATGTTGAGCCGGCTGTCAACCCCCAGGTCCTTTTTTGCCATACAAAATCATTTTCTGCCAACTTTCCTCCAACATATAACGTTACATCAGGTTGTTGTGAATATTTTAGGCTAAGTCAGAAAAGACTGAAGGGCTATAAACTTAGACATTTAAGTCCCAAGAATCACTTTGCTTTCGGATGAGGCTATATGTCAAAAAGCATGTACCATGTCATTTTGAGGATATGATATGTCAGACATGCAGTCACATTGGTCAGTCTTCAGCTAGCAAGATGGTTTTATGGATTCTATTTGCATGTTATTTGGCTTACATTAATTGACGTATTGTTTATCCTACAGTTAGACTTCTATAAGCAGCCTAGCTAGATCTCCACAAGAATTTTAAAGGAGATTGCTATTAATGCCTCATGCAGGAGGTTAAGAGAAATATATTTTCCTCTCCTGAATGTCACATTTCTGATCACTCTGCCAGGACTTTTAAATTCCTTTCTTGCAAAAGCTCTGTGAAAAGAAGTGCACAAGGAGGTGAAGGAGAGGTTTCAGCTACTAGTACCCAGAAACATCTAATAACAGCTCTGCAACCAAACAGTAGTCTGAATAAATCCAGAAAATAATTTTATAATATTTGATTACTAACAACTAAATTGCTTTAAAATAGTTTAATTGCAATAAACTTATAGTTAACAATTTGTAAACATGTTTTTAACTTTTCAATTGACCAGGTTTGTACTTTAAATCTATAATAAATTGCAATAAATTATGAAATGGTTTAATGGTTTTTTTGCCAACAGTAAGTGCAGCTGTGGTACTTCCTGATTAACCAGGATGTTAAGTTTGGGAGTATGTTCCATAACCTGCATTTGATTTTGATATTTCACTACCCATAATGTTAATGTTACCTCATATTTTTTTCTGCTGTTCCCAGAAGCATCAGTACTGAACTGTGATGCTTACTTTGGTAGCGTAATGTCAAGTTTTTAAGGTCAGAGTGCAATAGTGTTAAAACCTAAAAAAGGATTATACTCTCCTGTAGAATAAATCAATAAATCAATTGCGAGAAATAGGTACTCTATTTGTAAAGAGGTCTAGGTAGTTTTCACAATCATGATCTGATTAGTTCTGATTTATTGAAACTTCATCTTCCCCAGGATACTTTTGAATCCAGTGATGAAATGGTTTGTCTATAGCAAGTCTATCCTGGAACTTCAGGTTTAGTTCTTTTTTGTTAACTACATTTTGGCACAGAGGCAAGGCCATTCATGGGGGAAAAAACCCTACATTTGTAGCAATTAAATATATATATATATAAACCTACAGTTGTTATGATACATGAAGAGAATTGTAGAAAAAAAATATGCTTGTGTTCTGCTACTGAAAAAAATTCACCATTTGTATTTACTTCCTTTACAAAATAAAATATTGTATGCTCGTTTCACAGCTGGCCTTATTTTTACATAAAAAGCGAACTTTAAGATAAGGCTATATTTTCAAACATAAAAGGATTTTCTTTATCTCACTTCCTGACACTCTGCTTTAGCTGTGATTTCTGTAAAATAATCATTTGACCTTTTAAATTACTAGAACTGGAGATAAAACACCCCAGAGCCCTTGGAGCTGACAGACAACTGATCAAACAATTTTTAGTTGTTCTATCTGTGTCTTAATATAGTGAAATGCACAATAAAGCCACATTTGAACACACTTTCTATCATTCATGTGCAAATTTTCTTATGGTCAGTCACAGAAATCCTTGGTAAAACTGATCTGTAAATATATTCGTGCAGAATGTTATGGAAACAACAAACAAACACACAAAACATGAGAACTTAGCTGATTAGGTTTGAAATTAGCTCAACCACAAATCAATGTGCACCTGCTAAAATAATTGTCTCTTTCTGGTATTTTCCGTATAATACTCCTTTACTGTGCAATGCAGTGTAGGTAAATCAGCTATCTGTTTTGTAGACCTGATGGCAATTAAACTTGATGAATAGCTGCTGTGATTCCAAGGTATTAGTCTTTGCTTCTTTCAACCTTGCTGTTAATATGAATTTTCTGCCCAAACACAATTTTGTAAAATCTTATGGAATCTGAAGACAGCCAGAAGATGTTTAAGAAGACAAAATGAGAGTAAAGGTCATAGATATGCTTTTAAAAAGCTGAATAAAAATTAATTGAAGGCCAGGAAGATCAGACAGAAGAACTTCATCTTCTCTTTTACCAGACTTGGGGCTTAGTCTTTGTCATGCAGTGATAAATTTGATTAGATATGCTGGCAGTGTGGCCAAGATGATTCAGGACTTCTTCTTTTGACAGAATCCTGTGATTTATATTACATGCAAAATTTTTGCAGCCCTACAGTTCAATCATGTTAGATATGTGCATTGTATGTCAAAATGCACTGCGGAAAGGGCACGGACCACTAGGGGTCTGAGCATGCACTCAGATGTGTGTTATTGTCTCTCCACACAACCTCCAAAGAAGTTTAAAGGAAACACCTTGAGACTTGTGTGGATTTTTATTAACCCTGTGCTGTGAATTGATGGGGTGCTGGGGAAAAACAAACATAGGCAGAGAAAACATGAGGTCTGCTCCACACAAGAGCTCTTTATTGACAGTTTATGACACAGAGTTGGAGTGGCCCAATATTGCTCCTATGACCTTTGCCTCCCAAAACTTACAGGGATTTTGAGACTTTGTTCACCTCATGAGGGCCTGCTGGCCTTGTCATTGCAGATTTCTTCTCAGTGTTGTTCTGAGAATTAATCATGAGCCCTGGAGACAACTACAAAATCTTTTTGCCATCCTTTGATATAAATTTCTGCCAGTTTCACTTTCCTAATCTACATACAGAACTATTTCAGATTGTGACAAACTACACATGGCAGATTAGTAATGGGGTCTACAGTTAACTAAAACTTTGAACTGGCACCCAAATTCCATAAACATATTGGCCCAAATTCAAAATAAGTTACGAGAGAGGAGAGAACATATTTAGCCTTTTTTTTTTATTATTTTTTGTCTTTCCAAGGTGTAAAGAAAAGTATTACAAGAAATAAAGCTGCTAATTCTAATTTCTACTTTTCTTGAACTTATTTTGCTTTTTTGTTCTTAGCTTGGTATTGAAAACCAAATTAAGGAGACTAACTAAACAGTTAAAAGCCCATACATGAGGATCTTTTAGTAGTGAAAAAATTAGTACAGTTGGGTTTTTTACATGTACGAGCATTAAATTGGTTTGCAAGGGTATACTCCCTTGATCCCAGTGTACCTTTCTGTACTATGTTCTGTCAAATTTTTGCAGTAGCTTTCCTCTGAATTTTTCTCTGTATCTTAAACAAAACTGTTAATAAAGTGGACATGAAAACAAGATTTTGACTATATACTCTAAAGCCAAGAGGAGGCAAAATGTAAAAGATCAAAATGAAAACTAAATTTGCTTCAAAAGAAATCCAACATTGCTACCATGTCTCACATTATCTAACACTACTCATTAAAACAAAATTGAACAGAGCAGAAAACTAGATAATAAGTACACACTAAGTCCTAGGGCCAATTTTTCTGAGTGATCAAGTTCTTCAAGAGCTTGCAGAGATTAAAAGCCTGCAATCCATTTTCCTTATCAAAGTCCCACTATTGTGTGTTGCCAAACCTGTCTTGAGAACTAAAAGAGCAAATATCCTCCAAAGAATTGTATCTGTAGATTTCCTCAACTTGGACTTCTACTCAGGATCAGTACTCTGCATTTCTGGAGCATGGTCACATTTTTGCATCTATTCTTAAAGTTCCCAAATACACAACTTTGATGATGGATGTTATATGACTGTCATTCAAAAGAACCAATAACAGAGAGAATTTCAGCCAAGCTGTTGAAATATGACAGCGAAGAAAGGACAGCAGGAAAAAAGATCTTTTGAGGTATCAACTCCTGCATAATAATAAATCCATACAAGCTGTTGCAATACAGTAAAGTTTTTAAAATTGTTGGAAGATATATGGTTGTTAGAACAACCAAAAATCACCTGTCAGACAATTCTATTAAGTGATGAATTACAAGAAAACAGCACTATCTACATTACTTATAGTCTATAGTATATAGGACAATACTTGGTTTCCAAGAGTGACAAACCTAAAAAAGCTTATGAAAATGAAGATAAATGCAGAATCTGGTTTTTTTTTTTTTTAAAATAAGGGTTTAGATAAGAAATCATTTCAGTATGTATAGTCACACCAAATAGTTGCTTCATAAATATGTCAAACTTCTCCACAAAACACACACTTTTTAAATATTTGCTACATCCTTTGGCAAAGAGTTCCTCAGCTGATCTATCCATCTGCACAGAGCTTCTTCTCTGTTTGCTTTGATGATCCTTCACTGCAATATTCAGAGTAATAGTGAACAACTGATGTCCTTTTAACTTCTCCATGCTAATTCCAAGTGTATTAGTCTCTTTCATTTTCTCTCTCCTCCACTCTATTTCTCTCACAGAACGCCTTTTTTTTTTTTTTCCTAAGGAAGCCTTTTTTTGCTTTGATTCAATCCTGTCCAACCTCTCTCTGAATTTTTTTCAGATCTACTCTGATTTTGAAATTCAAAATGTAAGTTTGATTTACGCACTACTATAATGAAGTAGGGGATGAGATGATCTGTGCCGAACTCTTTACTCATGGCGTCATCTAAAATATGGGAAAATTATACCATTAGGACAAGATATTCCAAAGAACTATGGTACTACTGTTGAAACCAAAACACTAACTCCAGGTTTTCCCTTTGGGTTTTGTTGTTTTTGTTTTTTTTTTAAACATTTGTATCCTGTTTCTTTCCTTTGGAGGTTTAAAGTCCCTAATTTAAACATAGAACTTGGAAATAACAGTGAGCGACTATGAACCATTCTGGTTTGGAGTTTGAGAAACTGCATAGAATGGAGCTCAGTATAAGTCTGGAAAAAAAATCAGTACCCACACAAGAAAATTATATCACATGCAAAAAACTTCCACAAATCTCCCATAGCATTTAATTTTTTTTTTTTTTCCCTCTCTCTCTGATCATGCCATTAGCTTCTGAGTGGAAGCAAGATCCAACACCAACCCCAACTGCTCTTTTTATAAGACAACAATTTGGGAGTTCTTTAGCTGGTAAGTGCCACACTGTTCCAACCATAGACACAAATGCTTTGCTTTTCATGAAATTTAGAACACAAGAAAAACCTTGCTTAGGGAACATCCAGGCTCTCCAGACTGTTTAATTCTAGTATTGCTGTTTTTCTACTGCCTGCATACCTCAAAGGCAGCAAATTAATCCTATGTGTGAACAGATAATGGCTGAGAGTCTATTAAAAAGAAAAAAAGAAATGCTTTCCAAAGCAGCCTGTGGAAAGAAGCAAAAACTGCAATGCAGGAAGACAGAAACAACAGGCAACAAAGCAATGGCACATGTGGGGTGAAGAGGAAGAAATGAAATCATGGACTTGGAAACATGAGAAAAATGCAAAGACCAAGAGAACAGAGTAGAAAGACTCAATGAAAAACAAGAATTTTTATAAATGAGGGGACGCAGAGTCAAGACATCAGAAGAACTAGCAACTTGGTCACTAGGAAAAAAAGAGAGATACCTAAGAAAACAGAATGCCCTACTTCTGCAAAAGGTGGAAATTAATTTGTCATTGGTCTACGGGATTCTTGGCGTACATAAAGGAGGTACTGAATGGAAGAGCTGGTGAAGGACACACACTCGGCATACAGATACGAACTCTGATGAAAGGCCAGGAATCTGGGCAAGTTTGGCTTCTTAGGCTGCAGAATCAATGTGCAGTTCCTGTGCCATCCCTGTCTGGCGAAGTCCTAAAAGGTTCTCCTAATCTCTACAGGAACACATACATACAGGAGGTAAGTTGTTTGGGAGGCAAATGATCTCCATGCTAAGATGTCCTTTACTGCTCTATGTCATAGTTCTGTTTTCTTCACAACGCTGGGAACAATTAAAAACTATACAATTAATAAGGTGATTTTATAGCAAATTCTTCAACTTATTAAATAAGGTTGTGGATGGGTGAGTAGAACAGAAACTCCTGCACTGCATACAAATCAATGTTCCTTGTCATAAGCTGTGGAAAGATAACTTAGGAAGATAGTACTATGCCAGTCTGTATATACCATATAGATGCCTAATTTTGCAGGTGTCCAACTTCTCAGTATTTACTGTAGCTGAGCCACCACAGAGTACAGAAGATGCTGACAAGGGGCAGCAACACATTCCGTGTTCCACATGCAGCAGAGCTAATATCTTCACATCCTAATGAACAATTGTGTGATTGAGAAAATGAGTATGATTGCCTCACCACAGAAGTTGACTTGATTGTACCTTGTCCACAACATTACTTGTCTTTGGCCAAACAGGCCTTTATCCAATCATATGCATGAATAGACACCAGTTATCTAATGAAACTTCTGAAATATAAAGTGCCAGGCAGTAGCCTGCTGCACACTAAAAAAATTACCCAATATTTTTGTGGCTGGAAATTATTGAAAGGTATAGGAAACAGAAATCACTACTAGCGTGAAAACACTACTTTCACATTATATAAAATAACTGACTTTTCACTTCTCAAATCATCAAGAACTGCCTTCTTGAAATCAAGCAGCCTAGTGAACTTCAAGGCAAAAAATATTTTTCATGACTCAGAACTATTGTGGAAATGCAACTGAAAAATTTAGACATTGCAATTTCAAGAAGCTGGACATCTTTGACAGCTGGACAGCACTACTGAACTGCCAAATGTCTTATTGAGTCATAATATATAATTTTAGTAATGGTTATCATTGTTAAACAAAGTTGGTTATGGACAATTCAGTTTTCCAAGTATTGCTTTTAGTGACCTAAAATGAATGTTTATATCATCTGATGCATGCATTATATTGGCTTATAAAAGTTCTGGGAGAGCCTACTACAGCTAAGCAGAATTTAATCATTAGGAAAATATTTCAAGTCATTAAGAAGAGCATATGTGTCTTGGAAAACTTGATATGTGGAATTCTAGTGGAGGGAGGGGGAGAAACAACAATATTTTACTCATTAAATAACTTCTGTTGTCTTCTGAACTGTGCGTGGATACAGAGCAGTTCACGGAAAACACATTTGCATCAGATTTCAGGAATTGGATTCTTTTTAGTATTTGATGGAAAAAGAAGGCTTGGCTGCTTACCAGATTATTTGCTCTATGATAAATGTAGAAGTTTTACAAGCTCTGATGGATTGTGGACAATCATTCCTGAGAAATTTGATCATCACTGAGCCTATTGCAAAAACTGAAGAGATGCTACTGGCTCAGTAAATCCTCTAATTGAGATGCTGATGTAGAAGTTGCATGAGAAGACTAAAGTTAAGCATATTTATAAATAGTGAATTAGAAATTCAATTACATACCCCCACAGCAAACCAGGTCCCTTGGAAATAGCATGACAGTGGCACATTTTCAGATCAGTTATCTTCAAGATGAGCCTATCAGTTGTCTTACTTGAAGTACACCAAACTGATAGAATCTCTACACTCCACACTATTTTCAAAGTTTTATTTGCACTTCACTTTTTGTCTCTGATATCCTAATCTTTAGTAAATACCTTCTCTTGGCAATAAAATACAGAGGGATGTTATTTTTGCTTCACTAGTTGCTGGTTTACTGAACTGTATCAGTGTTTCCAGATCTCTGCAATGATACATAAATTTGGGCAGTACATTCCAGTATCAAAATTATTTCACTCTCCTTTAATGCTGATTCCTGTAAATGTGCTGTCCTAGAGAGTTACAAACCAGAATACTTACTTCAGGATGGAAACCTATGCATAGTGCTAGTATTGTAGTAAGTATATGTGTTGTAGTTTGAATCTTCATAGCAATACTTTCACAAGTGGATATTCTGATGGTTCATGCTGAAAATTATTTATATCAGCGGATCTGATAACAAATTTTGCTTCTTTACCCAGCCCCACACTTTGAAAAAACTGGAAGGTTTTCTCCCTCTGCAACATTTTGACAGAAATGGAAGTTATTGAGGAAGTAGGTGGAATGACAGCTTTTTGTGACAGAGATACAGACAGAAAACATAAGTTAATAAGACATTTCCTTAGGAAAATTCCAGCCCCTTTATCTCTCACTGAGTGAGTCACTTTTACACAAGAATGTTTGTGTTTTCTCTGTAAGCATTTAGGCTCTCTTATCCTCATATCTCTTCTGTAAAGATTTACCTTCACAGTGGAAATTCATAGAGGCAATAGGCACCCTAGAAGTGATAATTTTGCAGTGGAGACTCTGTGTCTTCAGAGGAATGGTTTGCAAGAAGCTGGTTGAGCCTAGAAACACAGAAAGTGACAAATTCCTATGCTGAGTCATGATAATAATTCATGCTAAAGCCCTACACAGCAAAGGCAGTGAGGTGGGGTTTCCAGCTTGATTGTTGGGGGGTTATTTTAAGTAAACTTAACAGATAGATCCTAGGTCCAACCACAGTTCAAGTGAGTTTGAAGTGTTTCACTCTTGGTCTTACAGGAAAAAAAACCCTAGACCAGGTGTATTGAGGGACCAATTATATATTGACAGTTATTTTATAATTCATGAAATTCGGATGCTCATTTTCATCACACCTGATTTGAATTCCAGCTACCCTCAGTGTTTCTGACACAGTTTCAATCTAGCCAAAGAAGGTAATAGTATGTCTGGCATCCATGCAGCTAATATTATCATCTTATGGCAGCATAGCTGACATAACTAAATTAATTTGACTTAAGAAATCAGAGAAGTCTTGAACTGTTGTCTTGTAGATGACAAACCGGTGCCTTATCAGCTAAGCTACTCAGGTCCAGTCTGCAGAACTCTCAAGTGTGATTTCATCTAAGTAATGTGTTGCTGAGTCTAATGTCAAATGGATATATCACGTTACAACTTTTTTCTAATTAAAGGAAAAGAAGATTAAATGTATATGAACAGTCCCTTAAAAGACTGTAGTAGATTAATAGTCAGAATTTTTCTAACAATTTCAAAGTGATTTTATCATTATTTCTTTGAGCAGAAAAATGTTTTCACAAGATATATGAAGATAGGGCAGACTCTGCTAATTTTTCTAACAAAGGTAAACTGCAGCTCAATATATAAATCTCTCCATTCATTTCACTGATTCTATTAGAGGACTAATGTTCACATTGCACCAACTCAATCACATGTGAAATCTCAGTATTTTCCATTGACTGGTCACAGGCCAAATGATATAGAATTTAGACCATTAAGGATTTTGAATGTCAATGAGTAATCCATATCATGAGTATGTCAGGTTTGTTTGGGTTTTTTTGTTGGTTTTTTTTTGTGTTTTTGTTTTTGTTTTAATAGGCTCTATTCTTCTTCAGGTATATTTGTACAGGAAAACATAGGACTCATCTGAACAATTTTACTTGAAACCATATACTTTGGTAATTTTCCCTTTTTGGATTTATAACAGCCTGTGTCACTTGATGGTGCCAACAACTGTGCTTTTAAGAAAAGGTGCCATGCAGTGCAGTACTCCTCCTGAACTGCTGACTTCTGGTAATCTACACAAAGTTAGAGCCCAGACACTACTGATAGACCATCATTTGGCACCAGAATCAAAGACTGCCTTGACTTAAAAGTGCTTGTTAAAACTATATGCAATCTACTCTTTGGTGAGTGTTACTTCTTTCCGGTGTCAAATCCTTAGTTCCTCTCTTTGCAGTACATTGCCTAAATCCTTCTCCCAAGGGATCTAGGCACTGGGAACCATACTTTCCACTGGAAGTTACTGGGGTTTATGCTTTTCTGTCATCCTTGACAATATAAAGTGGGCTCCCAAATCACTTGAACATCAGATATGTAATGCTTCCAGCAGTCTAGAGGTCTTAGTTGTGGATCTTAGTCCCATATCAATCTAAAAAGGGTCTTAGTCCCATAACTCTTTAAAGTATAACAGACATATTAAGGCATCTGTGCAGGGAAAATAACCTACCATATTCTAGTTTAGAAAGAAAAGAGTGAACAACAACAGCAGAAGTCCTATGTTCAAAATCAAAATTGGAGCACAGATTAATATCAGACTTTAGAAACAGAGCTGCCAAAATAAATTATGTCATCATCCCATTCACAGAGATAAAGAAAATTATGTTTACATATTTTTCACTTCAGCAGGCTAGTCTGTATGTTTTCCAAATTACTAGACACGGTGGTAATCATTGCATATTTAAAAGCCTAAACAGAAATAGTGAAATTCATACCATCCAGATGGACAATGCAAATGTATTTCACTGTACCTGTTGAAAACTACTTCTTCCTAACAGGAATTCCTCAAGACTTTTAATTTATTTTTTTTTTTTATAAAAGGAAAGGTAGACCTAAACTAGTCTGAATGTTTATTTGCATGTACAAGCCAGAATTTTTTTCACACACTATACAAAGATATAGTTAATCGGTTTCTGCAAATGTGTGATTAATTGCATTTTTCTAAGTTTTTTCTCTTTTTTTTTTTTTTAATTCTTTGCCATATTCACACTTTCTTACACAGAAATGGTATCTTTTGCTGAAATGATTGCATCTCTCATTGGAGTCCAGCACATCTTTAATTACTACCAGATCTTCAAATATTTTCAGAAGATTCCCATTAGAAAGATCATCAACCATTTCTATCCTTATTCTCCAAAGGAAGCTTTGAGCAGACACTCTCACCCAATAGTAACATTGACACATTAACTTTCCTCTGCCACCTCACTTAGACTACTTAGCCTGGCTCCACCACGGCTGGGAGCCTTAATCAGATATCATACTAACGAAAGCTATGTCAGTAATGATGTCAGATGAATGGTGGTCACATGGCAACAGTCTCATTTGAAGCAAACAGTGCCACACTTGTTTTTAGGCTACTTTATGACTTGGCTGAAAAATGACTTTGTTCGCAACAAAACACCACTAATGTATGAGCTGTTGCCATAGGATTTTAGCACGTCTACTCTTTTCTCAACATTCTTCTAATATACCTAGCTGGACAAACAGTGTAAAATATCATTAAACTACCCATATTATCAAAGTCATCAATCAGCATGTAAACTAACCAGATGAAACATTGGCAATCCTTTCTGCCATTTCAAATCCTCAAAGAAATGGTATTATGGAAAGCATATAAAAGAGAAAGTATTTTCATTTTGCTTATACCAGATTCACACATATAGAATAGGGAGACTCAGTCAACACTCCTGCTAGGTCCCAAAAGTCTGTTTTTCCTTTCCCTGTTTGAGATGTCATTGGGATAGTGGGTTATACAAAGGGCAGAATAATGAGGCTGAGCAGGAGGGAAGCATTTGCCCTCTGGCTCCACTCACACTGCAACAAAACAGAAGCCCCAAAGTCTCCTGTCACTTAAAACTCCCTTTCCTTCCCTGGATTCTGAAGTAAAAATACCACTTCCTATTTCTCATATGCACAGTTAGTGCTCTTACTCCCAGCATGGGATTATATGACATTTTTGGTGTGAAGAACTGGAAAGACCACTGATTTCTCAGGGATCCTGATGATGCTTGGAAGCAGGCAGCACCAACACAGCAGTACAGCTTTGCTAAAAATCAAAGGCTATAAATGACTGTTCACTGACCTGTACCTAGAGAAGGTAAATATCAAATACAGCTACCAAAAATTAGTGTAATGGAGAAAAATTGTAAGTAGCCACGTCCTGAGGCAGGCAGCTATATTTTCCTGTTACTGTTACTCAACAGGCGGTCTCATGGTCAGCTTAAGAAAACAGGCTGCCACTGTTGTTGAGAAGCAAAATCCCCACAGTAACTCTCCACTACTCCTCCTTGGGCCCTACAGAGTAGTTAACAGGTATGGGCTGCAGGACAAGACAAAGTGAGGTGGCACTGCTTTGTGACTGGTTGTGCCACTGAACCAAGCACGGATGCCAGGACTGTGGATGAGAGTCACTGGATAAGCAGGAAGAGCAGGAGTACCTCTCACTGACATTGTAGGTTCCTGTGGTTTAAATTCATCATGAAGCTGTGGCACTGGCTTGTAGTGAGAGCCTGAAATCCAGATGGGATTGCATCCGTTTGGTCTGTAGTGCTTATTTCATTTAAACTTACTGATCGGGAAGGTGGTTAAAAATCATTGTGTTTATCCAACTGGGGAGCAGGAATTATGACAAAGATAGCAAAGAGAGGCTAATGAACAAAACCCTGAATTTATGGCATTGACTCGTCGGAAAAAATGTGAAAAGATATTTCAGTAAAACTGTATCATGGATGAATGCATGGAAATCAAGAACCCTCAAACAGGAAACAAGAAAAAAAAAATCAGATCTTTTCAGAGAATTACTCAGTTATTCCTAACTTATAGCAAGAGAACAGGGACTACAAATGCATGCTATTGCATATGCTATCCATAACGGAGAATTATAATTTTAACTAGTTCATGACCCTGGAGCCTTGTTGGAGTATACTTTGGATTAACAGAAATGCTTGAAAAATCTGTCTTTTCAACCCTCAAGTTCTAACTAACTATAATAGATTCTGGAACAAACTACATATCATTCATACGGCTAAGCCTTTAGCAGTGCTATTATTTTCTGTTGCCTTCTGGCACCACTTAGTAAGCTCCAAATGAATGAATTCTCTATCCATTGATATATAGTGGGGGGGACAAAATGCAGACTCTGTGCATTGAAAAACAACATGCATGCTTCTCTTACCTTCCTCTCTCAGTTCCTCTGCAACCTAAATAGCTTTCATACACTGATTTCACATTGCTAACAAAAAAATTTGCTACATTTCTATAGGGCATTTGTTCTTCAATCACTTTTTTACCTTTTTTTTACAGACCATGTGAAAATTTTTGAAGTCAAAAAGGATTATTCTTTCCCAGTAAGGGAGAAGAGAGGATCGTTTAACTAGATCCATGTTGGGCCTTCTGACCAGCAGAGTCCCAGGACGCAAGCTGAGCATGCTTTGCCTGAGGAAAGTACCGTGTAAATCAGGAAAAAGAGGTGTGCGAACTAGAATAGCAATAGCAATTGAAACCTCATTTGAAAGTGTTTTAAAGAAGGCATAATATGGGCTGGAGCAAGAGTCATCCAGAAACTGTCCAAAAGAGCTGGGGGCTGACCAAGGCAGTCAAAACATTGCCATGAATTCACATGAGTTTTTAAAGGTTTTGACACAGCTCTGAGAGAAGGAATATCACTAACAACTCTAATAAGGTTGGTTTGGTGAATATTCTCACAGATTGCTACAAGCAAGTGAACCCCAGTGGCTTGTTTTGGTTTTCAAACTAACCCATCAGTACTTTTTCTTAAATAAAATACTTTTGTCATCAGTTTTTTGATCCTATACTTGGTTCTATGCTGCAAAGTTAGTGGAAAAAGCTGCTTTGGAACAAAACAAAACAACAAAATAATAAAAAATACAAACAAAACAAAAAAAAAACCCAAACATCAAATCAAAACCAAAAACAAACAGAAAACCAAACAAGGCAGAAATAACCATATGAGGAGCAAGAATAACCATATCAGGGCATACCAGAGGTTTGCACTAGCACAGGATACTGTCTTTGACAACAGATAGTTGCAGATGTCTAGTAAAGAAGATAAGAACAGACATGCACAGGATGATGTCTGTACAGAATACTTTTCCATCTTCCATTAAATAGGTTTGTACATATAGTAGATACAGGATGGAAGAAGCTCCGTGAACTTATGCAGGAGACAGTGGAAAAGGCTATGATAAGTACAACTTGCATTCATTGCTCTAGCCATACTTTTATACATCCTACTTGAACTTGCATAAATTACATAGCTAATGAAGGCTAGTGTAATTATATGCTGTCTATACAGAAGGTTTTCTTTCTTTTTTTTTAATATGAGAAGCATATAACAGGCTTGAAATTAGGTTTATTAGTGAAGAAATACATAGAGTATTACTGATTAACATGACCATGATTAGACATACGTTTTATGTGATCACTGGCTGTTCCCCTTGACCAGTACACCATATAAAAATTGTCTTTTAATGGAAGAATACTGTACAGAGACCAAAATAGAAACTGCTAAAACAAACAAGATAATTATCTAAATTTTATAATATCACTCATAAAACGTCTGCCTTTTCCCTTTATGAGCTTGATAGATTAAATTTAGGGCAGATGTTTCATATAATTTACTCAGAAAACAGGAAAATTATTTTAAAAAACTCATAAAACCTACAAAAACACAAATGGAACTAATCTAAAACATATGCAGTCTACAGATTTAAAGGAAAAGTTAGTTATTCCTGAAGATATGGAGGGGGATACTTAAGAGAGAAAACCATCTCACACTTTTTATAGTATGAGATATTCTGAACTGCTTTGGACAGAGGACCATCTAAATTTAGGGTGCATGAAGTAGCTCTGGCTACTTTCCCAAAGACAAAGAAGAACTTGCAGAAACACAATCACTGTTCCTCAGTGCACAGAAGCCAATCTGTGGTATCTTAATTGAAATAGAGAAGTACCTACTCTAACATGAATATTGAGGAAGAATACCAGGTAAAACTAGTATATGTTATCTATTTGTACCCTGTAAAAGAAGAAAAAGGAGTGCATGCAATGTCTTTAATCCTTCAAAAAAACCCCAACCTCTTCACTGTTGAGAGATCCTGAAATCAAATATTTTTTTTTTAATGGAAGGTATTTATGGTCAGGCAAAGAGATGTAAAGGTAGAGGAAACGTTCATGAACATTTTGAAAGATTTTGTTCTGAAACCTCAAAAATGTCCATGCTACAAAACTCAATTTTAAGGACAATTCTGCTACAGAGAAAGCAGGGAGGGGGGAAAAAGCATATGTGCACTGTCCTGTTATAAACTCTCTTAGCCTGAATTTGTCTGTCAGAACAGACAGTTTATTAAGCTCTGTATTTTGAGATCAATTTAAGAGAGCATAAGGTCTGGCAAAGCAGTTGACAGAAGGTCTGTGAGTGTTGGCAAGCATCGTTTTTAATTCATCTGTATACTGGCAATTAGTTGCTGTGCAAGGTAAAGGACTAATTTTTGGCGTGTGAGACACTTGCTATGCAGAAGGCAACAGAGATGTATTTGTGAAAGAAAATTTTCCCAGCCTTTTTCCTTGTAATTCTGGTTTCTGCACTTGAATAGGGCAGGAAAAGCAATTGAAACACTAAATTCAGCTGAAGGCTTCTGAGTTATGTCCTTGGTTAGCAATGGTATATAAATTATCAAACAGGAAAAAGCCATAATACTAGAAAAAATCCCAATGTATTTAATTTTCAAGATTATCAGAATGTATGAAAATAAGGAATTCACCTACCTATTATTCTTCCCTTATATATGAATAAAAAGCGCCAAGCCAAAGAATCTCTGTCACACACTCAAACTGTGGGAGCAAGACCTAGATATAAAAGAAATACAGCTACTGTGTTGAGAGTAGTCATGGTTTCAGGGTCACAAGAGAAGGCATAAATTTTCTAAGCCAAACGACATGCTTTAAAAGTACCCAAAGCAATAGGTAAAGTATCAGTTTCTCAGTGCCTGTTGTTCGGAGAGACAGGGTGCTGCAGTGGTCCTGCCTAAATCCTACCCTACTTTGAAAGCAGATCAGCTAGAGAGAAAATCCTGCTGTGGCTGGATATGAACAATTTCTGTGCAGAAGCAAAGCTTTTCTTTCCAAAACTTTACTGTTACACATTGTTCCTGCTGGCAACACATCACAGCCTGTTTTTGTGAGTGTGATAAAGAGGATTTGGCATTGGAAATACATACTGCGTGTGAGATATCAAATGAAAGTAGCAAAAGAATGGATAAAAGCTACCAAGTGTTGCTCAGCCACCCTGTGTATCATCTGAGAAAGTCCAGTCAGCTGCAAACAGAACAGCAAACAAGTCTACCTCAGATTTTTGGGGTAGTAGAAATTAACTCAATGAACTGAAATGTGCCATATGATTCCCTCTTATGAAGCAGAGTTCCTTTAAAGGCAAATATTCTCCCTCCAACTATTGAAGCAAATGTTTTCCAATGTGTCACCTTAATAAAATCTGTGGGCCAATTCATCTTTCAGATCGAATCAGGTTACAACAGTGTAGTGAGAAATGTGTGAACTGTTTATGATGGGCAGCATTAAAGCAATGCAGCACAAACAAGCTCAAATACCTGATCTGAGGTAGGAAAAACCACAGGTTTGCATTGATGTGGCATAAACATGTGACCTTGAATAGATATGACCAATGCTCAAAAAAGCCCTTCAAAAACAGTTATCCTAGTTCACATGTCAGTTCTTCCACAAACCATAAATAAGCTTCAAAGAGTTATAAAACCAAGCAGTAAACACCAAATGCATGCAATTTTGGAGTAGTCCTAGTAAAAGGACATCACCCTGTTTCTGCTGCACAGAAAAATTAGATAAATACTTCATTCATACCAAAGTGCACATACACATACACACACTTACTTCAGAACATTTCTATAGTTTATTAGGTACTGGCACTAAGTAAAGTTTTGTAAACATTTTCATTTCATGATTGTTAGTGGTAAAGAGAATATTTGTGGTGCATGGTCACTAAGCAAACAGAGTGAAAATACTTTTACAGGGAATATAAACAGTTTTATGGAGTATCAGAGAGCAAGAGGAAGCTGCAGATATAGAGCACCAGCAGCTGTCCTGGGGCAAGGCAGCTGCTCTGGATTCATCTAGTAGCAAACTGTATTCGGGCAAACAAGTGGGTGTGGGACTATGTAATGAAATACAGCAATTTTTAAAGTGGCATAACTCATAAAAGGATGGGAGGACTTCCTTCACTCTTTTTTTTATTATTTTTAATAAAAATTGGGAAAGTGGCCCAAAAATATTCCTGGATAATGACTTGAATAAAATACTGGTTGTATTTCAGTGTTATTGACACCCTTTCTTATTCTATTTTCCATGAATATTCAGTTTAATGGTAGGAAAGCTTGGAAAAACAGAAACTAGATCTTGTGGAAGAATACATGGTATTTCCATATTATGTATTTTTGTAAAATCCAAATCCTTAGAGATGTATTTGTTCTGCCACAAATAAATAATGAAAACACTAGAAAACTATGCATTCAGGCAAATTTATTATGAGCACTGAAGATATGGTTGTAGAAAACTTTCAACAAATGCCTGGGGGAACAAATATAGTGGAGATCAGCCTTGATGGCTTGTGGAAATTTATTAATTAAAAAAAAATTATATTTGTAAAATTTCTTAGTCAAGTCCAGTCTAACGAATATACTAGTCTGTCATGCTGCAGCCAAGGCTGGTCGCTCAACAAGCAGTTGTTTCCTCCCTTGACGTTGCTAGAGTAACATTTTGTTGCCAGCAGTGTATTTTTGTGGTAACTAATGACTATGGGTTTTCTTCATCCTCAAAAATGTATTTGGGTGCAACCAGTTTGTCACCAATCCCACTGTGCATGCTGCGATGAGTTGGTATTTCCCCCTGTGTGTGGGACACTGTGTGACTGTTGAGAGCACGGAACTTCAGTCACTCTAAGATGCAAGCTCTGTGGCCTCTGCTCACCAGTGGGTTTCTATAACTGATTCTGGTTTGCATAGCAGTAGATTTCTTTCTGAGGTAGGTGAATAGGTTATACGTTCTCCAGGCAGATGTAACATTGTAGAATACAAACCCAGCAGTATCAAAGCTGCCCTACAAGTAGTGTAACTATACTAACTGGAAGGAAAATTGATTTTTAATGTCAGCTAGCTAAAGGGAATTGACACAACAGTGACTTAGTCTTCCTGCAACACATCTGCACTGTTCAGCTGGTTGTTCTGTCTGGGATGAAAAAGACGCAGGTCTTTCAGACCAGTGTGTCGTAAGTATTGCTGATCCAGAAGGAACCCTTGGAAGGACTGTGAGAGAAAAACATGCCTTTGATCTATCCTCATTGCCAGATCTTTGCAAACTGAGGCTCTTATCCAGTTGCAAGACCTTATTTTTTGACAAGATGAAGAGAGGTTGGTATTTCTGATTCATGGCTGCAGCCACTTTTACAGCAAAACCACCTTCATTTCATTTCTTTCTTTTATATTGCAGAATCACATAATATGACAAGTTAGAAAGGACTCCCAAGGATCATCAAATTCAACTCCTGGCCCTGCACAGGACCATCCCTAAGAATCACACCATGTACCTGAGAATATTGTCCAAATGCTTCTTGAACTCTGTCAGGCTCCCAGTGCCCAACCACCCTCTGGGTGAACAACCCTGTTTTAATATCCAACCTAAACCTCCCCTAACACAACTTCAGGCCATTCCCTCAGGTCCTATCACTAGTCACCATGGAGAACAGATCAATGTCTACCCCTCCTCTTCCCCTCATGAGGAGATTGTAGACTGCAATGAGGTATCCCCTCATTCTCTTCTTCTCCAGCCTGAACAGATCAAGTGCCTTCAGCCACTCCTCATAAAGCTTCCCCTTCAAGGGCCATCACCATCTTCATTGCCTTCCTTCGGGTGCTCTCTAAGAGCTTCATATCTTTCCTATATTACAGTGCCTAAAACTGCACACAATTTCCAGGTGAGGCCACCCCAGTTTAGAGCAGAGTGGGACAATCCCCTCACTTGACAGGCTGGTGATGCTGTGCCTGTTGCCCCCCAGGACAGGGTTGGCCCTCCTGGCTGCCAGGGCACTGCTGACTCTTGTTCAACCTGACCATCGACCAGGACCCCCAGGTCCTTTTCCATGGCATTGCTTTCCAGCATCTCATTCCCCAGTCTGTACATACATCCAGGGTTGCTCCATCCCAGGTGCAGAATCAGGCACTTCCCCTTGTTGAACTCCATGCGGTTGGTCCCAGTCCTCTGATTTGTCAAGATCTCTCTACAGAGCCTCCCTGGCTTTGAGGGAGAAAAGGAAGAAATAAAAAGAAATCAGGTTGCTTTCCCCTCATGAAACCATGCTGGCTGTGACTGATGACTGTTGCCTTTTAGGTGTTTTTCAATACCTCCTAGAATAATCTTCATAACTTTACCAGGCACTGAAGTGAGACTGACAGGCCTGTAGTTTCTGGGGTCCTTCTTGACTCTTCCTGAAAATCAGGACAAGATTTTCCAGCTTTCTGTCAGCTGCATCCTATCTGGATTCCCAAGACCACTCAAAAATCAGAGAGGTTTTGTGATGACATCACAGCTAGCTCTTTGAGGATTCTGAGATGAATCACACCAGGCTCTACAGATTTGTAAGGATCCAGGCGGAGAAGAAGGTCCCAGTTTCAGGGTCAGCTGGGAGTTGACCATTCTCGCAGTGGTGGTCCTCCAGATCAGGCCAGTGAGACCCCCTTGGTCTGTCATGCATGTAGAAGACAGAGACAAAAAAAGCCTCGGTTGGTATGGTTTCAAAACACTATGTTTGTAATTGTGATAAATTATCTCTATTCATGACATGGCTCTTGGGGGATTCCTTGGAGACAGATTTGCAAAGAACCCAAGATTCATAACTGTCATCAACAAGCAACAGAAATAGGCCCTTCCTTCTTTTGTTCCTCTGAATCTTGTGTAACAAATGGTCAGCACACTCCACAGCTGATATCCCTGGTTATCAGCCAATTTTCTGCCGAATCTTGTATTGTTATCCTTGGCCCACTAGCCTAGTGATATTAAACTCAAGCATTTCAGTACATTTTCTACTGCATTCCAGTTTGGAGAACAGTTATTTGTTCTACCATGTCTATCAGAAAAAATAGGTTGGCTGTGAGCATCATTTGCAAAACCAAAGAAACTGCAGCCCAGGGTTCCTTGAGTAAAAAAATAATTTCTTCTTTTTAATCTCCTGTTTCTCAATAATCAACAGATTTGTTGAAAATTGGTATGGAGTAGTACCAAGTACAGCCTTATGGAGAGGCTATTATTAGGCTATTATTATTATTAGGCCTTATGGAGCCTAATCTTCTACTGAATCTTCATCATACAAAAATCCTTGTGCCTTACTTTTATAACTGTGTTTTGTTTAAAAGACCGTAACTATCAGTAATGCTTTGTTCAGTACGTATGTATATAATAATGTATATGAGGCCATCATTATGGTGTTCACTGTGGAAATATTCAGTCATACAAAAGACACATTGCTCAAAATAAAACCTAAGATAAATAAAGGAAGCTATAAAATGCTCTGTTGGGCCCACTTCTGGACCTATTTAAAGTCAATGGCAAAGTTCCCACTGACCTCAAGCAGGAACTATCTCCTTTTTCTCTTTCTAGATTTGTTTAGAAAGAAATATAATGACAAACTTGAAAGGTAAGATGAAATATTTGGGGAGAGGGAGAGAAAAAAGAATAAAGGAAAAGAAATCAGAAGGGGACAAGGCTAAAGAAAAAACTGTATTTTTAACATTTTATAGAGGACATAAGAATTGCTTAGGGTGGGTTTTTTCATATTTTCCATGTTCCGGTTTTGTCAGAATACTTTAGTATTTTGCAACTCACATTTCTCTCCCAGCTCTTTCCACTCTCTTCTCTATGGGTAGTTCTACTGTCCCCAAAAAGTATGTGTTGCTTCTCAAAACTAAAAATGTGTTTGCCATTAAATATAATGTGTAAAATCTTACAATGCTTTCAGAAAAATAATGCTCATAACCAAAATGAGGGGAAAATGGGACCTAATCATACATATAATTCACAACATTTATTTCACTGGTAATGAAAGTTGTCAGGTTTTTCCTATGTTAAGCAGTCATACCTGACGGGTATGGCATTAAAGGGCACATTCACTGCTGACATAAATGGTAACTAAGGCCACTTCAGTGAAGTTATCTCCAATTAAGCCAGCCATTACATTCACTTCAAGGTATGCAATACATTTTAAATTATAGAAACAAGTCCAGGAAATGCTGAGGACTTCTACGAACTCTCTTTCGTGTGTGACACCCCCTGGACTCAGACTCCTTCCCCAAATCTACTGGTTTTGTGCTAAGTGCCGCCTGAGCAAAACACGGTGATGGTCAGCGCTGTGTGTCCTGTTTACCATTGCAATTAACAAAGCGGCATTCAGCGCGAGACACCAAAGAGCCTGCTGCACTTAAAGGGCTAAGGAGAGGTGATAACAGCCTTCGCTTCGTTAAGGCTCGCTGCCCAGCTTTACTGAAAATGTAGTGACAGATAAAACATAAATCAACATCCTTATCATCCTGGCTTCCTTGCCTGCCAAATGGGGGTTTAGTTTATCAGCGACCTGCAGGCCCACTGGCGGCCTTTACACTTACAGCTGGTCAGCAGGGTGGGATGGGGTGGAAGCTAAATGGCTGCTCTAAAACGCCTTGGTGTAAACAACCCAGGAAAAGACTTCCTTGAACTGCCAGTTACCTGAGTGCGATCCATCTCACTAAAGCATCTGCCCCAAGAGGGGTAGTATTGCCAGGAAAGAAAACAAATAAAAGTTGCCCAGAATGTCACAGCACAGGCACAGGCTGAGGAATGACATCCCCTCGAGGGGGTGAGGGACCCTCAACAAGGTAAGCTCCTTACAACATGTCTTAGGAGGCAGGGAAGCACTTTAGAAAGAAAGGGACTTCATCAACACTGCTTGCTTCTTCTGCCCTGTGACCAGAGTGCACAGCCTTTACATTTAAATGTGTGTATACATAATGTACAACGTTTGCTTTGACTCCTTGTGAGCCCCATCGCAGAGGCATGTCTTTCAAAGGCACCAGTGTCACCCAAGGCTCAGGAGAGGACTGTATGGAGGGTCCCCCCTTGCAAGCCAGCAGACTTCTTTCACTGTTTTACACATAGGTTGCTACATGTGTAGGGATTTTAAAAGTATGTGTGCCAATTCATGGCATCACAGTCATATTTGCATTAAGCTCAGCTCATAAAATAAAACCCATTTACACTGGGCCTTGCTCATGGGGAGGGTACGAGTTCAAACAGGGGAGCCACCCCGTTTTTGGTTGTTCTGAGGCTACAGTGACATAATCAGCTTCACGCAAACATTTGGTGAGGATGAAACTAGCATTTGGGTCAGTGACTTATTTCTGCCTTGAGATCTACTGCAGCAATTAATTTCTTATTATTTTAAATTGAGGCAACTTTAACAGTGGTTTTATGTCACTATCAAAAGGAGTGTGAAATGCAGGTAGTGACAGATACTAGATAGTGACAGACACTAGCTCAAGACTTCTGGGGTTTTTTGTAACTAAATTTGAATTTGTTTTAAAAGTGTTCATTTTTTTCCTGTCCCCAGGGCTTTTGGCTGTAGGAAAATGGAAATCAACCTTTCATTTAGACAGCAAAGTACTCCATATTTCCCTGGGTTTAGAAAACCCCATCTTCTGGCAATAATTTCATGGAAAATTGACATGCTAAACAAAGGCAAGTCAAAAATGGAAAGTGAAAACACAATGTTGCACCCATACAACTGTGCAAAACAAAAATGCAAATGTACACACTGCAAGGTTAACACTGCCTATACTTGGGAGTCAAACTTTCTGGCCAAAGAAGATACAGTTATAAGTGAAAGTTTTGCCTAATAATTCTTTTTCACAAAGAAACATTTTCTAAATGTGTTTCAAATACCTCGGATAAAAAGAAAGATTATCTTTTTTGTGTATTTATTTGTTTAGTAGGTTATCCCAGTAACAGTAATGTACTTGCACCTATATTTAACCAAAAGTGTCCACAAAACTAGTATATGCTCAGACTGTACATACACAAATTAGTTACTCCTCAAGAAATCTGTCAAAAGAGCATGTTTCCATCTTATGCTACAAGAACCTTAACAAGCAGTTTTTGGAGGGAACAGATAGCAAGAGTGGTCTCTGGAAAGAATGGATGTGAGAGCAAAGCCCCAAAGCACTCTCAGTGCACTCCAGGCAGAGAGGCATGGAGTAAAAGAAATGGCCTGCAGAGCCAGGAGAAGTAGAAGGCATATTTGGATACGTAGCAAGTTTATAGGAGATGAAAAGGTGAGGGAGAGCAGGAAAGAGGGTGAGAATGAGAACAAAGGCAGAAACCAATATTGAATTCAAAGTAAAAGAGAAGGATTAAGGCCAGAGTGTATGAAAAGATGAATGCAAGATGCCAATGAAGGTAGAGTGAAAGGGAATGCCACTGTAGGGATGCTGAGGAACAGAAAATTGTAAATGTTAGCGAATGTTCTTTTTGAACTGCCCCTGCTATATGCTCTGAACTACACTTAAAAAAAGACTGGTTTTCCTATAGCTGCTGAAAAGAGCCTAAGATAAATCACCTACTGTTACAGCTACTAATTTCTATGTAGCCAAGTGTTCATTTGTTCAAGCGTAGCGCAAACTAGGTTTTTGAAAAAAATCTGCATGTGTTATCTGTTGGTATCTTATGCCATTCCACAACTCGGAACTTATTCTGAGATGGGGCTTTTTAGTTATAGGAAAAGGAGCAGAATTGCATTTCAGAGGTGACCGCCCAAAGTCATGAGTCTCTAGTGTTCAGGTTGTCCAGGTGATTCGAATTCCTCTTACTTATACACATTTTATAAGAGCATGTCCCTATTATTTTTTCCTCACCAACTTATACATGCAAAAGTCCAACATAGGACCATGTTGTAATCCTATTGTGTTGTAATCCTGTTGTGGCTATGGGTCACACAGTTTGGAAGGGGCTGTGGTGCTGGCCAGAAGGTGATGTTCCTAATGGAGCCCCAGCAGATCACAGGCTCTGCTTCAGATCACAGACTAGCCAAGCACTACTAAAGACGGCCGACTAGGTTGGAATGCAGACCACAGTTTGCAAACCATTGGGTTATGAAATAGACACAATAATATTTTAATCTATACTGTCAAATTTGCAAAGGAAAGCTTTTCTTGGAGGGCTGTCAGGTCTGAGTAAGAGATAGGTTCTCATCTATAGTCTTGTCACAGAAGCTCAGTGGAAATACAGTAAACTGTGTGAG
Organism: Dendrocincla fuliginosa; assembly: GCA_035047845.1. Lineage (NCBI taxonomy): Eukaryota > Metazoa > Chordata > Aves > Passeriformes > Dendrocolaptidae > Dendrocincla > Dendrocincla fuliginosa. The sequence goes on along the minus strand of JAWWMO010000138.1, from coordinate 36,842,480 downwards.
GGAGAGATATGCTCTTCCAGAAATCAGCACAAATATACATAACTCAAAGAAAATGTTAATTTTTCATCTACAAAGCCAGTAAAGTTAATTCAGATGTTACCATCAGAACTCCTGAATTTTGCATCATCAAAAGCTTCATTAAAAACTGAAACGTGCATCAGTGTATGATAAACACCAGCATAGACTGTGATTCCACTTCACACATGAAAACTTCACTTCACACTCTGGAGGTGTCGCAGTCATGACCAGTATTATGTCAATATTTATCATGCAGCTAAATATGACAAATTAATGCTAAATAATTCAAAATCATGAGTTTGGACATTCATATGTGAACTTTTAAACATAAAACATAAGGAAAGAAAAGGTTATTTTAGAAAATTGAGACATTTCCTGACAAAGTCAGAATTACACAATATTGAAAGATAATATTTAACCTTTGAAAAGGCCAAAATTCTTTGGACTGTTGAAGAAGTTATAGAGATAGATCATGCCAAATGTAGAGTAATTTTTGAAGAATTACTGTTTTTCACAATGCTAATACAAAAATCCTTGGACATAAAACTGAGAACTCTGAAACAGGAAGGAGAAATGATAGATGCTTTAAAAACGGAGTCTATTTAGAAGCCATTTGTCTGAATTTTGTAACATCCACCAAGACAATAACATATTTTCACGCTTAGCTGTATTTTACTAGCTCATTTCTTCATGTACACAAAGCAGTATGTTTAGTCTTTAAAAATATATGTTTTAAAAGTGGATAGTGATTCCTTACTTGTCTATTTTACTAAAAACAAATATATAAAGGACACTGAGAAATCAAACGCACATATACATATAGGGTCACATGTATAAACCTATTCATACACTCATGCTGAAGCTGATTAACATCATTTTGAAGAAGTGGAATTAACAATGGAGATTTACTTTTTCTGCAGTCTTCCACTTTCACTGTGAGGAACTCCATAAATATTTGCTTCTGCAGGTGGTAAATATGCTTCCTCTGAAAAAGAGCCTCCTTTGTAGAGTTTATACAAACAGTTTTGGACACAAATAATCCTCTTATTTAACTCAATAATTTCTTTTTGATTCTATTGCTGCTGAAAGGTTGAACCATGACAAAAATTAAAGCATTATATGGTTGTAATGTGGAATCAAATTCTGTATTGTATATTCCAAAAACTTGAGACTTTGTAGGGTGGTTGGGTTCAGGATATGTTGAGGAAAATTCCACATAAATTAAGAATGTCATAATAATGAAAAAAGGAGAGAAATAGGGAGGAAGGAAACAGAAAATACTGAGATCACAACATCTGTAAAATGTACCACCAATTTCAAGCTTGCAATGGGCTGTCACTGCAAAAGCAATGAGGAAATTTCATTTAAAAGTTACAAAAATGACCTTGCTTTGAACCAAGTGAATGTGATTACTTCTGAGCTGAACGGAAAGTAAAGAAGTTTGGATTAAATGTTTTACCAGTGCCAATGTCCCAGAACTTTCTTTGGCTCTATATTCTCCTTTCCTATGTTTGTCAGCTGAATTTAATGTTCTCTTCTTTTTGTCTTCTGGTCTCTTTGACCTTAATGTGACATTTTAGTTGGGTGATTAATTGCTATTAAATGGCACTGCATTTATTAAATGGGGTCCTTGTCTGTGTAAGAGCACAGTCACAATGCAACGATTCAGTTTGATAAGCTTAAATATACACAGTTAGATGTGGTAATATCTAATTTGTCAAGGATCTTGTGGCTAGCTTTTCTGCCACACAGCTAGAGAGGAGATGTGATTGCACAAAAAGCTTAATATTCTGAGCTTAAATGTTCTCACTAAATTGATCTTCTCCATCATGTAATCTTATTTCAGAGTGTGCAGGAGACAGTAAAGTTCCACACAAGCCTAAGTTGCCTTAATACTAGGCCTGAGGGTTCCTGACCATAAAAATAAAAGCAACGTGACAAGATTTGTATGTCTCTTTGCAGCAGACAACAGCTGACTCGTCTTGCCAGAAGCTTTCTTTCTGGGTTAATTGAATAAAAAGAAGAACTAATGTCAGTAAAAGGATGAAAGGCTCATTGAGAAAGAAAAGATACATCTATAGTTTGAACACCTAAAGGAGATTCAGATTCTTTCTGAAAAAGAGATTGTGAATATTTAGCATAGTAAGTGAGACACTAGCACCTAACATTATTACCCACGTTACTATTCTGTCAGTTATATTCTCCCAGCACTGCTTTATTCTTTGCTTATCTAACAGCTGATTTGGATTTTTTTTTCAGACTATAATGAACCATAAAAACAAAACTTCTTGTAAGCAAAAAGTTTGTTTCAATTTAACATCTGCTGGGAAAAGATCAGGATGGACAAAGCAAAAATGTGAGTAAGTCTCACAAAAAGGTTTTGGGTTCTCATGGGAAAGGCAGACAGCAGTTGGGGCTAGTCCCTGCTTGTTTCTTATGTCAATTCTTTTCCCTTTAGGTCAAACACTATCTAGACCATCAAGAAGAATAACAGAAGTTGTTCGCAGGTTGTGCTCTCAGGCCTTCTGTCTTCCATTTCCAAATCGTGCATTTTGCTTCTACATCTGCAAAGTCAATGCCTGCCTTTATAACTCTTTCCACTTCACATAAACCAACTAGAAATTAAAATAAAAAGATGACACAAATTAGGATAATATAAGAAGTAAGAGCCCTTATCTCAAAACTGCAGGTAGATTTTGACAGGACAAACTGTAAGTGCTGGAAGAGGGGAGTCACTTATCTCATCTGAATTTAAGTGTTTACAGACATCTTGTTGTAGAGACATTTTGGAGTAATAGGTGATGTTTGGGCATGCATCTTCAGACCTACTTTAGATCTGAGATGAATACCTTTGTATCAACTGAAGTTGAAACCTCCACCAGATAGACATCTACACACGATCAGGGAAGAGCTCCTGCCTTTCTGTTGGAAAAGAGAAGCATGAGCACTGCAATATACATGCATACTGTTTGCATGATGTAGAGTTAAGCTGGACTCCATGCACAAAGAGATACCTGAACTTGCATGTTCTGCTGGTTTGCAGACACTGTACCATCTGGAGACATTGAAATAACCCTGCCATGAGGCCAAACATCAGTAGTAAAGTAAACCTAAATGAACCAAGAAAGGCCATAATCTTGACTACCTCTAACAGGATTTTAGTGGTGTCTTGACTGCCAGTGACAGTCTAATGATAAGATTGCACAAGAAAAACATTCGTACAATTCTCAATAAGTATTAAGCCAGGACACTATCAGTTGCTCCTGCATAGATTTGTTCACCTCCATCTTCCATTATGGGCAACAGGAAAAGAGGCACATAAGCATTGGCCCAAATCTTAGGGGCTCCTGATGACAGGCAGGAAGATGCATCAAGTGTGTGTTTTAACAGACTCTAAATACTAATCTTTTCAAAGTTCTGGATGCTGGAGATACGTCAGGTACTTCTTCCTGAAAATTTCATAGAAATTAGATTCAACTAGAAAAAATATTTAAGTTTAGGCATAGAATCTACTGAAAAAGCGGTAATTTCTGACTTTCCTTGAAGAAATATATTTGTATTGGTCTAATTTGCTAATTTTATTATACAAAACAAAAACACTGTTAGCAGTTTGCCCTCATGATCTTCAGAACACATTTCTAGAAAACACTGAGCAACTTTGCAAATATAATTACTTATCTTAGTCTAAAAAACAGTGTAATTATTGTCAAAGGACAGATTAATCTATTCCTAAAGCCACTTGAAATTTACTATATATAATTAATAAAAAATGGTCAACAGCAACACAATAAATTTTTTCTTTACCTAAACGAAATGTTTTAATTGATTGATACAAAGGAAAAATTACTTCAAGGAAATACAGAAAATATTCTTAAAGATTTTACAGGTCACAAAATTAATTTTTAAACAGTGCCTAAACTTTCACTTTGGCAGATGATAAAATATTATACTATCTCCACTAGACCATTTGTGAAATTTCAAACTATAGATAAGACATACTTAGAGAATTTGCCATCTGTGAAATACGTGGTAAGATGTTTTTGATCACTCAAAATATAATAAAACAATTTCAAATCACAAGACAGATTACTTTGTATAAATGAAAGGAAATGTACAATCTAACATACTGGGTTTTTCTCTATGCAAAGAATAAAACTCCACAGGTTCATATTATAAACTGCTGATTGTCATGTTGATTTTCAAGTCTTAGTTTAATAATCTCCTCTGCAGAGGCAAACAATCAGGGAGATAACTGTAAAGAGCCTGTAAAATGGAGGAGTATAATATTATACAACACACCAGTAATGGTTTCAAATTACAACTGAATCTGGTCAGGGGAAGAAAAATGTCTTCTCCCCTTTGTCACAAACAGACGTGCAATTTCCCTTAGAAGAAAAATAAGATAAATAAATGCATTGCTTGCTCTTTCTCAAAGGTATATCAAATGCTGATTAATACTAAATCTTCAGAATTGTAACCTGACCATCAGAACAAAATTTTGCTTTACAGTGCTTTCCTGTAGCTCAAAGGGCTGTACAAAAGTGACTGTTGGAAGAATTATAGCCAAGAACATAATTGTAATGAAGTATTATCACAGACATATAATATTATCAAAATATCAAACTCCACACATGTCGACAGTCACCCGATATGATTAGAGGCAGATCTGGTTTTCAGTTTAGGTGAAAGTAGGAAGTTGTTTATGTTGGCAGATCATGGAGGGGCAGGGGAGAAAGAAGGAAATGAAATGCCCCCATCCAGAGTGCCATGGCCTCACTGCCTGTTTTGAGAACCCTGAGAGAAAGACAGGCAAGGAGAGGAGCTGTGCACCCCACCACCATCAGATCAGCTTGGAGAGGGAGCAGAAGGTTAATGCTCCCCTGCCCACCAGTTCCTAGTAAATCTGCTACCTCCCAATAAATCCCCACTTTATTTCTCCAATCCTTCACATTTACCTTTAGAAATGGAGCGGGACAGAAAACAACCGCTCTGCCTACCAGCACCTCCAGATTGCTGGTGCCTCCCTGGAGGCTACAGTCGGTTCCTTTCAAACCCCTTTCCCTGACAGCTGCCACCAGGCAAGGCTAGGTTTGTCGCAGACCCCAAGCCTGGTTACCGGCTCTCAGGTTTGTGTCTTCTTTCAGAAGCTGTCACACTGCTGCAAGGCTTTGCCCCAGAATAGTTTCTTCGTCCTTTGCCCCAGTGGTTTTGCATTACAAGGCTGGGTGCTGATTCACCAAGCAGGCAGGCATGTATTAAATTGAAACACACCAACCATTAAGCATGGCTAAAGGTGAGCATGTCGAGAAAAGGCAGTGTCTGCTGTCAGATTAAAACCCTTTTGAACTGCAGCCTTATGCAACTATCCTCTATGCCTATTATTTATGAGGTGAACTGAGGATATGACAGCCTCATCTGCTGATGTGACAGAAAAAGCTCATTGTTCGCTTTGAACCGTGCAGAAATATGGAAAGCTTTCTTACACTACTTTCAGCGTAACCCCGCTCCAAGAACCATATTGACTTGTAACAGCTTCTGTTTATGCAGTGCAACGAGCTGAGGTCAGTGGGAAAGTGTCAGCTGCAGCGTATGACTTCGCTTTCACTGCATCATGGAACTTGGCACGGCCTTGCAGTGACAGATAACAAACTGCATTCTATAGCTTTCAAAACCCGCAAAGGATATGTGGCTGGGAAAGGATTGCAAATGCCTTCTCTTGATTAATGGTCGCAAAACTGAAGTGATCATAATTTAGTCCTAGCAAAGAGATGTACTTCTTTGCTGCAGCTATAAAGGAAGACACAAAAGCCTACACAATATAAAGAAATCATCTTTAAAGAAATTCACAGTCATCAGACACTATATGAATTATTTCTCTCATTTCTTGTCTCACCACAGTTTCCTCCCACTTGAACACACATGTTAGGCATTCAGTTAACCTCAAGCATAGCTCTCCTGGCCCTATCACTGTATCTGCACTCCCCATCACGAGGGTATGTTAGCCTACATTTTTGCAATGTAAAAAGAGTGACATCATTTTTTTTCTTAAAGTAGCTTGTCTGTAAGAACGCTTCAATTATACGCAGCTCGGCTCAGTCCCAGAATATGCTTGTTCCTGTGCACTTTCCCATCCTGTTCCCTCAACACAGTGTTCAGATTTGCTCCAACTCACAGCTCAGTGCTATATACCCCGTTCTGAACCTCTCAGCTGCATTTGCTTCCCCTTCTATAACTTTCACCGACCTCCTGCTCATGCACTGCACTTCCTGGGAAATGTTTTGTTCATGGACCCAGTGGACAAATATGTTATGACAATGGAGTTTTAAGGAAAGCTTTTTGTTTTGTTGTGTCATGCACTTTATCCATCCCATTTTGTCATCTGGTGGTTTTCCTTTCTTGTTCTAGCACATATTTTATGGCCAAAGCTATTTCACAGGCTACCTTGGAAGTCAATCCTTTTTCAGATAAAAACTTTTTTCAGCTGATCCACCTTCCTACTTCCAAATCCATCCAAGAGTGCTTTATCTGGCAACAGTCCTACACGCTATACTGGAATATTTATAGACTAATTTACAGTGTCATGATATTCACCAGTCTGAGGTGAAGCACAGATTTTTTTTTTTTTTTTTGAGCCTTCTTTCCAGTCGGGAAATTCAGCTTGAGATACTAACACAGAACTTCACTGACTGTGTAGAAATAGAAAGGAAAAAAATCCACAAGATGCACATGGGAACTTCCTTTGGGAAAGAGTTAACTTTTTTTTTTTCCTCAGGACATATTTAATTTTAAATTGTTTGATGTCTTTTTAGCTCCAGTAAATAGCTGTTCCTGATGTTTTACACATTCAGGACAATATGCTATGAAAGTTAAGAAAGGATTAATTATCCTTACAGAGCCTCCAAAAACTTTTTGGAATCTCATGTTATGAGGTACCATGACTCTGATTTCACTGAAAGAATTTCACCTGCATTTCACAGCCTTCCTTATTTATTGTCTGTTTGGTCTCCTCTTAACTGGACTGCCTTGAATATCGGGTTAACAAGCCTCAGTGAAATTCCACTTCATTCCTTTATCCTGATAATATACACAAGTAACATGTGGCGTAAGGTCTAGAAAAAGTTTTTAATTAAAACCAAGTGTTAGAATTATACTGTCTTTGGGTTTCCTCATGTTTCCTGACTTTTTCTGTGTCCAGTTCATAGCAGAAAAAGTTATTGAAAGCACAGACTTTATTCTTAATGATTTCTTGTAAATGCCTTGATATATAAACCATTTGTTTGGATGCTTATTGTAAAACTACTCTTAAGGGTGTGCAGTTTTATGATATTGACTGTAAGAATGGGAAATGTTTATATTTTTAAAAATACCTCAGATTATGAAATTACTGTTAGAGTACAGAAAAATAAATACTATGTAAGTTGCATTTTTTCTTCTTTTGCTGAATCAGGTCATTTGCAACATGGTTTTTGTTTTATCAAAAAGCACAAGGTGTTCCTCTTAAACAAAACAAACAAACAAAAAAAAACAAAACAAAAAAAACCACAACAAATCCCTGAAAGGATGTTACATAATCTAATGTGCCTTATTTGCCTTCTGATAACCTTCAGCACCAATATCTAAAAGTAGTCATTTAACTTTTAATGACAGCCACTGTTCACATTATATCTACAAATTTCCTTCTTGAAAGAGCTGGTCCTCTCACTGTTGAGATACCACTGCTTCTGCATTTGCAAGAACAGAGGGGGTGTAGTTGGCCTGGATTCAGTTCTTACATAGCGTCTGCAAGGATTTAAACACATCAAAGTGTCAGCTAGATTGAATGAGCCAGAATCTATTTTAGAGTAATTGAAAGTTTGATTTCCATTTGCTCAAGATGTCTATTTATTTATTTTTACTTCACTAAAATTCCCTCAGCATTATAAAATTAATTACAGTCTTGTTATCTTTCCGTCTTTGCACCATCTCAATGATTGTGGACTGAAATGTTTCTTACAAAAAAATCTCAGCCCTAAACACCCTACAAAAAAAAGTGGGACCATTTTATACAGAAGTACCTGATGTTCTGTGTTCTAGTGGAAACATGCTTATTTATTCCTCAACACTCAGTAGTAATAGGAAAGCCAGGAGGAATACCTCTCACAGCTTTGAGCTAACTAAAAAACAAATCTCATTCACTTTGAAGCAATTTAAGAAAAACTCAGTGGTCCTATTTTGATCCTATTTTGTATGGTCAGGTCTATGACATCGCCTGAAGAGCCTCCTTTTGTAAAAAGTCTCATCAATTTTGTTGAAATGAGATTTGCATCTGCCCAGTTTTAGAGAACACAAGGCTGATCTAGGCTCTATGTCCATTCTCTTCTACCAGAAAAGCATGTAAAAACCAAAGAACAAATTAACAACATCTTGGCATTTACATCATACTGCTTAAATGCTGGACTTTTCTTATTCACCCATTGCTTTCTGTACTGTATTGCCACCTCCTATACGAACATATGTGCCCAACAAGATGTTTCCGTAAAAGCCTTTGAAAGTCAGTGGTACAGTTTTCTGATTTCTGTGAAAAGGAGAGAAAATAACTGGATCATTATTTAATTATTTTTGTTTTAGTGAGCGTATAGAAACAGACTCTCATAACTAGGGAACTAGCTGAAGGTTGGCCCCTGTGTGAAGTCTGGAACTGTCTTTCTTATCTCACATATAAAGGGCTAGTAACATTTTTACTAGTCCATTTAAAAAGTACAATATTCAGGAGGAGCTACATTTACATTTGTTTTGAAAATATTCATCTATATTGCCATATCAAATTTATGTTTGAGTGGCTTCAAGGTCCTTCAGACTTACAAAAGCACACAGCCGTCCTGTCTTTGTGAACCCTATCAGGGAGAGAAGTTTTAGAAATACTATATCAGTGGTTCAAATTCTATGTTTTTGTGCATAAATTGATACAAAATAGAAGAAGATATAAGATACTGTCTCCAAAATCCACTGATTAATAAGCTCTTCTCTCCACCACCACCAAAAAAAAAAAAATTAATCATGAATAAGAAAAACAATAAAGTCATAGCATCTGCAACTGCACCAAAAGTCTCCTCTTATTCCAGAAGGTTGAGAACTATGTTTTTTACACTGGCTTGAGGATATTTACATGGCAGCCTCCATCCTGTCCTTTAAAGTCATAGGGACTCTAACAGGCCAATTAATGTGTCATCAAGCCATAAGCAAATATGTCCAAAAATAAATATTCCCTCTAAAAAGGTTCTCCTCTTCTTCACCATGGTCTTCAAGGCTGAGAATGTATCCATAATAAGAATTTTATATTTGTGGAAGCCTAGATTTTAATTTTTCTAATGGAGAATTATGAGGAAAAAATATGAATTATTTAACTACTCAGGTAGGGATCTTTTCTTTGTTCTTTCAAATGCTCTTCAGGAAAACCAAAAACTTTCTACTCCTAAAGTAGACCATGTCCCTCTGTAGGTCTGCTTCTAATAACATGAATAATACTAATCTCTCCTACAAGCTGTGTTAATACCTTTTGGGATGCAATGCCATCTTTGCATTATTAATAGCTGATTCAATCTGACTTGCTGTAGTAACAACTCTTGCCAGTGAGATTAGGTTCAACTAACAGCCTTATGATTTTCAGCGTGTCTTTATCTAGCAGGGTATTATAACACTGTCCTACTCTGCCCAAGCAACACAGCCAAACAGACACTATGCCTGCCTCATATCATTAATCATGAGCAGGCAATTCTCAACTACACTTACAGACTTTTTTAAAAGATTGGTTTTGAATCTCAAAGGGAAAGACTGAAATACGAGGGCAAATACTTTCCTTTCATGATTTCACCTCATTTTATTCTTTGGTATTTCTTCAAATGTCTTGAAGCATCTTTCCCTGCTTCTGACTGACTTCCTTGCACTGTATTTCTTAGTATTTCTCCGATTTTGTTTCATTTTTCCTTTGAGAGAACATCTTTGCTATCCGTACTTCCACTCATTCTTAATTTCTCCTGCACATTATAAGAATTCCTACAATACTATTGAATAGATGTTAGGACTTCTTTGATAGATTTCTAACACCACAAGAGGCAGGACTGGAAGACTGACATTTTGACCTCTCATTTACTGCCAGATGAGCTATTGAGTGTTCTGGATACATTGGTTCTCCTTTTCCTGTCAGAGCAGACCATTTTTTTGCAGGTATTATCTCATCAGTCTTTCAGACAAGTGTGCACACTAGGCTGGTCTGGTTCATGAGTGTTCATTTGTTTTCCACTTTAGTTCATCATCTTCATTAAATGAGTTTAGATGATACAAAAAGTATAAGTTTGAGGGCAAGGGGGATCAGTGGATTTGAATCTACAAAACATTGCTGATATTATACACAGTAAGGAGAACTTCTGACAACATTTAGGACACAATTTGAGAGAAACTGAGAAACAAAAGTAGCAGATGAATAGAAACTAGATAAAACAGGAGTTTTTGAAACTGCCTTTTTCTACTCTAAGCCTTATTGGTTTTATTACTGACACTTTATTTAATCTTAGATGCACATAAATTTTCTAATTTAATTTTCTTTCCTTTAAGCTGAATTTTATCTGTTTTTAAAAAGAAATAATAGGGGTGGCTGCCTTTAAAGCAAGAAAATAATTTCCTGAGAAGCTAAAGAGAAGGAAGCATGCCTAGAATAAGATGATAGTATAGGACGGAGTACTAAATTGATTTAAAAAAAAAAAGTCACAAAACTGGTCTGTTCCTCAGGGAGTCTGAGCAGGATACAAATTACAGTTGGCAAGACAAACAAGGAGCATCTGCTCAGCAGCCAGGCCAAAATCAGCAAAGCTAAATTCAGACCAACAAAATAAAGTTGAAAACGTTTCCATCACTCCCCAGATCTCAGCTATCCATTTATACTTGCCTATTTTTTGGTTCTAAATACTTGTGGTTGATATGTCAATCTCATCTTCCTAATGCTAACATATTTTTTGTTTAACAAAAACCAAAAACTGAAAGGAAAGATCCCAAGGCATAGTACCTTTTTCCCTATTTTCAGACTATCTTAATAACCAAGATTAAGCTGAAGAACTTTTTCGGTTTTGTTCAGCAGTATTGATCAACAGTCAGTCATGTGCACCTCACAGGAAAATACATGGAAACATTGAAAGGATGTTTAAAAGATCAGAAGAGATTATATTACAGAATAATATTTAAACTTTTCACATACCCCAACACAGTCAGAAAATTATTATGAGCATGTTTCAGGTTTCATGGTAAGCCCTTTTCTGGGAGAAATGAATTATTGGAGGCCTAAGAGCTGTGTGGCTGCTGAAAGACTACCAACCTATGATGGTCCCTCCCTTCAGATGAGTGCTATCAAAAACATGGTAAGACCTTAATATTGAGCTGTAAAACTCAAGGGAAAATATATTCACATGAAGTGATTATCTCTTATGTTTCTGGACATTCTAAAGATACATTACATTCTCCTAATAATACCTGCCTTCTTTTGGATATGATATTTTGGAAGAACAGCTTGCACTTATAATCAGTACAATTTATCACTTATCCCCAAAGTACCCTGCCGTTGAAATGCCTGACATATATATTAGGTGTTGTGGATTTAGCAAAAATTGAATTATAAATTGCCTTGCCAGCTTTTGCCTCTGGAAATAATGAAAAAGTGAGCTAAAGAAATGTTCTCCTGAAGGATTTATTTGTAGTGGCTATATAGAAAGAAACAAACTTGTATTGACCAGACTTCATCATTTTAAGGACTGAATAGCTTGGTCTCAAGGAAAGTTTTCATTCTTTTCTTTTTATTTTTTTTTTTTTTTTTAAAAAAAAAAAAAAAAAGACAGCACTAAGAGTGCTTGAATGTCTGTCATTGAAAAAGGGGGGAAAAACCCCAACAACCTAACAAAACATTAATTTGTACTCAGTTAGTCCATATGAGAATTTCAAGGTCTCATGCTCAAATGAAGTCCAGTTAAATGTCATCCAAAATTCTTTCTTTTCTCTCCTCTCTCTTAAGTGTTGTCTCTTGATGAATTAAATTATTTGCAATGGCCTTTTAGAGTTTAATATTATCCAACTGCTCAAAATACTAGGTCCTGTAATAAGCTATCTAAATTGGCAGAGTGATATACAATCCATTTCTAGGAATATCTTGGTATGAAGTGTGCACAGCTAACTTAAATGTGGATTATAAAGGTATCAGGAATACAGTAAGCTTTGGCACTTCAATTTTAAACTGATATCTAGCATTTCTTCATGAAGTCTGTATTGTCACTTAACAAGTTCTTGCCTAGAGAAAAAAAACAACTTGTATTCATCTAGTTACATAATTTAAAGAAAAAACAATCTGTATGAGCTCACACACAAATATATACCCTGCACTCTAAGTGAATCTGAGAATAAGATTTCTGCTTATTAAGCTAACTAGAAATCTTAGCTCAATTTGTGTCATTTTTAAAGAACATATGTTTTTTACTATCTTACTGGATGCTTTTGCTTTAACTGACGTTTGAGAATGAATGAATACTCTGTTTCTTCATCTTTGTAAGTTTTAATAACATAGTATTTTGTATGCACGTGTTTTTGACATAAGTGATACAAGAATACACAGTCTCAGAGTGTTGTGTGTGTGTGTGCAAAGAATTTCAAAGGAGTCACTTATCAGTCAAATATTGCCTCTTTCTTATATTAAATATCCTATTACTAAATGAGCTGATCGTAAACTTCTAATGTGTCTTTGGTAGCGCTGGGCAAAAACAGTATGAATTGTCTTTCTGTATTTGCTGCATTCTGCAATATGACTGCCAAATTACAGTTACGTGAAATGCACTCAGCAGTTTGACTGCACAGGTTAACAAAATTTAACTATCTATGCTGTGCTGAGAGGAGTCCAGGCCAATGGAATCATATGAATTTGTGCCTAAATCTGGTTGAGAATATAAATAATATTAGACATTTGCTCGGTTCATCTTATAAAGTGACTCCTATTTTTTTTTTTAGGAAATGACATAAAGAAAGTACTAAAACAAAAGGAAGGAAAGCTGTAACTTCTGAGAAGTTATTATTGAATAAGAAGGTGAGAGTATCCAACATCTTGAAGAAACAAGTGAGTGTTTGGTAAAGTAAAAAATAGACACATTAAAGAAAAGACCAAAAGAAGATATTTATCATTAAAGTAAGCTCATCTTGGAAGGCAGGAAATGAGTTTACAGGAGACCCACAAAAGTACACACAGAAATGAGTTGCGCAAGTTTTCATCCTTTTCAAAACTGCAAGTAGTATTTGGATTTGAACGGGAATCTTGGGAGGACAAAACACACAGCAACAACCAACCAAACAAACAACAAACAAATAAACAAAAACAGTTGAAAGAAAGAACACACAACAGGAGGAAGGGTAAGTTTTTCTTGTAGCTATATTCACATTTTGTTACATCCTTGTTAGAGGGATGCCTTTTTTTTTTCTTTTATATGCCTATGTACTTGATTCATTGGTCACTGTGCATGACTGAGCTTACGGAAAGAATTAAAAAAAAAATATATGCAAGAAATCACAATTACTTGTATTATATAAAATACGTATAAAGGTTTACAAGTTGGGAAACATGCTGAAGAAATGTGTTGTCATCAAATAGCCACAAAACATCCCACAGATTAATCCTATGGTGGCCTTGTATGACACCTGTAGTATATGTGGGCATTAGGTCAAAATATTAGCTGGAGCTAATGATGGGCCCATTATAACCCTCCTTAGGGCTCATTACTTAGGGGACCTTTTGAAGGTGCTCTGTATCATTCTCTGGCTGACAGGCTAGTCAGTGAAGGTTAGCAACTCCCTCTGAAGTCCGGTTTCTCTGCTGCAGCTAACAACCTAGTTGGGGTCATGGAAAGCACACATGGATCCTTCACCTAAATGACAGAAATCACATAGGAAATAATTAACATCTGCATGTGGTACAAAGATTTTGAAGGAAAGTAAATTTACTGTTTTTCAAGGTTAATTTTTTTCTGCATTGAGCATAATCACCAAAATAATGAATCAACATTGTTAGCTTTGCGCTCAGATCAGTGGAGACATGAGTGTGTGTGATGTGTTCAGAAGCCCCATGGATGAATTCTACACAGATGTTCATGGCGAAGCCAAGGGGTTAAAATAATACTCCTGTAATCCTAGTTTATTATATTAATGAACAATAGAGTTCTTCACCAATAGCCCTGACACTTCAGAGCATCTTTACCTTAGAATAGTCTTTCACCTTGTTTTAATCTTCCATTGCAACATCACTGCAATTCATTTTTATTCAGCTTTTCAGCTTTAATAATTTGCTTTTGATCCTCTATAAACTTGATTTACTATAAGCATGGAGTATTCCTGTTCAATTTAAAGAAAGCATAACCTGGAGGAAGAATTGTGCTTTTCCAACTCACTTTCTATATTTTGTATATCTTATTATATAAAAAATAACACCTATTTATTATGGAATCTCTTGAAATCTTCTCACTTATCTTCCTACCCCTGCAGTGATTCTAATGTTAAAAATCCTCAATACATGCAGGGTTACAGGCCTTCTTGCTCAGAATTTTTTAACTCCCCAGTTTAGGATCTGACCTTGCCTTTCCCCAGCTTATATACCAATTCCTATAAGATGTCAAAACTAATTTGAAAGCTGTTGTATTTAATTTCCTTTAGGCCTTGCTTCACACTGTGGTTTCACTCAGATTTTTGAGTGATTATTTGATGCATTTGCATACATATTTATTCCAGTAATTTCTTCCAGTCCTTTGCAAAATACAGAGATAAAATTATATTTGCTTGCAATAAGTGCTCTCCCTTTATAAGTAACATACACATTTATGCTTGTATGTTTTTCTCCATGAAAAAGAAAAATCAATTAGCATATGCATCTTTTTTCCTGGCTAACAGCTACAAGCAGACAGCAAGAGACATAAGCATACTGAATAAGACACACTGTAGCTGTGAACAAGAAAGCATGAATAATAGTGCTGTGGAAATATTGTACCTCAAAACCTGAAGATTGTCCAGCAGAAAGTGCATGACAAACTATGGAGCTGAAGATAACCATATGGGACTGCTGCATACTTAACTATTTCTCAAACTCCAGATTTGCAGATCTATATATTTTTCAGGAATAAAAACTGACAACCAAACCCCAAAACAACAGTGCTCTAATTTGAGAATTCTCAGTGTCATTTACAGCACTGAACCTGAGGTCTTGAAGCAGCTCTCACATCCTCAACATCCAGTCAGACCATAGGGATTGGTAGGTAGACATGGGAAACTATTTCTGATGGGGCAAAGAGACACAGGTTTGTCTGTATTACAGTCCAAACTGACAACAAACAGTCCAAACAGACAAACATTCCAGCTGTATGGACAGCTAAGAATAAAACCCTGGTCACATCAGGTCGAGGCTAATTAGGTCAAATAAAGTGAATTAAGGAGG